>CM074199.1:26882909-27482909 GCA_037179385.1 Holothuria scabra
TAAAATTGAAAGGCTGCTTGAACGTATTCCCCATCGAATTTGTGCGGTAGGATCGCAATACATCATTGCAGCCGATATTTGAAAATGACGCTATCCATGATAAGTTATTGCCCCGAATAGGTGAGAATTCATTTTCCCCAATAGGGGTTAATTCCCGGTATGATGAAGAAGATAAAAAATTTTAAGTTCCAATTGCATTCTGTCAGATTTGATAGAGTTATTTGCACCTTTATAGCTCTTTGGAGCCAACAAAAGTGAAAGAACGATATTCTTAATCTAATGCAATACGGTACTAAGTAAGATCCAAAATTACCGGCGCCACAAAAACAATCATTTACAGGAAGTGTTTTCGATTGTCGTAATCACATATTCTAGTTGACATATTGGGAAAGGTACTTCATTACGTATCACGTCTTGTTGTGAGGGCGGGATTCTTTTGCCCCCACACCCGTATCGCCATTGTACACAAGTCGACTACTTTAAAATTGGTAGACGGACTTCCCGTATACATGGACAGAGCTTGTACTACTCCTATCCGTAGATTGTCGCTACCGACTGGGACAAAAGGGCCCACCAAGATGGCCGCTTTGAAGCTGTAATTTGCATGATTTGCCGACGACTCTGTTATTTTTTAAACAAAAGTGAAACTTGGAAGGTGAAACATTTCATATTCTTACAATACGTGTAGTTATTTTGACCTTATACCTTCCACTATTTTGAAAACATTTCAGGTTTCTGGCAAAATCTGTTATTTGAACAACTTCAGCAAGTCCAAACTTTCACACACACAAAACCATAGCAGACGGTATCTTAATACTCCTATACTCACTCGTACAGTAGCGACAATCTACGGATAGTATGCTCTGTCCACGTATAGGAAGCCCTTGATTGACTGTCATCGTCTAAAAGTACCAAAATCATGATGGCGTTTGACACCAATCATGGTTAATCAAAAGTATTCATTTAGAATCAAAAATTCCTTTGAAGCCAACTTGTTATACTTTAGCCAAAATGGTTCAATTATAGGTTGCTTTTATAGGGTGGAATGGAAAAAACAACATTGCTCGCGTCGTTTCCATTGACTGAACCTTTCGCGGAAGTGATCTGTTGATATTTCCCTACTTATCTACATGCTAACTTTAAAAGCATAACTAACTGAAGCTGATGACGTAACAGTACATTCGGTACAAATGAAATGTGAAAGTTCCCAAATGTGGCCTCTTCTTCAACGTTCTGAGATGAAACATATCGTCTCCTTCCTATCATCAGATCATGCCTAAGCTATAATCACTCCCGAAGAAGGTAATAACCAGAAAAAAATATATTTCCATATTTTCGTGTACTGTTGTCTTTTTTTTTTCAGAGGAAACGACGAGTATGAGCCAGGAAAATCATATTACGTGACTGGTTTGGGCAATTCTTTTGCTGATCCTTTAACGAAAATCGAGTTTTCCTGGGAGTATGACGGAGATTGGTACAACCCAATCTCGTGGGATATTTTCAGAAATCCGGATGTTTACGTATCTAAAATTGAAGTGGATTCACTCGATGTGAGGGAGAGGTAATAGAAAAGTTGGGAATTTGAAACTTATGGCTAGTTCAAACAGATATACCTTGACAACCAGATTGCCTGAATACGCATGCGCATTGTCACAGAAGTATAAATCACTGATAATTTCGTTATAATGCATCAAAGCTTAATATTCAACAGTTAGCAAATGTGTCGAAGGTTTGAGATAACCAGTCGCCTGTTCGTTTTTCATTTAGTTATTTTTAATTTTTTATTACTACTCTTTTTATTTATTTTTATTTATTTACACAACCAACCCACTGTTTCACTGCATTATACATGGGTATAGGTATGCGTTCTCGTTCTTGTGGGTGGATTGCTTGAGTCCGGTCACGGAACCGATCTGAGGTTCTGGTTGTTGGAAAACTTTTCCCCCCACCCTACCCCACCCCACCCCACCCCAAATTTCAAATCAGATCAACGCACCTGAGCCTGAATGAATAATATCGGTGATAAGTGTGTTCCTTAAGAGATATAAACTTAATCTTTTTCATTGCAAAATTAAGGATTGAACAACATCGAACGTGCATTACTCACAAGATAATGAACGATCTCATGGTTGACGCAAGGAATGCACGAGTGTGTATCCGGAGTATTCAGCCACAGTATTAACCTTGAAGGTGGATTACCATGACTAATGCAAAGGTCCAAGTGTTTTTATAATTTTGTTTATTCGTACATGGAAATGGCGTTTTGAAAAAGAAAAACACATTAAAATAACTTAACCCCGAGTAAAATGAAATAGCCAAAGCTGAGTGCATTTATCCATTATCAGGAGTTTTTCAGAGGTTTCCATGGTTACCTGAGGATAACGAACCAGACGAAGTTGAGCATTGTCTGCGTAGCAGGCTGTAGGGCATATTCCTTGTTCAGTCATATCCCCACCAAGGCTGCCTTTGTGAACACCAAACAGATTTTTTGGATATTCATAGAAATATGTGACCACTACACTGGTTGAATGTTAGTGAATATCCACAAGAAGGCAACATCTGGTCCCGTTTAAATCATGCAGTAGCCCATGCCACCCACATAGTTGACGTGACATCGTAATGCACACTTCCCGGTAGTACCATGGAAGTACTACCTCGGCCGAGGTAGTACTTCCATGGTAGTACCCACTGGACAGTTGGTTATGCAGCGCAGTAGTGATCCGATCAGGTTTCAATTTGGTCATTCAGTTTAAAACAACAATGATATACACACTCGCTCAAAACAATAACATACAAAATGAGGCAGTACATGAATAAGTCATATTATGGTAATGAAGTTTGCGTCTAAAATTGGACGCAGACCTCTTCGTGTTGGCGGACGGTGGTTTGTGCACGCGTGCACCATGGTCAATCACAGTGTCATACGTCATTTCAGCGGGAGTTTTGAACATGCCCCTTTCGACGTCATGAAAAGCATTTCACCAACCCCGACTTTTAATGTACGTACATGGGAAGTATGTTTAGGGTAATGAATGTATCCCTTTAAATGACGGGAATAGCCATCCCAAATTGAAGAAGTGTAATAGACTGTCCAGTTTTATGATTGGCTACTGTGACAATGTTTTTTCTCTTCAAATGTGAAATTAACCGGAAATATCTGCTTGGTTTACCTCGAATATGCAATAGTAAATTCATAAAATATAATAGTAAGATATTTTGAAGAGAAATAAGATGAAAACTGTGTTGTCTAGCTTTTCTTCAAAATAAGTTTGGGAGACTGCTCTTTAACTTTAAAGGGGGAGTGAACAAACCGAGTCCGCTCCGCAGGGTAAGTTGAGCACTGCTCCCAAGTATGAATGAAAGCGGAGATGAACAAGGAAAATGGAGAATGTAGTTGTTCACATTTTTTAAAAACTTTTGACGTGCAACGTCTCGACTTAAAAATTTTGCATTTTTTCTCCTTCTGCAGCATCACTTTCTGTAGCACAGTCGAAGATGGTCTAGTCCGTTCTAATAAACATGATGTCGTCTTTCTTCCCTGCGCCTAATTTGCCGTTCAATGATATATTTGATTAATTTATGACGTGGCTGACACAGGATATCAAATAATTACCTGCGTTAAGGTTGCTTTTAAAGTTTAAAAGGGTTTTGGTGATGGTGAACAATTTGGCATTTCATAATTAATTAAAATTGAAACTGACAATATAGGAGCTGAAATTAAATATAATGTGAAAGCTTTAAATCTTGTTCCCAATTTTTTAACTAGTCTCTCATCTACTTCATTTGGTCAATGAGGTTTCCTGCCTGGCAATTGTCTGTTTTAGTGAAGGCCGATGGGGTTTTCTCAGTTATCGCTTCTCAGCATTTTGGCTAATAATATGTCTGGTATTTGCTCTTTAAAGCACTGAGCCACCCATAACAATGACAGGTCTGTAATAAGATTGTGAACTTTGCTAAGAAGTCAGCCTGTTGAGTTTTGTCATTTCGGGGGAGGATTCTCTTTCAGGAGACAGAAAACTCCTTCCGGAGAAGACAGTTCGCCTCTTCACCAGAGTCGATGATCGGACGGACGTGGTGCTGACTGTTTACATTTTGACCGGCAGTAGGCGTGGCCTACCATTTGTGACGTCACGTGAAAACTCTTGTTACTTAATCGCATAGGACTTATTCATGGTTACGTCAGTGGCTGGCCGGAAACTTGCATAGGAACATATACGTGCCTGTTATGTTTTTCGCTTGCAGCGATCTCGCATTTGCATAGAGAAAGTAGACGAATTAAAATATATATTTTATTGTGACGAAAAGGTAAGAGCGTCTCAGCAGCTCTGTTGTCAAGCAGCCGTAACGTCAATTTTGTATGTGTGGAACCTACCGGGGCTTTGCCCCTGGACCCCACCACCGAGGACTCGCATTTCGCGCGAAATTGTTGTTTGGCACACCAGCAACTTTTCGGGGTAGATGCGCACTTTACAAAGTGTTTCTTGATTGGCTGATGTCATTCTATTGCATCGATCTTATTAATTGTTAGGGTTAAGGATTAGGTTAGGGGTTAGGGCTATCGTTAGCCAGTTAGGAAATTTCTTGTTAAACAGTGCGCATCGTCCCACTTTTCGTGCCCTCCATTTGCCCCATTTGCTCGTTTGAAATCCTGGTGCTGTCACTGTCTCTATCTGAATAAGAAAAGGGGCGGAATACTATATTTAATACCAGTTGGAAGGACAGATCAAACAACAGGAAAAGGGAAACCAAAGAAAGATAAAACTGAAAGGAAGAAACGGAGAGGTGAAAATGAAGGATATAAGACGAAAAAGAGAAAGAGAATCGAGAGAGGGATAAATGAAGAAAATAGGAAAGAAAGAAGATAAATTACAAAAAAAATGTTCACAACCCAGTTTATGTTTGATATGTTAAAGAGGAGCATATTCTTAGCATTCTCGTGAAAGTATTATTCATTTCCCATGTTCGGCTCTCGAAATATTAGCAATTGAAGTTGACACATTTTCTGTAAAGAGTGAAATTGAAGCAAGCAGGTGTGTTGTCATGGGTTCGCGCTATTGGTCGATGTTTTGTTTTTCTTATTTTTCATTTGTCAATTTGACCTTGAATTGATTAAGTGTGCTTTCTTGCCCCATGTGCTTACACTCTTAAAAAAATTGGGCAAATTTTGCCCAACTTTTTGACCAACACTGGGCATCTATTCAACAACCTAAACAGTTGGGCAAAACTTTAACCAACCAAATTGGGTAAAGTTTGAACCCAACTGTTGGGCATGAGATTACCCAACTGTTTGGTAAATTAGCATTTTAAAACATACCCACTTGTTGGGCACTTCTTTTATTAAACTGTTGGGCAAATGCATTAACCAAATGTTGGTTATATGTTAATCATCTTTTCCTTAAACATTGGTGCTTTCTTTAAATGTTAGGTTGTAGGTTATGGCAGGGAGCTGCCACTGCAGCTCCCTGGTTATGGCAACCCATCGGTCCCGGTTAAAAAACCTGGCTTAATAACCTATTTGGTTTGTCACTGAGTTTCGTATAGGTACGTCCAAAACTATCATTTTTAAAAGGCACTGTAAAATGATGTGTGTTAATGATGTGATGAAGTATTGTAGTTTCATCAATGCATAAATGTGAACACAAGGGCTGCATGAAAATTAGCTGGTCCGTAGCTCTCATACACTGATATCATGGTTATGAGACAGGTTTCTTGTTATGCCGAAAGGTTTCAAATAATAATATATAAAGGCTCATTCGGACGTGAAAGAGAATATCCCAGATCCTGACCTCTCATTGGATAGCAGTTTTGCGCCAAATACGAATCATGGAATCTCATACAAATGTGTTCTAGTTCGTAGTACTGTTTAAAGAATTTTATGGAAATAGAGATCGATTTCATGGTCTAAAGTAATGTACGAGTTTAGCTGTTTGGCCAATATAAAAGATGCCAAAGAGAATTTTCAGATTATGGTACCATGGTCTGATTATGAGAAGAATTGTGAAACAAATCGGGTCAAGTGCACTGTTGTTTGGTGACAACACTGCAACCAACAATATACCCAACAAATTGGCAAAAAGTTACCCAACAAGTGGGTAAAGGGAAAATATGCTCAACTGTAGAATAAAACCTTATCGTCATTTTGACCAGTCAGTTGGGTATAACAGTATACGCGTGCATGGAAAGGGAAATTTAACCATTATTTCAGCAAAGATTGACCAACACTTAAGCAATTACTTTTACTCAACAAAAACTTTGCCCAGCGTTTAAACATTGCACCAATTAGCCCCAAAGTTGGGCAAAGTTTAACCAACACATTTCATAAACTTCTTTAACCAACGGATATTTTACCCAACGTTTTAAGAGTGTATAAAGTTTTTAATTTCCATTGTTAATGATGCAACTTTGTTATCAATAGACAAGAGTTTTCTTGTATAAAATTTTCGGTAAATTATGAAAATTATAAAAATTAAAAAAATGGCCAACAATGTGGATGAATGACATAAAGCCTGCCTGCCTCAAGTCCATTCTATGCAAAAAATTTGCCACATTCAACTTGACTGCTAATACCTCTAGAACCAAACATGGGAAATGATTAGAAATTCCACCAGAATACTAGAATATGTACCCCTTTTTATACATCAAAACTAAATTTGGCCCTGGACTAAAGATAAAGAAAAACTAACAAAATGGAAGTGGGAATAGTTCCTTCCACTTCCAAAGGCATCACAGGGCATATATCCACATGTTGGAACCTATTGGTGAAGACCTATCGTCAACTTGGGTTGGACCTAAGACAGGTATCCCTGGTTTTCAAAACATATGTCCATAGGATATTATTTGGTTAGGACCAGGGGACGCACTATAGTTTGATTACAATATTTAAGAGTTCACTTAGTATGTTGGACAAAGGGTATATCCCTGGTTGGTCACCCATTGCTTAAAAGTTTTGAATTGTTATTTTGGACTAGAGAGACCTAGTTATAATGAATGCTATGAATAAAACGTCCAACTGTGTTGAACCGTGAAAATACCTGATTGGAAAAGGTAATGATCTTGCAAGGGATACTACACCCCATGAAAATCAAAAAATTTTGAGAAAAGAAGGCTAGCCTAATTCGGAAAGGTAATATCAACACTTCTTTGGGATAATGTGTTTACATTTCTAGATTTTAGATTTGAAAATAGAAAATGTTTTAATACAAGCCAAAAATATGATGGTAAGTGACATTTTCAGCGATCTGGAAAGATCTGGGGGCAACATTTCCTTCGCGCCAAACTACACTCAGAAAGCTGCCTAGTGAAATTTGCACCAGGAAGTTCTCTTTTTCCCTTGATAGAGAGTTTTATATTTAAAATGCAATTAGTTTTAATACTAACGTTTTCCTTCTACCTTCTAAAGAAATGTCAGTAATTTAGTAAGTACCACTCTAGAAAGCAATTAGTGACATTAGTCACTCTTTAATAGAGTCAAAAGTGTGAATGCACTCCGTTAGAGTGTTCATTCACTCCAAGAATTTCTAAGCAATGAAACTAAATATCATACTTTCGAGAAAAAGGCTATACCGTCTCAAATTGTAGTACAAAATAATTATTAGACTTCAAACTGGTTTCAAAAAAAAAAAATGAAAACTTTCAAAATAATAATCTGCCTAAGATTGGAGATGATCCATACAGAAGTCCAAAAATAAACAGTCAGTGGTATACATCATTAAATCCTGGGTGTCAGCAGCCCCTAATGGGGAAAAGGTATAACCTTGAACTCTAAAGTCCTCTCGACCCTCTGGCAAAGAACCGTTCGGTGAAACCAAACTATAAACTGCTTCCCGAAGAAGCTATTACGTCCACTGAAGGACAATACTTCAAGCGACCTTGAACAGACTCTCTTGAAGGCGAATCATATGGAAGCCCGAGAACGGTAAGGAGAAAACGCAAACCGATTTCTCTGTACTACAGTTCCAACAGATTAACCCTGTACCGTTGTGCTCCGATCGGGGCATATTTGCGCGCCTCGGGATTGGGCGGAAAAGCGGACGTAGCCCGCCCCGCATCGGCTTCCTTAGGCCATTGACCCCGTGACCTTAAACTATTGTCTCTCTCGCTCTTGTGGCCGAATTTTCGGGTAGCTACTCGCAGTTTCGATCGGCGCCGTTTTTTCTGCAACAACATGAAAATACAGGCATAAGCGTTTGGGTATTGATATCAAAATGCAAGAATACCAAAGTCGAAAGGTTCAAACAAGTATAACAGCAAATGGGAAAACATTCTAAATATCACCTGAACCACCTTCAAGTTGCTCATTTACTCTTTTTCGTTGGTCATCTTGCCAACAATAACTATTTGGTATACTGACAAATTTTTATGTATGTGTCATTCTAATGATCTTTTCTGTGTATTCTTGAGACTTGTTCTGGGCAAGTTTCTGACGAAAGGCCTACTGTCAGACTGTAGAGTACAACTATGTTTCAACTTGTGTGAGCATTATTGTTTAGCGTCTTTTAAAATGTGGTTGGAATTCTGACAGCAAAAGGTTGTTCCCTTAAAGGTCAAGCGCAGTCCCCCAAACAGTCCCCAAACAATCTCTTTCTCAAAATGCTGGGGCCTAACATCTGTATATATCGTGTCAAACTTTCTTTATCTGGCCGTACTCATAGGTTAGGCCAGATTGAACATAATAAACCCAAGGCAGTTTTATAGCCTTTGACCAAATCAGATCAGAAATAATGAGACAGAATATATTCCAGGTATGCAAATCAAACTTTTATGGCAATATCAAGCCAAATATAATTTGACAGAAACCCATGCCTGATAAAAAAGTTAGGTTAATTACAGCCATATCAAGCCAGAACTTAACTTGATAATCTATAAATCAAGATTCACGTGTTCCATCACATAGAGCCTGGTATAATGTCATAAAAATCAATGTCAGAAGATAGCAGTTCAAGGCTACTCATAGGGACTTTGTTTTACATATTTCATTAAATATAGCGTTGTTCCAATTATTTTAACCCCCCCCCCTCCCTCCCCCCACACACACACAACTCCCAATCCCAGTTACTCTTATACGCGTTCCGGCATATACCGTTCCATGTAGCTAAAATCCGCTCATCTGGCAATCTAATAAGTTTTATAGGTTAATACCTCAAGGTAATATTTCTTCTCCGCCTGCTGTATAAGTAAGGGTAATAAAGCCTCATGTTAGGCCTGCAATATACAACTGAAGACGTCTGAATTCAAAGTAACATAGTTCAGTTCAGAGCAATTTTATTCCGTTTTTGTTTGGCCATATCTTAACAGAACTGTGTATGAGGAGATAAGCTTACGTTTCTTTATCTTCATAATTTCAAGTTGGGAGAACAGCTGCGAAAAGTAAACTAAAATATATTCAAAACATTTACACAATTCTTCACTTGTAAACAGTTCCTAATCTAACCGGTTTGAAATGAAGCAGGTGTGATGGTTTCCATGTTATTGCTTACCGTTTCGCGACGTTTCTAGAAAGGCTAGGTTTCATTTTGGCACTAGCTGGAGCTAAAAATACTGTTGATGATGGGGCAGAATGGTACGAGCGTTTAAACTTATCTTGGAAGTTTGTTGACTTATAATTAGTTTATCTATATATTTTTAAATTCTTATCATGCTTGGTTTCGAGAAAATAGCAGCAAACTACAAACAACGTCCTGCGATGTCAGAATACATTCACTAAATTACTATCTGGGGACCTTTCTAATTTGCATATTTTTATTTTTCATGCGCAACCTCTACAGGGTCATTTCTTTCAGTCAAAGTTAATGAAATAGGGGGCGTTCTTTCCTTTTTCTCTCTTCTCGTAATGGCTGTAGATAACACCAGTCAAGGAAAAGGATGTTGGTGTTATTGGCTGACAAGGGTGAGGATGATGCTTCTTTACTGTGTCACTCCAAAAGTGAAGATGAAAAAACAGGGAAGTGAAGTTTTAATTCCTGCATATGTGCACTCCTTGCTCTCCATTCTGTAACTATTAAATGGTCAGTCCATTGTGGGCTGCCGGTGATCGTTTATGTAAGTACGTCTGCCTCTCTGTAGACAGTAGACCTCAATTATTGGAATATGCAGAAGACCAACTATTACATCGAACGAGAACCCCAAATCTTGCTATCCAAGGCGAATAGAACGAACAGGTTTTCTATGAAAATTTCATAGGTAAAGATGGTTCCTATAGGAAGGTGAGCCTGTTTGCAAAAACTGTAAATCTTCTGAAACCATCACTTTTGAGTTGTTGCCAGATTTTTTTTTTCTGCATCCCTGCCTTTCTTGCTCTCCATTCCTTTGACAATCACGGTCAAACGCCTACCCGGGATGTTTTGTTCTGGATCAGTTTTTTTACTCATTAAAATTCACAATCAAAGGCAATTTGACATTGATATGACATGATATCTCAAATGTGTCTTTTACTGTAGTCTCAAATATCTAAACAACTTTACGTTTCGGGTTTAAAACCAGTTTGAAGATATTAAACTCGATAATTTGAAATCACACAACCCAAACTTTTAAAAATTTGACATCTATTTACCATCCGTACAACGAAGTAAACGTAGGGTAAACAATGCTGTAGGGTCAAAGTGTAGCAACCTCGATCGATCAATCAGAGGGCGCATTTGAAATTCGTCTCTCCATCGTTGGAAAATACACGTTATGACGAAAGTACATCAAACTTCAAGGTTAAGGTTAAAACACAGTACGTTTGCTTATCGTCGTGAGTGCACTCTTCCGACTATTTAACGATGACGTGGCTCGTCTTCGCCCTCCTCTTCGTAGGAGCGTGTAAGTATATTTTCTGTTTGTTTCAAGAAGTGATTAAGAAAACCTTTACACCTTCTAACATTTCCATGCACATTCATGGTTCATGACTAGCTATCCCTAATCTCCTGTATGCCATATGGCAGTTTGGAACACTTTTGTTTGAACAATATGTCCATGTATTCTTTGAAAAGTGTTGATTTTCATACAGGTAGATAAATCGTATAAAGTTAAAAACTTTAAGAAACTGATTTTTGTATAGTAATATAGTTTTAAATCTAGACTTTTATTGTAACTGAACCAAGTTTCGATATATCCCTTACGGAGTTTTAGATTAATAGCTACCCTATAAACATTTTCTGAGAGCGCTTTAGTGAAAAAACTGGGATTGCTCTGGCCATTTTTCTGCATTCTTCATTTGAGGCGAATTTACGGCGCGGAATTCGCAGTACAATAGGCTTCATTTTTCATCTTAACTATTTCCAGGAGAAAATTTCTTTTGAAACTATTCGAAATTCCAACAAGTTTGAACAGGTGTTTACAGGTATGAACGGGCAATATACCCTTGTGATGAAAGTCAACAGATGGCAAAAGTATCACCATTGAAGTTAAAAGGGTTCTTGTTAGTACCTATTGACATCCGGTTGAAACCAGTTGACTTTGTTTCTCTCAACCTGTTCTAACCTGTTAAAACCCTTTCAACAGGTTTCAACTGAAATTTTCGCCTGGGTTTTCATATCATATTTCAAAACACTGCTTCGCATGGATGTAAAAGTTGTGAAAGACGCAATCTACCTAGGGATCAGTCACTGCGGTTTCCTTATTTTCCCTCATTTCCAACTCAAAACGCCAAACGTTTCCTTTTTTCAAATATTTTAGGCCCAAGGTCTTTTAAAAATAAAATTGTCGATATCCTTCAAATTAGATTGAATCAATTCAGATATTTTTTCGCTCTTATTTATGCTTTTGTGACAGCGGGGACGGCGCCAGGGTATCTTGGTAGAGAGCACAAAGCATGAGTTGACTGCTTGTTTTTTTTTTTTTCTCTCTACTCTTCTATTCCCTTTCTTGTCACATTTTTTCCCATATAGGAGGTCGTCCCTGCCACCCCCACCTCCTTGACGCTGCCGTCGGGGCGATGCGCACTGTTTAACAAGAAATTTTCTAACTGGCTAACGGTAGCCCTAATCCCTAACCTAATCCTTAACCCTAACAAAGTATAGAGGCTTTTCACATGACATCATAATACTACCCGGCGGCCATGTTGGAGTACATGTAACTACGTAGTAAACCATACGGGACGCACTTGCTCGTTGAATTTGTACACACCGTGCATATCACAGTGCACACTGTGCAGTGCGTTCGGCACAAAGCTACGTGTATTTGGCATGAATGTCCTCCAGCATGGCGGTTCCGTGACGCAATTGCAAAGCCTCTATACAATCAATACAACACAATAGCAACAGCCAATCAAGAAACACTTTGTTAAACAGTGCGCATCTAACCGTGCCACCCCCTGACGCCGCCCTACTTGACATTGAAAATAGGAACAGTGAAATGTAAAAACCTAATGACATATTTAGCTTTAAAAGACTATACTGAGCATGGTACATGAATTTAGGAACGAAATAAATTACACCGCGGAAGTCAATATTTCTCCGAAGAACATTATTTAAAATTGAAACTGAAATTCTCTCAATTGAAACTCACTAATAACATCAAACAAAATAATGCACCATTCCACGGTGGTTCCATATACGATATTATTTTATTATTGTTGTTTGAGGCACATTTTGTATCCCCTTTAAAAACTTCTTTTGACTTTTGAGTAAGCGTTGGAATTACCTGTCTTAAATATTTTTCGTGATTTTTTTTCATATATTCTGCAAAAAACATTTCCACCAAGGCTTACAATTTTCTCATCCCAAAGAGTTTTAATTGTCCTAACCTACCTACTTCAGCCTCTCCCACAAATGTGTAAAACTTATCCTCATCTAGACAGTTTTTTTTTTTTTTTTTGTTCTTCTTCAGGGTGGGTGTACAAGACAAGGTGACATCAAAACACTCTCAGCACAATGCATACTGTGTAATATGAACTGTAATACGAGATGTGATACTCTGCATTTTTTGAACTTGTTGTCAATTGAAAAGCCCTGTCAGTTGAGAATTTCTCTGAACCACTATAGAAAATTTGTAATTTGGGGTGAGAGTTGACTGTCTTTAGATTCCATTTAACTTCGTTCAATTTTATTTTTCTAATATACTTTCAACTTGTTTTACTGGGTTCTAATTGGTTTTAAATTTTCTTTAAAATGGTTTTAAATGGTTAGCTTTTAGAATTTAAAAGGTCCTCAATGGTTTTATCTCATTTTGAATGGACGAAGAAATTTCCAAAATAATCAAACTGGAAATAGCACCAGTTAAGACCAATAAACTTTCCCATAAAATTTTAGTCTATATGGCATAAAGGCATTCAGTGCTACCAAAGTTGTAAAAGAAATGAAGTCGTCTTTTGAAGCTTGAAATGTCCAGGTGTTTCAACAAAACGTACATAAGATAATCACAATATCCTATAATTAATTCTGCATGGACTTTTTGTCATATAATATTTTTAAAAATATGAACACTATAAAAGCAAAATAGTAAACTTATTCAATCTTTAACGGAGTGAAAAGTGTGAGAATTAATTCACTCAAAAAATAGTAAAATCTATTCCAAGAATAGTAAAATTCACTCCAAGAGGAGTGACAATTCACTCTTTAATGAGAACCTGAAATAATCACTTTTTTAGAAGGAGTATGATTTCGCTCTTTTGGAATGAATGAAAAAGTTCGCTATTTTGTTTTTAAAGTGTATGATCGTACAGTGTGAAATTCTTGAAGGACAACAAGGGTAAATAATGTCCATCTTATTTAAAAATTGGCTGTCCCTGAATAATTTGGGTCTATATTTCTTCCTTTCTTTCAATGAGATGACAATGGATATAGAGGAAATTTGCATGTAAATCAAACCGTTGTAAATTTGACTACTGAAATTTCTTTGTCCTTCAAAATCTCAATTTTATGAACATATTAACTTTTGTGATGCACCACGGTCGATCAGCCAATGTACACTTGAAATACCGCCATTTTTATCAAATTTCATGTTATGTATTTCATCGAAATTTGGTCACGTTACTCAAGTGTATGAATCACCCCAAAATGTCATGTGTCCATGATTTTTACGTCAAAATGAAGTATTCACAGAACTCCTTCCCGCAATATTGAAAACTCTAAATGGTCATCGTCGACATAATACCTGATCTGCCATTGTGGATCAAAACTAAGAAAAGTTATTTGTAGACTCCTTCACATCCGATCTTCTCGGAAATTTCCAATAAACTCTGGACAGTGTCTGTCCACTTGATATTTCTTTGTACTAATTAATATTTAAAAATATTGCAACATATGGTACTTAACTTCATTAATTTATGATATAACTTTTGATCATTGTCAACGGCGGATCCAGAGGAGGCAGGCAGGGGAGTAGTCGTCCCGCCGTTAGGTTGACCAAGAAAAAAGGTCTAAAGTCGGAGATCCCGAATTTTGTGGGATATTTATATGATATGGGGCTTAACAAGGTATGCATTGTATCGGACCTGAGTTCATTAAAAAACTGAATCATCTCTGTCGTATCATAAAGCTACCAACATGGACCATGGCCGTACCATTTGTAACCAGTAATGGCGCCACGGTTGGTCAGGAGGGCCATTGCCCCAGATTTTTTTTTTTCTTTTTGCACCTCACTTGGCTCCCCTAAGTTAGGTCAGCCAGGAAATGGGTTAAGGGAAAAAAATTAATGTACCTTTCGAGAGACTTCATTTTCCATCCAGAGATATGTTAACACCTCAGATTTTCCGGGGGATTCGCCCCTGGACCTCCACCCCTGAAAGCTACTCTTCTTGCTCGGTTTCGCTCTGCGCCTCAAAATTTTTACCCCCAACATTTTCCTTTGCCGCTAGTTTGCCCCCAGTTTTGACATTCTGGCACCGCCCATGACTGTTACTTAATTAGTGTCTCAATCAAAGGTCTGAAGTCTGTGTAAACATGTGACAACAGGTCCGTTACCGAAGTAGGAGGCGAGGAAACGTGAAGCCATCCCTCCCACTGTTCACTCCTATGTGAAGCATCGATCAAGGAAAGGCTAATTTTAACTTAAATAGATCCTGAAAGGTGTTTTCTTTTTCTTTTAATTAATATTTACATCTTTTATTAAATGAAATTAAGCACGCTCTAAGAGCACTGAGTGACAGGTCGTCATTGTTCTTACACCCGTTTCATGTTATGTTTTATCTTTATGAAGCTATAGGTAAGGGTGAATCATATTACGATTATGTAGTCTTGAAATCTAGGGGGAAAAGATATTCATCAGCTTATACTTTACATCATTCCCTGCATGACTGTCCTGATTACACAATGACCTTAATTATATGCCCACTACCTTGCACGTTTTAGTCAAGTAAAAGAAGGGTTTAAGGTCACATCAAGTTCCGATATGTTAGAAGAGTACTATTCCGAGCATTCTGTTGAAATCTGCCTTGAAATCTAATGTGTGGTTTTCAAGATATGAGCACGCCAAGTTGTCACATTTTCGACACAAAGTGAACTTTAAGCATCACATATGACATCATGTCCTTACAGTCTTTTGTTTGTTTGTTGTTTTTTCTTTTCTTCTTTAAGTTAACAACTAATTTCCTCCTCAACAATCTCATATTTTCTGAGTTTAATTGCATGAGAAATCTACAATCTTTGCATTCTCACATGGAGGCTCTATCCCTGTAAACTTTCAAGGTCAAAAACAGTCTAAAGGAAAATAAAAGGAAACATGCATTTCTTGTAAATGTAGGGAAGTAATATAACCTCTGCTGCCAATCAAAATCACTTTGGAACACAAATCTAGTGATTTCATTTACTTATATATCAAGAAATACATGTCTGATTTGAATGGAAATCTCACCATACTATGTCAATTCGGTCCCTTTGTCATATAATGAAAATTAATTTTTCTCTAACTTAACTCCCCTTGAATCAATGAAGTTTATGTCTGCACAAGGGAAGAGGCTCATTACTAATTTTGAAGCGAGATACCAGTGGCGTAGCCAGGATTTTTTATTGGAGGGGACCAATTTCACAGGGTCTGATCTGATGGGGGAGGGGTCTAAGGGGAGGGGTACCCCTAACCTTTGAGATATTTTTTTAATATGTAAGTATCCTCAGATGCAATTTGGTGCAACATTTATCATCATTTGAAGTAATCTTTTTGGTTCCATCTCAAAAAATAAATTGCTGTGCAAAGAAAAGGGGTACACTGGATCCGGCTCTGAACTGTCATTAGAAAAATTTTGCTAAGCAAATCAAAGGTTGTCAGTACTAGTACATTGATACAGTTGTGCTGCCTACAGTAGTCATGCGTTTTCCGAGGGGTAAACGATAGCCTATCCAGATTTTCCGGGGATGCTAGTGCAACCCAGTCATAAAAAATGTCATACAAAATATACCAAACAACAACAAAAAAATACAAATTCTACAACCCCTAGCTATCCGTTATTCACTTTCTTAGCTCCTATTGGCTAATTCAGTATCATGTGACCATTAAAAACAATCCGTTATTTTTGCAATAACAGGCCGTTAGCCTCATTAACATGCATAAGTCAATAGTAACACTACTTATTTGGAGGGTATCAAGACTGTCTGCTGTTGCTATGCAACAGAATTGTGGTGGTTTGGAACCACTGGACCATACCACAGTGTACAGTACAGTACAGTACAACTGTATACTGCAAAGGTCCACAGTTCCTTCAGTAACAATGGATGTTCCCTGCTTTGATCTCAGATTTGAGCCATGTGATGTGGGCAAATTTGGGGTCTCGACGGTTTATTCACCAATAAAAGGCAGCCTTATGTAATTTATTCCTTAGTTCTACAACCCCTAGCTAACAACGTGCACAGTCCTTGACAAAGCGGGCCACAAGACCCATGAAATCACGGCAGTGACTGGACACAAAAGCGAAAGTAGTGTTCGCTCCTACGTAAACCGCTTGAGCAGTGGGAAAAAGAGGCAATTATCAGATAATTTAAGCGCCCAGTGTGTAAGTTCTAGCGAGTACACTCAAACCGGCAACAGCCTAGTGTAACATAGTTGCGAAAACACTACGGATCAACTTAACGTCGTTAGAGTACCTCGAACTGATGCGGAGTCTAACGTTAGGCCTAGGCCTAGCACTAGTAACAGTTACACCAACCTGTCAATGTCGTTCGAAGAACAAAGCATAGCTTTATCCTCAATATTTCAGGGCTGCAACTTTGGTGCACCAGTAAATGTGACTGTTAATAAGTCTTCGTGAACATTCATATCTTTTCTTCTCAAGAGTTAGTCGATTTCTCAAACGTTTCACCTTATTTCACTTCACCAGTTTTCACAAGTTACATTGTTTATAATCGTTGAAGTATGCTTTCAGTAAGTGTATTCTGCACTTTGGTCAACCTTTTACTTTGACCTTTGACAATTGCGCAATTTCAAGTTTAGTAAAAAAATTCTTTTTCAAGTTCAGGATAAAACTATCTAGGAAGTAAGTGTTCTACTATTAATCAACTTTGAAGTATCTATAAAATGTTTATTTTGCCGTTGTCAAATTTATTGTAAAGAAATTAGCTTATACATAACAGTAGCCATATACGTACGTGACACATACTGTACTGTACACAGTCTATTACTATAAAGGCGGTCAAGGTCACCATTTTGTTGTTCGCCAGGAAACATCAAAAGGCAAAAATTACAAGAATGGTGGTAATAGAAACCGTCAGAAATAGTAATTGCTCATTGGTTGTCATCACTGCCTGTTATTGTACTTGCTGCAAATCGCTTTTTTAGACTCAATTTATCAGAATTTCTTTCATTTTTCGTACTTTTTATCAGTTTTGGGGTTGGGGGGACCCAAAATTTGACAAAATAACGGACTCGGCTGCGCCTCGTCCGTTATTTTTCCAAATTTGGGGTCTCGACGGTTTATTCACCAATAAAAGGCAGCCTTATGTAATTTATTCCTTAAATATACCAGTAGCATAATAACTATCCTTGCGCTTTCACACCTGACAAATGCTTTTGAATCTAAAACAATTTTGAAAAGGGATTGAGTAAGGTGGAATTGCACTTACTTGTTGGAAGCAGTGGCGTAGGTACACATTTTCCTGGGGCAGGCCAGCACCCAAATTTTCCATCACTTCCCTGGGGATGTAGTTTGCGGCCCGCGAGGCGTGCTGAAATTTTTGCCCTTCTTTAAGCAAATTTTTGAAATTATGGGGCTTGTGTTGGAAGAAATTTTGGGTTCCCGGTTTCCTATGTAAAGGAATGTGAAAGTTCGGGAATTACTGAATAATCTGCATTTCCAATTTTCAAGTCTGAGTTTGCACGGTGACCAAAGATCTTGGCTGCTACACCCAATGTTATTTAAGGCCTACAAATTGAGGCCTTCCGACGACACATTAAGAGTCAAGAGCTTGTATTGGGAAAATTTGGAATTTAATGAATTTCAAAGAAAATTCATGAAAAAATGAAAATAGCACTATATTTGCCAATATCACTTGATCATTTTCATAGGCGTACGAGGCGAGGGTGCAGAGGGGCACTCGCCCTCCCGATTCGGCAAAAGCAGTTGGTCTATTTGGGCAAAACATGGGCAAAACAGGGGCAAAACATGGGCAAAACATGATAAGCAGTGACATTATTCAGGCAAAAAATGCTCTTGCCCGCTCATAGAAAATTACCCCCGTTCGCCTATGATCATTTTTTCATTTTTAGAGTAAGGAAAAGTTTACCAAACTAATTTACGAGCCTACACAACTGTATCAATAACTGCAAATTGCTGCACGGAAAATGTTGCATTTTTGAAACAAATAATTACAAAAATTGATCATTTAATGGAGAGAATTCGGAATTACATGAAAAGAGAGTTGGGAAAACCGCACTGTAGTTTACTGGTGTCACAATAGCATACTTCCGATTTTTTCCCTTTTCGGAGACAAGGGACAACCATCGCCTACTTCCCTTGTAGCTACACCACTGGTTGGAAGTAAAATTTGAAATAAATCTTAGTCATAATTTGAAATTTATCGACCGCTCTGACAACTAGCGTAGCCAGCGGGGGGGGGGGGGGGGGGGGAAGGGGGCAGAGTGCCCAAGAGTGTCCAACATAGGTGTTCACCAGATCGCTCAATTTTGATGTGAAATTGCAAAATCTCCTTGGGGCAGGAGGGGGAGAACCACACCCTCTCCCCGTTCGGTCGCTCGGCTCCTCACTTGGGCGCTTCGCTCCCTCAAGAAAATGCCACACCCCAGTGGCGGCGATGAAAAATGAAAAAGTTTGGGCTAAAGGTATGTTCAGCCCCTCAATATTTGCTCCAATGAAGAAGCGGGGAGAATTTCGAAGTTGGACTGAACATATTCTTGCTTAAAACACTCGGGAAATGCCGTTTCCGGCCATCTGAGGGGTTTGTAAAACCAAAAATTTCCTGGTACGCTACACGCCAATCAATGTTAGAGCTCCGCTTAGAAACCTGTATTAACATTTTTCAAAGATTGATTTTTTTTTTTTTTTTTTTGCATGACTTGAGAAATATCAGAAATGAGATCCATATTTCTAGGCTGGGAACATGCAGCATAAAACACTCGGGAAGTGCCGTTTCCTGCCATCTGAGGGGTTTCTAAAACCAAAAATTTTTTTGTACGCTCCGCGCCAACCGATGGTAGCGCTCCGCTTAGATAGTACTGTCGGTCAAGATTGGGGACGATGAAGAAAACCTGTGCACTATACCTGCCATTGCGATCCATATACGACATCAAATTTGTATATGCTAGAGGAAGATATTTCCGCACCGATTTAACCGTGGAAAAGGGGGCAAAAATTTGGGGGGTTAGTCTACACTGAAAAGAATCTGTACTTATTTAAATCTTATATAGGTCAATAAATTGTCTTGGCATTTGGGCCCCATCGAACACAAATTATATTGTAATTTCTTCTTCGAGTCCGAATTCCGCACGACTGACACAAGAGATAATTAACTAAGTTTAGCGAAATGAGATGAAATTCCCGACATGAACATTAATCCATTTATATATTCTACTTATTAATTTACAGGAAAAGATGGGAAGGGTTTGTACTTTTTTAGCTCTAGGTAACGGAACTGGGGAAGAGTGTGCAAAGCGTACCGAACATTTTGGGTTTTATCGCAGAAATAACTCTTGTGAAAGTCAAAGTAACTAAACCGACCATGAGAAGGCGACAGGTTATCCCCGACAGGGGGCGGGCCATGCCAGCGACCACAAGTTGAGACAGCCCCTATGTCGAGGGGGTGGTATGAAGGAGCCTAACTATCCCATGTCATTGCAGCACAATGTTACTTAATATTTTAAAAGCCGATTTAGTGTTCATTTGAGTCTGAATCGTAAAATTGCAAATCGCACAAAACGCGCGAAATTTTTTGGTGGGCTTACAAAAATAACATAGCCTATGTAATCATTAAGAACAAAAAGAAAAAAGAATGGAAACTGTAGGGGTTGTAGACCGTATCGGGGATGACATACATTGTGTCGAAACCACCTGGAACACCCGATAGAATAGCCAAACTATGCTCCGTGAGTGGCTCACCATCTGACCTATCGCATGACACACACAAGAGAACAGCAACTAGGCTTCGTGATATGGGATAAAATTTACGACCTCTGCGTAACCTGTGTACTCTGCCTACCAGTTTCTTGGTAAGGTTGAGAGGACTTACACTCTCTAGACATGTGGAATGGAAGTATTGAAAAAAAAACTGGAGTGAATCTACAGCGCGCGTAGCGCGCCGAAAATTTGGGGTTCTTATTAGGGAAATTGTCCCTTGAGAGCAAAAAACAGGTAAACCATCGGGGACACTAGTCGCCGTCGGGGACTGCATACTTTATCGTAACGACTGAAAGCTCCCCCCCCCGAAAAACTTTAAAAAAATGCCCCCTATTCCCTCCCTCTTCTTGCCCGTTTTAAATTTGGGGGTTAGCCTACACTAAAAAGAATCTGTACTTGTTTAAATCTTGTATAGGTCAATAAATTGTCCCGGCATTTGGGCCCTATCGAACACAAATTATATTGTAATTTCTTCTTCGAGTCCGAACCGCACGGCTGACACAAGAGATAATTAACTAAGTTTAGCGAAATGAGATGAAATTCCCGACATGAACATTAATCCTTTTATTTTACTTATTAATTTACAGGAAAAGATGGGAAGGGTTTGTACTTTATTAGCTTTAGGTAACGGAACTGAGGAAGAGTGTGCAAAGCGTACCGAACATTTTGGGTTTTATCGCAGAAATAACTCTTGTGAAAGTCAAAGTAACTAAACCGACCATGAGAAGGCGACAGGTTATCCCCGACAGGGGGCGGGCCATGCCAGCGACCACAAGTTGAGAAAGCCCCTATGTCGAGGGGGTGGTATGAAGGAGCCTAACTATCCCATGTCATTGCAGCACAATGTTACTTAATATTTTAAAAGCCGAGTTAGTGTTCATTTGAGTCTGAATCGTAAAATTGCAAATCGCACAAAACACGCGAAATTTTTTGGTGGGCTTACAAAAATAACATAGCCTAAAAGGCAGGAAGTTGCTCTCGTCTCTAGCCCGTGGAGAGGACGAAATCTTTTCGTTCAGCTTACCGATACGTAAATCAATCTGAGGAGCGGCAGCCTAAGAGGGCGGCAGCCAAGGGGCGTTACGTAGGCTACGCCTCCAGCAACTCCCTGCAGGGAAAGCAAGACTTTACTTTGAAATAGACTAAAAGGGTTTGGTGAAGCAGAGTAATTACAGAAAGAAATAACTCATATGTGGTGTAATCCTAAGATCAGACTGTTTGTCTGTTTTTTTTTTTTTTTTTTGTTGTTGTTGTTGTTGTTGTTGTTTTTTTGTTTGTTTTTTTTTTTGTATGGAGGTTAAGCTTCACCAAAGTCACTGCGTTGCTCGTCTTTTTATTTTGCCGCCCAAGCGTCAATTGTACAAGTGTTACTAAGGTTCTGTCTTGGGGTGGTACAGTTAACACATCACTACTGCGCATGGTCAGTAACTTCTGATAATAAAGGGCAAATAGGCTGTTGAATGAAATGGCATATGAGCTTAACCTCTTTGAAGTTAGGCCTCATTTCCTCTCAGTTTTAGTATGTTGTTCTAATTTACTCTAAAAACGTCCTAGTCAAATTCGAATAGAATCGAACCAATATGAGAACGAACCGAAATCTTGTCAAATCTTTGACCAGATTCGGCTCTTGGATGAAAAGAATTGTTTCAGTTTTGAACCATTTCTAGTCAATTTTGAAACTCATTTTTTTAAATATTTGACAAGATTCCGGTTAGTGCCCCAATTGACCAGATGCTTTAATAATAGTGTCTACGCAAGAAAAAAACTTCGATTTTCCAACGTCCTTCTCTCAAATATTGCGTAATTCAGTTTACGGCGTTTCCTGTGATCAGTTCGTAGGCCTACTTATACACTTTCTAGAAGTTCCCCTTATTTTCCGGTATTATGATGGATATTAAAATAAGAAACTTTACAGTAACCAGCAGAAAAGACTCACAGTAGACTCATTCCGAAGTTTCCCAAGATTTTAAAATCCATTAATAGCCTGAGGTACTAAATTTCCACCTCGGTTGGAAACTTTAATTTGAAATCAAACGTTAAAAAGGCATTTGGAGCAAAATATGTATACTCAAAAGGGTATACTTACTTCTTTTGTTACTTTGACAATTTATAACATTGTATCTATTATTGTTGGGAGTAAAACCTTCAACAAAAGGATTACCGGTAAATTCTAAAAACATTTCTCCTACATCTTTCAAATGAATGAGCTCCTGTTTCTTGCATAAAAAAAAATTTAAGTTCCCGAGAAAGGACTTAAAACTGCCCCCGTCTGTAGAGTTCTTTTAAAAAAATTTTGGATAATGCAGTGTCCTTTGTTACAACTATCTCCCGACTTGGGAAGATAGTGCTTGCCCACGCATTTCCCCGAGCCGCTTTGTTATACTGCCCCCCCCCCCCCCCTGTTGGGTGGTGTTGATTACAGTATTCGTCGTCTCGTAGGAGGTGACTAAGGGGCCAGGAAGACTTGAATCAGCATTTGCACCATACTTGAAACTTATCTTGAATGTGAAACCTATTTGAAACCGTATTTTCACCTTTTTTTTTCATTTGGTTGACACTACATACATATTCGGTCGGCTGATCAGATACACTGTCACCCAGTCCAGCTAATGCGCTATTGTTATCCTGTTAGGAAATTTCTTGTCGAACAGTGCGCGTCGGTCCCATCCTGTTTGGTGTGTAGCTAAATTCCATCGAACTATTTATAGCAAGTAACTATCTGTAACAGCTGTCAGCCTAGGAATATACACAATTTATGATTTTATTTGCAGTTCGGGTATATTTTGATCTATTCCTTTAAGCTCGTAACCAAGTGTGGAGATGTCACTGTGCACACACAGTGGCTTCATGCATGATCATCGGTAATGGGATACACAATGCATTGCTGTTGTTCATAAATTGTGCAGTGTGCCCAGCTTAAAGTGTACCTAAAGTCAACAAATTCAAAAATTTATAGTGAAGAAAATGAAAAATGAATTCTAACAGTCCAACTCCCATCTTCCTACGACATTCCTGAGCTGAGATATAAAATGTTGAAGTTAAATATCTCAGCTCAGGAATGTCCTATGAAGATGGAAGTTGGACAGTTAGAATTTATTTTTTATGCTCTTTAATATATATTTTTGAATTTTTCACTTTAGGTACACTTTAACCCTAAAATCCCGTTGATAGCCTTTCTTGTTATATTTCGTTGACGTATATATGAGAACAATCAGAATAATGTCACTTTCTGTTACTGCCAACGGCATTTATAGTTAGACGGCGTTTCACGGCCCAGATTCCAACCAATGCCATTTATACCTGTAAACTGCACCTAAGCACATTCATCATGTACCCATATGATCTAACATTAAGACCAATGTACATGAGCAAAGAAATATCTTAACTGACTTAGGCTATTCATTTGTGTATACAGCTGCAAAAAAGGTTTGTTACCCGGATCTTGGCTGCTTCAATAATTATCCTCCGTTTGTGTCAATGACGCGACCAATCAGCCCGCTTCCTGAATCTCGCGAGGACGTTGGAACCGAATTCATTCTAAACACCCCTGCTAACAACTTTGACTTCGAGTATGACATCATTTCTAACTTGGTTCCTGGATCACTGGAGTCTTCTCACTTCAACCCCTCTCTTGAGACAAAAATTCTTGTCCACGGTTACGGTGAGAGTGGGTACTCGGATTGGATGAAAGTTATGGGAAAAGCTTTTCTTGACGTTGGGAATTACAATGTCATCCGTGTGGACTGGTTTAAAGGTGCTTTTGAATTCTACCCAACTGCAACTTCGAATGCACGGATAGTTGGAGCTGAAATCAGTCTACTTATGGACAACATTGCGGTATGTCTTGTTAAAAATTCACACTTAATTAAACAGTTTATATTGTTACTCCTAACACCGCTTTCCAGTTTAAAAATGACACTGCTTTTAGATTTTAATTTTGCTACATTTCATGGGAGAATGCATCATTCAGCTGTTCAGCCTGTTTTCAGTTGCAGCGGAGCCCTAAAGTACGGTAGTCTATTTACCATAATTTTATATATTTTTTATTCATGCTAAGGCGAGTCCACATCGAGATTTGAACTTTACATTCTCGGACTGAAGTAAACAAAACTGACCGCAGGATGGCTTCGAATTACAGAAGCGGTCTCCCATGAAATAGGCTGTTTCCATGTAACCTACTTCCTGCAGGAATGCTCGTCAACGGCCACAATGCTTGCGTACGTGCATGCACTGCATGCATGCATTCAATGCATGCAACACTTGTAATCTCTAGCAGGGCTGCGCTAATATTAATACTCGACTAATTCAACCTACTTACGTACGCGCGTACCTCGGCCGTGATTCGAAGTGGTTAATTTATCCGTCTCTCCTCAACCTGGGGGAGTACAGGACGTCAAAGGGAATAGCCAGTTTCAGCTCTTCCTCCCTGCAGATGAGGTGAGACATCACTCCCAAGTGAAATCGTGCGTAAAAGTAACGGTTCAACATTACTTCGACTTCTCAGGTATCTTGTTTTTTTTTTTTTTTTTTTTTTTGTTCTGCCTTTTTAATTTGTCTGAGTTATTCGGGGTAAAACGATATATTTGTCACCAATAATTCCTTTTTGGTGGCACCAATTGCCCCTGCCCTCCAAGATCGACGCCCCTCTGTTAGTTTTGCCAAATAAGCTTTTTTTCACATACGAAAACTTGTGCGTAAGTATGTACATTGATAACTCCTGGCATCTTTTGGGTTAAAAGGGATTTTACTACTCTAGGCTCCCATGCAGTCCTCTCTAGTTTCTAAGAAATGGCCACCGAAGAGACAGCAGTAAACAAAAATGGACAGACAGTAATGGCCAAATGTTTCTATTCCTTTACCGCGGGTACCTTTGAACTGTAAGTTTAGCCTGAAGTCTAGTTTTGATTGGAAGGGGTCGCTATTTTTAAGTTCTTCAACATCAACAAATTGAAAATACAAATTATTTCAAATGTATTTTAATGTTATTCAAAGATTAAAAAATGTATAAGCAAAGGATGTGTTTGCACTATTAATGCACTTATTCAGATTTTTGTGGATTACTCCGAAGTTAAATAATTTATTTGAAACATTAAAGTGTATCTCAAGTAAAAACGAAATCAAATATATATATTGAAGAGCATGAAAAATAAATGCTAACAGTTCAACTTCCATCTTGCTGATGAGTGGTGGACGCAAACTAACCACAGAATCTTGAAACAAGACTACTTCTTCAGCCTGTGCACAGCCGGGTTACCCATAATCAGAAACCTCCACCGGGAAAGGGGGGGGGGTGTACAAATTTTCAAGTTGACCTCATAAGAACAGTTCCTTTTCCAGCATTTCATTATATTTTCTGAAGTAGGTCAACGATCGTTAACGTTGGAAAATTCGGGGAAACATCTTTCCTCGCCTCCTCCTTGGCGAAGTCTTTGCATAGATGCGGTAAATATTACGTTATACCGTTGAGCTTTGCAAAAGGTTTGTTGGCTCCTGAAAGATCACTTTGTGTCTCTAATAACTCTCTTTTCAGTTTTCACTCATGAAACTACTAATCGACGGATTTTCTACGATTGGCTATGGACGGAATGTGAGTCGCGAGGCTCCCATGCAGTCCACTCTAGTTTCTAATAGGAAGGAACATTTTGGACAATGTCCTTATTTTAAGTAAAAAAAAAAACCTCCCTTGCCTAACTTCACAAAGTAGTAATACCAGACAAAAATTCTAAAAATGTCTTTACTTTGCATCAATAGGTTTCCCACCCCAACACCGTGGCGGCAAACGCAGCAAATTATCACATCATTGGTTACAGTCTGGGAGCTCATGTTGCCGGTTACGCAGGCGAAAGGCAGCCAAACTTGGCAAGGATTACAGGTGAGCAATAATACGCGATAATAGATAAAAGTTCTCTTTTTCACGTGTAAGATCCCCACTTTAGCCCTTATGCATTGACATCATGTGATGTCATTTTGGAGGTAAAACAATAGACACCGAAGGCACGATACACTGTGTTGTTCGCAGAGAGTTACCCGTGAATCTGACGGTAAGTGCACAACAAGTCACACTTCGAAATACCTCTTCAGGTTGAAGAGGAACATTATCAAAAATGCACTAGATGGGTAATCTGATGAAATATTTAAATAAATTAGTTTGAGAAATGATTAGAATTTATCTGAACAGAATATAATCAATTCTATTGTAAAGACAATAGAATTACGACCTTATTATCTAGGAGCTTCCGGGGGCTTCGCGCACTGGACCCCATCGAGACTCATACTGAACTGCCCATCAACTTCTTTCTCTATAGTTCATCTCCCCGTTTTTAAAAATGTCAGTCGCGCCCGCTCTTGGTAGTGAATCACTGGCTTTTTTACCAAAAGTTTACTGAAAGTTACCCTGGAGGTAATTTTTACACCACTGTTAAGTCAATAAAAGTAGCCTTTAACAGCGACGTAAGTACCTCACAACATCCTAAAATTCAGGAGCTTCCGGGGCATTTCTTCTTGCACCCCCACCGGGGCTTTGCCCCTGGACCCAAACAGGGGCCCTATGGCGGGCCCCTGGATCCCACCAGTTGATCCTCGCGCTTCGGGCTTGATGGAGCCTATGGCGTTATGAGTGGAGTCTAGAGTGCCCCCTGCAAAATTTTTGTGCCCCCAGTCCCCCCCCCCCTACAACGAAAAGTCTGGTGACGCCACTGTACTACAGCGATTTCAGATAGGATTAAGTTCCGATTTTTGTGAATTTTACTTAAAAGAAGGGTTTAAGGGCACAACAGGATTTGGTATATTAGAGGGGTACTTATTTGGAGCATTTCGGTGAAATTCGCATTGAAATCCGATGTGTGGTCCCCAAGATATGAGCACGTAAAGTTTTCACATTTTCAACAAAAAGTGAACTTGAAGCAAGCACATATGACATCGCATCCCCACACTAATGGACAGTCTTTCGTTTTTCTTTAAACTTTATACTGGATTTTCTTCTCAACAATCCCATATTTTTAACCCTTTACCGTTGTGCTCCGATCGGGGCATATTTGCGCGCCTCGGGAGTGGTCGGAAAAGCGGACTTAGCCCGCCCCGCATCGGCTTCCGTAGGCCATTGACCCCGTTACCTTAAACTATTGTCTCTCTCGTTGTTGTGTCCGAATTTTCGGGTAGCTACTCGCAGTTTCGAGCTCCGCGTGAGAGAGTAAAGATGGGTGACAGCCGAGCTCCCCACATGGGTCCAAAAGGACCCAAACAACGGCAAAGGGTTAAAATGTGATTGCATAAGTGGCATGAGAATTTTACAAATTTTGCATCCTCCAGAGGGAGGTCATACTCCTATTAACTTCAAGTTCAACACAACAATCTGATAAAACAAAGGGAAACAAAAAATTTCTTGTCAATGTGAGGAAGTGATATAAGCTCTGCTGCCCTCAAACTCACTTTTGAACACAAATCTACTGACTTCATTTACTGATATCTCAAGAAATACATGTCCGATTTGAATGAATTTTCACCAGACTGTGAAGATTTTGTTCCTCTTTCACATATGAAATTAAATTTTTGCTTAAACTTCCCCTTCAACATTTCTCTGAAACAGAGGATGTAAAGAATGAAATTGTAAACTAGTCTGATTTCGTTACTTCATCTCGACAGACAGGGTTGACCGAACAGGCGTGCAAAAGCGGTATAGTTTTCGAACAAATATAGTACCTTATAATCGCAGAGCATTTCTTGTGCAAAATAAGAATCAGTTATCGTTATAGCGCGAACATTCTCGTAAAAAGTATACATTAAAACTATTGGTCCAAATTAAAGAAAGATCGGATTAGAGTTCGGATTGAAAATCGCTGTATAGTGTGACTTGCAAGCGGACGGTTTCCTCAAGAAGTTCGGATTAGTAACCATGTGGATGTATATTTTCAACTGAAAATTACCTACGAAGCCTGTGATTATGTTTACATTGAATAAATGATCCATAACAGACCCAAATAATAATATACACGGGTGCTCACTGAGCGCGAATATTAGGTTCGACTGACCCACCCAGCAAACACCAAAACGTTTTCTGAACGTTTTACCTCACTAGTTAACTTTTAAAATGTTCTTGGCAAAACCTTTCAAGTGCGCAAGTTATTTCGTGGACTTTCCATGCTTTTAAAAAGTGTTTTCAGACAAAGTGCGTTCTGCGCAAAGTTTTAACACATGTTTCTCTACGAACACGAGATAGATGACGTGCTACCCAACCTAATATAAACATTGTTGGAGGTACTCTGTTTCTGGTACGAGAACAACGTTTTCACCGTGTTCAGCGTGTGTTCTAAAAGTTGTTCGAGAAAGGTAGTGAGGCAATTAATAATGTCATAGTCAGAATTATAAGGCAAACTTGAAAGAAAATAAATGTGGAGACAAATTTTGCATTGTTGTTACAATATGAAGTTTGGTGAATGTATCGGATCACTTCAGTTGTCTTTAACACTTCTCTGAAAGTGTGTAATAAAATTAGTTTCCTTTAAGGAAAGGATTTTAAATTCTACTCTTGACAGACATATGATAGGACAATATAGTCAAATATTTATATGTGGTTAAATATTTGTGGAATTAGGCCTAATTGAAAATTAATCAGGCTAAGAGTGCATTTTTTATCATCAACACACAGCGTTGGACCCCGCAGGACCGTATTTTGAGGACACGCCTAGTGAAGTTCGTTTAGATGAAACAGACGCTGCCTTCGTTGACGTCATTCACACCGACACTGATCCGCTTCTTCAAAGAGGTATATCACTACACACCCGAAGTAATGAAAACCTGTTAACTGGTCCACCATTATTAAGGACTCTTCGGTATGCAAGGCCGGAGAGAACTTGAAAAAAAGGGTTTAAGGTCACAGCAGGATATAGTATATTAGAGAGGTACTCATTCTAAGCATTTTGGTGAAATTTGCATCGAAATCCGATGTGTGGTTCTCAAGAAATGGGCACATAAAGCTTTCACATTTTCAACAAAAAGTGAACTTCAAACAAGCACATATGACATCATATCCCCACATTAGTGCACAGTCTTTTCTTTTTCTTCAAACTTTAGAGTTGATTTTCTCCTCAACAACCCCATATTATCAAAATTATTTTGCATAAGTAGCATGAGATCTTAACAAACTTTGCATCCCCTAAAGGGAGGTCATATTCCTATTAATTTCAAGGTCAACACAGCAGTCTGAAAAAACAAAGGGAAACAAAGCATTCCTTGTCAATGTGAGGAAGTGATATAATCTCTGCTACCCTCAGTCTCACTTTGGAACACAAATCTATTAACTTCATATGATGATAGCTCGAGAAATACGAGTGAAATTTGAAGGAAAATGTCACCACACTAAGTAGATTTAGTTCTCCTTTCACATGTGAAAATTTTATTTTCTGCTTAAACTTCCACTTTAAGTTTCAGGGTAAAGAATTTGTCCATTGAGGTTTTGTGAAGGTACAATTTACACCAGGAATGCCGGGAAAAGTCATTGGAAGAAGGCTGGATCCCAAAGCCAACTGATGAAGCAGTATACAGTAGGTTTGGCGGGTTGAGAGTCTGGATGGTGGAATTGATTCGATGTTTCAACTTGGCGGCTTTTCTTTTCGTCTGGTGGTTTCGAAGTTCAGGTGTAGGCTGATAATACATAGGCACTGGCAAGCCAGGCATTGATTTTCCCAGCTTATTCTTCTGTGTAGTAGTTAGTCGTTGAGTTTGTCTTCGTGGATATTTTGGGTTGGGGTGTCTTCAAGGTAGCATCGCGGAGTAGTTGATGGATGAATGGTTGAAGGGTGTGGTCTAGCGCTGTGGCTTTGGTGAGGAATTTGTCTTGGAGTTGATATATAATAGACCTGCAGTGAATGGAAGGAAGTTTGCACGTCGAGTAGATTTACGCTGGGTTCCATAAATTCAAGTAAAGTGTGAAACTGGAGGCACGCGTCTGAACTGACTCCATGTCTGGGAGATTCATTTTGTTGGAAATGTGTGTCAGAGCGGGTGCATGGTATTTGAGTAGTGGGTGAACCATGATTTTGTCGATTTTCACGGTGGTTGTGATTGTTGTTCTCTTGTTGGAGATGGTTGCCGACCATTTTTGTACAGTTGTGTGACTCGTGTTCTTGCTCTTTTGATGACATGTTGTTGGTGTGCGTTTAGGAGGAGTTTCCGGTCTATGATTAGGCCAAGGTAGCGTACTCTTTTGGTAACTGGTATGATAGCGGTTTTTAGGGATAGTGATGATTGACGGTCAGGCGGTTTCGTTTGTTGAAAATGTGTAAACTTGCATGGGACTTGGTGGGATTTAGGAGGCATCCCCAGTCTTTGCACCAGGCCTCAAGTCGGTTGGAGGGGTGTTGTAGTCGACGTTCAGTTGTGTGGTGATCAGGACTTGTAGACCTCATGGCCATGTCGTCTGCGTATTGTGTGATCTATGGTGAGTGTTGAAGATTGGTTGCGAGATAATGTAGAATACGGGGCTTCATGGTACTTCCTTGTGGTGTTGCGGTGGTGATATGCAGTGGCCTCACACCCGAGCATATCCCTTATGTACTTATATGTGTGTGTGTGCGCGCACGCGCTTGTGTGTGTTTTATTCTACTAAGGAAGTAAAATAATCACTATGCTTTTAGATGGTAAAATACTAATGTTCTCCCCACGGACTTCCTATACATGGACAGAGCATACTGTGCGGTACATTGTCGCTACGGTACTGTACGTGTGAGAAAAAGCTCACCAAGATGACTGTCTGCTAAGGTTTTGTGTGAAAGTTTGGACTTGCTCAAGTACATTACCATTTTTCAAGAAAGATGAAATATTTTTGAAATATGGCAAGGCAAGGTCAAAATCACTACAAGCATTGCCGGAATATGATATTGTTTCCCATTCAAGTTCAACTTTTGCTTAAAATATAACAGAGTCGTCGTCAAAGTAGACGATTTATAGCTTCACGGAGGCCATCTTGGTGCGTCTTTTTTGTCCCAGTCGGTGGCGACCATCTACGGATAGGACGTATACGTTACATGCTGTGTCCATGTATATAAGTCCGTGGTCCTCCCATACTCCTTGTTTGGCAGATCAACACTAATATATTTGTAAGAAGCTACATTTTATCTTACACAGGGTATGGGATGTCCGGTCCATGTGGTCACATGGACTTCTACCCAAATGGAGGCAGGGAACAACCAGGCTGCAACTCATCGGTAACGGAGAATATTCCATTACACGACGGGGGTGTATATGACGGCAAGTAAAACGATTCTGTTTACAAACTATTGTGTAAACATTTCGTTTAAACCAACTTTCCCATCTGTATTGTTGGGTATTATATTAATTTCTGTAGCTGGGGCTTATGTCCCAGAAAAGGAAGGGAACACAACGATCCGTCTTATAATGGACAAACTTCGGAAAACATGAAAAAACAAGCAAAAGAAACAGAGGAAGTGTCTAAAGAGGTAATACAACATTACACCCTAAAATCAAAAGAGTGAATTTCAATGTGTGTGAAATATCCGTCTGTTTGGAGTAAATTTTCACGGCCACTTCGGGTAAATTTCACTCGTACTAGGGTGTGATTTTCTGGACACTTCTTTTTTTGAGTTAATTTCATTCTTTTGACTTAAGAGAGTATTTTCAAAAAGAATAAGAAGTTCGAGTAATAAAAATAATCTGGTTTGGGCTGCTGTTTTTTTTTTTTTAAACTTGCTATTTCAATATTTCAATTTCAACTTGCAGAAGGATTTTTCTTCGTAGCATGCAACCACAAACGGGCTCATGAGATATTTGTCGAGACTATTAAACAAAATGGCGCCAAACCCTGCGGAGCGGTTCCAACAAGTTCATCAAATAAAACCAGCTTCTTTGATGAGGCGTTCGATAACCTTCCTCCCCCTGTGGAAATGGGGATTCGATCTAACTTGTACAAACCAAATGGAGTTGCCAACGTTATCTACCAACGTGCGACAACTGAATTCACAGCTTATGGTAAGTGAGAAACCGAAGTGCCTCAGTTAAATACGTCATGTAGGTCAAAGGTCAAGAGCAGTCGCCCTAAAATTATTTTGAAACATCTACTAAATTTTGCTATTTTTCTATCATTTTTCTTCCAAAAAGCTTTCGGGATATTTTAAGGATTTAACATTTAACATTCAAGGTTTACCAAGACATTACTACTTGTAAATTTCACAATTCAGTGAAAAATACATTGTCACATGATTGTCAAGAGCCATTCACAAACAAGTAAAGACTACTATCCTTGTTTAAATTGGGGTGACTGCATTTGCCCTTTAAATCTTTTGCATTTTCTTACTTCATCTCACATATGAAATTGTAATGATGATTTTTTTCTTGTTTTTTGTTTTTAAAACTCGTAATGATATGGGCGCTGTCACAAAAAGCCCCTGAGCCGTCAAGTTACCAGTCCAACGAATAACCAGAAGTTAGTTGAGAATGTACAGTCTCGATTTTCTCTTTATTAACAGTCTGTGTACATATCATGGTACCTGATCAAATGCCCAGCCAATTACAATACAGTTCATACGCAGACACACACTCAGCTAACTTTGCTTTACACTTTAATACTTTAACGAGTTATCGCTTCGCCCTTAACCAGTTGATCAAATCCCAGTCCTCAAGGAATAAACCTTTCCAATTCAACAAACAACATTTTTTTTACTTTAAAATACCGCAACCGATTACCCTTTGCATTTTGAACACTACAAATAAAAACGCACGTCGTTTCAAAACCATGCAGTGACGACCTGGATACAAGTTACAATGAATCGCGTTCTCCAAATTTAGGGCCTCTTGGCTTCCCAACATAGGCGGCGGAAGCGGGGGTGGACAAAATAAATTGCAAAATAAATTTATATTGCTTTTATTACATTTCGGCTATTCATTGGCTCAATTATTACTTTTCAGAGTGCAAAGGTTGCAAAGCTTCGGGCTTCTCCCCCTGGACCCCCACATTAACGAAAACCTGTCGGAGAGCATACTTTCGCCCTTCGAACAGTTATAACAAAAAATTTTGCAAGCCATCGTTCTTTTTCAAATTATCTTTCTTCTTCTCAAATCAGGGCCTTTTCAACATACTGAGCGAGGGGCATGTCCCCAGTCCTCTTTTTGGCCCCAATGACACCTATTTGCCCCAGTAATAATGTCCCTTTTAAGGTAAATTAGTAGTACCCATACAAAGGTACTTGTTTGCTTCCATTAAGTCCCTTAAAAGGCCTAAAATGTCAGAGCTTTCCTGGGGTCCTGTAGCGGGCACCTGGACCCCACGCATATTGCCTCGGGATTTTAAATAGAACTCCCTATTGACAAAATGCCCCAAAACACTTTGGATCTCTTAAAAAAGACTTGTCTCAAATTATCGATCACCTGTTCAACTTTAAGTAGCTTCAACATTTTGACTTTCCCCCTCGTATTACTGTAAAGTATGTTTCTCTTTAATCAAATTCCATTCTCGTCCCTTACCTCACCCCACTCCTGAATTAAGCGGGCCCCTGGACCCTACGCCGATGGAGTTTTGCGCTTCGGCGCAAAACCGGACGCCTTACGGCGTTACCATCATGTCGGCTGCCGAAAACTTGTGCCCCCAACAAAAAACATCTTCCGCTCCCTATATATACTTCCCAATGGCGGGTAATGTTTTCACGTCACCTGAAATAGACTGAACATAACGCGATAACTTTTTAAAGACCTTGTTTGTACTCTTTCGACTTTGGCTGTGCTTCATCCTTACCTTTAAAAGAATCTTTGAATTGATCTCAGAACATGTCCACTCATTAACATTTTTAAATCCACGCTTAAGACTCACCTTTTTGGTCAAGCTTATAACGTGTGACGCATTTTATCTTGCACTTATCCTTTTTTTTTTTTCTCCTTAGTTTTTTTTATTCCTTAGTTTTTATTTCAGGCCTACAGGGCAAAGATGATATATATATATGGCTTTATTGTTGTGGCGCTTTATCAATTATCATATACTCATAATACAAAACAGTTGAAGGGACATTGTTCACGGTTCACTCCCGAGCCCGCGCTTTTTAGATGCAGCGAAACTTGTTTAACTAGCACTTGAGAGTCTTCTACATGAATCGTCTCACACTAAAGACTGTTCTCACGTGATCTAACATGTGTTTTTCCTTTGGAGTATTTCGACCCGACATTTTGAGGGGAACCACCGAATGTACGTACAAGATTGTCTTCAGACATGACTCTTCCTAACTCCCTTATTGTGACGTCACTGAGAACTATTCACGAATCTGAACAGTCAATTCAAGTCATTGCATGATTTAGTTCCCCATATTGTCACAACTGGCGTCCACCGGCCTTTATCTTTCAAATTCTTTGCTTACCTGATATCATGGATGGTTGTACAGTAGAATAACTCTTCATTCTCTCAATTTCACTTCATATAACGATTTAGAATTGTATAAAGACACTGAAAATTAAGACGATATGAGGCTAGATGCTTTATACCTACACCAACTATTGTTAGCTCAGTTTATTTATTATTGGTTAAGTCAATAAGGAACAGTGTGCTCACTTTTAAAAGATGTGCGGAGCATTTTCATTCATGACATGACGTACCTCTCTTGTTCTCACCATTCAGGTTTTGAATACCGTGTGACCATTAAGTTTGGTGACCCTAACTGGGGAGCAGACGAGGCTGTAGGTGAACTTTTCTTGACTATCATTGGGGATAGAAATACCATCGAACGGACCAAACTGTAAGAATGGTTTAAGAGACATCATCCCTTAAAGCTTTGGGTCTCACGTATCCCGCGACTTTAGATGCTACCCCTCTTTAACATTAAGGCAAACCGCTTTGAATCACCGTGTTTAGCCCCCCCCCCCCTTTTTTTTCGTCACATCAACAATAACAAATACACAAAAATAAACATAATGTTTATCTACGAGAATATTCAAGGGGTAGGTTATTTCAGGTTCATCCTTTCCCTCACAACACAAATCCAAATGCATGAACCTCGTATGATATAAAGCCTGGGTGAATACGCTATCTTGTTACTTTCCTGCCGTCTTGACTTCGCCACAGCAGGGAGCTGCAACTCCCTGGCCACAACAACAAGATTTAAATAATGTGAATAGCTGTCGGCCGATAGGCCTTCATCATCACGTTACGAGCGTTACCGACTGAACTAGGTTCACACAGTCGCACGTCAGCCCATGTGTGCAATGTACCGGGTGGCTGTGAACAGGTGGCACGTTAGTTTTGTCTCAGTTTCCAACGGTGGTTGCTTATGGTATAGAGCATGCAGGGGTGTGCAAATTTCTAGACCAAATCATGTTGCTGTGGCCATCTGGTTGGCCCCGTGGAGCAGATATTAGGTGGCGTCTTACTGTCACCCCTTGCCCACATCCTTACCCCATTGGATTAACCAATGTGCAAAGACGCACATGAACACCCCTGATATAGAGGGAAACCGATCAAAAACAATCATATTGGAGAATACAAAACGCATCTTCCAATTTTCAAGTATGCTTTAAGCCTTAATTATAATGCGGCACGTAAGAATTAAAGTCCTTGTATAGTTGTTGATGCTGACAACGGAGAATTGGGCTAAACGTTGATTTTGATTTCTGTTTCAACTAATCCGGCTGCTCAAACAAATGGAATCCTTGTAAAGTTAGATGAAACTTGTTAAGGCTAGGTAGCCGGTATGTGATACCTTGCCATGCGCCCTAGAAGTTCAGAAGGGATTTTCGCCGGTCAATGAAGTTGTTCGAATTTATTCTCATAATAATATTATGTCGCAAGGTAATCAAATAGTTTGTAGAATGCCCTAACCAGCTCATTTTCCAAAGATTAATTTCTTTCCATTACCATTACATCCAATGGTGGTTGTTCATTTTATCTGGTAATTTTCTGATTCTTGTATAACTTACTCTTTTTTTATTGAAGTATAAATTTTATTGCAAACGAAAGATCAAAAAAATGATTGCTTAGATTCCAGTTACAAGTCGGTGGGAAATGCCGTAATAGGCGGCTATCTGAGTGATCGTGATTTTTCAAAATTTTCTGTATGCTCCGCTCCAACAGATGGTGGCGCTCCACTGGGTCTTTCGGGCAGAATTAGATATTCCATAGGCGTAGGAAGCGGGAGGCTAGGGACCCCAGTAAAAATGAGGAACGGAAGCATGCTTCCGTACCCCACTTTCCGGGTCAGAAAAATTTTTTCATTCCCCAAGTCTCAATTAAACAAAATTTCCGGCGCGCTCCGCACGCCGCAAATGCATCATTCCTCGCTCATAATTCAGTTTGGTAAACTTTTCCAAGCTCTGTAAATGACAAAATCGGATATTACCATATTTCACACCACATTATCGAAAGAAACCGACAGCTATATTGCTATTTTTGTAAACTGTCTTTCACAGATTCCAAATTTTCTCCAATGAAAGCTCTTGATTTTGAAATATTTTGTCTAAAAAGGACAGCAAAGTTCCGGAAACTGAAAATGTCATTGGAGAGTGTCAGTTCGTAGGCCTTAGAAAACATTATGTAGCAAAAACTATTCAGTCGTCGTGTAATCATTCTCAGATTTACCACCAATATAGGAAGGAAGTGCAGATTCTTCAGTAATCCCCTAACTCTTTAAATTTCCTTACAGGAAACCCATAATGCAAAGCTTTCTGCTTCATATCTAAATAGATTTGTTTAAAAGGGGCAAAAATTTCGGCACGATTCGCTCGCCGCATTCCGTCCCTGACACAGTGGTACCGTATTCACACTTGAAAGAAATTTTGGAAAACTTAGCTACTACTTACAAGCCCGAGACAGGCTCTCTGAGGGGTCGCGATTTATAGTCTCATATACACCAGATACCTGTCAACCCTGTCAGTTGAGTAGTCTGTGTAGACGGATTCTTTAGTTATTGAAATGTCAAAATGTTATCAATGATCAATGTTGCAGAGCAGTGACGTAGATACAGGAAGGAGAGCGAATGCCCCTGGCTCCCTGGCTCGAAAAAGTGAAAAATTCGCGATTTGAAACACCAATAAAACACAGTGCGATTTGCCCAAATTTTCTTTAATAGAATTCCGAATTTTTCCTAATAAAAGCTTCATATTTGTAATTATTAGTTTCCAAAAGGCAAATATGTCCCGGGCTTCGCACCCCCCAACCTGTAGTCCTTTAAGAAGTAAGTGGTCGCTCATTAGGCAGTCAGTGGTAAGCTTCTCCGACCTGCTACAGTGCCGTTTCCCTAAAATTTTCTTCCATAAAGGCTTTTAATTTTTAAATATTTTATCTTAAAAAAATAAAAAGAAATTTCGGGAGCTTTGTGAATGTTGCCAAAAAGCCTCAATCCGCACTCCTTAGATAACATTATGTGACGACAACGATCTCCAGTCGACATGGTATCTCAGATATATGCTTATGGGAAACGCATATTTTTCGATGGTCTCCCAAATATTCAAATATCCTTTCAGGAAACCTTTAAACTAAACTGTTACTCGCATTGAAAGCTCCATATTTACAAATGCTTAAATGAACCCAATTTTCGACGTGCGCAGTACAGTAGTGTTCAAACTTAACAAAAAATCATTTTTCTTATTCAAAAAATATTTTTTATTCAAAAAAAGTTCTTGCCCGTAGAAAAAATCTAAATATTTAGCATAAAAAATGTACCTTTTGGTCAATGGGGTAGGGAGAGGTGCATGGTCCAAAATTGTCCCGCCCCACTTTCATATTGCTGCCTATGCCACTGAGATATTCAGACAGCGAATCACCGTACGTCCCTATCCGCTTTCTGTAAGTTCAGCCCCCTCCCCCCCCCCCCCCCCCGTCCCTTTTGAAAAATCTGAATCCGCGCCTGAAATAGGTTGTGATCCATAGTAGTCTTGGTCAAGACCTCATCACCAGTTACTACAGTATTTGCTACTCTTTTTTGGTACTACCTCTTCTACCTTCTGAAGGTCTCAGCTCTGTGTTAGGGAAGTAAATTGTCAAGTTTAAAAGCCCTCCCTAGATTTTGAATCGTAGAAAGGAAAGAAAGGAAATGGTGTAGGCCAAATAACGTTTAGACCAAGGCTACTACATAGCCACGAGTTATAATATTTCACATATCATTAATTGTAAAATTTCAGGCAGTACGGGCCATCAGCCCTTCAGTTACCTTGTTATTAAAATTGATGTATACCACAAACAAGGCGTTTAAAATAGTGGAACCCTGCGATTTGACGTGGATCGAAACTTTAACACCGTCAAGGATGGTGTTTTAAGAATCACATTGCGAGGATGTGATATTTACTACCATTCGGAGAGGCCTGGTTGGTGACATCACGGGAAGGGGGTGATAGAGGAGAATTCTAATACTTGAAAGAAAACATCTCGAGAGACTTGGGCTAAGTCTTCAAAGAAAGATGTGAATGCGTAGTGTAAACGCGACGCCAATTTCTTAATTCCCACATTAGCAATGGAACTGTCCAACGAGACGCGCTGCGTCACTTCACCATCGATGCGGAAAAAGAGTTGACGCATGCCTCCTGGAAGCTTCAACGTTAGCAAAATCCATGTGCGTTCAGAGACAGATTTCAACGACGTTCCACAAAAATGGGTTAAAATACTATTTCTTTTCCTTTTTTATTCACATACAATATCATAGAAGTTAAAAAGGCTACAATATTGAGAGATTTCCTTCAAGCAAAGGTGGTATTATTTTATCTGTTTATGTTAAAACATTCTGTGGCCAAATCCGAATCAAATTGCAGCCAAATATAACATGTTGTTATCCATTTTCCAGGTCATGGGATGTGGTTGTGGGTACGGGTGCCCATTCCTTTAGACAGAAAATGCAACTTTAAGGCACTTGGATGCAAAATGGTGCAACTTATCAGCTCAAAAAGCACAATAATTGCCAGTAGAATGGGTAGAGAAACTCATTTTGCTGAATTCTTTGCATTTTCTTCATTACTATATATAGGAATTTATAAGCATTGTGCACATTCTTATAAACACCATCATTGCAATATTGATTTCAGTGGTAATAATACGGAATTTATTTTGGGAATTCTCTATAGAAAGATATATTTCTGCTCCCGGGATGTGCCAGAAGCTAGCTGCATAGAAGGGTCTCCTTCGGCCTGTTTTGGAGTACTGTATGCTTTTTGCGTGCGGGATCCACATCAGTCCTATTTACGTGATAAGCTAGAAAACATCCAGAGGAGATCGGCTCGTTTTATAAGTTCCGATTTTTCTCCTGAGGCAGGGTCGATGACAGCTATCCTGAAGGACCTAGATCTCCCCAAGCTAGCGGAGCATCGCAAGCAGAATAGACTCATCCTTTTCTCGAAAGGTTTTTTAGGAAAGGCTAATATTCCAATGGACAGACTTAGACACCCAATCCGGAAAACTCGGGGGATGCACAATATCACTTTTGTCAACTCTATTCTCGGTCTAATTGTTATAAATATAGTTTTTTTCCCCAGCACTCTGAAAGATTGGAATAATCTTCCTACCACTCTGATAGATGGTATGGATAGTCACAAGGAGAGATTAGGGCACCCCTGGCGCATGTGCGGTGTAGTAATGACCTTTAGATGTGTCACCGTGATCCGAAAGAAGAAGAACACGGTTGATTGGTAATTGGGTGGTAAGGAAAAGTAGTATGGACATAGGCTACTAGACATGACTGTACACAGAAGAAAGTCACCGTACAAGTGAAGATATGACACACTGTAAAATATCTTGGGTTGGCAAGTAACCTAGTATATATACGAGACGCATATCAATTATGTCTTTTCATTCGAATCATTGCTTTATCATTAAAGATGCAGTGTCGTCATGAAACAGAATTCTCAAAAGGCAAGCCTTCGATAACCTTTCCACGGATTACGTCACGACTGCGTGGCTTCATAATCAATATGTGGAATATGAATATTTCAGATGTTAGTTATGAAGTCACATGGTCGTGACGTAATCCGTGAAAAGGTTACCGAAGGGTTGCGTATTGAGAATTCTATTTCATGACGACACTCCATCTTTAAGTTAATTATTAGCACAGCCTAGAGAGTTGCATGAAACACCCGAGTACTGTTCTTGATTCACAGAGATGAAACAGGTCACTACGAGCCTGGATCAACCCACACATTTTACATGCTAACTGACGAGTATCCGGGAAATATTTTGTGTGTTGGGTTCTCATGGTTGTACGATCGAGACTGGTACAAGCCATGGACCTGGCCGATCTTCTCAAATCCTGATGTGTACATAGAAGACATTAAAGTGGAACTACTCGAAGATTCTACCAGGTAAATTGAAATGAATTAGCGAGTATTAATAAGTGTTTATCCATTTAATTATTCATCAATTCACTAAGATCAGTATAAGCAGCATCTAGGGCTGAATCAAACGTTGTCGTAAGGCTTAGTCAAAGGACTTTCATGGAAGAAATTGCAATGAAGAAAAACCAATGAGTGTACGAAAAGTGGGTGCATTTAACATGGGGCATGACGATTAGGAAAACTGTAACTGAAATTCCATTTGGAAACTTAGGCTCCTGGCTCTTCTCTCATTGTAAATTGGTGATTTACTCAGTTGGTAAAGCTACATCACTAAAACGATCGACGATCGATCGATAACTTTTTCTATTACGTTCCCATAAGTCTTTCCGTCGTTGTTAGTTTGCTGTGAATGAAAACATACTTTTTAATTGTAAGCCCTTGGTCAGTTGTACCCCTTATTTCTTCAATATACAACCATCCCATCGAATTTTAAAAAAGTTTTTCATTTGTTTCTAAATCGTGGGCAAGGTAATGTCTTACTTAGGTTAGGGTGACCTTAGTGAGGGTGATTTGACCCGTTCTAGTAAGTCTGTCATTTTGAGTTTACGGGTGTTGTCTATTTCCGAGAAGCTGATTCACCTGTTGACATGATTTGGCCATTCCTGTAAGGTAGGCAGTAACGCCAAGGATCCGCCATGCTGGAGGACAAACGATGCCCAGTGCACGTTGCTTCGTGATAAACGGACTGCAGTTTGGTATGCACGATGTGTACACACTCATCGAGATTGGGTCTACTGCGTAGTTGTACGTGCTCCAACATGACCACCGGGGAGTACTAGGACGTCATATGAAAAGCCTCCATTTTCAGTTCGGGAGATAACCTCTTTCGGGGGAAATTTCACCCGATCGGGAGATTATTTTGTCATGGTGGCGCCATTTTCAAATATCTCCCACGATGCATTGCGATCCTACCGCGCAAATTCAACGGAGATAACGTTCAAAACAGCCTTGCAATTTTTATCGTTTTTAGGAAAGAGAAATTACGGCATTTTTAAAAACTCTGTTGGTAGGGGAATAAAAAAAGCTTCGTCATGTTTGATTGTTCACCACGCCGAGAAATCGAGCAATTTTGCTACGTTATTTTTCCTAAGCCTAATTTAAAGACTCCACGCAGCCGAAAGTTTTGTACACCATTTTTCACTTCAAAGTGTGCAAGGGGGTCGTGCAACACATATACTTGTAAATACTTAGTTGAAGGTCCATGTTAATTTCGTTCTTTATGTCTAAACTTTTACCTCACAATTCATTTTACACAAATTTATTAAACCATTTGACGACTGTGAAAAGGTAGACACTAAGTGCTCATAAATATTCACACCGTTGAGACAGGCAAATTTTCCCCCAATCTGGGGTAATACCCATTTTCTCCCGAAAGCGGTTATCTCCCGAACTTATTATGAGAATAAATGCTGCCTCTTTGACCAAGTTAGAAATTATGTGAATGATTCTAAGTCTGTGGGGGAGTTTTCACCATAAAAAACCATCAACAAAAAAGCAGTTGCGTTGTTCGGCCTTGTTTAAAATCTTATGATATAAGCACCTAGTTTCAACGCTTACATTACAAAAAAGACATCTTTGGCTTTTATTTTTTTTTTTTTAATGTTTATTTTACAGGAACTTCTTTTGCGGAGATGGCGAAAAGTACAAATCTAACGAGGATGAGGATAGAATGATATATCATTGTTCTTAAATGAGTCACGGAAAGCAAATACAAAAGTATCGTCGAATCTCTCCTTATTTTTCTCCTTTTGACTAAACGTAAAGAAAATAAATTTCAAGTGATCTGAATGAAATGATTGATGCAATATTTTCATTAAAGTAATAAACGCTTCAAACAAAAGCAACAGATTGCGTCTTTGGCTGGTACAAGCTGTGTTCTGTGCAGCAAACGTGGCCATCAGCTTATCGATTTCGTCTCACGAGCTGATGTCACATCACCTCAAACATGTTTAGTACTGATTCACAAATGAGCTGTCAAAAGTTAACAAAGAGCAAAGGTCTCCAGGAATATTCTCCCCTTTGAAGATAACAATATGTCACTGTCCTAAAGTGTACCTCAATAAAAAAAAAAATAAAAAGATAGATTAAACATCATGAAAATAAATTCTTAAAGTCCAACCTCTATCTCCACAGAACGTTCCTGAGCCGAGATGTAATTTCAAGCCGATAAGTTAGTCACCATATTCCCCCACTCAACGGCCTTTAAAAACAAAAGAACCGAGATTGGCTTTTTACAACGCCACCATCCATTACACCCATAAGAAAATCACTTAGGGGGAGGGACAATGGTTACTCGAAATGAAAAAATGAATTGTTGTGGTTCCGTTGATACATACCGGTATCGTTTTAATGGGAAATATTGCCCTTGTTTCACAAGGAACCATTTCAAGCATTTAAAACCAATATTTATTGGAAACGAATGATAAATAATTAAAAACAAGGCAGTATGGTAGCCTTCGTTTCACAAAATAAGTTTTCCTCGGATAGAAATTAAGTTGTTTATTGCTATGGAATAATTTGTTGACCCAAACTTTCAACATTTCAAAATATGCAACTTCCATAACTCTTCTTGTACGTAATATTTTGAGGAGATTTGGCTATAGTTTGGGTTTATTGTTGAGACCAAATGATTTGATAATGACTAGGGCTATTTTTTTAATGTTATGTTGGAGCATTTTAAACGCAGTATTTCCCTTTAGGTAATTCCACGATGTTCTATATCTCAGTTTAAATTCTATCCAAATAGTTTGAAAAGAAAAACAAAGGTTTAATTTGTATAATGTTATATGGGAATACTTGGGAAATTTCGCTTTTGTTTATGGGTCAAACGTCTTTTGACCTTAACCAAAACAATATGGTCTCAGATTTTCCCTGCAGATATGCTCATTTTCTCTTTTCTCAGCGTCCTTCCCCTTTACCTTCCTTGCTAACCTGCTAACGTACCACTCATTATATACCTTAAATCGGGGTACTTTCTTGCCCTCCAAATAGCCTTGTAAGCTTTCTCAACCTAGGCGTATCACTCACTCTTCTGGTTCAAGCTCACAAATCGGAACTTATGGCGGTTGCAAGTATTTATATCATGACTATTGAACTATTTCATCTCGAGTCTTGAATAATAAATACGTGTTTCCCGAAGTTATCTCTGCTCAAAGTAGTCATTCCACACAGCGGAGAAATACAATAAAAAGAATGGCTCACGACTTTGTCAAAATACTTTAAATCTTGAAAACCTTTACAAGGACGGAAATTTTTCTTTTTGGACATATTTAGAACTAAATCAAAAAAGACTTGATACATGAAAACTGCACGTATGCATGTGATAGCTGAATTAGTCATTAAGCCCCTAAGCTCTCCGGACGAGACGACAACTAACCAAAAGACACAACGGTTAATAACAGAGCGGATGAGAAGTAGGTAAGTGACAATTTACTTAACAAAGCATAACTGAAATTTTGAACTCTGTAATTTGCATATAGAACATAAAAGCAGACTGACAACAATCTATATACAAAACATCAAAAGACCTTCGACCTTTCCGTTAGGTTTTATTTTGGGAAACGGACTTGAAGACGTACTTTGGTGACCAAAAATGTATCCTACAATGCAATTTAAGCCACTTAATATCGTAAATAAGCGTTAAATGTGTAGTTAACCTTAACGAAAATATGGTTCTCAACTCTACTTTACGACAGATAACATGCAAATATTTACACCACAAAGGAAACCTAAACACAGATTAGACAAAATCACACTAAGATGCCTCCTTACGTTATGGATCGGTTAAAAAAGAAGCGATGTCACCAATTTTTCATGTTAACTCGAATGCTTGAACATGTCTTGTAGTTGCACGCGGGGTTGTTTTATTATCCCGACGATTTGCAGGATGTGCGCATGCACATAGCCCCCAAACGAATTATCGAACTCGCTTATTGATAGGACAAGCGAAAGCTACATTCTTACCAATTTCACTGCCATAGGAAATATTTTGTCATAGGCCTCTCTTCAACTGATGTGCCATAGGGCGCAAAATTTTGACAAACATTTATGTGTACATGTGAGTCTGCAGGAGGAGATAGATTTTGTAAAATACACAAAATTGAGTATAGGGAACACATTTGCATTTAATCACAAAATGAACCTCCCATCTTGCACGTGCACGTTGGATCTCAAATTCCTAAACACCCCTGCAGGTACCATCAATTGAAAAACATAAAGACAAAACTATCAACAGTGACCAGGATAATCAGGAGGCAAAGCAAATTGTAGGATTTCAACAATAGACCTTTTTCCAAATAGCAATTACAAAGGATTGTGGGATAGAGTTTTGGTGTGTGTCGTCATTGTCAATGACATTTTACTGTGGTAAAAAATGACACACACCAAAACTCTATCCCACAATCCTTTGTAATTGCTATTTGGAAATAGGTCTATAGACCTTAGGTCACACTAAGGACCATAGGCAAAAAACATTCCTAGCTTCTTAGATAATCCACTACCCAAAGAACATTACATCTATGCTTCAAATAAAATCAAGAAAGTATTTGGGGCAAAGGGCGATTAAAATAAATTGCGTCAGAAAGACGCTAAGATAAATAGAGCCACTCTGTATGAAGGTAATATCTCACTCCAACGTGTTGGTAGCAAAAAGAAAGTTGAAAAAGTGAACGTAACAGCTTGGTAACTTAGCTATACCAAACTAAGAAAAATATACAAGAAATTGAATTCAAATCTTAAGAGAATAAATCCCCACACCCAGCCAAAACGCATTGTAATTGAGTGTACTTTACTCTATGTTTCATATGGGATAGTACATTAAAGTGTTATATCTTTCGATTTAAAAAAAAAAAAAAAAACTATTTAATTTGAAGAAAAATTCATCGACTGTAGTTTTGTGTTCATTTCTTTAAAACTCATAAATATAGTACCGTACGGTACTTTAAATGGAATATTAGGAGTTCACATGGGTGACGAGGACCTTCACCACAACCAAAGAAAATACATCACTCTTTGAAAAACAAAACGGTTTCCCCCAAAGCGCCCTTCCACATCTAAAATAAAAATTAGCAACTACCATTACAATCCCAAGATAGGTGTCCCTTACTTTCTGGTTCGATGCTACAAAAAGGGCAGATATCAGATTTACATTTATCCATGGCCTATAAAAGTTTGTTTGTGGCAATTAACATATGTAAAAAATTATTTTGGAAGCAGCGTAGAGTCAGTCATATGTATAACTCGACCTAGTAGATATTTACACCAATCACTCTCTGTAATATTATATCAAACTGGTTATTCTATTTATCTCTAGAGGTAAGGATTGTAGCCACACGGCTTATCTGCAGTAGGGGAATCTACTTATTGAAGAATCTGGGATCGCTTTATCCCGAAGAACTTTGTTGGGATTATCGCCGTCATTTCTAACCATGGAAGTACTTCCTCACATTGACAACGAATGCTTTGTCTCCGTTTGTTGTATCATACTGTTGAGTTGAACTTGACGTAAAAAGGATTAGGGTTCCCTGAAGGGGATGCAAAGTTTTTTAAGTTCTCATGCTACTTATGCAATCATATTTTAATAATATGGGGTTGATGGGGAGAAAATCGACTCTAAAACGTAAAGAAAAACAAAAGACTGCCCACTAAGTGGGAATATGATGACATATGTGCTTGCTTCAAGTTCACTTTTTGTTGGAAATGTGAAACTTTACGTGCTCATTTTGAGAACCATGCATTGGATTTTAATTCAAATTTCACCAAAATGCTAAGCATTAGCCCCCATCTAACATACCAGACCCTTTTGTGACCTAAAACTTACCTTAAACTGTTTAAACGTTTAAGGTACATTATTCTGATCATAGAGGTCACTGACATGCATAATATTACTGTTGAAGAGTTGCTCGTAGTAAAAAAAAAACCAATTTGACTATCAATACGATTGTAGGAGTTATTCCATTATGATCTGAAAAACCATATTTTTCACGGGGTACGGTGAAGGCAATAGTACTCCATGCCTGCACTACTGTATGCTAAATATTATCCGTATCTTTAATTGCATAATTGCATTGAAAAATAAATTTTTCCCCCAAAGGCTGAAGATACCAGTCAAAAAATAATTTCCAGATACCATTATTATCATTACAGCAGAGTTTAATCCACGTAGTCTTTAGCCTATTTATAAACTTTGGTATGTGGATAAGTTTAAGACCACCGCCCACCTGGAACTGTATTGATAATAACAGAGCGTTTGGTTTCGACTGGATTTCCGCTCCAGATAAAATTAAAAGAATAGTCCAGAGTCAAATTTATTTTCGGTATGTTAAAGAGGAACATATTCTAAGCATTCTAATGAAAAGTTGCATTCATTTCCCATGTTCTGTTCTTGAGATATAAGCAATTGAAGTTGGCACATTTTCCGGAGAAAGTGAACTTGGAGCAAATGAAGAAGTTGAAGAAATTCACGTTCTTGGCCAGTGTTTTGTTTTTCCCTATTTTTCATCCTATTTGTTTGACATTGAATTGATTAGGCATGCTATTTTACCCCTAAGGCATATAAAGGTTTTAAAATTCCGTTGCTCAGGATGCAAAGATGGAACTAACAAATCAAGGTTTAGTTGCATAAAATTCGTGGTAAATTATAAAGAAAAGAGAACATTGGCTAAAAAAGTGAATCCATGACATCATGCCTGCTTGCTCAAAGTTCATTGTATGTTGAAAATTGCCATATTCCATTGACAATATCACGAGAACCGATCATGGGAAATAACGTTTTCACCAGAATGCTTAGAATATGTCCCTCTTTAACATCATCAACAATAAATTTGGCTTAACTATTCTTTTAAATATGACCTGTTCCAATTCTTTTATAAAAATTTTTGGGAAGGTTTGGCAGAGCCTGAAAAAAGTTAACAAGCTGTGAAAGGGCAAACGTTTTAACGATAATTTTACGTCCAGTTGGTGGCAAATCCTTAAAGACCATGAAATCAAACAAGTTTTAAGTCTAGAGAGTTTGGGCATGTAGTTCAGAGAAAATAAATCTTTGCTATCACTAGTTAAAGAAATACGAAAAACTTGAACAGTATGGGTGGCCAAAGGGGCAAAAAGACAAATGGCAAAATATTCATTTTAATTTCAAAAATAAATTTTGAAGGTAAAAATTATTCTAAGTGAGAAATTAACAAATAAAATAAGCAATGATTATATTTAAAAAAGCGAGCAATACGTATTACGTCCCCAAGACAATTTAAAAAAGCACTAAAAGCAGTTATAATTAAACTTAAAATTAACAAATTACCGTTTCATCCAAATGAAATATCAAAGCCCCCCAATAAATAAAAAATGGAAAACAAATAAAAAGAAATAAAGTAAAAACGTAAATAGAAACGCAGTTTTGTTTTTTGTTTTATCTTGTGTTTTCATTTTATTCCCTGTTATCTTTTTTTTTTTTTTTTAATTTATTCTAGTATTCTAGTACCGTAAGGTTCTAGAGGAAATAAATCGATTCGAAAGGTAGGTTATAGGCCTACCTTCAACTAACAACCGCGTATCGAACAATCTTAGTTTAAAACACCTGGGTTATATTTAACCAGGTTGGTGTACTATTTACTCCAACACAATCATGGTTAATTTTTAATGCAAATCCTGGTCAAACTAACACAACTTCTAGCCACAACTAGGATTTTACGTACTTTTACCAGAATTTGCGTTAAAATTTAACCAGGGTTGTGTTGGAGTAAATAAAACACCTATCCTGGTTAAATTTAACCCCTGTGATTTTAGAGTGAACGAGTCTTAGGTCTATGCCATATTTACGAAATAAAATTCAAAAGCATTTTGTCTGTATCAAATTTTATGGACACAAGTTCAATTGAAGGAGGAACAAAAGGATTCAGACACAATCTTTCCACCTGGCATCATGTTATTGTGTTGCAGGGAGTTTCTTTTCTTTTTTTTTTTGGACAAATAACAGCTCACTGTTGTTACCTTATCTTGAGCAGGACTCATTACACTTTTCTTTCATGGAATATAGGTGGCGCTATTTAAACTTCTCGTTTGTAGAGTAGGTTGTAGAAATATGTTATACGGTACCTTACGAAAATTACAATTAGTCTAAACAGGGAGCTCAAAGCATCCCTGGTCTGAAGAACTTTGCGCGAGCTGTAACGCCAGTCGCAAAGAGTCATACATATTATCATGGTTAGCTATAAGTGACTGCAGGGTTCTTCACCGAATTTATCTTTCGCTTTCATGAAACCTGAATGGATTTCTGATATAAATAAAAAAAAATAATGAAAGGTAGTCAATCAAATATCTTGAGTAAGGAATAGAATTTTGTGCCATGTTAATGGACATGTACTTGAAAATGTGTGCTGCCCTTTCGTAAAAAACTCGTGTTTAATAATGCCACCATGTAGACAATGCCTTTAACTCCACATCTCCTGTGCCTCTTTGGTCGGGTACTGAATCATGAGAGGTTGATCCCACATAACTCACAGCCATACAGTTTAAATATCTAATTCAAAAGCCTGCACATGATCTTTTGTCCACTTTCCCATTTCGTTTCAAATGTTCATTACACTTGAACTTGACAAACATTACATGAAGAAAAGTGTTAATTTTCCATAGAATCTAAATTTATTGATAAAATTATTGCCAAATACATCATTTTGAAGAAAATGCTGTATCAAAATATACCCAGTACAAGCAGCCTTTAGAAGTCCATAAAATCAAAGGCAGTGAAGGACAAATCTACCAATTCGTTGCAAGACTTTCGTATTGCCAACACTGACGACCGTCAGTTCTGTGGAATCATCTTGGCCAGCGGTGGCGCCAGAGTGTCAATTTGGGGGGCAAACTGAGGGCAAAGGAAAATGCTGGGGGTAAAGATTTTCCCGAGCAGCGCGAAACCGAGGGTGAATTAAAGGGCGAGGTCTTGCGGGTGGGGTCCAGGGGCCCGCCTAGTAGGGCCCCTGGTAGAGTCCAGGGGCAAAGCTTCGGTGGGGCCAGGGGGCTTTTCCCAAAGAAGTTCTGAGGTTTTAGCCTGTCTCTGGGTGAAATAATAAGTCCTAGGAGAGGTATATTATTTGATTTTTCGGTTGATCTAACTCCAAGGATAACAACTTTTTTTCTTTGGGAGTATCCTTTCACATTTGTGCATTGCCTCAGAGTAACACTATACTAGTCAGTGGCTTAACCAGACTTTTTCATCTGGGCGATGTACTGGAGATGGGCAAAGTGTTGAAGTAGTGTTTAGCGTTAGTGACACAATCTAAGCAGAACGCAATCAATCATCAGTTGGCGTGCAGCCTACAGAAATAATTGATGGATGCATGAGGGAGAGTAAGAAACAAAAGAAAATAATTAAATGGAGCACGCTATGCATCACGCCGCTTCCTGCCAAGAAAGGACTTTGTATCATTAATGATATGTGTACCACGTGTAGATTGGTAACCGCTGACCTAACCTGGAAGAATGTAGGCCTGCTTAAAGGGCATGTAGGCAAACTTTTCGTCAGTATCAATTACACGTTCACCCGGCCAGGTTCCAGTGCACTCCCACCCCCAGCCCCAACACACACATACTCTCAACTTAGTCTCGGTTTATGCTCACTTGTACAGTAAGCATAATGGAAAATAAATGTTCCTTTGCACAGAAGTTTCACTCGCCTGAAAGACGCAGTTCTGTAGCCTAGGTATTTTGGGAGGGGATTTAACTTTAGAGAAATACCTGTACTCATTTTAACTGGCAGCCTGGCTAACGTAACTTAAACATTCATCAATCATGGTTTCCCGGAAGCTGTTCTTACTCAGTCCAAAGCCTATACATGATTATGTTTAAATAAATTTTGGGTGCGTGCAAGAGCTAATTGGGAAGGGTGAGAGAAACCGGGGGCAAAAAGGGGGAAAGGAAAATTCTGAGGGGAAAATGCCCCCTCATGCTCCCTCCTCCACCCCCCCCCCCCCCGTAGCGCTGCCACTGATCTCGGCATGACCCCATGCAGACATAACTAGACACGGCTGAAAATTCCAGGTGATTAACCCCACATCAAACTTTTTTCCTGCAGACAAACAGACAGACAAACAACCAGCCAGCCAGCCAGCCAGCCAGTCAGTCAGTCAGTCAGTTACATGAGATTTATGGACATCTCAACACCAAATATGTTACACAGTGCCAGCTAGAAAAAAGTGGGAAGGTTCAGTTTCGGTTTTAAATACGTATAGTTAAAGTTTGGTTTCAAATACACTTAAATTACAGTGCAAGTGCCCATTAGTCGCATCTTAAGACTAATGTGATATTGGGCACAGTCTACGCCCAAGCCCCGGGGTGGGGTTGGAAGTCAGAAGAGTCGGGCTTTAGCCTTGTGAGAGTGAATGCCACTGAAGTTGGCTTGGACTCGGATTAGTTGTGTTCGGATACGGCTGGGGCCAGGGGTTAGAACATAAAAGACACTCCCACAAACTCTGCCGAATGCAAAGACATATTGAGCGCATTCGTGGGAAGAAGGCAAGTCAGTTAGTTAGATGTAGCTTCAACCGACACACCAACATGGATGTCTTACAATTTGTCTTCTAGAAAAGGAAATGGTATACAATGTTGAGGTAGAAGGCGAAAGACTGATGTGGATGAAGATTTTTTTACTTTTAATTTCGCTTTTCCACAGAACTCCTTGAGAAACATACTGAGACCATTGAACTGCCACTAGATTGATTCATATGCATTAGATGTTACGGAGCAAAAAGTGCCCCTGGTCAGCCAAAAACGCGTATCACTGCAAGTTACATTATCAAAATGCCGACAGCCGAGTTGTGAAGACTACAAAAGAGTGAAATTTACTCCAAAAGGAGTGTGGTCCAAAATGATCCCTCCTACTACAAGTTAAATTCACCCTGAGTCATGCAAATTCCCTTCATATAGAGCTATAAAAACCACTTTTTCCCAGGGCAATTTTAGTGCTTTACTAGCGAGGATGAATTTGCTAGCTATGCAAATTTGTGATGTCGAGAAATATGTTATGTTTTTCATTTTTTAAACAAAACCTTCTTGTATAGGCGTTTTTGATTTCCATAGGCGTTTTTGATTTCCATTACGATTATTGGTCATTTCAGGAGGAGTGAAACCACCAGATATTTATGATTAGGGGTGAAGCAACACAGATTATGGTTGGATAACTCTGTTAAACGCCCCAGTAAAGTAATATTAAGTTGTGTATTATTACCTTATAATATATTAATTAATTAATTTTATCATAAGTTAATCATAAACAGACTATCCGATTTTTACGTGCAGTAAATTTTCGTTTGTGTGGTTTTTGCGGTTAAAATTCGTTTGTACAATGGACAATGACTGAAGCCGCACCTGAAGGCTTCACCTTTCATATAATTTTTAAACCGTTTGCACGAATTCACTGAAAGACGATATACGTGAGATCGGGAATACCACACCAAATCAATACACGTTTCCTTAAGCACGACGGGCAAGGTTACTGCACCAGACTGGCCTAACAGGCACCACCCACCCCACCCCACCCGTGGGGTGAAGGAAGTTGTAGTTCTGCGTCACGGTATTAAAAAATTAAAAAAAAAATAAATTAAATCTGTCACTGACTTCGGTTCGTTGCAAATCCAAACATTGCAGGGCACAGATTTACATGTTACCTTCTTTAACTGTTTAAGGCTTTATGTTGACTAGTTCAGATCCACAACTGTTGTTCAATAGTAGTTTACAATTTACTCAAATGCCGTCAACAAGTGTGCAACTATTCAAACTATTTGATTCAGTTGTCATCTGTTTGGTTTACCGTAGTTTAAGTCCACCGAAGTGGTTACTTTTCCATAATAAAACCAAGCTCGTTTGTTTACTCTATCTGTCCAGGGGTACAAGCTTTAGAGAACCACATAAACATGATCCGTAAGAACTCTAAATGCAGATCTTGAGCAACGGCACCGTGACTCAAGACTTTTTGTACGTTTAGGCACATGTGACGTTAAAATTGCTCTAACTTTTCTTGAACTGAAAAAAAAATTATGTGACTTAGTTAATTCTTGTTTGGTTCCCCCATCAACAGCATTTGTACTATTTTGAAGGCCTATTCATGAGACCATAACACATCAAGCTCCGATTTTAGGAGCCTTATTAGTTTTATGTTCGTTCAGAAGTAAAGAAGTTCAGAGTGACCACTTCTATCAGCGCAGCTGTCGCTGAGTTTGCGAATAGTGTGATTTGATGGAACAGTTTTAAATTAACCACAGTATACAAAGTTCTAGTCGCCAAAGTGGTCAGGTCATCAACAGTGTTCAAGCTAGAAGAGTTTGGTGACAGCCTGATTATTGTTGCTATGTCCTGTGACTCGGTACTTGTTGGGATCATGGTAGTACTATAACTCGGATCTATACAACTGGTGTCTGTTCTGTTGATCGCAGTTGAAAGAACGGAAAGTTAACGACTCGACGGACACCATTGAATGGATTATGCAGAGGCCAAAGGACCGTTGCGAATAATGTAAATAAAGGGGTAAGCCTATTTTCTGTTTGTTTACCAGCTGTGTTAAAGCTGCCACTCCTCTCCGAAATATCATTGTTGTTGAGCAGGGTATACTTCTGGTAGGTAAAGGTTATCCTCTCTAGTTGAACAACTACCTCTGATTTTAAGTGATTCACTGTAGGCCTATTGTTCAGTCTATTTCTTCGTCGTGGGCCATTGTTCGGGTTTACCCTTCTATTTCGGTTGTGGTCAGTGAAGGTCAGCTTTGACCACAAAAGAAGGGAATTGCCCAATTCTAATGTTTCGAACTCAGATCCGTGGCACATGCTATACGCGGAACAGTCTACGATCTCCCTGGCACAATCAGTTCCAGAGGCCTGAAGTTCTCAATATTCGTATAATTTGATGGTCAAGTGCTAGGCTACAGGTGGGGAGTGTGGCAATGGAGGGGAGTTGCAGCTGATTCATCGCGGCATGCCATTATCATAGAGTCTTACTACTAGGGTAAGTTTTTAAAGTGTAACATTATTTCCAATTTCCTAAGGATGGCCCGGGCTATTGAGAGAACAGCAGAGAGTGGTAGTGCCCAGGAGGAAATTCTAGTTACACCTGTTGAACAAGTTTTAACAGGTATAATAGGTACCATAATTGAAAACGAATCATCAGGTTTCAACTAGATTTTAACAGGTACCAGAGTTTTTTGGTGTTACCTGTTGACACCTGTTGACTTTCATCACTCCAACAGGTAATTGGAACATTGCCTGTTCATTACCTGTTAATACCAGTGTTCAAACCTGTTGAGATTTCAACAGGTCTCAACAGGAATTTTCTCCTGGGATACCTCTCCTGAGACTAAATGTTCCACCCAGAGATATTCTAAAACCCCAGAGCTTCAGGAGGACTCGCCCGTGGACCAGTCACCCGGAGGAATACACGCTTTGAATTGCATTCAGTTTCGCTCCACTGCCAGTTTATCGTTCGTTTAAAGGTGGCCTTTACTAGTTTTCAAGAATGGAAAGCGTTTTCTTCCGACTAACATGGGCATTGTGAAGAGGCCGGTCGTTCAGACTGGAAAAGGTGTCTTCTGGAGAAAGGGTTAAGATCATATTTAATAAAGCCTTCAATCCTGAATATTTCCACAAAGTTGAACCGTAAGTTTAATTTTTCTAGTTCAACCCAATTTTATACATGCATGTCATGCGGCCCTACTGTACTGTATATACAGTGGGGCTCCGTCACACCTTACTGTATGATAGTTTTGAGATTGGGTTATTACTTTCAGTGTCCCACAGTAACTGATCGATAGACTTTTCGAATATCCGAGGTACTGTAGGTAATACTGTACAATATATAGATACGGTGTACAACTTGAACAGGTACCGTACATTTTAAGTGTAGTCCTACAGGCACACGCAAGAGGCCATACTATATACATATGCGAACGTACAGTACGGCTCTATTTTTTACCACAAAATGACGCGGAAATCTCAGTGCAACTCAGTTATAAAGCTCAGTGCCCAGGTTTAAGTGTCATTTGAATCCATTTGACAAAAACCATTTGAAACCTTGTTTCTTTTAAGCGACAAGCGAGTGTTTCGCGATTTTCCTCTTTTTTGTTATTTTTTGATCTTCTTTTATTACAGTATTGGTAAATGTTTCCCTGGTAATAATACTTTTTTATTTTTCGGTCAAATACTTGTAAGAAATTGGGGATTCGATCCTTTTGGTCATTGTGCTGTGAAAGACTGTGATCAGGTGATTGAAGTGAAACAGGAAATATAACAGCTTTTTGCGCTGCCAAATGAGTACGGTAGCGATTTTTTGGTATGTTGTTGATTTTGCATGAAAAGTACACTACATGTTTTCTTTTTTCGGGCACATCTTTTTTACTTCGGGTACGCCTAGGAATTTTCTGAAAAACGATTTTTTGACACTCAAAAGCTGTCCGATTTTTTCCAAAATTTCCATCCAAATTTTAGATTTTCCGGAAATTTGGTGGAAAGTCTTCTCCTGCGTTCCAGCCGGGGTCGTCGAGTGGCAGAGTGGTCTGTTCCAGCTGCTGTGTACCAATGTGTCTCACATGTGCATGGGTTCAAGTCCCGTTCGATGTACGTGGGTTTTTTTCGGGTACTCCGGCTTTCCTCCCACTTGGCATAGGCTTGCCACTAAAATCGGTTGCCCAGCCGACGAAGTCGGTTGCGCGCCGGACTGAAGCACCTTCGGGTGGACCAGTTAACTAGCCGACTTTGCTTGCTTTTGCGTTCCAGCCTTGCATGCACGCATATATCTGAAAGACTAGCTGAGCGGAGCGCCACTATTAGCGGCCCGGGGCGTTCAGAAAATTTGGGAAACCACAACGCACAGACAGCCGGAAATCATGGTATATTCTTACGGGAGTTGTAAGCACATTTCAAGCGCATGGTCGTTATTTTAAGCTTTTGTTTTGCAATTAAATCTTTGAAAAAGGAAATCGTGGTGTTGCATTGTTTTGCTGAGTCATTTGCAGGTAACGTGTGACATGGCACCAAAAAGGCCTGCAGACTTCCCTTGACAGTTAAGGAGTAAGCTTTTCTGAGGAAAACCAGTTAGAGTTATGTCAGTATCTTTTAGGGTTCTCAAGATATATATTTTTTCAGAGTTTGAATGTTTCTGAAGAAATTTGTTGCTTATACGTATAGGCCTATATGATGATGAGAACTTTGTTGCACATTGTGGCACTCCTTTTGTATACACTTCATTAGTTATGTACTATTTAGTCATGGGATAATTTATTGTTCGGTTCTTGGTACTGATGATTTACAATGACATAGTTTCAAATTTCAAATTAAAAAAAAAAAAAAAACCTGGGGACAAACTCTTGCTACAGTTGTCCTTAAAATTAATAAAAAAAAATTTAAATTAAAAACTAAGGATGACATTAGCCATATATGGCATAATCCTCCCTACAAATCACGAGATTTGAATGTTGAGCTCACGTTTACGCATGATTAAGTACAAATCGGAAATTACCCGCACTGTTTAACAAGGTGTTTCTTGATTGGCTGTTGCCATTGTATTGTATCGATTGTATTCTTTGTTCGGGTTAGGGATTAGGTTAGGATTAGAGCTATCGTTAGCCAGTAGGGAATTTTTTTGTTAAACAGTGCGCATCGCCCCGAAATTACCCTGTAAATTGGTTAATTTTTTACCATTCTTGATGGGAATGGGAGTTATTTTCTTGATGTTTAATGCTTTTCACATCTTATACCCATCTTTGTCATTTTAATGTCATGTGACCTTTTACTTGTTACTTTGTCTTTTCTTCTTTTAATTCCGGCAGAAACTATCAAACATGGAGTGTGACACCACCATCACAATCAAAATTACGGATGATTTTCTCTGCCCAGGATGTCATGGAGTCTTTGACCGACCCAAGGTATTATCATGCGGGCACAGTGTCTGCTTAAAGTGCATCGAGGAGAGTTCTTCCAAAAAATCTCATAGCAAAAACAAAGTGGTCTGTGCCAAATGCGATTGTGAGTCGACTTTCCCGAATTCGGGAAGGGCAGAAGATTATCCCGACAATTTTAGCCTTATTTCCATTTTGCAAATCCTCAAGTTACACCCAGAATTAGAAACGAACGGAAATCACAACGGTGGAAATGGCTCATCGAAACAACTTGATCAAGCAGACAAACAGCGGCAAAGATTCGGCCAGATGCAAAACCAGCTGGATAAAGACTTTATTGAAATCACAAATATCATAGAAACTGCAAAGACAGCCATGAGAAATTTGACACAAAGTAAGAGTTGTTTGGACAAACAAATAAACGAGGCAGCCGAGTCATTCATAGAGAAAATAACCACAGATACTGTGACGAAAAAACAAGAGCTACTCGATTCCGTGGAGTTGACTTTTAATGAAAAGACTAAGGTACGTGTTCAAGTTTATTGCTAAGTACAATTAAATGCATTGATCCTGACAATGTAGCCATTTTCAGAGTCGAACTGATTCAGACATTTAATTCCCCCCACAACACTTATGTAACGGAGGCCCCATAAAAACAATACCAGCATGATATAGGGTTCCCAACGGACCAACGCCGTTATCCCGACCCAGTGACGAGAGGTAAGAAGGCGACGGGCGTTTTGACAAGTCATACCCTCGATATAATCCGAATTGGATACAGTTTAAGTACGAAGGTGTTAAAGGTGCCTTGTGAAATGAAAATGAGACGATCGGGTATTCAATGTAAAAAGCGTTAAAAACCAAGAGAATACCCACAATTCTCAACAAAATCAGTCAAAATCTGATCATTTTATAAGGCATTTTTTTTATTTGCCTTAAATTATTTATAAACATGAGTTTAAAATGCAAATCATGTGGCTTCATGAAAAGGACGTGCACATGGCTAATTTTATCCTTTCTGTTTTTAAAATCTTCGTTTCAAAAACAGTTGTACCATTTCTTTGTCGCGAGGGTTTTATTTGAAAGTATATAAAACGTGTGTTCTTGCAAATCTGTAGCAGTACCAATAACCAAGCAACAAACTATTCCGTAAGTATTTCAAAGAGAGATAACATATGGTTAATAAAGAGAATGTCAACACTTCCTTTTGCATAAGGAACAAGTTTTTTCAGTAACAGAAACAAACAGAAGTATATTCTCGGGATTGTGAAAGATAATTGGCATAATTCAAACAGATTTTCCCTTAGAGAGGTTTACTCTCCACAACCAAGTGCAATCACTCAGGACATTTTGCTGACATGTCACACTACCTTTACCAAACCTCCGTTAAAACTAACTGGTGTAATGCATGTAATCCTAGCAACAAGCGAGTTCGGTAATTCGTTTTGGGTGGCTATGCACATGCGCACATCCTCCAAATCGTCCGATAAACAAACCAATCCCGCACTACAACACGTGCTCCAAAATGTGAATTTACATGAACATTTTGTGACACTATTCTTTCTTAAACCAACCAAGGAGGAATCATAGATGTGGTTGTGTGCACGTAGATTTTGTCTACTGTAACTAGCCGTCCTGGTGTAAAAATATACATTTTAAATCTGCTGTAAAGTAGGGTTGGGTCCCTATTTTCCTTCGAGTTGGCTTTTCAGCGACTGATTAGCGGTACAGCAAGTAGGCGATGTTTTGAATAGTGAGGTACTTTTGACGGCATGATGACATGGCAGACTATTCGTGATTTTATTCGTGACTTTACAATATTCCAAATCTTTTCTCTGCATGCTTTCTCAAATCGGTCTGCATCAAGAAGAAGATAAATAAAGTCAACGAGTCAAGTACTGTAGTTCTCTGGCAAGTGCCAAGGAATTTCTCAAACGCCAGTGTTTAATTTCAATTTTGATAACGCTGTTTAAAATCTCAGTTAAAGAATCACCTCAGTTCTGTATCAGTTTTCAAATCTAGAACCGCTGTTTCGCTACCCTGAATCAAAGCCAGATGTAAAAAGGATGTAGTACGTATGACGGCCTAATTATGATGTACAAAATATTTTAGCTGATTTTATGCAGACCATCACTATGCTACTGTATATTTAGAATGCGGAGGCCCCGGACGTTACACGCAGTCACTGCTGTGAAACGGTGATTTAGAAAAGATTGAAAACCAATATATCTTAATATTATAGAGTTGTTACGGAACCTTAATAATTTAAGTTCTGTATGGCATTTTTTCGAAAATTTAAGATTTATTTCCCATTGAATAATGACACAAATGATTCTTATCTTTCACACTTGAGGTATAGATTCATCAAATTAAAAAAAATCTTACTAGTGCTTTGGTGGACTAGAAGTCAAAATTCAAAATCTGAAAGCCTTAAAACCCGAAACTCTGCCTTGCCATGAAAATGTCTGACACTTTTCTCTTTACCGTCTTTCCAGGAAGTATCGTCTACTCTTGAGAAAGCGAAAGTTCTCGAAGCTACCATATTTAGCGCTCGTGAGGTAACTTCATCAATTCTGGCTGCAATTCAACGAGAAGACGCAGATCTGAGGGCGGGTGTTGACATCGGTGTTAAAGTTGAAGGGCTCGTACAGAATGTCAACAAGAAAATGATCGACATTAGAAAACGTAAAATATACGACGCTCTAGGTGTTCGTTTTCAACCGGATGAGCTGGATAAGACGCCTCCTTTCGGGCAATTACCAGATATACTCTTATTTGTAGGGGTGCTATGGTTGAGTAAGAACGAACTTCTGTTAGTAGCCGACAAGAGGAAGGACAAAAATTGCGTAAAACTTCAATGCATCAGTTCAACTGACGTGACGAAAATTCTGTGGGAGCTGGAAATTACTCCAAAGAATGGGGACGCTCCAGTATCTTCTATCACAAGTCCATTTCGAACTGAAAATATCTTGATATCTGTAGGACAGGAAGTTTTCATTTTAAGTTCAGATTCCAAGCAACCTTCCAGTGCGCCCTCTTTCACTGTTGAAACCGTTTTATCATTGGATATTCCTCACAGTACTTACATAACGTCACTAACTGTGAGACATGACGGCAACATTATGATAGGTACAAATCTTTCTAACATGATATTAACGTTTTCTGAGAACGGAGAAAGTAGGGACGTCATCGACGTATTGGCTGAAGATGACGTCATGCATCCAGTGTCCATGTGTAGCATCAGCTACTATCGAACAGCCGTTTGTTGCATGTCGGCGGAAAAGGTCATCGTACTATCTCATAGTTGGAACGCTGCCAAGACTAAACGAGTGGGATACCTTACTCTTCAGAGGGATTGCTCTAATGGTCATGCAAGTGAATTCATATGCAAATCAGTCAAATCTTCTCTGTCTGGTTGGTTGGTTCTATGGATCACGTCAGATTTTAACAACAACGACAATACGGAAGAGAGCCAGGTTTTGTGGGAAATTGTTTGCTATGAATACGTCACACCCCTTGGGAGTTTAATCGCTAAAGGTGACAGCCGAGAGACAGGAATTCCTGTTGGTATGGACGTTAGAGAGAAACAACTCGTCATGTGCTTTCCCGATGGTCGGGTACAGTTTTACGAAGTTTGAAACTGCTTGGCCAATGGTGACTTACTAGTATGTTAGAATATGGAGCCAATACTTTGTTAAGGAAGCATAGCTCCATGGTTAGAAGGCTGCTATGATGCCACGGATTTGCTTGTGTAATGCTTTTTGTTCCCCTTTAATGGTACCGTGGCATTGTAGCAGCCTTCTTACCATACACTGCAGTAGCTTTGCTCCTAATTCGAAATTGCATGGGTATAATATTTAGATCAAAGTGCGCCATCATATTTATCCATCCAAAGATCAAGTGATGTGATACTGTAGACAAGAAAAAGAAAATGTGTTTCTGTACTATCGTTTGACAACATTGGGTTTAAATTTATTTCTAACATGGCCCAACTTTCACACAGGACCGTAAGTCTGGGTACTGTACGTTACACGTCGGGAACGGTGATCCATTTAATACAGAGGACAGGCATAAGCCTGATAAAATTTTCCCGTTATAGGCGGCCCTCCCTGGCATCCGTTTAGCTTCAATCACACGGGGTAGTGAGTGCGCGTATAAGGGCTTAATTACTTCTTCCTTCCTGCGGGCTAGGGCAATGTTTGCACGTCCTGCCTAGTCTTATTACAAAATTATAAAAAATTAAATTAAATTAAATTATTAAAAAAAATATGTAAAAAACTGCTATGTATTCGATTTTTTTAAGTTTAACGCATCATACAAGCGTTGTGTGGCCATTGGCAAAAGTGTCACTTTAAGGAACATCTCAGCAGTCTCCAGAGGTACCTTTGTATCTCAGTATATGTCTGGCAAGGGGGACTCTCGGGACGGAAAAGGGTCAGCATCTCGAAGGCCCGGTATAGACGATGGATTGCCAGAAGAAATGAAAAACTCACAACATTTTCCTCACGAAGCCCATTTGAATGTGGTTATGTTACTAATGTTGAAAAAGTTTGAGGGCTATTGAGAAACTTGGTCAAACGCCAACCAAATGTCTTCGTATTTCCTTATTGATATTTTTTCTACAGTCCTCCCGTCCCTCTGGCAAAGGGTCGTTCGGCGAAACCAAACTATAAACTGCTTCCCAAAGAAGCCATACGTCCACTGAAGGACAACACTTGACGAATTGCAACCTCACGGCCCTCAGACTATTTACATCATTGGTCTTATCAATATCACACTGAACATCCGTCAATAAGCTTTTCCATAAGTTCGTGCATTTACTGTACGTACTTACTCTCATATTAGGTCTACACTAAATTATGAAGCTAGCAACATACCATTCCCGATTTATACATCCAACTTACTCTGAACTCACCTGGGTAATCAAACAGGTTGCATTAATTTGTCCCATACAATACTACATATAAATCGAAACGTATCGAATGTGATTGTTTCCGGATGTTAGTTTTTCCCCAGTCTAGTGAGAAATCTGGAATGGCCAAAGTAACTTTTCAGAAATGTTTAGATTTGTTTCACAATTATGGTTAGGGTTTTTTTGGTAAGAGATAGATTTTAGAGCCGCAATCACACTGCAACGAATTCGGAGGTTTTTTCGGGGTTTTTGTCAGTATCTTCTCAATCTATGGTCGGAAAAAGCCAAACACGTGAAAACTAATGTTAAAAAATGACCATTTGCACCCTGGGGAACCAGCTGGCAGACCGGCTCTTTTCTTTCCTACATTAAGTACCGCCAAATGAAGGAGTACTACATTTTCCGAAAGTGCAACATAATAAGCATGTTAAGCATATGGAATACTGAAAATGAGAATCCATGATTCTAACATTATAAAAGAAATATCGCAAGCTTACTAACATGTATTATTTTTGACAACAATCTATAGGAAACACTTTAAAACTAGAAGAGTATTTATATGCCTATATCTTTATATGGTACCAAAAATATTTCCAACCAGTATTTATCTCAATAAAATGAAGTTATCACGATCATCTAAAGTGCCAATTATTTGTCAATACACTTTTAAGTTGTTAGTTCTTCTCACGTGAGTTTTATGGGCACGCAAAACTTGTACTTTCCCACTCTGAGAAAGTGCCACGGAGTTTGCCTTATTGCTTAATTGCGTTGTCTCAAAAAAATTAAAATTTTCTCCAATATCAGCTCCTGATTTTCAACTATTTGTCTAAAAGGGATAACAAAGTTTCTGAAAACTTGAAAATTTCTTCGGACATTCTCAATTTTAATTTTTCAATAATACACAAAATCTGGAATTTGCTTACAAAAAACTGAAATGTTCTTTGGAAGAATCCAGAATTTCCTCTAATGCAAGCCTGAGTTTCATATTTCCAATATGTTTAAAAGCTCGAATTGGGTCCTCAAGTGCAGTAGTAATCGCATTTTAGGAAAGGAAAAAAATTAGAAACCCGCGTTCCTAGAAAAGTCGCACTCCACCCCCTTCCTTCCCAATTGGCCTACGGGCTAGTGTTGCTACATGACGCATATTGGCCCATGAACGTACAATCCATAGTGAACATTAACTATATCTTATTCAGTGGCGTCGCCAAGATTTTCTCTTTTACGACAGCAATCGGGGTGTCACATTATATGAGAGCTGATATCTGTTTTGAATGGCGGGCAATTTTTTTCATATGTTTGCATATCGATGTAATGCTGCTTTCAAATGGCCAGTGCTGTCAACTTTGAAAGTGAGATTCGCTGGGAGACTACTGAGGAAGCGCGTTACCATTGGGTGGCCGGGCAGCTTGCCCCCATCCCCCCCCCCCCCCCCCCGCCAGAAACGACAAGGAGAAAAATCGAAGAAGGGCAGAAAAGAGAGGAAAGAAGGGGTAGAAACTGGTACAAAATTGGGAATCATCTCGGCCAGGACTGGTTATTCCCTTGCTACTGAGCGTGACCACTGGTTCTCGCGGGGCATTCCGTAAGGGATATTTTGTCAGTGATGCCCCAAGATTTCAGGAGACGGCATTTACCGTTCCTCATTACTGCATGCACAGGATTGTCGTATTTCCGACGTTTTATAATTCCTGAATACAGTGGCGGAGCTGGGGATTTCGGTCAGAGGGGGCGAAAATGGTCTACAGGGGCGCTTCGAAGGTAAATACCCTGAGCCTCAGCACGATCGAAGCCACGTACGGCTTTTCAGACTTTCCATTTGATTTTCCGCACCTGGTAGGAGACTACTTTGACTTTTCTCCTCAGCAAGTTTTCACTCCATTAAAACATGTTTAAATTTTCTATCCATGGGCCTCCGCGAAAGAAAATTCGGGAGGGGGACTAAACTCCTTCAGAGGGAAAAGCTCCGAGCCACCAAGAGTTGGCGCGGAGCGCAAGAAAATTTCGGCCCAAAATGCCTCTCAGATCGCTGGAAATGAAATTTCTGAAGCCCACTTACCGCATACAAATAGGGAAAACACTGGGTGAACTGTTACGAAATATTAATGCTAATTAATATATACGAAGAAGTTAAATTTACATCATGTGACCACTCTGAAATAGCCATTAATTAAGTACATTTAAAGAAATAGCCAAGACAGGAGGTCTGCTTGGCTCTCTAGATACCGAATTCATAATAAATTTAAGTAGCCTAAACTTAAGCTTATTTGATGCAATTTTCTGGCTTTTGAGACCACGAAAGTACAGAATGAAACATTTTCATGGGATTATCGTGCAGTGTCAGAAATAGCCATTTATCATGCGAATGGTCACTTGAAGAAAAGCAAAATGGAAACTGCTCTTTAAAACTCTTAAACCATTACCACTATGATAACAGTTCTATTTGATTTTGACCTGAATGTTCTCTTCAAATGATTTTGAAAAATGTTGTGGAAGCTATTTTGGTATCTTTATCAATTCTTTTATTGTCTATGTTGACAATTACCCCCGTCATTAAGAGGGCTATTTGTGCTACAATTATTGTTAGTATTTTGCAAGCTTATATTATAATCACGCTTGGTGTGGAAGCAACAAACTTAGCACAGCGATAACATTCATTAGTGCGTATAAAGCATGAACATACGTTTCGGCAAAACCTATCCCTATATTACACAGATGACCCTTTTCATCAGAGTAAAGTGCAGGTAGTACATAACTGGTGGTTTTTTGAGCATTTCGTTATCTGGGCCTTAAAACAAAGCTATTATATTATGATTTTTACCAAAAATGGTGCAAGAGTAAAGTATGTTAAAAACCCCAAAAGGGCGCCGACAGACGATTTTGGTCGCCCCCCTGACCATATGGCAGCTCCGCCACTGCCTGGATATTTTGTTGGCATTAAAAATAATCTTAAAATTGGCAAATTCTTCAAAATATATTCTGATAATGGAATTGGAAAGAAACCCAATGAAAATCGTTAAAGATGGGGGAATATGTTGTTCCTGTGTGGAAACGTGTTATGATATAGGTAATTAGTTAATTATCTATGATGATTTGCGTTCAGATTGATTCTAACCTTTTAAGTCGGATCCGATACGGCCCGTTTTTCCGATTGTGGCTCACTGACATGTTTTCCATTGCCTTTGGTGAGCGCCAAATACATTGTCAGCAGTTTCAGTTTTTAAATCAATATAATTTATAAGCAATGTAGGCCTACTACCCAACAGTACATCGATGACTGGGACCAGAGATATTGAAGAGTTCTACTTACAGCTAACAGACACAGATCGAGTGATGGACAAGTCTGAGAGGTACAGAAAATATGCGTCACTGTCCGAAAAAGTGGTTGGGTTGGGGTGTCAGAACCCCCCGCCCCCATGACCCAACCTTGCAAAGCAAAAAACACCTAAAATGGCGGTTTTTTCTCTCTCCTTAGACTTTTCCCTCCTTTCGTGCCCCAAACCGTCCCGCGAGACACCCCCCCCCCCTCCTCATGACAGAATCCTGGCTACGCGCCCCCTTCGAAACACTACCCAAACGACTCGGAAGCGTCATCATCAATTACATCTTAAATGCAATTAAAACGAATATAATTCGCCTGCTCCATACCACCCTAAAGTTCTGCATTTAATTAACTATTATGACAATATTTTTGACGCCTGTTGATGAAATTTAAAGCCAGCCTCGACTGCGCAAATTATAATTTTACCACGAGTACATCAAAATTTCCAATTGGCACAGATCTTTGAATGGCATCAAATTGAAAAAGGTTGAACGGGCATAGTAGCTCATATTTTACAGCATGCACTGAGAGTGTTCATATTATCCATAAGGCCATGTATGCCTTATACGTAACAGGAAACATCCGCTCATATACTCATGGTCAAAGATGAGTCCACAATAAATCACGTACCACAGGATTCATGAAGTGCATTTTCTCACATATATACTTGGGACCATGGTTCCAGTTCCACACACTAACATCAGTTAGCTCATTTGCCCGGAGTCTCGTCCATTTTTTCTCAAAAGTGTGGCATACCCAAGGAAGGAGGGTAGAGCGGCAGCTCGATCGAAACATCCCCTAGATGGATCAACTTTGTTTGTATTACACAACTGGAAAAAAGGCCGTGGCCGGCTTGACTTTAACCGATGGGTTGGGAACTTGGCCGTAAAATTCCATCTAAACTAGTAAGATAGATACAGAGTTTTACGGCCAAGTTTCCAACTTGTTATTGGCTCAAGTCGAGCCGGCCACGGCCCTTTTTCCAGTTGTGCTCACTGGCTTGTTTTCCCTACTCCATTGCTTATGCGCAGCATCACGCACAATGGCAGTAGGTTCCATTTTGGTCTTTGGTATGACTCGACCTGCGAGTCGAACCTTCCGCGTGAGAGGCGGATGCTCTACCGTTAGACCAAACACGCGGTCCATCTAACCTAACCTGATCAATACATTTATTAACATCAAGGCTAACACAAGAGGCTGTTGAACGCGAAAATACCCTACAGGCTTACCTTGGAACATACGAAAATTTAGCGGCTCTGCTCCAGAATAACTGAATGAGAAGTACAAGTACTGCAATTCTAACATAGAAAAAGTCGATTCCCTTGCTTTTCACAAGTTTAGAAGGAAGATCGCTTTGTCATCAGAAACATATATATTGAAATCGTGTTGTCATTTCGTGACTAATTAATTACTAGTCGGTAGCTAAGAATTTACGCTAATATCAAAATCAAAGTCAGGTCGTTTCCAAACTTGATTCCATTTTGGCCTAACCGCCTGTAAACGCGGTGCATTTTTGACGTGCGCCATCGATTAATATATGCGAGCTTTCGGTGAGGATATTTTAGTTACATTAGTTTCGTTGGGTCGGTATTTGTTACTAGACTTTGGGTTAAAATCTGTCACTCAAAAGTCGAGAAGTACGAGATGGCCCTCCAACAAGGCAAAGCAACAATGCAGTCGAGACAGTTCTCAAAACAAAACGAGCGAAATGAGGATAATTTTGCAAATGTTTATTTTCGCGGTTATGAATTTTCTCAAAGAAATATGAAATGAGGTTTGCCAACGACCTTTCTCTACTTGGGGTCGTTTTAAAAGTCCAAAAATTCAAACGAAGTAAAATGAATTATGAAACATCATAGTACTGCGTATAAACAAAATCACAGATGCATAAATTCCTGGTTATTTACAACAAAAGATCCAAATAATGAGGGGGTAAAGATGTTGAACACACCAAAATTAATATAGGCACAAACAGCAAGATTCAAACTTCCCCAAGAGATAATTAGTGTCGAACCTCATAACATGACGTAGGGTTTGAACTGGTAATCACATGGGTACGAATTGCCAGTGGAATCGCCACTTACGTAGGCCAATTGGAAGCCAATGAAGTCATCAGGCATCATCAGGTTCTCACTCTTCTAAAACTAACACATTCCCTTGGTACCTGATGGAACCTGTGGCATTCTTATGGACTCCTGTGATACATGTTCCACGGAACTGTCCCCTTAAGTTATGTTAAAAAGGCAAAATATGACCGTGTTCTGGTGGTATTGATGTCTTCATGGAAGATGAAGTTTCTCGATATATGGAGCAGAGTTTGACAGAGAATATTATTAACCTTTTTGTTTCCAGTATCAAGTTATTCCATTCTGAACTAATTGTTTATCAGATTATACTAGAATCATCGAAGAACTCTTTCAGGTTGAAAGATACCTTAAATATGTGTTAATTACTGTTGAGTAAGAATTTCTGAATATTTGTCGGGTAACAAACTTTTACACAGATACAAGCCGTCACAGCTTCCACTACACTCTAACCAATCACGACGTTCGACCGTCATCACGAATCTTCTTCTTTTTTTTTTGTTAGTACTAAAGCAAAAACACATGAAATCACCCATCCTTATCCACTGCCAAAGGTTGGCATGATTGCACCGGGCAAGTCGTTAAGTTACTTCGTTTAATAGACATTTTTAGTTCAGGAACAAAGGCACATCACATATTTAATCGGATGTTGACAACACCAAATTTTCACTGCAGGCGAGGATCCAGACATTTCAAAGGGGGGGGGGGGGGGGGGCTGACTTAAAAGAAAGCAGAGGTATGAGGGAGTTGCACTGCTAATTTTTCGTCTGTTTTATTGTTGATGTGGCACAAAGGGGAGGGCCGAGGCCGTAAAAGCCCCCACTGACCCCCTTTAATTCGGCGCCTGATACGCCGGACTTTATATCAGTAACCTGGGACAGCTGTAATAAGACTAGCATTCTAGTTTTCTCATGATTCAAAAGAAGAGACCACGAGAATCATAAAGCAGTATTAAAACAGACAACTTTTTTCATATGAATATATAATGCACAATATGCATGGTTCAATCACATTTGTGATTTCACTTTAGGGCACATTTTAAACTATTAGTATGGACGTCCATTACTGTAACAACATGCAATCTCGTGTGCATGCACGTGGTACGTACACGGCCTTACAACAAGCTCAACTGTCCTTTCACTCTGTGGCCCTCGGGCCCGAGAACATGAAACAGAAAGGGCCCCTAAACCCTTTTTACTGAATTACTCCACATTTCAAGGGGAACTACAGGGTAAGGGGGGACCTTGTACAGTATGAACTAACTCCAGGTCGATTAGAAGGTGCCTGAACCCTATGGATCCCGGGAAATTGTCCACCACGCCCACCCACTTGCCACTGGTCTCACGTTTTCTTTGTTTCAAAGAAATTTCTCAAGCATATGCAGTACCAATTTTAGGCAACATTTACCAACATCTTCTGTTGCCAATACCACCCTACAGTTACCAACTTTTACTGGGAAAGTATTCTTTGTATTACAACCTATCTTTAGAACAATACTGTAATGTTGTGATGACTCCAGGCAGAGTATCCGTTGTGACTATCTTAAAAATGCCATGTTGCTGAGCTCCAATGTGCCACTGTGCACTGCTCAAGTTATATTTTAGGGACAAGCAGGTCACCACAAACTCAAGTGACCCCATTCACCTTAAGGGTTGTTTCTTACACCTCACCACATGTTTGTGGGAATTTACTATCTTACTTAACATCTTTATTTTCAAACACTACAAAGTATTTCTGAAGATATGTTATCCTTTAAAGTTGAAACTTTCATCCTTGTCTACAAATCTGCCACCTGATTAACAAACTATAGTGTAACGATTTCTTTTAGTTTCATCAGAAATTTTATCACAAATTCAAGTCATGGTGTAAAACATGATAGTGTATTCACCAAATGCCAACATGTACATTTTACATGTATATTTTCATTTAAAGTACAGTAGAACTTGAACCATATTCAGATGGAACGTTTGTAACATGCAATGCGATCAGAGTCCTTCTATCAAACTAATCTGAAAATTTACAAATTTTCGATCTGAAACAAAAATGTTAGCAGTTAGTAATACAGTTCCTTTACATTGAATCTTCTCCATGAAGCCATAGTCCTTAAATCAAAGGAATGTTTCTCAGATTCACATATAAGGCATTTATTACAAAATAATTAGTTGCGACATTAACTGAAAGGTGTTTTAAGACATTGCTAAAACAAAAAAAATCGTAACTACTGATCCCACTGGTGTAAACTTCGTGATGCACACACATGGTCCAATCATCTCAATAACATGCTTTTGTATTGACCCTTTTCCAAATAGCATTTATAGTGACCTACCTGTGTGATAGGGCTTTGGTTCATGTCATTTTTAGCTATTGCAAAATCACATTGACAAAATTGATGCCTACCAAAAGTCTATCCCAAAATCATTTGTAATTTCTATTGGTAAAGGGATCTATTGATCTCATGCTAAGTCAATTTAAAGGCATGCCAATGAAGCACACCCCACGTACAAGGAGGACTTAGCGCTCATAGATTAGAACACTACCCACATATGAGCCAATAGAACATACCTACCTATTTTGTCAGCTTGGAAAACAGAATAATCGGCATATGATTCTGTGCAAGTGGTCAGCACACAAGAGCTAACCCTATTGGCTAAATAATTAAGAGTGAAACTCTTCTTTTCATCTCTAAATTTTCACAATATATGTGGAAATCACTTAAAGGTATCATGCATAGACTGATGTCTCTTTTGGCAAGCTGTTGCTTTGTAATTTTCTGATTTCCGTTAAAAATTAGTTAAAATTAACACTTCAAGTCAGAAAATTGAGATGTTCTGAGTCTTATGTGTTTAAAATTGAAGAAAATGGAACAATGGTCCTTTCAATGGAACAATTGGCAAATATGACAAATGACTATGCTCATACAGTATACGACTGGTGTCTGAATTATATGTTTGCATTAGTTTGTGAAAGTGATGCCTCTCGTTTTCCATTAGAGGGCACCATTTCTGCTCTGTAAGAGCATATGCATAGAGTAAACACTGCTCCTCCTTCTCAACTTCTGTAAACATCAGTGCTTTTAAGTTCTTGGAATACAGTAGGAAAAGATTACAGATGCAAAACTTGAACTTAGTCTTTCAATATGTCCAGCGGGGTCTGGCAGTATATCCACGAAAAGGCAATTGGTGGATTTTGTGTATTTAATGTACTACTGTATATGAGGTGAAAGTTTGCTACATTCATACCATAACACATGAGCACCGTTACTTGCTGAAACAAAGATATGCTAAATTGCTCTAAATTGTGGGCTAACTTCTCTAAATCTGTTTGTAAATGTATGTTTCTCTAATAATACATTTGCAAAGTTAAACTTGCACATGCACATAAACTAGGGATATTTGAAGAAAATTAATTAAAAACATTACTAGCAGAAAAAATGCTTCTTGAAATTCTTAAAAATTGCTGGTACTTTTCTGTTTCATCTCTCTTCAGGAAACAACAAATTAAAGTTTTATTTAATCCTACGCTAGTAGACAAATTACAACACCATGTTTTAAAAATACACTCAAATAAGGCGGCCTTGATTTCTAAAAAATTTAAGAGAGTGGTATGAGTGCTGTTTTATGAAACATTAAACATACATGTATTTATCTGAGTTTCTATTCTTTATCTAAGTGTGCAAACAACTGCACTCCTCAAATTGATTTGAGATAAATGGTGGTGTGAAATTACACTACCACACTCTAAAATAAAAAAAATTTAAATTCAACCCAAAAAGAGTGACAAGGATAATCACTCCTAAGTACCAGTAATATTTCCCCAGTGTTAAATGAAAATTTCCTTCAAATATCATGTGTATCAAATATCTGTCTGTCTGAAGTGAATTTTCTATCCACTTTGGGTAAAATTCACTTGTACTTCAAGGCGATCATTCTGGACACTCTTTTTGGAGCGAATTTGACTCTTTAGAATGCATGCCTCCAATTTCAAGGTCTGTGACCAAGTGCCCAAGGATTGACAATGATGAGAGACCCAATTATCAAATTCAATATATTGAACACTTAATAGTGGATACTATGGCTGTCCTTACAGGACAAACACTTGACAACTGAAAATGAAAGTTTTGAGGAAAACATGCACAATTGATAAAAAAAAAACACATTTCAAGGAACAAATACACAGGTTAAAGGTACGTGAATATTACAAAAAGAGCATGATAGACCTTGTGCATTAGTGGCACAATGACCTCATCTTTTGGGCAGAACAATGGAACACGTAATTACAGGCATAAGAATCCTCCCTGCACCTGTAGCAGACTATGCGCATATTCGACTGGTTGACAAATCAGCTGTCTGCATTTGTCTATGTTGGTTTGTTTTGCCCCACTGAAAGGAGGGTGTACTTTCAGCTCTGTGACATCATATGCACAAGGTCTATTCCCAAGTAAGTTTCTACAAAGAGGACACATAGCTGCTAATGATTGAAGAAGGTTATAGAAAAGTCGAGCTCTCAATTTTATGGTCTATTTAAAAGAACCAGCGACATGAAATCTTCATAGGCAATTGTTATTGTTCCATTCAAATTAGTATCTCTTTGTCTAAAGCTGTCTGTAAGAGATTTTAACATAACACAGGCCTGGATGAAATCATCAAGTTTAAGTGATCTTCTGGCGTGGATGTCATACTTGGAGACAATCAATTGGGAAAACTGAGGTGAAAGACGATATCCCATCTCATTGAATGCTGTAAAGAGAATTTATTGTAATAGGAATATGAGGATGGAATCAAAAAACCATCACTCAAATTGGTGATTTGGGTTCATTTTGGAAAGAATTACAACCACTTCACTTTTTGAGTTTCTAAAAGTGCAAATTATTGGCCTATGTCTGCCTAACAATGGAGCTATTACAGATGGAGTTAAATTCCCCCCTCCCCCCCTCCCTTCAATGGAACTAGTGATTTTGCCAACTGCAAGCTCCTGATTGTTTAGCTCAAGATTGCTCAAGATTGTAAATTGTTGGCAGCATAAAACAGATTCAGGGGTGACTGTAATTGTTCTTGTTGTCTGTTAGATCTCAAACAGTTCTTGGCATGATTCCAGCCATTGCCATAACATTGCCAGCCTTAAAGTAAAAATGAATATTCTACTGTTTTACAGTGCTTGCATTTAAAGTTTGTTTAAAGGTTTAACTTAGCTTCAATTAATGTATCCAACATGGGTATATGTTTCACTATTTTAGAAGCAATACAGAACTGCTTCAAAGTTCATGTGCAAAAGTTAAGATTTCCGTAACTGCTGAAAAGAACGCTCAGATTGAATAGAACAAATCAAAATAACAGAGAGATTTGGTCACTTAAAGATTCATTTCCAGTGGTTTCCAGTAGGAGTCTGGTGAAAAACCTTTACTTGTAACCATGATCACAAGTAAAACATTGCGACTATGCTTTTGTTTGCAATTTATGGTATGGAAGCTAAGTAAAACAAATTTTAATATTAAAGAAAGGATGTGTCAGGCAAAATATGTTCCCACAAAAAGGTTCAAAACACTCACAATAGGTATAGTCTGATATTAAGAATTAGAGAGCACTGGGTTACTTAAACTCCATCTGTGATAGCTCCATGGCAGTGCACAGTGGGAATTTTCTGAGCAAAATCACTTTTGTGTCACTTTTATTGGCTTGTTTCTTACATCTGCCAGCAAGTTTTGGTGAAAATTTCATCTTCCAGGGCAGATGACTCAAATATCAAAAGTGATTTTTTTTCAACGGAAGTGCCACTTTTCTTACCACATGCCAATGACTTGAGCATTTGGCTCACATAATTTATTTTTGACCAGGATCATTCTCAGACCGGGGACTGCAAAACAGTTTAAAGACAGGAGCAAAGGGGTCAGGTCTGAGGCACATGGTGAAGAAAGTGACAATTGTGTTGAAAAATCAAACATCTACAGTATGATATTTGAGACATTAGCCTCGGAGCGTAAAAAAGTCAAGAAAAACTGCTTGGTGCTCAGCATGAGCATAGGGGAAACAAGCCAGTGGGTTACAACTGGGAAAGAGGCTGTAGCTGGTCTGACTTTACACCAATCGTTAAGAAAGTGAGCCATACACCTCCACCTACTCTAACTAATCAACTCAACAAAACTTGCTAGTATGCATGAAAAATTAGGAAAGTGACATGCAAACAAATTGCTGAGTTAGTTAATAGCTAGTTTCTAACCAATTGGTTTATTTGCACCATTTTTCCAGTTGTTTTCCTTACTCAGCATTTTCCTGCAGACAATTTCATATCAAACCCCCCAATCATATCATACCCCCTAACACTTAGTTCAAGCTCCAGAATATTTTATTTTCAATAATTTAGACATTTCCACAAATGATTTTGGTAGAAATGTTTAAGAAAACTCATATTGAAATTTCTGTGTCTAAAATCTAAAGTTACCCCCTTTACCGTGAAAATGACCATCTAGTATTTTTTATTAGTACATTTTTGATATACTGCAAATCAGAAAAACAAAAGATTCTGATTTTCATTGGTTTTTTAAAGTAGAAAACAAACACTAGTTCCCCTTAATACGGATCAGTCGGCACTTATGCAATCAAGAATTTCAGTGGACTGCTACAAAATTGTAGTTTGGGCTGAGAATTGACAAGCCTTCATTAAAGCATTGTCCCCTTTCACAGCACTGCTATGTTTGTCAATACTCCAGATTCACCAATACTGGCCCCAGGTACAAAATTTCCATCTTCATTATTCACAGTACAGTACATCTCAACACAAACTTTATCAATGCTGTTCTCATCAACAGTGCAACCCCCATAGACAATACCACCTTTAATGATGTTGCCACCTCTGACACCATGGCTACCTCTACATCTACAGGCTCCTCACTTTTTCACAACCTTGTCCCTGTTACTTGTACCACCACTATTAGGGATTTGAACAAAAGCACAAAAGGGAAGTTACTGCTTAACCCAAATATGTTCACATTGATGCTGTCTTAGCCTCAATTTACAAGTGGGTTCTGGGGGACAAAGGCTTGCTTTGAGGCCCCTGTAAGGGGCAATTTGAAGAGTTTTGAAAGCCATTTAAGTTCAAATATTGACAATTTTGTGATTTTTTTTTAAATAGAATGGAGGGGATTGTACAGTACTTACCTCCTTCTGCAAAGGGGACAGACCCCCTGAAAGAAATACTGCGTTAAACACACAAGCTTTTATCTTTGGTTAGTTAGTTAGATGGAGTTTTACGGTCCAGTTTCCCAACAATTGGTTCAAGTCAAGCCGGCCATGGCCTTTTTTCCAGTTGTGGCTCACTGGCTTGTTTTCCCTACTACATTGCTTATGCAGAGGATCACGCACAACGGCAGTAGGTTCCATTTTTAAAGTCTTTGGTATGACTTGACCTGGGGATAGAACCAAGGAGCAGATTGTACTTACTCCTTCTGCAAGGGGGAGGGGGGGGGGTGGGGGCAGGGACAGATCCCCCTGACAAAAATATTGCCATCAACACACTGCTTTATCTTTGATGTCACCTGAACAACACTTTAAGAAGAATTTAAGAAGACAGACAAGGAATGCTCAAAACGGATGGACACACTAACCTGTGCTTAACTCATTGGCTTCAATGGCTCCGGATCTATCTCTGTCGTACCTCTCAAATACTCCTCTCCAGTCATTAATGTACTTCCACAGATGACCAAATTCATGGATGTCTATGGTACCGCTTTGATCCTTGTCAAATATGCCTTCAAACAATCAAGAAACACAAGCATGTAGTATATGATGTATGATTAAGGGGACCCAAATTTAGCTGCAGGAATTGCAGAGGTTTTGGCAAACTTATCGATACATGGAACACTTCATACAAAGGCCTCACAAAGTTACTAAACATGAGAATAATGAACATCTCTGAGTGGGGCAGGGCTATCAGGAATCCCTGAACTGGGTTAAAAAATATCATTGTTCTTGACTTGAGTGAATGCCTAGGACTCTAGACAACTTGAGCATCTATTTTTGTTGACCAAATCCAGTTCTACAGTAGCTTGACTTAAAACTGGCTGGATACTGGGCTAATTTGTGAATTTTGGTACAAGCCCTTGCAAGTATACGCTATTTATTGTACATGCATAGTCGAAATAATTGAAACTGGTGATGTCTCAATCATGGGACGGGAGGAGGTACAGTATAAGCCTGCAAAAGAATTTTTAAAGGTGCAAGGGAGGACATTAGATCTGCCAAACTTTCTTTATTACTTGTACATGTACCTACTTTAGATTGTTATCAAAGATTCCCATTGATTTGTCATTGTGGGGCTTCCCACAAAGGTTTAAAGCCCTTTATCAACTGTGATTGAAAGATAAAAAAGCATGATCTCAGGCTCATTGAACAGAAAACCCCATCCAACTTTTAAACTATTTTCAAATTTCCTAAATTTGTCAATTTTATGTCAACATCAATTATGTGGACCAATGAGCAAGAATTGCAGACATGCAGTTAAAATGTTATATTTGTAAGGTTAATATTTAGGTCCTCTAGGGTAAATACCCCATGAATAATCTAGTTTTTAAATGAAAAAAAGCTATCCTTCATTAAATTTATTCTCAAAGCTCAGGCTTTATGCCCCTGCCTATTTTTCACTTACTTGGTATGCACAATGTGTGAATGGTACTGCCCTACACCTAAGTATGGACACCATATTGCTGTCAGAAACGGCTGACCATGGGCAAGATGTTGATCATTCAGCAAAGGGGATACACAATAGGATTTTATGATCGTTGTCACAATGAACAGTAAAGAGATGAATTTGGAGTTACAGAGTAAGGAGAGCACTTGTGTCACCTACCAAGTTAAGGGAATACTGTAAGTCCAGATTTAAAGTTCTATGATATGGATGGCTATTGATTTCATATTTCACCCTAGTTTATACTGAATCAAGTTGAAAAAGTTACTGTATAAATCATGCAGGTTACTGTAGTTTGTATGGTTGACATGGCTATAAATAGAGTAGGGCTTGAACATTCATACAAATTCACACTTACTGTACTGTACTCTGACAAGATTTGTAAAGAACAATTATCATTCATGCATTAAACAATGCATCAAATTAATTAATTCATTCATTTGGTCCATGGATGCAATAATAATATAACATTGTGATGTATAGTATGTTGTACTGTAAGTACAGTATTTGTTCATAGACTCTACACTAATCAGCCAATGAGCACTGGGGGAGTGAAGAATCGAACTGGAATTGCTACGGTTACATACTTTACAATTCTTCCACATGTTATACTTCATTGAACTGCCACAATTGCTCTCCATACACCACAACATAACAAATAGCCCACTTGTACAGTCTTCATGTCATACCTTTTACTATGACCATTCAATCTGTTATCAATGCACTAAACTGAATTGGATTCAGCCACTCACAAAAGATACTTTAACAATAGGCCATGGTTAACACAGTACAATTCCCAAAACTATTTATGCGTGAATACCTCTTCAAATATTGGTTAGAGCATGTTCCTAAGCAGGGGTCACAAGCTTCAGTCAATAGTCATTAGGAAGTTAGAGAGGGTTCGAACACCACTGAGATTTACCACATGATGCTCCCGCTCCCTTATCTTCTGCAAAAGAACATTAGAGAATTCTGCCCCTTGAAAATAGACGTCATGACTAGGCCAATTTTTTTTTAAATACACAAAGTAGGCCCTACAGTAATAGAAAGTCACCAACAACAATACAGTAGTTGCTCACTGGAACATGTAATCTACAACAATGCTGTTTTTTGGCAGTTGTTTGACAAGCAAGAACTTCAAGGACAGGATAAGATTGTCAAAGTTTCAAGGGAGCGGATTCTTTAATGATCATAACAGAGGGGATACCATACTCACCAATCATTAGTCTACATGTTTCTGCATTGAAATGTGTCCAGTTGTTGTTAGTGAGGGCTTGTTGAAGCTCAACAGCTGTTATTTTACCAGATTTGTCCTGATCAACCGACACAAACCAGTTGTAGATAGTTGGGTCAACCCCTGGTGGAGGACCGGCTGAAGAAATAAGTTGTAGAATGATTGACAAAGTAAAGGATGGAAATAACATTACTGTATACAGTAGCCTACTGTAGATCTCAATTACTGAACTGTACTTTACAGTAGATGTATATTAGGTCAAGTTGTTAGAGGAGGGTCATTTTTCTATCCCGCCAGTATGGGCAGGTGAGCAAAGGAAATACATAACTGACTTGGCCATAACTGCCAGCTAGATAAATGACTCTGCACTTAGAGCATCTTGCAACTGGGAGGTCTAGAGTTGGAATCCTGGCAGGATCATACCAAGAACTTTAAGAATGGAACCTTCTGCTATTTTTCCTGGTGCTCAGCATAAACAATGGAGTAGCAAAAACAAGCCAGTGAGCCACAACTGGAAAATGCCATGTATGGCCAGAATTAAACCACTTGGTTAATAGGAACTGAGAACTACGGTATAAAACCTCGCCAGCCAAGAAATACAAAAGCCAGGGAATAATTTATCCAGTATCGCACTGCATTTTGCTACACAAAATGGTCAAATTGCTACACAAATACAATTTTGTATAGCAGATTTTGTACAAAAAAACGTGGGTTTCCAACCATCGCATCATAAAACCTGACAAAAAAAATAAGAAATGCTATGCAAAATTTGAACACTAATTTATTCCCTGAAAACTGTTTTTCTTTTATCTTTTTCATGCTAATGAATGTATTACAGGAGCACTGTATTACTGACAGTTCAAGCTGAAATAATTTCAGCCCCATACAGAGGAAAGGGGAAGGAACATGAGGGAAATCTGTACTCATTATGCATCAGCTCAATTGAAAAAGATTCTTTACAATTTGTGAGCGTTGGTTCGTCAAAAAATGCTACTGGACACACACGGCCATGTTTAGTTTTTTTCATTTTGACCCCTGAGTACAAAAAATAGTTTTCCTCAGGACTACTGTACGCTTGCACAAGTCACAAAAGAGGGATAAAGTCTGTGGCCACTTCACAATCCAGCCCTCTTTACTCCATATTGCAGGAATACTACAGTATGTACTGTAAGCTCAGAGACTATGACAAAATTTATTTGCTGAAAACACCTCCCAAATCACGGGAATGAATTCTCTCTAGCAGGATTGTAGCCATAGAGATCGGAAAGTGGGACACATATTGTACTATTCTGTCTAAGCATGTACGTACAGTACACTGTAGCAACATGATCAATTTGAATGTACTGTAACATCCACTGGAATGTGCTTTCCACATGAATAAAAGGCACTTCCTGCGTCTTTTTTCTGAGTTCATTTGTGAAGCACTTACAGTAGTACTTTGTTTTGGGGTAATTTTCTTAGCCTGTTTGAGCATTTGATACATACCCTGGGGTGGTTGTTGACCATATCCAGGTGGACCACCAGGGGGAGCCCCATATTGAGGTTGACCTCCATAAGGGGCAGCACCATAGGGTTGGCCTGGGCCACCGTAAGGTTGGCCAGCTGGTGCACCATACTGTCCTGGTGGAGCCCCTCCTGGTGGTGGACCACCATAAGGTGCTTGACCTGGAGGTGGGGCACCGTACGGTTGACCATAGCCTCCTGGGGGCTGCAAGAAAAGAGAAAATGAGTATTGATTTGTTAAGTACAGTAGGAGGGCAAATAACACTGGCTGACTGCACACTTCAGTCCTGCAAGAAATTCTCCACCTTTTTTTTTTTTTTAAACTCTTCCAATTACGCCTGAATTTCAATTGCTCAAAGCTATCTACAGTACTGTACAATGTACTGTGTGGTAGAATACTGTACCTGGTACAGTAGCCTACTAAATGTGCTCCAATGCAAGTACCACTGCTGTAAGCCCTCAATTAACATTTAGGATACTACTTAAATAAATGGAACTAGATTCCCAGATTGTATTTTAAAATATGATTGTATTGCCATTGAAAAGGGGGGGGGGGTGGGTTCCAGGTACAGTAGTGTGAAATTGGCATTGTTTAGATTTACTGTTTAATAGACAGCAGGAATGCATCATATTGCACTTATCTGAACAACTTAACAAGTTTTAAAATCACATGTACTGTAGATTAGCAGGAATTTTCTGCATCTTTCAGGAGAACTAAATGAAAGGAAAACTTAACTTTTAACCATAGGCTACTTACAGTACTGAATCAAAATTGCACCTCGTTTACAAAAATCACTCTCCTCCCACCCCCCACCCCCTCAAGGTTAAGAATGATGTGACTGATGTCCTCAAGTTCTAAAACTCTCAGTGTACAGCACAGCTACATACAATTCAGTACATTAGCATCAAAGCATATAAATAGGACAAGCAAGCAGAAGAAAGTTTTACAGTAACAGTGCATAATGTGCTGCTTCATACATTCTTTATTGAATAGTAGTTAGTCATATTTTGTATGGCAAAATATTGGAAAATTATTTTTCTGAGCCCAGAATATGAAAATATAGGCTCTCAGCTTTCACCGAATTGATTTGTGTCAATGACTTTTAAATTTTGGGATAAATCTTCTCATTGATCTGTAATTGCCCCCAAACTGATGTTACCTACTGTACTGTACCCCTGGCCAAAGTCAAATGTGGGTTCAGATAAAGGAAGGGGCAGAGAAGGGGCAAAAGCTTGTTTCAAGGCACCTACAGTATAAGGTGCAACCTGAAGCCTAGGGTTTTAGGGGCCACTAGAAAACATGCAGTTTCTACTTATTCATGTGTAAATTCAAACATTGCTGCAAGGTGTTCTCTCCTTTAATAAGAAACCAGTACACCATCCAAATGAAATCATTTGAAATGTTTCTATTGTTAGGGTTTCAATGGAATAGGGGGGGGGGGGTTACCCTCCTTCTGAGAATGGGGGACAAATTCCCCATAACCCCCCTTGCCACTTGGTGGAAACACTCATGACCTACAGTAGCCCTAGAGCTACTGTAGGCCTACAGAAGTTGGTTATCAGTGTTGTGTCCCCTTGTCAGTTTGCCCCCACCCAGTTTGCCCCATGCAGTCATTTCATCCTGTCACAGAGTGCGTTGAATTTTAAAATGAGGGTGCTAACCTCAGGTTGAACTTAAGGGCTGGAAATGTATTTAAACCTTATTTGTTTACAGACGGTAGTTCCTTCAAAAGATTTTTCGTGGGCATTCTATGCGAGATTAGTGGGGGATAGTTCAAAAGCTAGAAGGAAAGGCTAATAATAATAATTTGTGTTGTTTGTGTAGGCAGATTCATTCTGGCCTTCTGAGTGTGAAAATGGAGGAAACGTCTCTCACAGCGAGCTAGCCCTCGTATAGGAAAACCAGGTGGAGCTGATGGGATAACTAAATCACCTGTAAGTGTACAGTATGTTTTGTTGCTATTTATTGCTGCTTGGGTAGGACTGTTTTAGGGATTTTACGGAATTACAAGGGAGTAATAGGGTCGTTGTTTTAATCAAAAGTTAGTAACAGAAAATGAGGACCGAACGTATTTCTATATTTCAAGGGTTGGGGCCATCATGAACGAAGGAGTTAGGGGTCGAATACCGTTGTAAATATTTGCCAAGTTATGTATGTGTATATATGAATTTCAGAAGGGAATGAAATATTGTTATGTGGTTCATGTAAAAACAAACGATCTTAAATTAGAACGATTTGGGAGATGGGAGGGCGTACTTCAGTGCAAAGTCGCCCCAGTGTATGTTATAACATTGAATTGCATGTTTGGGTTTAATGAACTTAGAGTGTAAATTATTCAATAACGAATATGTGTAGTAAACGTGCTTCTGTCATTTAATTGCAGGGTTTTTTCCTGGGCGCTGAGATGCGCTAGCATCGTTAATGAAGTGCCAGCATTTACTGTTTGTTTATTGTGGTGGTACAGCATTAGCTCTTGTGTTTACTGCAGAGTACCAGCGCTAGCTGGGGACAAGTTACATCATACCAGAGAGTTGTACATATCTGTAAATAGAAAGAAAATTGGAGTACTTTCAACAACAAAAAAACTCAAGTCTTATCTAGTTCCTTTGTGTTTCCCGTTGCGCAACAGCTTTTTGAAAGTGGACCCAGGCGCACAAGCAGGGGGCCAAGGGGTGCTCTGTGACATATCCCTTTGTCAGTTCACCCAAAGTGGAAGTTGTTTAGCCCAAAAATACTTACCCATGTGTCATGAAACAAACTGACCCCAAAATACAGGACTTTGTGATACAGTAGTTGTCAATCAAACAAGAATAGCACACGGACATGAGTTGATTACAACAAATAAACAGAATCAAATCAATTCATTGACATTATTTTGGCAATATCAAGTTACAGCAGTGGTCATTATACAATAGGCAAGTAGGTGACAAAAAAGACTAGAAAATGTGGTTTCGAAAATCGTAACCACTTACTGTCCATGATTGTTTCTGTGCCAACGTACTTTGGTACGTACTAAAAGCTTAGAAGAATATCTTCCTTTCAAGTTTTTTGGCCGATGTGATACAGTATACCTGAACATAATAAATGCAGTACTGTGTTGGTTGCTTGTTGTAGATATCAACTTCCTTCGGTACTTTCTACTAGCAATCTCGTGATACACATGAATGATGCAGGACTGCACTATTTCTCATAATGCTTACCAGGATAATTGAAGAATCTCCTCCTATAAGCTATTCATGCAATGCCAATGTAACGGCAGTGATCAACCAGAAGCTGCAAAGTACATGCCTACAGTTCTCACAGTAGCACTGCAGGTAGGGTTACCAGACGTTCGGTTTACCAGGACACGCCCTCTTTTAACTGTTTCGTGCTGGTGTCCGGGCGGTTTTGTAAAATTACCACTACTTTGTCCAGATTTCATGCAGTGGCGGAACCAGGATTACAAAAGTGGGGGCAAATGGAGGGCAAAAGAAAATGCTGGGAAGGCAAAAAAGTGCGGAATCTTGTTAGGCCACTATTATTTCAGAGCTGACTGGGGGGCAACGGGGGGGCAAAGGTTCTGACTGGGGGGAAAATGCCACCCATGCCCCCCCCCCTTGGTGCCGCCACTGATTTCATGTATTTCTCACATGATCTGACAGTTTTTCTCTAATTTTGCTTCAACCACGTTAGAAGAAACTCTAACAGAAGCAACAAATATTGCACCATTTTACATCTAGATACCATTGAAAACCAACAAAGTTTCCAAACACCCCACCCCTCCCCTCCTCTTAGACCACTTCAGCAGGGTGGTGATGAATGTCGTCCTTGCGAGAAAATAAATAGGCCTATGGTAACCTTCAGTACAAGTGCTGACAAAAAGAACAGTATAGACCCCTATGCTAATTCTGATAATGACCATCATTCTGAGAATGATAATATACACAAGCAGTGGTGGGCCTTTGGGCGTATGTTATGCCCACAGACTTCCATACATGGACAGAGGATCATGGGAAAATTGGTCACCACAGTTCAAACCAAAAAGATGTAGCAAGATGGCACGGCCACCAAGAAGCCTCAACTTTTGTGTGATTTGGCGCCAAATGTGCAATATTACAAATAAACTTTCGACATGAATGGGAAACAATATCATATCTTTCAATTCGTCTCATAATTTTGACCTTAACTTACATTATTTTCAAAATGGACCTACTTTCTTGCAAAATCTGTCATTTTTAGCAACTGTAAATGTCCAAATTCTCATACAAAACCATACAGGGTGATAACGTATTGTTACCGACTGCTAGACCCAATAAAAGCTATGTATTCTCCTACACTATATCATATACATTGACAGAGCAGACTGCACTGACTTCCAATGCGTAGATTGTCACTACCAGGCCTCGATTTTCAGGAAAATTTATGGTTGTCCTTAGGGCAACCATTTCACTAGTTTTGGTTGTCCTCAATGAAATTTGGTTGTCCGAAACACTGCACACAATTACAAAACAGTAATTGTGTTCATGTGTTATTGGTCTTGAAGAAAAAGCAACAGTAGGATGTTAGAGAGACAGAAACACTTCAAGTCTGAAACAGGGTAGACGAAAAAAGTTGAGTTTATCAGTCAGTTTATAATTCTTCTATCTGAGAAAAAAATGGTTGTCCATCGGACAACCAACCTTAAACTTTTGGTTGTCCGCATGAAATTTTAGTTGTCCCGGACGATCGGACAACCATGAAAATCGAGCCCTGACTACGGTACATGTGATTATAGCAGGATGGCTGCCTGCTATGGTTTTTTGCTTAGAGAAGGATAAGTTCTTATTACTTCTCAAGATAAACCTACTGTAGCATTTGGCAAGCCTAGGTTAAGCCTTAAGTAACTAGGCCTACTTCCAAGAGAGAAATATCAAGAGAGTTAACGTCAAATGCTTAGATTAAACCTAGGCCTAGATGCACCAAAATGTCCCTGTGATATTATACTGTACGGTAGACCATTATCCAGTTGAAGTTTTTAATGTATGATGGAAACGTGAGAGATGAATTTGAGGTACTAATTTAGAATCAGTGCCCGGAAATGACATCATTTTAAACAACTCCCAACTTAAAAGAGGGCGCTGAAACTCTATTTTTTTTTAGAGAAAAACAAAGTTATTTTTTCTTTATTTTCCAGTAAACTGCGTTTCTTTTTTTTTTCTTCCCTCGAAAAGAGCAGTATGATGAATTTGCTGTGGAAAGAAGTGAATGGTTAATGCTGTGGAAGAAAGAAAAGCAATGGTTAAACATGGATTCCAACCCCTGACATACCAGTATACACAGTATACCATATAGACCAGCACGCTTGCCGACTGCGATACAAGCGCCGTTGCCGCTGGAGGGTTTTCAAATAATAAAAGTACTGTCTAACAGTACCACATACTATATAAAGACATATCCCTAGAGCCAAGTAATTAAGCATACATATACGTAAGTGCATATATTTAAACCATGTGTGCATACACTTACATATAGCCCACCCTAACCCTCTACCTATGCATACGTATGCGTATGCATGTACGTACACGCATATTGGTACGTGTGTTATATCCCTAACCCTAACCCTAACCTTAACCCTAACCCTATTACTATGCGTACGTATCCATGTACGACGTATGACGTTAGTTCCGGACTCTAATTCTAAATTAAAACCGAATTTGAAAAAGGAATATAAGTGAAAGGATACATTAAGGAATAGCCTAGTCAATTCAAATGTGATGACTACTTACTGTAGATGAATTATATTGTAATTGATTTGTGTTTAGAAACCGAGAATGGAGATGATTACATAGGCCTATACTGTAATGGGGAAATACAGAAAAGGTTGGATAATTGACATACTTTTTGACAAGATTTCTATTCTCTAATAATAGAGGAAATCGTGAACAATTATGTATAGTAAGTTATCATGAGTCGATCACTACCATGAGTTGATCACTACCTTCTAAACGCCATTGCAGCAAGTAGGTCACTAGTTGCGACGTTATTGCAATGCTAGAATAATCTAAATGCAAATTTATTTTTATTTGCAAATTCTTCAAACAACATCAAAAACAATTATTTGTCATCATGGTTTTGATTTTTAAAGCAAAACTGTTAGTCATGGCCAGATTTTGAAGTTTCAGCAAAAGTGTGAACCAGAAATTTGCAAAAACCAGTAAAAATGATTAAGAGAATGTCTTTTATGAAGTTTTAAGTTAGAATTCTGATAGAAAGGAGATTGTTCTGTTTCATTATGTCAAAATCTGGCCCTAAATGTAGTAATTTGTAGGATTTTATTTGTTTGTTTTAGGAAGTGATCGACTCATGATTAGCTACTTCATAAGCATTGCTACTTGCACTGCCTCCTACATTTCAAGATTCATTTTCAAAAGATTACTCAGTCCAAATAACACCAAAATATAGCACAAAGAAGAAGACATGTTACAAAATATTCCTGTCAGATTTTATCGATTTTTGTCGATGTTTTCATATTTTTGTGGTTACGAACTTTATTAGGTGATCGACTCATGATAAGCCTAGTATACATAGGCCTAGGCCTAGGCTAGGGGCCTAGCCCACAGGTCGTCCTAGCGTTATATAGTATATATAGTATATATATAAAAAGGAAAAGGTTGGTCACATCGCCTAACACCAGTGCAGTGCTTCGCACAAAACTATTCATGATTCCTCACCTTCCACTAGATTTTACCCCTTCAAATCTCTCGAAAACATTCCTTCATCTTTCTCTGATAAAACAAAACAAACGTTGAGAAAAAAACTGACATCTAATGCAAGAAATCTTCTCATCTGATTCTTCGTTAACCACACTCTAGATCACTCTTCTCCAATTCCTGACGTCACATTACGTAATGGGAATTGCCCTCTACGAATCCGGTTCTGCCATTGGATAGTTCGAACTGCTTTCGAATCTGTCAACGACCAGACTGTAATTTTTTTTTCTGCTCGGAGAACGTGAACAAGAAATGGAAAACACGAGCATACAATTCCCCAAGCTGTGCTACGAAAAAAAAAAAAACTTGTGTGTGGCCTACGTGCGGTCTTTACGTACAGCATTCATACAACAGGCGTTCTCGGCATTTAAACATGCACTGGGTTAACAGGGAGTACCGGATTCGTACAGGGCAATTCCCATTACGTAATGTGACGTCAGGAATTGGAGAAGAGTGATCTAGAGTGTGGTTAACGAAGATCGGAAGAATCAGATGAGAAGATTTCTTGCATTAGATGTCAGTTTTTTCTCAACGTTTGTTTTGTTTTATCAGAGAAAGATGAAGGAATGTTTTCGAGAGAATTGAAGGGGTAAAATCTAGTGGAAGGTGAGGAATCATGAATAGTTTTGTGCGAAGCACTGCATTGGTGTTAGGCGATGTGACCAACCTTTTCCTTCTTATATATATATACTATATAACGCTAGGACGACCTGTGGCCTAGCCTAGGCTAGCTACATAAAATTATTATATTAGCCTAGCCTAGGCAACTTTTGGTTTTGGTGCATGAACTAAGTTTTACAATATAGGCCTAGGCCTACAACGGGGACGTTTTGACCAACGGCAGGGTCGTTTTAGTACAGGGACGTTTTGGTCTGGGGACGTTTCGACTGGTATTTGGTAAGCGTACTTAGGCCTAGTGTAGGCAATACTAGTTACAGTTACGTGTAGGCTAATTTACCGTTAGGCCAATCGTTAGGCTACAGTACATTCTGCGTTAACGTTAGCATACCTACCTGGTAAGACATTTTTTTATTTCTTTGGTAGGCCTAACTGTTTTAAGAGAGGAAACGAAAGACTTCCTATGACGTTCAACAGAATGGAAATTGTTCCCCTTGTTAATGCAAAATGAGGGTAAACACCAATCTACATTCAATTACCCAAAGCCTGTTAATAATCAATCAAGTTCAACAAATTGACCTCTCCTTACAAATCTATCAGCCCATACAAAAATTACAACTGTACTGCAAAAACGAACAAGAGAACTGGTTAAGTATGTTGACAGTCGTTCAAACAGTTTCACATTAGTCGGTATCGCAGGCCAATTTCAGCTTTCACCCGAGCATCAGGCTGAAGCAGGCACAGGATTCAGCCTCACATTCAGCCCCACATTTAGCAACACATTCTGACGCTAGCGCAGGATTCGGCTTACCTTCAACTAGCGTTAGAACAGGATTCAGCCTCACATTTTGAATCCAGCACAGGATTCTGCCTCACGAATGTGAGGCCGAATCCCGTACTGGGCGAATGTGAGGCTGAATCCTGTCTTCAGTCTTCAGTTCACAACTCCAAAAGGCTAAGACAGCCATCACAAACGCACAGATATCAGTTAAAAGAAGTCATCAAGGGCAACACAACCAAAATAAGTGCAACTAGGAACTAAATTGAAATACAGACAAAACCACAAACCAAACAACCACAAAGCAGGGAGTTGCAAGAGAATCAACCAGTGCAAGTAAAAACCGTCAACGACGAGGGCCCTCAGGCTAAAGCGTTGACTGAATGAGGACCCATGTAGGCTATATGTCGATGGGTCTCTGATGCACCTATGGGAGAGGATCTAGTTAGAGATAGCAGCACGAAAGCATGAAACAGACGGTTCAATCTTAATTACATGGGGGATAGTATTCCAAAGGCGAGTACTTCTTACAAAGAACTCAGTGGTATTTGAATGCCTCAGAGTGCAGGGCTTGAACATGATTATATATAGTTAGCATGCCTGATTGAAGGGGTGATAATAGGTGGGAATGGAATGTTCACAACTTAGGTTGTTTCTAATTTTGTAAAACATTCAAAGATCAGCTAAGGCCCTACGGTGCCGAAAGGATTTCCATTTTAGAGTCTGGGAGATTTTTGTTGAAAGATCTGCACTTGAGATATAATCATAGTAATTAAGAATAAACCGTGCTGCGCATCTCTGAACTGCTTCAATTTTATCTGTGTTCAGTTTAGTGTAAGGATTCCAACATGTGGAAGCATAATCAAGATGAGGACGGATAATAGCAAAGTAAGCAGAAATGTCTTGACTCAAATTTGGTTCCTACTGACTGGCGGGTTGCTAATGTCACTCCAATTTTTAAAAAGGGGGATCGGAGTTCACCTTGTAATTACAGGCCAGTCAGTTTAACTAGTGTTGTGTGCAAAATTATGGAATCCTTAATCAAGGACTGTTTGCTAAAGCATCTCGATCTTAGATAATGGGTTACTCAATCTAACTCAGCATGGTTTCCTACCCAGTAGATCTTGTATGTGTTACAAATTTGCTAAGCTTTCTTGAGGATGTTTCTTTGTCTCTCGATTCAGGTTCCAGTGTGGACGTCATTTACCTTGACTTCCAAAAAGCTTTTGACAAAGTACCTCTAGGTAGACTCATGGTAAAATTGCATAGGTTAGGCATCATAGGCAAGTGCGCTCAGTGGATCAATTCGTGGCTCAATGGTAGGTCTCAGAGAGTTGTTGTCAATGGAAATTTTTCTTCCTGGAAAGAAGTTTCAAGTGGTGTACCACAAGGTTCTGTTCTTGGCCCACTTCTTTTCTTAATTTTCATAAATGATATTGATAGCTCTATCACTTCCAGTATAAGTAAGTTTGCTGATGATACAAAGCTCTATAGGAAGGTTGGAGGAAAGGATGGTTCTTTATTGCTTCAGAAAGATCTGGATAGGTTATTTTCATGGTTTCAGACTTGGCAAATGTCTTTTAATGCTGATAAGTGCAAAGTCCTCCACTTTGGTTCTAAGAATCCCCACCATGATTATACTATGAATGGTACTAATTTGAACAAAGTGACTTCTGAGAAAGACCTTGGTGTAGTTATTACAGGGGATTTAAAGTCATCTAGGCAGTGTGCAGCTACTGCTGCAAGGGCAAATAGGGTGCTTGGGTTGATCAGGAGGAATTTTAAGAGTTTTAGTAAAGAAATTGTGCTAAATTTGTATAAGCAGCTGGTTCGACCCCATCTCGACTATGCTGCACAGGCCTGGAGTCCCTTCTTTGAAAAGGACAAATTGCTTTTAGAGCAAGTTCAGAAGAGAGCTACCCGACTCATACCTGAGGTTAAAAATCTACCTTATTCCCAAAGGCTTAAGCTGCTTGGGCTTACCACTTTGGAGCTGAGAAGGATTAGGGGGACATGCTCCAGGTATACAAATTTCTATCCGAAGGGAATCCTTTGTTAGCTTGCAGTTATTTAAAGGTCCAGAGTAATCCTCGGGTTAGAGGCCATTGCAAAAAGCTTGAAAAGTCTTTTGCTAGACTTGACATCAGGAAGTTCAGTTTCTCTCATAGGGTTGTTAGTGAGTGGAATAGCCTGCCTGAGTGGGTTGTTAACTCCATATCAGTGCACCGTTTTAAGGTTAATATTGACAAGTTTTTCCATGACTGTGGTAGAATCTAATCTTTCTGGGCTCTTTAGGTGTTGGTGGTTTGCTTTGTTTGTTTGTTTTTTTTTTTTTTTTTTTTGGATTAGAAGGCATCTTATGGGGCCTTTACAGCCCTCCTTTGCCCTTTAACCTGTTATGTTATGTTATGTTATGTTATGTTATGTTATGTTATGTTATGTTATGTTATGTTATGTTATGTTATGTTATGTTATGTTATGTTATGTTATGTTATGTTATGTTATGTTATGTTATGTTATGTTATGTTATGTTATGTTATGTTATGTTATGTTATGTTATGTTATGTTATGTTATGTTATGTTATGTTATGTTATGTTATGTTATGTTATGTTATGTTATGTTATGTTATGTTATGTTATGTTATGTTATGTTATGTTATGTTATGTTATGTTATGTTATGTTATGTTATGTTATGTAAGCTGTAGTTTTGGTTTCTCCAGAACACATCTGCAGATTACGGCGACACAAATTAAAAAGCTTAGTGGCCTTGTTTGTGATCCCATCAATGTGTTTATATAAATTCAATTTGTTGTCGAGAATGACACCAAGTTACCTATCTTAAGTAACTTTTTCCAGGTCACAAAATTCAGAAGCAGCCATGGGTATACTAATATTACTTTACGCAAGAGCAAGCAAATCAGGGGAAGTAGGGGTTGTGGAAGAAGCATTTTGGTGGTACATTCTGTAGATAAAATTACATCTGCAAGTTTTACGATAAGTTATGCGCAGTAGTTTACACTTGGAAACATTGAAGGACATTTGCCAAGTGATGTAGCCCAATTTTGTAACTTAAAGAGGTCTTCCTGGAGTAATATACTGCATCCTTCAAGGATGAAATGGGCCTGTTCAGTGCACAAGTACTATTATCAGCGAAGAGAGACGGATAGAGCTGGAGAGATTTTTTTCTTTCAATATATCATTGATATAGATGAGGAACAAGAGCGGTCCCAGAAAAGTGCCTTGGGGCACTCCTGACCTGACCGGCCTAAGGGCAGAGTGAGTCCTATTGACAACAACTTCTTGAGATCTGCCTGAATGTGAGGCTGAATTATGCAGTGTGCATGCCTGCTTCAGACTAGTATCTAAACCGGTCCTTACTATTTCTCGTTTCATTCCACTCGTCAGCTTCCACAGTCGCTCCATCTCCGTCGTTCATGGCCAATGAACTATGACTGTTCGATACTATGTATGTGGCACGGGGTAGGGGACAGGGGAATAGACTACGAAGTTATAGAGCACAAAAGTGCTTGCCTTTGACAGTGGCATCTCCAAAGGGGGGGGGGGGCGGGGGGCAGGGATCCCTTGGAAAATCTTGTGCCTCCGTGTTTCGCCCCAACTGAGATTTGATATTTTCAAACGACGATGTCTTTTACAATCAGAGTGTGACTACGATTTTTTTTTTTTTTTTTTGTAAGATTTGATTCTTCTTTCGACAGAAAAAAATGAAAATATCCCCTAAACTTGCTTTGAAATACCATTTCCGGCTGTCTGAGGGGCTGAGTTTTCTGAGGGGTTGATTTTTTGTTCAGAATTTGCTGCACACTTCCGACGGACTATACCAACTGAAGGTGACCAACAGCTCAGGTAGGCCTAGCAGTTCAGGCAGGATTAGGCCTACATTTTTCCTTAAGTAAATCCCATTTACTGCCAATTAATTGCTTTCTCTCTAGTTCAGCTCACCATCTTCAAAATGTCAGCCGGATCCGCTCGTGGAAGTGATCCCACTAGATTTGTTATCACTAAAAATCTTACTTGAAGTTGCCCTGAAAGTAATTTTTGGCCAGTGTGGAGACAATAGAGTTACCCTTAAATAATGACTTTAACACCCCTTCAACACCTTAAAACCCAGGAGCTTCCGGGGATCCACCCCCTGGAACCAACCAGAAAATTTGCCCTGTCAATCAGCTTCTTTCGCTATAGTTCATATCCCCTTGTTCAAACTGTCAGCCGGATCCAGTCTGGTAGTAGTTTCACTATAGATGTTTTACCAAAAGTCCTACTTGAAGTTACCCTGGAGGTACCGGTAATGACCGACATTTACACTTAAATAACAACTTTTACACTTTTTAATAGTCTTGAAAGTTGAATTGTGGTGGTTCATGGGGATAAAAATAAAAAAAGTGTAATTGCATGCAATTTATTGCCACGTTTGCTACCTTCCGAAGCAAAATTTGTTTCTAGTTTGCGTATTTTAGTAGTCAAATGAAAAAAGCATCAGTGATGGGCATAGGCGTACGGAAGCATTTCAGGTTTTGGTTCCTCTAGTTGCCCGAAGAAACGCAATTCCGCCATAAAGACTATCTAATGGAGCGTCACCATCAGTTGGCCCGAAACATACAGAAAATTTTGAAACTAGTTTAGGTCAGATGGTGAGCCACTCACGGAGCATAGTTTGGCTATTTTATCGGGTATTCCAGGTGGTTTCGACACAATGTATGTTATCCCCGATACGGTCTACAACCCCTACAGTTTCTATTTTTTTTTCTTTTTGTTCTTAATGATTACATAGGCTATGTTATTTTTGTGAGCCTACCAAAAAATTTCGCGCGCTTTGCGCGCTTTGCAATTTCACGATTCAGATTCAAAAGAACGCTAACTCGGCTTTTGAAATATTAAGTAACATTGTGCAAAATGTGCCCAAGGCTGCAATGACATGGGATAGTTAGGCTCCTTCATACCACCCCCTCGACATAGGGGCTGTCTCAACTTGTGGTCGCTGGCATGGCCCGCCCCTGTCGGGGATAACCTGTCGCCTTCTCATGGTCGGTTTAGTTACTTTGGCTTTCACAAGATTTATTTCTGCGATAAAACCCAAAATGTTCGGTACGCTTTGCACACTCTCTTCCTCAATTCCGTTACCTAGAGCTAATAAAGTACAAACCCTTCCCATCTTTTCATGTAAATTAATAAGTAGAATGAATGGATTAATGTTTATGTCGGGAATTTCATCTCATTTCGCTAAACTTAGTTAATTATCTCTTGTGTCAGTCGTGCGGTACGGACTCGAAGAAGAAATTACAATATAATTTGTGTCCGATAGGGCCCAAATGCCGGGACAATTTATTGAACTATATAAGATTTAAATAAGTACAGATTTTTTTTAGTGTAGGCTAACCCCCCAAAATTTTGCCCCCTTTTGCACGGTTAAATCAGTGCGGAAATATCTTCCTCTAGCATATACAAATTTGATGTCGTATATGGCTCGCAATGGCAGGTATAGTCCACAGGTTTTCTTCAAACCTCCCTCACTAACTCATCGACGGCATCCTGGCTGTCGGGGCTTGGGTCGCTAACCACCCTGCCCCTCCCCCGTTCGGAGAGTGGCCCTTCGTCGGGCAAATCCTGGCGCCAAGCCTGGAGGGAAGACACATTTTTCCAGTTATTACTTGTATATGTGTAATGAAGCAATGAACTAGAAATGGAAGCTGCATTTTTTGGAGAGCGGCAACTATTTTGGAGGGGCTGTCAATTTCACTAGGAGGACGTGTCGGCCCTCTAAAATCCCCTGTGGAGAACACTGGAATCTAGTATAAAAAGAACAAAATATAGCACCATATTGCATCTAAGCTCTTCGAGACAGCAAAACATTCCAAAAGAGGAAGGTGACACCCAGGGAGACAGGCCCGTGGTCAGGGGGTTCAGGGGGTTAGCACTTAGTCCCGCCCATACCTAACTTTTCTTATTTTTAATTTTTTTTTTTTATTTAAATGGAGTTTTGGCGTTTTTCAGGGCAAAATGTCAATTCCGCTGGTTTAGCCAAATAAATGTAAGCCTTATGAGTAGCTGTTTTGTTCCATTGCGACACAATTCCCTAGGGCCCCATTGACTCGTACCGAGTAACCCTCTTACAGTCACACACTAACCCTGCTAACTCTCGAGGGAATAAGGAAAACATTGATACAAGATTGAAAATGTCCAAAAATTCCAACTTAGGTGTTCACCTGATCGCTCAATTTTGATGTAAAATTGCAAAATCTCCTTGGGGCTGGAGGGGGAGAACCACACCCTCTCCCCGTTCGGTCGCTCGGCTCCTCACTTGGGCGCTTCGCTCCCTCAAGAAAATGCCACACCCCAGTGGCGACGATGAAAAATGAAAAAGTTTGGGCTAAAGGTATGTTCAGTCCCTCAATATTTGTCAAGTGCTCCAATTAAGAAGCGGGGAGAATTTCGAAGTTGGGCTGTACATATTCTTGCTTAAAACACTCGGGAAGTGCCGTTTCCGGCCATCTGAGGGGTTTGTAAAACCAAAAATTTCCTGGTACACTCCGCACCAATCGATGTTAGAGCTCCGCTTAGAAACATGTATTAACATTTTTCATAGATTGATTTTTTTTTTTTTTTTGCATTAATTGAGAAATATCAGAAATGAGATCCATATTTCTAGGCTGGGAACATGCAGCATAAAACACTCGGGAAGTGCCGTTTCCTGCCATCTGAGGGGTATCTAAAACCAATAATTTTCTTGTACGCTCCGCGCCAACTGATGGTGGCGCTCCGCTTAGACAGTCCAGTCGGTCAAGATTGGGGACGATGAGTCGACTTTGCCCCCCACAAGAAAATCCTGGCTACGCCCCTGGCATGATCTTTTAATATCCTATTGTCATTGCTCTGTTCCATTGCCTGATTACTGACGGAGATATTTGATGATGCAACTTATTCACTTAACTCAATAATTTGTGTCTTTCTTGTTATACATCTTGAACCCATATCAAAAAGTTTGTTTCCCTTTGAAATTAAAACAGGATGATAACTGAGGAACATTCTTTACCTTCTTGCTTACTGTGTTGTACAGAGAGGACTTGCTTAGCAAAGTCTGGCGCCCCATGACAGAAACATTGGAAAGTTGCAATTGGGAACACTGTCATTTTGGCAAAAGATGCACTAGCTTTTCAAATAACAAAGACATACAAAGAGTGCAGTGTACAAATGACATCACGAATCATTGTGCAATCCACCAGTTAAAACTTGGGCGGATGAATTTTAACATTTTTTACTTCAGCTCAGGAATATTCTATAAATTAGTTAATTTACGCTCTGGACTGTTTGAACTGAGTCATCATTCTCTGTAATACATAATAGTAAAATTTCAGACTTTTCGAGGAAGAGCTGTCAGGTGATTTCGACTTGTTTCTAATAGCTTTTTTGGTTTAACTAATTTGCATTTCATTCCGTCGGAAGTAGGGCTGGTACCATTATTTTCGTTGTTATTGTTTTATGCAAGTATATACTCCTTTTCTGAGGAAAAAGAAAGGCCGCGAGGAAAGGGGACGGCGTGTGCTATGTGCTGATCTCGGTTTGTATATCCAACGACATGCCTCACAATTTCATGGGGGCGACGAATTACAAAACTCGCTAGTATATCGGAAATTCAAAAGAAGTTGTAGCCACTGCTTTCAGTTAAACTCATCACGATCATTATCGTGACGATATCTTGTCACGCGAATCACACTTACATTTTTGTGAAATTTATTTATTCCATACATTTTCCAAAATTTGTCTGTAAATTTAGTGGAAAGTACTTTTCAAGAAACATGCAACCAGCGCGAGATTAAACCTGTAGACATGCTTGGTGCCCAGTAAATCCGAATACTATAGCTTTCAGCCAGTGTAGAATGGAGCCGTAAACATGATAGACCAATGATATAAATGGTCTGAGGGAAGTGGGGTCGGTCAAGTGCTGTCCTCCAGTGGACTTGTAGTTTTTCGGGAGGCAGTTTAAAGTTTGGTTTCGCCGAACGGCCTTTTTCCAGAGGGTCGGGGGGGGGGGATATATAAAAAGAAGTTTGGGACCATTTCTATACTTTAGATCCGCTTCTTCTAAGCGGAGAGCCACCATACGTTCAGACAGTTGCGCTAAAATTTTGAGAGAGAAAAATGCGTCCCATATATCTGGAAATGACACTTACTCCCAGGCGTTGCAAGTTCCAGGAAACATTTACTTTATCTTAAGTCCTCTTTTCCTCTTAGCTTTCCAAAAAGCAGGGACTGTCTTAGAAGTCATAATGAGGTTGGGGAAAACTAAGGGTAAAGGGTAATGCTTGAGGGGCCAAAATCTGCGGGAGGAGTGCGAAACCGAACTCAAGGAGCCCGTTACTTAACATGAGAGCCCAGGGCTGGAGCCCTCGGAAGCTCTGAAGGTTTAACATATCTCTGGATAAAAGTAAGTCTCTGGACAGGTATATTAGGCCTATATTTACTTTTTCGGTATTCCGTACTCCTTACTGACCTAACTTGGGGACTAAGTGGGGGGCAATGACAAACTCTGGGAGAAAATCCTCCCCTCTTGCCCCACAGCGCCGTCGCTGCCAAAAGGTATTGCTCATTCTCGTATACTAAGTTCAACAACTTAATGGTCACGGAAGCCTCGCAAGAAGTGACAAGGCGTTGATTGCCTAGTGATTATTGTTAGTTATTTACTTGGACAGAGTTTTACGGCCTTGTTTTCAACCTATTAGTTCAAGTCGAGCTGGCCACGGCCTTTTTGCCTGATACGGCTCAATAACTTGTTTTCCCCACTCGGCCGGCCTAGTGGAGAACCTGGCGGGCTTTGTGTTCAGTGCATAAGATCAGGAGAAGCGAAGAATCACACCCAAATTATTTTGTTTCAGAATGCACTGCCTCACACGTAATGCCATCGCTTACATTTAGTTTTGAATTGGTCATTAAACTTTGATCTGTGATATGAGATTTATACACTATCTTTTTGGAGAACTAGGCAGTAGCTTTTAGCGATCCTGATTACACAGATTACTCAAAGTAAAGTACAAAGTTACATCGCACGTGCTTTTCATAAAGCAAATCCAAATGGCAACAGTGCACAGCCATACATTGCCTATTTATTTCATTGCTACATCAGACATAGTTATAGACTGGGCCAACGTTCAGTAAAGCTGTTTCCAATGACTAACGTAAGCATTTAGTTCTTCATCAAGTGCTAGTCTTGAGTCGTGCGTGCTATCTCGTTTCAGGTTACTATAGGCCTACTGGCAAGGAAAGCCCGTTTTCACTGGAACCCGTTTCCCTTACGAACAATTTATGGTGTTTCTTTCAACATGGGCTTTATTTCGAAATTTATTCTTGGGTTGGTACTTTTAGAACTGTTGTACTTAGCTGGATTTTTCTCCCGAGATTTACCACCTCTCGATCCAGGGGACGGATGGTGGGCGAAAGAAGAAAAACGTGACGTCATTTCCGGTGACACTTCCATCCAAAAGTTCAACATCACATTTCCGAAGAACAGTGAAGACGACTTGAAAAGAAGACTGAGAAATACTCGATATTTTGATAGTTTAGAAGGGACTGAGTGGACCTACGGAGCAAGATCTGACGAAATGAAGAAAGTCGTCGACTATTGGCTCAACAAATACAGGTATGGCTGTCAGTCACGTCCGTTGCCGTGGTAACCCGAAGTTTCCCCCATCACGAATGAGGGTAAACCGGTTTTCAAAATTTTTCAATTTGTATCAAATGAAGATTAAAGTTATGTATATTATGTAGATCAGGGTTGGTTAATTTCAGTCTTGCAATTCAGTTTGGTGGAAGACAAAAGTTCTCCTCGGCCTTTTGGCTAAGATCATGTGTAGTATCTGTTTTTTCATCCAGTCTAGAATGGAGCCATACGTGACAAACCAATAATATAAATGGTCTGAAGGCCGTGAAGTTGGTCACGTTTTGTCCTTCAGTGGACATAATAGCTTCTTCGGGAAGCAGTTAAAGCTTGGTTTCGCCGAACGGCCCCTTTGCCAGAGGGTCGGAAGGACTTAAGAAAAAGTATTTTCTTCATGACCACAACTTTATCTATAACAGGGTTAAAAAACAGCGATGAAGCCTCAAGACTCCTGGGTCTGCGAAAGCTGGTTGAGTGTAGAACAGCCTTGGTTTTTGTTATACGTCCAGTTAATCTCTAGGAAAAGAGGACATTGATTGACTTGCCATTGTTTTTTGATGGAGTTGAATTGTGGAGTCCCTTAACTTTAGATTAGTCATGCCAGCTTTTCCTAAGGTGACCCTGGACCCGGTCCGCAAAACTAGTCCTTCACGCTCTGTTTCTCGCTACGCACAAAGACTCATTTCTGCATCATTTTCCTTTGTCCTCCACCCCCAATTTTGAGATCTTGGTGCTTCACCACTGCCCGTAAAATTTTACAAAAATTTAAAACTTTCTCATATTTGAAGGTTTGACAAAAGTTTTTGTAACTTACAATCTTAGCTAATATTGTGTTTTATCATCTTACTTACAGTTGGAGTACACAGGAGAAAGTTCTGAACCAATATGACCATTTTAAAACAAAAATTGAAGGGATCTCAATTCACTTTGTCCACGTTAAGCCAAAGGTAAAAAAAGGTCAACAAGTTAAGCCTCTCCTGATGGCGCATGGATGGCCAGGGTCTTTCTACGAATTTTATAAGGTGAGTTTTTTTTGTCGTCTTTTTTTTTTGATCTGTAGTAAGATTTTAAAGACGCGAGAAGTGGGGTGGCTGCAGCTCTCTGTTTTAATTGGGATGCTCCAGCCATCCTTAAATGTATGCATTTTCGCGGTTAATGAAGGTTTCTCTTGGGATAGAAACCGCCTGAATCCTTATGAATCAAATATTTTGTTACCACTTCTGGAATTTCAGTGACAAACGAAATCAGGAATTTTTGTCCTATCATTTCACCATCAACTTAGCAAAACTATTTTTGACAAAAAGTTGAATATTTCAGCTGTTCCGTAGTCAACGATTCCGAGGTGGCTTTAGAATATGCAAATAACACTAGAAATAATCAGAAATCATTCTTTCTATTTAATTGCAGCTTTTCATGTTCAGGAGAAAATTACAAAAGAGGGTTGCGATCTGAGAACCACTGTTTCAAAGTCTCTTGCCATTTCAGGGGGGTTCGGGGAGAGAAGCACCCTATAAAAGAATTTCAAACTTCGTTTCCTAAAAGACCAAAACTATCATTTAGGTATTTTAATTGTCGCATGGGTGTAACTAGACCCTTCTGTTCGGTGGAGTGGAACTAGCACAAGCAATGAGGGCAATCCTTATCTTGGAATATCAATTCACTCATGGATTGGAAATATGAATTTTTGGTGAACCGGCCCTCTTCGCTTTGCCCCAATTTTGAAGTCGTGTAACAGAATAGAATTTTTTGTTAACGGTACCAAAATTTATTCTACGGTTGTCTGCTTATAGGAAAGATTCCTTCGTTCCGTAATAGCCCCAGGCGGTTAGTGATTTACTACACATTAAATGATAAATTCTCTTTACAGATCATACCGATGTTGGTTGACCCAACTAACCACGGAGGATCCGAGGATGATACATTTGAAGTCGTTTGTCCATCCATTCCCGGGTTTGGATTTTCAGAAGCCTCCCATCGACCAGGTTAGAAATTTCTATAAAGCAGTACCAAACCTTAAGGATATGTAAAAATAGAGTTATTAAAATTGGCAAAAAAAGATTCGTTTCTTGATAATCGTATAATTAAAGACCTGACCCTCTCGGCCTAAACAGTTCCAATTCTCCTAACCTATTCTTACCAAAGCCCATCCCCAGCTGTCTAAAAGTCATCCTCATCTAGATACAACCCCAGTTAATTGCTTCAGGGTGAGTAAAGGTGAGTACAAGGCCCTAATGTGTAATCAAAACACTCTTAGGACAGCAGATGCTGAGTAATAAGAGCTTTTGGACTCTGCATTCTTTGAACTAGCTGTCAATCAAAGAGCTGAGCCAATGAAGAATTTCTGCGGACTACTACAAAAACTGTAGTTTAGTGTGAGAGGATTATCCCTTTAATGGGATACCGTAGTTCGTAGGTTAGATGAGATTTTACTGCCCAGCTTCTGAACAATTGGATTACGCCGGAACGGCCGAGAAAACCGGCACGGCATTTTTCCAGTTGTAACTCACAGGTTTGTTTTCCCTACTTCATTGCTTATCAGAGGCGTCGAAATATTCCATTTTCCAACGTCTCATTGTATAGTTTAGATAGATTTATATACCGCAGAGAAAGGAAAATTGTAGGAACAATACCAGTATTACACAGACATATTCAGAGCAGTACTGTTAAAAAGACATAATGATAGTAGTCACAACGATAACGACAACATTTATGTCGATGTCAGTGATGATGACACAACGATAACTTTTAATAGAAATAATTGCATTAATAACAGTTAAATGATATCAATGGTGGAATCATCATATGGCAGCGATAACAATAGCAATGGTACACTGATGGTGGTGAAGACGGGACGGCCATTGCGTCGACAACGCCAATGGCGATGACGACGTTCGTCAAATATGACTACAGTAAGATCGAAGACGCTCTCAAGGACAGCGCTACAGGTACATTGCGATCAAGAAATACCATTATGGCTATGATGATTGCAAACGCGGCTAATGTAACTATTCGCACACAAATAACGATGCACAAATAAAACGTCTCGCAATGTTGTCATGGCTTGGTATCTTAATAGCAAGTCAGTCCACAAATGTAGCAAACCGTCCATAACCTTTTTTTATTTATCTTTGTTTTCGAATTAAGGTTTTGATCCGAGTGCTGCCGCCAGAATATATCATAAGCTGATGCACGAAAGACTGGGATTCAAGGATTACTACGTCCAAGGAGGTGACTGGGGGAGTAACATTGTTGATACCATGTCTCTGTTTTACCCCGAGTAAGTTTATCTACGGTTACGTCCGCTATTTGTATGACTCATTGCACAGGAATACTGATCTATGGTATTTACTCATCACATCACATAAGAAACCAAAGCCAATGAACATTAATCAAGGGCCGATTTAGAGAGGGGCGCATCCAGCGCGTTCTCCCTAAAACTTTTCAAAGATTATTTTTTTACCCGTAAGGGGTCAATATAATTTCCCCAAGTCATAAATTGACTAAATTAAAAATTTTCTTCAATGTATTTGTTCGAAATTTTATTTTCAGGGGTGGGTGAGTTGTATATACACAGAAATAATCCAGTTCCAAACGTTGAAAATGTCGTTTTCGGTGATCTAGGAGATATTTTCGGCAAAAAGAAAATCCGCTGCCCTCCGGCGCCTTCTGGTAATGGTGTCCGGTTAGCATGGTTAGTTTAGTTCAGTACATGTCTTATCATAGACATATGTCAATATGCAGTCCCAATCCATAAGCTCTTTGCGGCACTTCTGTGTATAACACTACCCAAAGTTTTGCCCGAAATGAAAGTGGTGAAGCTTAGATTTCATAATTTTTTTGGTCATTTTGCTACTTGATCATGCTTTGCTGAGGTCAACATTTTAAGCAAAGAGAAGCTTGATGTGATCCTACCTACAAGTCTGAGAAGTACCATTCCCGGCTGCCTGAGGGGTTGCGATTTTCAAAATTATTTGTTCGCTCTGCTCCAGCTGATGGGGCGCTGAGCGTTGACAGCCTTGCGGGCAGCAGAAAACATGTTCTGCTGCCCGTCAAAAATTTCGCCACTTTTTAAACTGTTTATGAATCAAATCTTGGGTCCGACCTTGATCGGACTCCTCTTCGATGTCGTGTTGGTCATCGGACAACCCCCCCCCCCTCCCTCCCTAGCAAAATTCATGGATCCGCCCTTAGTAATCAAATTTTTCAGACATCCGTCAGATGTATCTTACAAAGGCGATTTTCAATCTGAAACCCTATATTCGATTTTTAACTCGGACCAGATGTTTTCTGTTTGGAATAATTTACTAACGATAGTCAAGCCAAATCGAGAGTTTATGCTCATTTGCCTCAAGATATATTCTGTCACATTATATGCATTATTTCACTCAACGTAGCCATCACAAGTGTTCGAAAACTAATTCAATTTCAGGGGAGTTTCCCAAAAACCTTTCCTGTCGATGTGACGAGACAAGTTTAGATTTCATATTTGTAGTCATTTAATACCAATGATATATATTCGCAATTTGGCAAATGCTTGATTCCTAGCTCCAAGGGATGGAAGAGACAGATTCTAGTTAAAACTCACAGAAACAGGACTTATTCCATCCGAGATCGCCGAGTGTTATCCGTACTGTAAAAGTCTACTTTATAGCGTTTGTTTGTTTTGTTTGTAAATAAGTTTACTTCTGCACTTCACAAAAAATGATCCGTGATCACGTTCTAACGTCGTTATTGGTTACAGTGTAGTAGGGGATGTCTAGTCTTGCATCTGTGTGGAATTTTCCGAAATTTTTATTCAACAGTAACGTAATAGTTAACACAGACTGCATTTTCCCTTTACCGAAGTCAGTATCAAGAAAAGTCCATACCGGTGTTCGTTTAATGATGTATCAGAACACATCCACACCATGACAATAAACAGAGGCACGTTCCCCCTTGTATCTAAGCATGGAAGTACTACATCCGAAGTAGTTGTTCTTATAGTCTATCTGATCTGGTTACATCTCTATGTTCCGACATATCTATGTTCCGACCTCTCTATGTTCCTACAAAACGGCGCCAAAGTATACTTTTTCGGTGCGAAAGTACGTTTTCATCGCCGCCAAAGTACATTATTGTCGGTGCCAAAGTTAATCATTGTGGGCACCAAAGTACACTTTGTCGGTACCAAAGTACGTTATTGTCGGAACATAGGGACGTCGGAACATAGAGATGTCGGAACATAGGGATGTGTCGGAAGAAAGAGATGTCGGAAGATATGGATATCTCCATTTGTCTTGAGGTACACTAAGACGATGACATTTACGTTGCCTCAAACATCGTACCTGAAAATAACATAAAAGAAAGCCTACAAAGAAGAGCTGCAGAGCATAATGACTGAAAGAGAAACAGGATGGAACTGTGACCCTAAGATTATAAGTGACGTGAAATTGTTCCAAAATTGGTTTCGTATGTGTATTAAAAGAATAAATATTCTCAAAATTGGTGTTGGGTGATTGTTTTCAACTAACAAAATATTAATTTTTAACCATCTTGGAAAGTTCATTTTAAAACTGTTCAGGCACACAGTCTCAACTTGGGTAAAATTTTATCCATCGGTCTTGGAATTGAGTGCGCTCTCTTAAAGGGCTATTCCTCTGAACCCAAACTACAATATTTATAGTGGCGTATCGAAATTCTCAATTGGCTCAGCTTTTTGACTGACAGGTAGTTCAAAAATTCAACTAGTACCAAATCCCATATTACAGAGCCTGTACTGTACTAAAAGCGTTTTGATAACACATGGGGGTCTCGTATACTCACCGCCCTGAATCAATGAATTGAGATCGTGTCTGGAGGGAGGATGAATTTCAAAAATTATGTGGGAGAGGCCACTGGCTTAAGTAAGTAGGATAGGAGAATTTGAACTGTTTGGAGTGAGAGGATCATTCCTAGCTTAACATTCATTATTTGGATCTTTCATATTTTTCAGGTATGTTCGCGGGCATCACAATAACTTTATTACCTACCAACCTCCATTGTTTCCTCTCCGTCTGTTGATCGGTAGCATCAGTCCATCACTTGTTCTGTCGAAAAAATTGGATCAAGACAAAATATTCCCTTTCTGGAATTTCACGAAAGATGTGTTGCTAGAGGAAACCGGTTACTTTCATCTGCAAGCCACTAAACCTGATACAATTGGTACGGCGGTATATCCTTATTTGCATATATTTATTATGTGATTTGTTTGCATCAAAAAATTGATGTAACGTATGGCAAGTTTCAGATACAGTTTTCAATAATAGTCAATTTAGACCTTACGCATTGAAGCCATTCAATGTCATTCATGAAAGTAAAACATGGAGTAAATTTACGTTAATATCTCACACCCAAGTCTACATCTTTCTATTATCCACGGTTCATGGTTAAAGCCCTTTACAGGCTGGTTCGGTAATTCCTTGTTGCATGGAATTGTTGGGAATTTTGTGTACAAGAAATGTTCGTGCAGTATGCGTACATACAAAATTAGGTATATGTCTGAAAAGTGTCGAGCTCAACCGAAGAAAAAAAAGGGTTTTAGCCCCACTTTACTGCAAAATTTAAGGGTAGTGTGACACCAAAATGGCAAAGTCGGGTATTGGATGTAAAAAGCATTAATCAAAACTGAAGTGTGAAACGTTTCCCGAAAGGATAATTAAAGGCATATTCCCGGACACAAAATTTATTTACTTCAAGATATGCAGAAAAAAATTCTTTTTTTAGGAGGCGAATACTTCATCTCAATAGCATATAGCGTTTCGAAGATACAAATTTATAAAGGAATGTAACTTTTTCCTTTTGATTTGGTGCATCATGTAAATCTGTGAAGTCATCGCAGTACATTAATTTGAGATAACATTCAATTTATTTATAATTTTGACGCCGCTGCAGGAAATATTAACCACCAGTGAAGGTTGTACTCAACGTATGGTGAAAGGTAATGTTTGATCTACTACAGTCAAAGATATTTTAAACATTCCCACAGTATAAAATTTCAAGGACAAAAGGACTTTAACTTATATAGAAAGACAAAATGAATTAGAGACAACGTGCCCCGTTGCATAACTTTTTGTGGCTTTTTTGAAGAGCAGCTGTACTTTTTAACAAAATTTACCAATCTTTAAAATGAAATATGTTGAGTTAGGGAAAAAAAATTGCGACAGGGTTTCAAGGACACGGTGTGGGATATTTTTTCTCTTTTTCCACAAAACCCTGATGAAAAGCCACCAGAAGACCTTTTAATAACTGCCGAGGGAATAATGCCTTCCCCCAAAGTGCTAACGCATATGTCTTTCTTCTGTAAGCTCTCTCTCGGCTTCCATACATTTTTAATCTTAATAAGATTAAAAACGTATGGAAGCCGAGAGAAGGCTTACAGAAGAAATAATATTTGAAACTCGATAGATACCTATTACGTAACTCAATGCCTCAAAGGTTTGAAATATTTCAAGGGAGGTAAAAATATTTCTCCCGTCAAAAGTTGCTGTTCCCCTAATTTTAAACTATGAAGTGGAAATCTGTTATCATACTACCAAGTAAATTTAGGGCATTTTGTATATATGTCACACTACCTTTAAAATTAAAATGTAAATTCTTACACCAAAGACAATTTAAATACATTCCACAAAACCAAGAATGGTTCCATGAAATTTCCAAGTAAACGCAAATTTTGGACTACGTTTTGTAGGTGCGAAAGTGTTTAAATATACCGAAGATTTGCAGGATATGCGCATGTTCATAGACTCCAAAACGAATAACCGAAATCTCTTATCACATCGTTAGGCCGTTGAACGAGCAGCGTTTACAACAAATCTGGAATAAGTCAGGACAACCTAAAGTTGTTCTTACTCAAACTTCTATGCCACATATTCTTATTAAGTGACTTTAGAGTGAGCCGCAACTAAAAAAAAGGCCGTGACCAGCTCGACTCGAACCAATAGGTTGGAAACTGGGCCGTAAAACTCTATGACGATGTCACGACTAGTTGGGTAGATTTAGATGGGATCTAACGACAAACCGACATCAGTGTTTAATACTGTGCCAGCTGAGTAGGTAAAAAGGTATAGCCCAAATAAAATTTAACTCCAAGTTCGTTTCAAATGCTTTTTAAGTAAAAGAAAGGATCAATTCTGTACCTTTAGAAGGCTGTTATGACAGACGGAGAATACCTTGGGCAGATTCTGCAACCCTCATGGGGTAAACCGATATTGTGCAGGGGGCTCTAAGAAACTAAAGCAAATCTTTTTTCCCCAGATACTCATTTCTACTAACTTTGGTCCCTTCATTTACTTAACCCTTTTTTTTGCAGATGTAAACCAAGTTCATTACCGGTGAGCATGTACAAGACCCTGGGAGATGATCGAATCACCAGTGAACTTTAAACGCAAATGAGTCATAGTGGTGTCTGAGTTGACTAATCCCGTTAATCACTCGCATTTGACTAATACCTGAAAATACATGACTAATATCGTAGTAATGGAATAAAGCTTAGTCGATGAGCCCCCTGAGACTTCATATTCGTTGGGAACTACTTCAGCTGGCTCAAATATTAGTCAATATTGCTGACCAACGTGATTAGTCACTTTTATAATTTTCGCTGCTTTTGAATTTGATGTCAGTCAAAACCCTGTCTCCAATGGAGATATTTTTCAATTTTCTCCCATGAATTATAAGTATTTCGGCGTAATAGCCTAAGTAAAAGTTACCAACATGAGTTAAAATGTTCAAGCAGTGTCTGCGTTTAGGTGGAACATTGTGGTAGTCCCGCAGTTGTCCCACTAAAATGAAATGCTACGTAAATATTTCTGTTTCTACGTTTTTTTTCTGTTAATTTTTGAATTTAGTTTATGATATTTGCCTCTCCCTAACTTCCACCTAAATCGTCTCCAATTTGGGGAATAAAGCAAGCTCTACAATGGGAGCATTCATAAACAGAATACGCCACACTGTACCATGATGCAATAGCAATATAGACCCACTCCACATGTCCGTCGCACAGCTACGTAAATACAGGAAATACACCCTTCGTATTTCAATTCCCCCTTCAATGGATAAATGACGAAGACGATCGAAGTGTGATCATTGAGAATTGTAGAAAAAATTTAATTTGCTATTCAGGAAAATCATAATCATGACCCATTCTTGCAATTTGAATTGGCAGGCCACGCTCTTATGGACTCGCCAGTTGGGCTAGCTGCGTACATTTTAGAGAAGTTTACTTTTTGGACGAATCCAGCTAACACGAAGAAAGATGACGGCGCCCTCTCTGAAAGGTTTACAATGGACGATTTGCTTAATAATATCATGATTTACTGGATTTCAGGGTCAATCACTTCTAGTATGAGAATGTATAAAGAATTTGTGGTTAACAGTGGTCTACTGGACAATCATTTACTTGCGTAAGTATACATAATTATGTCATATATATCATATATTCACCTCATACCACATACCATTGCATTACAGACTCTCGATGTAAGACAGGGAATCGTACGATCAAATCGGTAGTTAACCAAAAAAGGCATGTCAAGACTGCCACCACAAGATTGTCATTTGCATCATTTTAGGACAAGTGTGTAACATGTCAGACATGATATCTTCAATCCCGCAACCCCCTCTTGGTTTAATTTTATCGAAACTTGCATTATTTTGAAAAAAAAAAACTACAAGTGCCCTTGTAAAATCTGTCCGCGTTAACAAAAATTAAGGTCATACTTTTTACGCGCAAGAACGTAGCAGGTAAATATATTGCTTAGCCTTCACCTATTTACTCACAGGGACGACGATCTGACCATTCCAAGTTAGTATGTAGGATATTCGTGCATTGGACAGATCACAAAAACTAGAGTCACGTGATGTCAGTTTGGAAGCCAAAAAGTCTAGCATACATACTGTACACACGAAAAAGACCTCGCAAATGCGCATATAAAGTAAAGAACAAATATGCTTATTTTGGGGGCTACATGCTGTGACCAACTATTTGTGGACGTTATGCATATGACGTCACAATGTACAAAGGACTCCCTCCTTTGGAGGCAAAACAAGCCCCACGACATTTTGACTTTTGTGCTCAGTCTAATGAGCACAGATCCTCCAATACTACAAACATCAAATTTAAGGCGCCTTTTGCTTGTTTTTTACTCCTCTATGGTTTAAACATGCTTCAAGTCTCCAAGGCATTCGAAAGGACCGAACTCTGAATCACTGGGGCAGTACATGATTGTTGATACTATGTTCTTTAACCTCAGGTTTAAAATGCTACGACTAGACTCTTTTCCTTCGTAAAATATCTTTTCCTTCATAAGATATCTTTTTACGGCCAGTTAGTCGGTTCTCCTGTAATTGCAAACATCTTTCATTTGAGTACGTTTCAAGGGGAATGTGAGTCGGCGAGGCCGTGTACCCCTTGAATAAGGAGGCTTTACATACATGTAATTGATTGGCATTCTTTGAGGGGCTTTTCAAACTTGAGGTTATATCACCGTGCCCTTAAGCCAAACAAATCCTGGGTTTGAGCACATTAGCAGAATAATCGAAAATTATTTGTAAGCGCATGTTGTCAATAAAAGGATAAATGAGAAGGTGTACAACCAACCATTCATCCTATACGGAGGATACTGGGTAGCAACCGCATATTTCTCCTGTTTGTATTATGGACGGTCCTAAACTGGAAGATATGGATTTCATTTTCTCTTCACGTTTAAGGCCACTTGGACGTTAAGCGTAACACTTTCAGATTGGCCCCGCAGCCCCTGTTTACCATTTCATTTCTCCTCCCCCTTCATCCCTCCCGGTGACCTTCCCCTGGTACATACCGCAGGGGAGACTTAACATGCATTTTCCTTGAATGGTTATTTTGAACTCAATATATATTTTTCCTACAGTTTTAATTTTTTGTCTTTTTTAACCAAAACATTGTTAAGCATTTTGGTCGCATCACTGCATAGCCTGTTTGAAGTTGGTGAAAAATAGTAATATTTTTAACTCACAAGGAGATTCCCATATATATGCAGCTTGACATGTACAGATGTAAAGCATAGAGCTGTGAAACTATATCAGTTCACACGTATTGCGTGCACGCATGTTATTTCATGTCGAATATTAATTCCATCATGCTTCTGTCTGATCAAAAATAACAATTATTTATTTTCCTTTTTAAATTTTGTCACAGATATCCAGTTGAAGTACCCACCGGTGTAGCAGTGTTCCCGTACGAAGCAGTACGCATGCCAGAACCATGGCTCTACTATAGGTACAAGAACCTCGTTAGCTATACCGATATGCCCGATGGTGGCCATTTTGCAGCTCTAGAACAGCCTGAACTTCTTGCCAAAGACATTCGCCAGTTTGTGCGAAAAGTGGAAAATCAGAGGAAATAACACACAACTAAAAGGATAATTGTAATATTTTAAGTAAACGACAAGTTTTGGTATACCCAAGTTTAACTTAAAGGTGAAGAGCAGTCGCCCCAAACTTACTTTGAAGCAACAGCTTAATATAACAATTTTTTTGTTATTTATCTTCAGAGCATTTCATCCTATTTTATGACTTCAGTATTGCATATCCAAGGTAAACCAAGCAGTTTGTCCTAGTAAATTTCACATTTGAGGAGTAAAAATGCTGTCACATGACTCTCAACAGCCAATCATGAAATAGGACGTACAGTTCATCACACTTCAAGTTGGGGTGAATGATCTTGCCCTTTAAAGGTGACATGCTCCATCCCAAGTGAAAGTAGTGTAATAGACTATCCCGTTCCATGATTGGCTTTTGAGAGTCATGTGACAATGTGTTTTCTAATCAAATGCGAAATTTACATTGACATGAATATGCAGTATTGAACTCCTAAAATATTATAAGACATACTTCGAAGACTGTAAGAAAATATAACGTGGGATTTAGTTGTTGCATTAACACAAGTTTGGGGTAACTATTCCTTGTCCTTTAATGAACGATGGGAGAGATTTGTGAGACACATGCACAGTTTTATGCCTACTTCCCGAGTATGCTACGTAAAACTGCTACGTAACATGAAAATGTCGGTTAGGAGGGTACGTGTGATATATCGCATGTAGAGCTACAGTAGTTTCATGAAAGATGGGAGAGAAGACAGATTTGTGAGACTAACGTGTAACGTACTGCTCAGTTTCAAGATATAGTCATTTTCTTAAAATAGATTGTGAAGTACGGCCAAGCGAAGAATATTTTAAGGTTTAAAGGTTGTACGATATGGAAATGACAAAATTGGGTATTTCATGCAAAAAAGCATCGAAAATAAAAAAAAATAGCTGCAATACCCACCAGAATTCTCCAACAATTGCCATTAAAATAAGAAATATGAGCTCAATATGCATATCTTGTGATGTCATAAGAGGGACATGTCATACATGTTATTCCTTTTTTTAAATCTTCCTTTCAAGGAAAGTTGTAACATTTGCTAGGCTTGAGGGTTTTATTTTGGGAAGATTAAATTGTACCCTTGAAAACCATCAGTGTAAATGACCACTGAACCATAAACTATTTGCTAAATGATTAATACATAATTATATAGTGTTAAAAAAGAAATGCCACCACTGTGTAACACTCCACATCATAATTTTTGCATGAGCAGCGACTTGTGTTTTTGAAACATGCAAACTTTGGAGAGATATATTTTGAGAACCATAAAAGATATTGAAATAATTCACGGGATTTTCCCTAGAAAAGTTCACTCCGTATTTGCTCAATGAAATGAGGTCATTTTGCTGAACTGTCACTTTTAAAGGGGCAATTCCTCTCACTCCAAACTACAGTTCCTGTAGTTTCCTGTAGTCACCGACATTGTCAATTGGCTCAGCCCTTTGAATGAGGAGCTAATTGAAACAATGCAGAGTACCCAAGCTTATATATTACACAGCATAAACTGTAGGGAGAATCAATCCTTTTAAAGTTGGATGCCCACTTTGCGAAGGTTAACCGAGAAAATACGTCACTGGGCCGCTAGATTCGGCAACCAATGTCCAAATATTAATGTGCACCCCTTCAAGGGTTGGAATTTAGTAAAGTGTAATCTTTGTACATCTTCATATTTTTTCTTCTGTAATGGTTATTCTATGAACATTGAGCTTTATGAATTGGAGCTTCGATTGACGACGATTTTGGAGTGGAGACACTGAAGCAAACAGGTCCCACGACCGTGCAACGGGCACACCCGCATATACGACTTCGCGCTTAAGGCAGTGCACAAATCACCTGTCTACTTACAGTTGGGAAGCAGACCTCACATTTGTGACCGTTATTGCGAAATCTTTGCACTATAGCATTCGCGGAGAAATGCATACTGAGGACCGTACTCGAGCCAGCCTACCCAGAGCGAAAGGGACACCCGTTAAAGTTAAAGTGTTTCGGTGACCCCAAGGTCAGCTTCCCATCTGATATGCCGCGGGTGAAAGTTGCAAAGATGCTTGTATGCCTCTATTGAAGGACGCTATTTCTGTTCTGCAACGCATAAGATTTACAACGACAACTACATCATGAATACGAAATTTATTGCAATTGTTGAATCGAAAATGTGTGTGACCTTTTGGCTAAAACCACGTGTACGGTGTAGCATTTGTTCTTTCTTCCAGGCTTTAATACATCCATGATCCACGCACAATAATCAGACCAATGATATAAATGGTGTCAGAGCCTTGAGGTTAGTGAGGTTAGTAAGTTTAGTGTTTTCCGTTTATTAAGGCCGTAACTTCCGTGGACAGCAGAACCCCTCATTAGTGAACATTCGCCGAACGAATCTTTGAAAGAGAAAATCGAGAGGACTTCGGGGAAAAATGTCCGTTTGAACCAGTCAAATCGTTCACTATGTAGTATAATGAAGTGAACCATCTGTTATATTCTTTTACAGATAATTTATGAAAGTTTTCGGAATCACAAGCCTAGTTATTTCCTTTTACTTATTTTTCGTCACGTGTGGAATCACAATTCCACAACATCGCCCTCTTTTTCCTAATCGATTGAACTATTTACACGCGACGAAAGCTATTCTCAATAGTCCATGTGGGCATCACCACAGAGTCGGGTTAGGTAAGGTTGGAGTTATGCGCCCCAGTTTCTCACCAATTGGTGTAAGTCGAGCAAGCCAGCCAAGCGATGTGCTCCTCCTAACGGCGTGGGGTCCAGGGGCCCGCCTTGGGGTCTCTGGTGGGGTCCAGGGACAAAGTAGGCGGTGGTCCAGGGGGCGAAACCCCCGGAAGCTCCTGGGTATTTACGGAATTGTAGGCATTAAAATGATACTTTTTTCTTCAACTTTAAATAACATAAGATGGGCACTTAACAGAACAAAAATATCACAATTTGACTTCCTTCAATTATATCCTTACTCCGTATGATTAATTAAAGTCGGTCGGAATCCATTATGCATAGGGTGCGGGGAGCGAGAATGGATTACTTAAAATTGAGGTTCTTCAGGGGCTCCCTCCTTGGTGCCCCAGATCTTCTTTTCAGAAAGATAGGGGACTTTTCATGTGATTTTAATTCAGCCCTTGTCTATGATGGGGCCCGCGAAGCACTCCGAAAAATTTAACGTTTAAGACTTCTCAGTTATGAAACTGAATGAAAATTGGAGAAAGGATGTGCCACTTTTAACCTTAGCTGTATAACGGTGGCCCCCTAAAGACATTCTTACTGAAGCACAAACATACTCCGGTTTCATTTATAGTCTTTTTCAGGTGACTTTCACAGAGCCGTTACCTGTAAAAGGACGCACGGAGCGCGCCGAAATAATGAATGTTTACTTCATCTCAATAGTGAAGTTGAAATAAAATTAGACAAAGAGTGATCCCTTTTCACTACAGCTGAATAAGGGTGACCCCTGAGGATATTTGTACTTAGCAAAAACGTACAGTTGGTTTCCTATAGAGTCCTTTTTATGAGATTTTTTGTAGAGTCCTTATCTGTGATGGGACGCGCAGAACACGCAGAAAAAATGAACTTTTGACATCTCAATAGAGAAATCAATGAAAATTAGAGAAAGGGTGGTCCCTTTTCACTTCAGCTGAAAAAGAGTGGAGCTCCAGAAAGCTTGATGGCACTTGGTTAGAGAAGGGGACCAGAAGACGACCGCCTTTCTGCCTCCCCCTTTCACTAGTTACTGTAGACCGACAGCTGTGTACGACCCGGGTACTGTTGATGAGTTACAGTGACAATGGAAGAGGTGTTCTACAAGAAGTAACCCCGAATCCTTACATATTTAAAACGGGTGCACGCGAAGCGTGTCGAAAAAAAAAAAACAGCGTTGAGACATTTTTTGGAAGAATATTTCTTTTTATTTAGTTTTCAATGCAGTATATGGCCTGTTTAGACATTATAAAGCTTGATTAAGTATAACTCGCGCAGCTCTGTCAGTTCCAGTTTGTATTTTTGTAGCAAAAGCAACCAGAATAAGACGTAAAAAACTATGTTCTGGAAAAAAAAGGGGTGGGGCCAAGAGCCCCCCCCCCCGTAATCCCGCCTGTGATGGCATAGCTTCCGTTTTTAAAGTCTTCGGCCGGTAGGACCCAGACAGGAGTGGAACTGCTGACCTCCTGACGGCATGTGTGATGTTCTAACACGGCCAGACCGGAGAGTGGTGAGCAAGGGTAAGGCGGAATCCCACGGTCAAATATCTTGCCCTCAATAAATTTATAAGGTACCCCGGCACCCCGTGGAAGGTGTATTTGCACCGATAAAAGTTGATAGACCAGTAGGAAAAGGGGGGGGGTGTCGTCACCCTAAAACGAAATTTAGGAGACCAAGTAGATTTGGTCAATTTGGGGTTTGCTGATTCTGAAAATTAAGGGTATACGGGCCACATCTGGTCTTTACTGCGCCATTTTTTAAAGTTTAAAGTTCGAGGGGCGCCCTCTACTGTCAAAAATCTTGTTTTCTCCATTTAATTACGATCCAGTCATTGACTGGTGTGAGATTTGGTCCTTATATTCTATTAAAGGATGTCTACTGATAAATACGTAAAATATTAATGTTCATATTGATATCAAAATAAGATAGGGTAAGGTCAAATTATAATGGTAGCAGAAAAATAAACCGATGGTTTGAGTCATGGGAAATTACATAAAAACAAACCTGCCTTAAAATCTTCAACACCAGAGATACTCATTTTAGAACTAGCTGAGAACAACACTTGAACCCCTTGTTGAATGGTACAATGCCAAGTTCACATGACATATTTAAGGAGCTCTAGACCGTGACCGTTCTTTGTTGGTGTACAGCTGAGTTTTATTAGTGACCTTGGTTAAAATTACAATGATTACTTTTTATACTCATATCAGCATTATCTTCAAAATATGACAACACTGAACGTATCAAACATGTGTATAACGGAGGCTGCGCCAATATAGTAATACAACTTGGCCTTTTACCGAATCTCTAGCGAAAATTTTAAGTTCATCATAGCGAGTTATTTGTGTTGGACGTATTAACGTTTTCCCGGTTTCACTAGTTAAATACAGTTAAATACTGTGTGACAATACTGTGTGACAACAGTTACGATAGATCATACAAGCGTTACCCAGTACGCTCTAGTTGTAGATAAAATAAGCACATTGTTAACAGTAAAAGAAGATTCCACTGGCATGCAATGCTACTCCAGAAAGAAAGCCCATCTTCAATGTACTATTAGTTTCCAGGACTCAACAGCCATAGTGAATATTCAGGAGAGTTAACAAGACACTTACATCCGGACATCGTTACGATATAAACACACCACTCACCATAAAACCAATCATATTTATGTGTGAACTCTTTGTTAACTTGTATTTGTCTGGAATCTGGCATTATGAGTGAAACAAGAACGATATCCGTATGTTCTAAGCATGGAAAGGAGGTTTCATCCTTTTGTAAGAAATGTCTGGCTTCAATCTGTCCCTCCTGTATTAGAAGCGATCATCGTGAACACGCAGAATTTTTGTGCAATCTGACAGAACACGCGCAAAATGTAAGAAGCCATATCAAGGAATTACTCGAACAGGCTGATGATTCTCCCTACGTCAGAGTGCAAACAGCTACTAATATCACGCTAGAGGCAGCATCTTGTAAGAAGGAAACGCTACTAAAAGAACTGGAGGAGAAGAGAATAGAACGTTTGTCGGAAGAAGAAGAGAAACTCAAGCGGTTGGATGAATTTGAGAGTCGTTTAAAACAGATGAAGAAGGAGGCATTACAGAAAAAAGCTGGTGGATCTATAACTCGAAAAGAAGAACATCTGTTTTCCGAAATAGCTGAGGACATGTTGAAAGAGATTGATGGAATCATTGAAAGTTTAGGGCTGGAAGAAGATAACGTCTCTGGCCTCAATCTTGATTTTTTTGGAATGAGACCGGATGGATCCATCGGGGATTTTCTTCACAGTACTCCTCATGTGGTGGGGCTTGTAACAGAAGGCAAAAAGATCATTTATGTGGCGGATAATCGCAAAGATAACTGCGGTGTTATCGTTGGATACATGGTTTACGGTGAATCTCTCACAAATAATTGTATAATGTCCTTTCAGCCAGCAGATGATTCCTCTCCCGTAGTGTCGTCAAGTCGGATCGCCCTGTCTAAATCTAAGAAACCCATTTTGATGGTTGCCACAGGAAAATACATCTACGTTCTAAATCTTGATCATGGTGGCGATAAATGTATCTCCGATCAGACGAGAATCAAAGATTCGTCATCTAACTGGTCTTCCATCAATGGTATCGACTGGTTCAAGCACGATCAAGCCGCTCTTATCTCCGTCAACACGGCATCGAAGCTCTTCATCGTTGACCTGAATGCAATGACAGTCCTCCAATCGGTCGAAACTTCAATAAACCCTTCCATCATTTCTTCTCGGAGAAGACACGACGAAGTTTTTGTCATAGCACGTGACAATTCTACCGTGGGGAGGCTTGTCGTTCTCAACCAACTTTTGAAGGAAGAATTTACGTTGAGTCCGTCGTCTCAAATGAAAGGATATATCCCCTGGGTGTCATGCTGGGTCAGCATTAGCAAACCCTTAGCCGTAGCCGTAATTTGGTGCAAACCCCACATCTGGAAGGTCGCAATTCACGACAGAAAAGGCAAAGTTATCAAGGAATCACCCAACAATTTCGTCGATCCCATACCAGTGATCGTAACCTTCAGCCAGGACCGACAGGCCCTGATCCTGTGTTCCAATGATAATATAAAACAACTACCACTTACCTTTTGAAGCTTTCCTTCTATTTTCCAATTCCGACACTGGACAGGGACCAGAGCAATTGTCTTTAACTTTAACTATTACTGAAGTGCAGACGCATATGGTATCAACATAACAAGTTAATGTGTATTTTAACAACCTTTACGTTTTAAGAGAACCATAAGGGAGTAATCGCCATGGCAGGGTTTCTACTTTAGCGTCAGGGTTCCAGATAATTTAAGTGGTGGTAATTTTCTTCCAATTATATTGTTGTAATTTTCTTCCAAGGGCTGAGCATGCCTTTTGTATTGGAAGTCCCTCTCTTACCACGGACCTGAGATTGAACGAGTAACAGGATTGCTACTAGATGTAAGGCTATTTTTCTCGGTTGTTTTTAAACTGATTTTCTTGCCAACCCCACCAACTTTTTCTCAGAGTTTCAGAATTTTGCTTATTGTATATACCTTCACATGTTCTCTTTTATTTTATAAAACATTTAACGCAGTCACTCGTCACCACCATATGACACGTTTGTCCTTCGTATACCTAAATTCTCAATTGATACAGCTATTCAATACTGCCTTTTGATTGACAACAAATTAAAAAATGCAGAACGTTCATTGTACACAGCATGCAATGAGTGTTCTGACTGCAATTGTGAGCAGCCTGACTGTCTTACCTGGAGGCTGTCACGTCACTTGTGACGCTCGGCACCAATTCAAGCTCAGTACTATACTGGCGTCGGGGCGGCTCGTTGCAGACAAAACACAACAAAATCTTAAGTTCTAAGAATATGAAATTTAAAATTGCAAACTGAATGGGAAATGGAACAGAACTTGGGTGGAGCTACCTGCAATCATACTATCAACCTGTCACTGCAAGTGACAGGTTGATAGTATGATTGCAGGCAGTGGGTTATAGTGGGTTTGAAGCTCCTGCCATTAGAACCTCACAACTGAAAGCTTCATTTGCCGCGAAGGTGTATTGAAATGATCCCAAATAAATGCTAGCATTTAGTTAATTGCGGGTGTTTAGGGATCCGAGATAGGGGGGAATTCACCCCCCCCCCCCAAGAAAAAAATATCAGTGAAAGGTCTTCACACGGGAAGATAAAAAAGTATTACGAGCACTTAACTCAACTGTCAAAATCATTCTTGCCAAAGTCCAAAGTTTTCTTCCACTATATTCCATCTAAGCTCTTTGAAAAGCCAACCCGGCATTTTTTAATTTTTGGAAGGGTGTCATCTCTCCTGAAGACAGAAAAACTTCTTCATTGTCATGCTTCCTCGTCGCTTCTTAAGGCACGGCTACTCTAAATACGTTAATGTGTGGGATGGCACTGTACTGTGGCCCCTTGTACTGTTACTCAATTTTGTGACATTGGGAACGTCTGCATTATGGTCGTGCATGTTCACTGAAAAAAATAAAATTGAAGGCCTTTAACGTGCAAAGTTTAAACACATCCTTATCGAGGAGAATGGTATTCAACATAATGTACAGTGCATATGAATGGGGAAAGTTATCCTTGACTGTTTTCCACGACATCTCTAAGACTAACTTCAAGTTGGCCAATGGGTATGACTGTATATTTAAGGTTATCGGTACATTGTTATACGATCAATTTCTATTGGTCGGGTATGGTGACGGTGAATAATCTCGTGATAAACTCACGCTGATGGATTAGCACACCCGTCTTGAGCTACTCCCATTTTATTTGTTGTACGTTGTGTTGTTTTAATGTGGTAACTTGTAAACAAAATTTTATTTTCTTTTTCGTATAATTTAAATCATGTTAACGTTTTGTAAGAATGAACAAAGTTAAACATCTCCCGATCCATGCATTAAACCCAGGGACTAAACTCACTGGGATAAACGCTATCGCTGAATGCATTCCGACTGCGTAATCTTAGATATCACTTGCATTAATCCTTCGATTGTGCATTCTCCGGCACTAATTCATGGTTCGTTATTGTTTCACTTTCAATTGCTTCATTTTGAGGAATTTCATGTAGCCCACAAGTAGGCCCCTATTGACAATAATTTCAAAACGTTTATGTTAGGGTAATCCTTTTTCCACCAGTAAAGTCTCGTTCATTAGCAATAATGAGTGTCAAGTACCAAAATAAACCAAGCAATGTGGGAATTACAGTGAACGCTAAGGTGTTTTATGAGCATGCATGCGTCACAACGAAACTTAAGTGGAATAAGTTTAGTCATCTTTATTGCTACAAGCCAGAACATTCAGTTGCACGGAGACTTCACACATTCTCAGCGCACAAGTTAAAGATTGAAAGTCATCTTTTCTCGTCTTGCATGTGGAACCTTGACCTCAAATCAGGTGGAAGCGTAGGGCCGAAGTCTGGTCAAACTATAAAGGTCGCAGTTCAAACATTGCCGCCTTGGTAAAACGACACTGCCCCTTGCTCTTCACTGGAAATATCAGTTAACAGTTGCCCTCTCCAAGTTGCCCCCCCCCCCTCCAACTTGTTGGAGGGGGCAACTGCATAGGACTTTCTCACCAATCGATTTAGCAAATACTGAAAAGGAAAACTGGTTTGGCTAAATAAAGTCTTGAAGGGGCACCGAAAGGGAAAATGATCTGCCATGAGATTTATATGAGATACATATTAACTAAGTGGACGCAGTACTTTCTGTCTTCTTAACTTAATTGATTTTCAAAACAATGATGATTCTAACTGTGTGATACAATTAGTCCAAAATACTAACATGCCTTGCCATCGGCGTATTATATCGGTTAGTCAATCAGTTAGTTAGTTGGAGTTTTGCGATCCAGTTTCACACCAACTGGTCCAAGTCGAGCCGGCCACTGCCTTCTTTCCAGTTTTGGCTCACTGACTTGTTTTCCCAACTCCACTGCTTATGCTGACCGCCAAGTACAATGGCAGCAGGTTCCGTTCTCTAAGTCTTCGGTGTGTCTCGGCCAGGACTTGTACAAGTAGCTAGCTAATATCGACATGTATAATATCTTCTCAATAGGCCTTGTGCACATGATGTCACAGAGCAAAAAGTGCGCTATCCCTTGGGGGCAAAACAAACCAACATAGACAAATACGCGCAAAGTCACGTTCAGGGCAAAATCTGATGCGTGCGGCCAAGTGTTCCACCCCCCCCCCCCCACGGATGACGTCAGTATACCGTCAACGCACAAGGTCTATTCAGACTGGGTATCAGGAGAGATAAAGTGAGGCTGAAATAAACCAAATTTGTTTGAAATAATTACTCGTGTACTCGAACATTATTCCATTCAACAGTAAGGATCTGATGAGCATAAACATAAAAAACGACCGGTACCGGTATATATTGAATCGGAAAATAATAAAGTAGGCACTTAAACCCCCAAATGATCAAACATCTGGCTCCATGAAACTTTAACAATTTTGGGTTCAAAGTAGACCACTTTAAGTCAAGCATTTAATCAGATTTCAATTTAATGCCTATTTGATAGGATTTAAACTAAAGAATGGTCTAATTGAAGCTGGATGTACTGGGGTTGACATAGGAGGAATGAAATGTTTAAATTAGACATAACTTGGCTTGAAACTTGAAAATGTGTATGGAGATGAGTCTGAAATGATTGAAAGAGCAAATCAAAGTTTCACATTCCCTTAAGAGAGCACACCTCTATTAACGAAATGACCTTTCCGAGGGCAGTAGTTCAAAAGTTCATCTTTAAGTGTGAGCTGCTTATGTTAGAATAACACGGACTTCCTACGTCTATATACAAGGACAGAGCATGTAACGCGTACTTCCTATCCGTAGATTGTTTCCACCGACTGGGACAAAAAAGCCCATCAAGATGGCCGCCGTAAAGTCATTATTTGTACGATTTGACGACGACTCTTTAATATTTTGAACAGAGGTTTAACTTGGATGGGGAGCATTATCATATTCCGGCACTACGAGTGATTTTGACCTTGCCTTACATTATGTCGAAAATATTACATCTTTCTTGCAAAATCTGTTGATTTACTTGAGCAAGTCCAAACGTTAGCACAAAGCCACCATGGCAGACAGCCATGTTGCTTCGCCTTTTCACACACGTACAGCAGCGACAATGTACGGTGAAGTTTACTCTGTCCATATATAGATAGTCCGTGTAAAATAATCAGTTGCTGCTTATTTTTTGCGGATGTAAGTAAGGAAATGTAAAAGTGTTACCTCTACCAACCTGGAATATAGTGAAGGTGATTTACACCATTTCAGTATTTTCGTCACCTTGAAGATTAATAGGGATAGGTGCACAGCCCCTAAAATCCTCCCTATTATAACTTAAAATCTAAAAAGTCATCGTATGGTAAATATGTAATGCCATGATTAGGGAACTCATTGGCTGTCATATGAGGGGTAGCTTTAGTGGGATGTGAACTTTGAAAAGACGTTGGGAGCATGTAATGAAAGGGAAATAGTGTGTTAGTAGTGGGATCTGTGCGTGAAGGTGATGTCTGAACTCAGTTCTTTTTCTATAAACCTTACAACCATTTTCTACTCAGCAACAAAACAGACTAAAAAAATAAAAGAGATAAAGAATTACTCAGTGTTTACGTAGGAAGGGGGCAGCATATAGCTGCCTAGTGGCGTAATTCCTATTTTCCTCGATCTCGCTTCGGGTCACAAATGTAGTTACTAACTTCTTTTGCTGATATCTCGAGTGCTACATGTCCGATTGAGATATAAAAAATTACCAAACTGCATATATCTCCTCTTTCACATGTCAAGATCAAATCTGGGCTTAAAGCCTTCTTTTAATCGTAAGTTGAAGCAGGGAGCTAATGCCAGAAGTTTGATCCCGTACCTGATTCCCATATAGGAACTTTTTGTCAGCGGACCTTACTTGACGGATTGTGATCTCGTCCTGCGAAAGGAGTGTAGTCGACTCGGCAACGGACCGCCGTAGACCACATCGGCGGTCCGCCGGAGAAATGTCCGGTGGCTCGCCGGCGGACCTCCGACGGCAAAGAAGCTGATTGGCTGAAAAATTTTACCCAGCATACAATTTTGTAAACCACCCGGATGTAGCCAGCGGACCTTCGATGGCCCTCCGGCGGTCCTTCAGTGGCCAAACGCCAATTCATGGCCGATCAAAAGCCGACAATGGCCGCCGACGGACCGCTCGATTTTGCTGACTGGATATGATGGGAGAGGGGGGGATTACTGAATATTTAAAGACCCTCATATGCTGTTTAGTGCCCCCAAATGTCTTAATTTGTAGTAGTAAAAATTTCCTCATTTTTCCTGATTCATTTAACACAAATATTTTATTTGTTAAGAGCAAAACACCTCTCGAAAAACTACAGACAACGGCAATTGGTTGCCGAAAGGATGACGGAAGAAACTACTTGCCTTCGTCTAACAAATGTTTGAGAATGTGGGCTTATATTAAAGCAAGTTTTCATTTCCTCGAACAAACCTTTGATTTTTTCTAAAAGAAAATTTGGAATGGCTGGGACTTTTAGAAGAATCTGCCCTTTCTTATTGCCAAGCCGAGTCTGAGATTATCGGGACGACTTGAGATGGGTGGGGTCGGAGTTGAAGGTTTCAATGAAGATTATGCCCTTCACTGGCAAAATTAAATTGAAATTTTGAGCGTCAGAAATTACACACAACATCGTGGGTTACATATCACGTCATGCGGAATTAGGCTCCCGACGAAATGGGAAAGAAAATTTCCAGTTATTTTTGCCTGCCTTAGGTTTATGAGAATCCTGAACATACATTGGAGATGAAGAAGAAATTTTATAGCAGAACCTTTTAAAACCATATTGAAACAAAAAGCGAGTAATTTATTTTAGTAAAGTCTAAATTACTGCTAATAGAAGGGAATTATTATGTTTTGATTCTGTGGAACCAAAAGACATTTCTTTTCCTATATTTCAGATTTCAGTTTCCCAGCCCTTCCCAGCCCCCCCCCCCCCCCTCACCTGCTTCTAAGCCCTTGCTGATGCCTCCCTAAGAACATGGATACACCCGAAACGCGTGACAAGCTTAGTCTCTCCACAAAAATTCTTTCCGTACACTTTTCAACCCGAGGTCAACTTTGAATCATCTTAGAATTTTTCTAGGTACCACAAGTTCATCATGAAAAAGATATGATTTCTTTTACTGATACAAAAATTATCAACACTAATTGCAAAACAACACTGGAAATACATTCATACACTATGCGTGCATTACCTCTTTTGACTGGCTTATCACATGGACACGACAGGCCGAACTAGAATCGGTGTAAAATAAAACATCGCTTTATTTAAGTTCGTTTCCCCCCCCCCTTTTTTTTTACGGTCGTTTGTTGTTAGTTTAAACAAACTTTTTTCTTGATATCTGCCTTATTTATGACTGCTGCAGGTGTATTTCCTTAGAGGCAGGCAATCTTTACCCCAGTGGCGTAGCTACTGGGGGGGGAGGGGGGAATTGCCCCCCCCCCCCCGGAAAAATTTTTGGGGAAATTTGATGAAAATGGGGAAATTTGATGAATCTTTTTATTATTACAAAAAAATTTCAAAATTTTTGTTAGAATAAGAAATTGTGAGACATTTCTCATACATAATTCGTATTTTCATGCAACAAATTAACTCAGATTTCGTCAGTGTCGCATGAACCGGCCCAATTCGCGTTCCACAGAAATGTCCTCGCCGTGTAGCAGATTGAATGTTATCTTGTGCTTGTATACGCACGGGGGTTATGATCAGAGTATTTCAGTGCACAGGAAGCTGTTATTCAGGTGATACTTAAGGAATTCAGTAAAAGGATGTGAACACTGACAAGTCACTACCGTAGATCCCGAGGTTGTAATGTTGTTCTACAAGCTGACAGTAGCTGTACGATTTTACTCTGTGTACATAACGATGGATGGGGCTGAAACAACCCATGGCCAACGATAAACTTAAAGTTAATCTAGAAATTAGAATTAACGGGATCCGTTGGCACACTTAGAGTTTGTTACTTAGCCTAATCCTTGGAGGCTTACAAGCTAGTTCGGGAAAATAGCTTTCTACTCACTTTGAGTGTAACAATAAATGGACAATGAGTACCTTGTAGCTTTCTACACTTAATAGACTGCTTTTCTCACAGGATATCCTGTGTGGTCGAGCCGCTATTAGGTCTCCTTAGTGGCGTGCGAAGGGGAGACCATTGGGTCATGCCCCCTCACAAATGCCATTTTTTCTTTGTTCTTAAAATACGTAGTCTAACTTTATCAACACAGATTTTATTTCAAAAGATAGCATATGTGGCACCAGATTGCTTATAAGGACACCCAATTTTTAAAAAAATTTTCAAAGGGGAAGGATTGTCCCTGCAAGGTCTTTTAGTGATGCCATTTTTTTTTTTTTTTTATTCCTACACATAGACCTAGGCAAATTCTGTCAAATTCAAATTTTTACTTAAAAAGGTAGACTGTTTCCCACTGGTGGCATCGATGAAAAAGACTACATGTTTCGATTCTCTTTACAAGCATAAATACGCTATTTTGACCATCTGAGGGGTCTGATTTTTCGAAATTTTCTTTACGCTCCGCGCCAACCAATGGTGGCGCTTCGCTCGGTCTTTTGGGCAAAATAACATATTTGGGGTAAAATTAGCTCTTAACTCTCTGATCACTTTGCAGTTTGCGAACATATTTTGAAGTGAGCATTTTACTGCAAACGACAAAAGAAGAAAGCGACTGGCTAGATTCTTCGTATTAGCCTGGAAAATGCTATTTCCGGCCATCTAAGGGGTCTGATTTTTCTAAATTTTCTCTACGCTCCGCGCCAACCAATGGTGGCGCTCCGCTTAGGCAATCTTTATGACAAAATGACATTTTGTGGCCAAGAAAAACCACAAATACCGATCAATGCTCTTTTATTTTGACTCCTAAAAGTGTGCAAATTTAATGATAAGTTTTTCTTCGTAAGGTAGTATAAATGGCATAAAAAGAAATGCATGTCAAGACACAAAAGTTTCAGTTTTATCCTCATGAACCACCACGATTCAACTTATAACACTGTTCCTGTCAAAGTCGAAAATCTTGCACAATTTTGCATGTAGGCTCCTTGAAAACGTCAAAAAATTCCCGGACACCCCTCCCCTTAGACCATACTGCTTGCCCCTCCCACTTCAGAGAAATCCTGCGTACGGCACTGCGTTAGTGCATACCAAAATAATATACTTTGTTATTTCCGATTGCTCTATGTTATACTTTAAGATTAAAATGCAGGTAGTATTACAAAATGACATGGTAATGTTGTTATACTTGTAAGTTTGCATATTTTATATGAAATACATACACATTGACCGGGAAAAGTTTTGGGGAAATTTCATACCTTTGCCCCCCCACCCCTGGAAAAAATCCTAGCTACGCCACTGCTTAACCCCATGCTGTAAATTTATCCCCAGTCTACCAAAACACTCAATTGGTGCGGCTCTTTGATTGCGACATCAAATTAAAAAAAAAATGCAGATGATCTCCTTCTACAAAGCCCTTTACTGAAAGTGTTCTTATTGCACAGTCTTGTTTTGCTCCGCATAAGCAGTGGAGGTGGGTAGGTAGGTAGAGTTTTACGGCCAAGTTTCCAATCTATTGGTTCAAATCGAGCCGGATACGGCTTTTCTTCCAGTTGTGACTCACTGGCTTCCTACTCCATTCTTTATGCGGAGCATCAGGCAAAACGGCTGCAGAGCATAAGCAGTGAAATAGGGGGAAAAAGTGGAGAAGGGAAAACAGGTCAGTGAGCAACAACTGGAAAAAAGGCCTTGGCCGTCTTGACTAAACCAAAAGGTTGGAAACTGGGCCGTACAACTCTATCTATCTAACTAACTTACAGTCGTGTTTTGTATGCTCACCAATGTATGCCTATGAACATGTTCGGTCGTATGAATCTGAAACGTTAAACTGACAACAATGACGGACTTCTGAAATGAAGACAATGAAGATCCGTTTATCGAAATGGACATAGCACATTACTTTCTCTTCAACGTAACAAATAATAAGAGTATGCAGTTTTGCGTGAATCGTTTCATAGACATGCGACTCGTTGCAAAACGTGGACACTACTGTATGCTCTTAAAACTTGTTAGTCGTCAGTAGTTCACCACTACAAGACAGCATTGTTGCAAGAAGTCGCGTCGCATAGTGTGGACGGGGCTTTAAAGCAATAAACTAAGATTGCGTCCGGATACGGTCGACTTCTATACACCTGTAGAAAGGGCTATGGAAGGGAGTACCGTAACGGTACTTCGCTACTTAAAACATATAAGTTCATTCATTTATTTCGATGATTCAACTTTTACTATAGTGCTGATTTGTACATTTTAATCTAATCTCTATATCTTGTGACTGTCTTTTTTCGAACTTTAAACCGTCGCAAAAGAAATAAAATCTGTGTCTTGTATTAATTTCACATTTTTACTTGATTAAAGCTTCAAAACATAATACCTCTAAAGAAAACTCCTAAGGCAATGCACCCTTAAACTAAAACAGTGAACTAGTTCACTCACTAATTAAAGGGGGTACAAAAAGTCAATTTACTCCATAAGAGTTTTCATTCACTCCACAATCAGGGGAAATACACTCCAAGAGAGGTAAAAATTCACTCTTTATGGAGTGTCTGCAATGACCACTCTTTTTGTTACGGGTGATCACTGCCGGCACTCTGTCAAGTGTGAAATGTCGCTCTTTTGGATTGAGTTCCACTTATCGTGGACTGAATTTCACTATTCTTGGATTGAATAAAGACTCTAATAGAGAGATTTCACACTTTTCGTTCCGTTAGAGAGTGAATAAAATCACTGTTTTGATTTTAGAGTGTAAACACTGCAAAATGTCTATCCCCCTTTACTTCCTTTATTGTAAGCTGTTAATAAATACTCCAAGTTACTATCTATGCTCCTGTTACCTTTCCACCATGATTTTCAGGTGCCTCGCCAGGATTGTGTCACTATGGGTTTGGGGGGGGGGGGTGATGTGAGATTGGATCCAGAGTGAGCCTCCCCTACTTTGCAGAAAATGGTAGGTCTCCAGGTTAGAAATGGTGCATAATGGCGTGTCTCAAACGTAACAAAGTCTATGGTGATCACGCTTTTGCCATTTTTGCTTTTGTTTTACTTCGCAAATTTGGATAATGGGAGTTTCAGCCCTCAGAACCCCTCCCATGGCTGGTTGAATGATCACAACGAGTGATAATAAATATAAAATATACAAAGTTACAAAGAAGCTTAAGACTTGAGGATTCGTCGGACCTATTTTCGGGGTCAAGAACGTGACCTTAGGTTAGTTATCCAAGAGAGCCCTTTGGTCGCAGTTAATATTCAAAATATGGGATCCATACGAGCTCATATACTGGCTTAAGTGGGACCATAATATTTCTTATTCAAAAGAAACAGGTTCACTCCACACGAGTGGAAATCCACTCCATTAAGAGTGAAATTGACTCCAAAAAGCAAAGCGAAATTTTTTTCTCGACGGAAACTCTTGCGAACGTAGCACCTTTACGGAGTAAAATTCGACTCTCTGCAAAAAAGCGATAACCGAAATTGCCTGCTAACCTTTGCCTCGTAGTAATTGATCCAAAAATTAGGTAATGTCCCCCATGTATTGAAAGCAAGAGTCGCCGCACTCGAGACTTCGGAAACCGTTTATAGTGAAAAGAGAATCCTTAAGGCTGAAGTCGAGAGGCCTCTACTGCGTTGGCCAACTAAATTTTATAATTAAGTACACTGCAAGTATTTGAAGGCCAAATCTTGTCACCCCGACACCTACAATTCCCCTAACCTTCTTTCTAAAGCCCTCTTTCAACTTTCTAAAATTCATTCTCATCCAGAAAATCTCAGTTCATTTCTTCCGATGAGTATACAAAACTCAAGGTGTGATATTAGGACAGTAGTGTACGACACATGCTGTGCAATATGAGCTAAAGTACTCTGCATTTTTTATTTGTTGTCAATAAGAATTCAGAACTGTGCCATCTAAAAATTCTGCAGACTACTACAAATACTGTAGTTTGGGGTGATAATTGACTGCCTTTATAGCGGCTCATTTTGTTGGTTCGTGAATTTCCACATTTTTTCCTAACCTGTTAATTAAAGTTTTCTTCATATAGAAATGGCAAATGGTCAAAAATAGAGAATCCCCCTATCCTGCGAACTAATTACCGTTTTTTCAGTGAGTTTTTAACGATTTAATTCGGTTTTCAAAAATCTGTGACCGGACATAGACTTTTTCAAATTATGTACAAAACCGTCAAGATACCACACAATTCAAAATTTTATTTTTCCCCATACGCCATAACTTTTGGATGTGAAACTTGAATTATTACGATTATGCAAACTTTAAACATTTTCATGTGGTAGTGACTCTCTTTAACACCCTCGTTAAGTTACCGATATCAATTCAATGACACTGTTCAACATAAGAGGAATAACTAAATACTCCATACTTTTGCAACACCTGTTTATGCAAACACGCAACGCAGTAGAGACAATAGTTCAGTTTCCCACTACTGAAAAAAGCGGCCGCTAGATTTAAAGGTGGGGTGCCGTCATGAAAAAAATTCAAGACGCAAGACTTCCGTAACATTTTCACGGGTTACGTCAAGGCCACATGACTTCATAACCAATTTTTGAAATGTTCATAAATTAATAATGAAGTCACGTGGTCGTGAGATAATCCGTAAAATGGTTACCGAAGGCTTGCTTTTTTAGATGTATTTCATGACGATACTCTATCTTTAAGCATAACTTTAAAAGTTGATTAAGAAAACTTAAAACAAAAATAAATAAATCATTAAATACAACAAACATTTATAATGACCAATTGGAATAGAGATTTAAACAACACCATTTTCCATTTATACACATAAAAAAGACGCCTGCAAAATTACAGTAAAAACGAAGACATGCATGTGAATCCCTGCTGCCTTAGCAATGATTCGCAAATATTTCTTTCTTTTTGTTACAGTAATTTTTCAGGCGTTTTTAACAGTGTCGTGTAGCTTAAAATGAACAGCCATTGGCTTTGTCCTTTTGCTGTTGTCTTTGTCACGAAAGCTGAACACTTGTGCATAATCTTGTACCAATATGGACCCAACCACTTAGAGGGGAATATGAATGGTTTTTTATTAGCAACATTACACCTATTTCAACAAAGAAAACATTTGCTTATTTGTATAACAGAGCATCGGTTGGGCAATGGAATACCTTACCTTCACCACAATAAGCCCCCGAATATTGTCCTTTTGTTCGAAATCAATCTTTTGTCCAAAATTCTTGAAAAAAACAAAGCCATCGTTTGAAACACATAAAGACTTTGTTTAAGAGTCTCCATGCAATGCATGGCTGGTATATTTTAAACGTTGGGCGGGTGTATGATCGTGTGTCTCATGCACATGATACAGTGTACCTAACTCACACAGAACTGAACCTGGGCCGAGTGACTTCAAAATTTCAGTGTCGTAAGGTTTAACATTGATACGCATCCATAACCTCTTGTAAGCTGCAGATAATCGTGTTGAGTTTGATATCAATTCTAGACTCTACGTTTAATTTGGAATTGTGGCTTGGTGTGGACACTATCGGCACCTATAAAACTTAAATACAACGTCATTTGTATACTTTGGTCTTTTTGTGATTTTACTAGAATTTTATGAACAAATAAAGAACCATCTCATTTGTCTAAAATTTGTTCTGGATACCAACTTCTTAACCAGATTTTTGAAGAATTATTCCAAACCTGCTGTTGTGACTGAGGAGCTACCCGTTACCTTGATCACCTGCCTTCTGTGCGTCTGCTCGTTTACGTTTAGCCAAGTGAAATTACTTGAAATGTTCGTCATTTGACTTATGTGAAATTAAATTGTTGAAATTTCAACCGTTCAAAAACAGTAGTCGGGATAGTTCAATTTCATATAAGGCCATTTCGGTAAAAGCTTCGTATATACACGGTTTTACCATGAGAAGAACGTAGGAACTGACATTTGTAATAAATATTTAATGAACCTTTTTAAAAATTAGCAAGTGTTTCCCAATATGTTATAGAAATGTAATCATTGTATTATTAGTCAAGAAGAGAAGGACACGATGAGTTACAGCGCCGGACCAACACCAACGCCAAGGAAATCGCTGGGAAATTTTGCACCAAACCTTTCTTCTGAATTCCTTCGATTGACCCAGGCAAAAGGTCCAGTTCCAGCTCCTAGACATGTGCAGCGAGGGCATAATCATTTACTTTACAACAGTATTGTTGATGTATTGGAGAATCGATCTGAATTATCATCTTCTAATGACGAAGGAGCGTCCGGTGATATCGACAATAGTGGTGGACGATCGGGTTTTGTACATGAAAGTGATGTTATTAACTACCAAGTTGACGGTAATATATCCTCGTCGGACGGATCGGAGGACGGCACTCCTCAATTTCCATGGGAAGAAAGGAGTGGGAACACTGTCGCAGAATTAATTAGCGAAACTTTGTCTGAGATAGAATTGTCAATCTCGGCAGAGAATGAACTCTTGAGCTTAAGTCACGATCAGCCTAGAACCCCTCCAGTTCCAAAGCCAAGACTTTCTTTAGAAGAAATAAAATCGGAATCACAACCTGGTTTTGCAGTTCAGGGTGCTGCTAATGACATCGCTTTGCCTTCTTCTACATTACAAAAGGAAGAAAACAACAATGTTTACGATTTTGAAACGGTTACCTTTAGTAAACATGAAGACCAAAGAGATTTTAGAAATAGGTCTGAGGAAAGATCTGTACCTCGTAGAGGTATCTTATGGCCCTCCTCCAACAAAAGCATCGATGATTCCGTGACGTTTCAAAAGACGAGACGAGCCCGTGATGGTTTAAATTATTCAACGGTCGATTATTCCTCTGCAAAGCCACACGTTCATCCATCAGAGAGGAATCCAGTAACTGACTTATCTTCTGTAGACACAATTATAAAGAAGATCGATGAATTGTGCAATGTCGTTAAGACCCTGAGGGTGAAAACGCAAGAAACCCACTCAAAAATCAGCAAAGATACGACATCCATCCGAGGTCATATAGAAATGTCTTACCGCGCGTCATTGAGAAACATCCGAAGATCCCGCACAAAGCTTCTGAAGAAAGGAACTCTAAGACAGGTGGACGAAAGTGCCAGAGGAAAGTCGACAGGTCACTTCGGTCTTGAACACTTTTCTTTCATATATGGTAAAGCTATGGAAATGGCTTACGATGCAACAAGTAACCACAAGGTATGTAGATTTGGTGTAAATGTAATTGACCAGTTAAAAGCTCTACTCAATATGAATTGTTACGATTTCTCCGGAGACAAGCAGTTGCACTTTATGGAGAACTACGGTTGGTCAATTGGTAAATTTGTAAAACGCTTAAATTGTGTAGGAGTGGTAGGATTGTCTGATACATGCGTGCTAACTGTTGCAGATCAACGAGAAAATGTAGGGGTATGCATGGGGTTGTGGTCACGACGGAAGAGCAGGTATAAAAAGTGGCAAGTAGTCTTGCCTTTGAAATGTGGTCCCCTGAACCCTAATGTGGCTGTGTCGTCAAAATTAGGCAAAGATGCTCATAACGAGTCGGTTGTTGTCCTGGCTATGGGTGAAAGTTTGTATTTGATTCGACACAACCTTCTCTTTAGGAACAAATATATTCGTAGCAACATTTTTGATTGCCTTAAAGTCAAGTTGGAGTCGTGTATTTCTTCCATTGCTTGTGTAGAAGGTAAAGGTAACTACGTTGCGATGACATGTAAAAACAAGAACCTTGTGTATCTGTTTGACACTCACCGTGAGCAAGTAATTCAGCAAATGGAGATCTCTTCAGGACATGTGTCGTTTCGCTTAGGTTTCGCAACAGAATTTCAATCTCGAATTAAATTTGGAATTCTCGTTATGAAAGGAAAGGGGAAAAGTTTCATTTGCATGGCTGATAACAAAGGTACTATCGATAAGCCTATGACAAGGGTTGCTATAAATTGGGATAGTTTGTTCCCATGTTTCATTAACTACCACGTCACAGGAGGGGTTGCAGAATGTTCAGTCGTCTTTAGAAATGAAGCTAAAAAACATTTCTTGTCCAAATTTCCTTATGGGCGGTCCACTCGGGACATTGCATTTATAAGACCCATACACTATGGCAAGAAAGTTGTCGGTCTTACCACCCTTCAACATGATACACATTTGTTAGCGGCGATAGCGTTTGAGGATGGGCGAGTGTTTGTCCATAAAATCAGAGAGGTGTACCAAGCGTAAACCTCAAGTCAGCTGGAAAACTTTTTCCCATCCTGACATCATACTGCAAGATTCTCTCATCTGAGAAAAAATGTTATTTAACATGGCGCTAACCTAGTTGCAAAAACATCGTGGGATTCGAAGGGATGAAGCTATCAATCGCACAAGGTCCTCAGTTTTATCAATGGTCTCAAAAGAGAGACCTTTTCATTGGAAGCAATCTCCTGTTTCCTTTTGGACTGGTCTTTCAAAACACGTCATATTCATTTAAATTGCTTAGTTCAATGGACGACCAAAATAAATGCATATCTCATAGCCCATTAAACCTTCGTTTTCCCTGGTTCCTTCCCTTGAAAAACAAAGTACTTTACTCTTTTAGTGCCTTTATTGATTATTTAAAAAATGTTTTGCAAAGCAGAAAGATTTTATCGTTGCTTATGCTATTTGCCTCAATTGCCCTAAGTCATAAACACAGCAATTTTTGCACAGTGCTCTCATTCGTTCTGTTATTTCTGTTTAAGCTATCTTATGGTGACTGATCACGTAGTTTACAGCTTAGTGTGTGACTCAATATATATTTTTCTCACAAAGGAATGGTTACTTCCGAAGACTGAAGGTCTTACTTGTGTAATTTGATATGAGTCCTAATGTTGTAAAAATGCATATTTAACACATGGTTGTTATGTTCCGTAGCTGCCAAGACTTTTTGGATTTTTTTATTCCAGAAACAATTCATTAAGTCTCACTCTGATAATATATCTTTGAAGGTCAAGAGCAGTCTTTCTAAATTTCTTTGAATCAATGGCTAAATCTCCCAATATTCTTCCTATTCTTGTTCAAAGTATCTTTTATGATATTTTAGGAATTCAATTTTGCGTATGCCATGTAAAACAAGCAGCTACTATTCAATTTCACATTTGAGAAAAATATCGTCACGTGACTCTCAAAACCCAATTATGGCTCAATAAAGTCTACTACACTACTTCAAGTTGATTTGACTGCATTTACCCCTTAATGTTAATTGCTTTGTAAAAACTTTTATTTCTTGAATACGGTCAACGTCTGCATTTTACGATATTATTTATATGTGTAGGGCTATGTGGTTATAGGGTTGTGTATATATTTTAATAGTAACAGTATTTGCACGAGTTTTAGAGATTAAAAAATTCTCCATAAGATTTACTTATTGAATTTTACTGGCACAATTTGGCAGATGAAATTCAAATGACGTTCCGTTTATCACAAATGAATCAAGGGTGCACATTTGATCGACCTTTAAAACTTGGTTTACAAGCAAAGTATGGATTTCATTTCCACAAGGGGGGGGGGGCGCACAAGCAAACGAGACTGAGCATAGGGAATGTGGCCTCCCAATACGAACACAAACAGTGGATTCATTCGTTCAAATGAGGCAGACAGAAATGAATCATGTCATTTTATCTGCAAGTTAGTTCAAAATGTTTATTTCAGGCAAACATAATCCCTTCCTCCAGAAATATTGACTCCGTGAGTCTGTGGGTGGGATGGTCAGAACTTAGAACACCCCTGTCACAAGATAAACTTTAGCAAAGTTATTTGAGCTTACTCCACCTCTATGATCATAGATTTACCAGAAAGGAGAAACAATGCTTCCTCTTCCTTTGTACGATTTAAAACGATAGCAATGAAATTAATTTCAACATTTTCCGCCAGGTCTTTGCTTTAAAAGGATACCGTGTTTCTCTTCAGTACTTTGTAAGCATAAACACCGTTTTCGGTATTTTGAGAGTAATCTGAGATAGTTCGAAATTTCATCGGAAGAAGTCATACTCTGGGTGGTTTTCAAACAGGGTCACTCCTTTGTAAAGAGTAAATAAGTATAATGATGAAATCTCGGACAATCTTATCTGAAGCGGAAAAGTCGCCTTGATCACTTAAACTACGTCAAAACGTTTCACATGAGTGGGTTGCACAAATATCCTTTCTGTGGCACTAGGTACGTTCTGTTACAAATTGACTGCACTTTGAAAGAGGGAGGTGATCTTTAGGAAAAAAAAGTCGACAAAACTCAGAGAAGTTAACTTTTTTTAAGAAATTACTGTCTTTAAATCTTATTAAATGTTTTTCTTCTCTAAGAACTCCCTATATGAACCACCTCCTCCATCGTAGCATCATTATGTTGGGCATTTTTTAAAACAATTGGGCAGTTCAAAACCCAATTTTCATTCTTAAAGCATTGGTTGAAACATTTTAAGTTAAACGGTGCAGCATTAAGACAAGAATGCCATAATTGTATCGCTTCTGATTCTAACATGAGGAACTGAATATTACAATAAGTTGCATGAGAACTGCACAATGTCATTTTGTTTTAAGTTTTCTGTAAAAATTGAAACATGGTGATTTGGGTGGTGATTAATTCATCATCGTTTGTTCAATATTTTGCTACAGTTCGGTAATTACATATGCAATAAAAATAAAGAAGGAATCGTTGTTATGTTTTATGAACCGTGTCGTTTTACTGTATATTTCTAATAAGGGGAGGACTGCGAAGGTGCCCTGTCTTGAATGTGATTTTAAACCAACGGTTACATCATCACAAGACTGAGCTGTCGTGACTGTCAAAACACTCTATTAAACAGTTTTCATTGTAATTGGTTGACACTAGGTAGCTTTGCAGAGTCAAATAAAATGTGCAATGAAATTCACTATTAATTGATGTTTCTAACTGCTCAAACACCAGTCTCAAATGCGATTTGAGACTACTGTAAGCCAATCGAATCTAGGAAATCATGACGGGTGCTAATGAGTTTAAATTAAATGTTTACTATACATAAACATATAACCTTGAAGTTAGCTTACTTGTCTAACAGTGTAAATTAACAGTTTTCTCCCATTTAAAATTAGCGTGGAACTTTTATTTCAACTCACTTGTACCAGCGCCTAAATAATGTACACCCATATTTCCATACTGATCGAAAAGTTTTTCCCCACTCGCCAAAACTCCTTATTCCGGGTAAAATTTTAAACCGATGTGACTGTCCCTCTTACTTATCTCATCTGTCTAATAGATTGTCGGAACCAGATATACCAAAGTGAAGAAAAAGTTTAAATTCCGGGTTAGCTCACAATGGAAACACATACATACTTGTAAAAGCCGTCAAACGGGGACACTTGTATTTTAATCTTCAACCGGGGACGAGCTGTAGAATGGCCTAGCAGTTTGTTTACTGATAGTAAATGGTGTCCCTTGGTACAACAGAAAAGGAGGGAGCTCAATATATTTTTATCAATATTTATCTAGAAAATTGTAGGTGTGTATAGGATTCTCCACAGGGAACCGTGGACGTTAAGTAATACACAGGCGTATCTGCAAATGCGGACGGAAAAGGGGCTCATTAGGGACTTATCCTATATTTTCTTTATTACTATAGATATCTTCTTGGAGACGTCATTGAGAACTAAGGGGATATTCAAAACTAAGATGTAAAACGGGGACCGTTCCGGTGTATGCTGGGTCCCCACTTGGTAGGTGTGTATTCATAAAAACGTCCCCGGTTGACGGCATTTGTCAACACAATTCACTTGAAGGCACAGAACCTGCAACAAACTCAGGTACCTGTTATTGTTACCATATAGAATATTTCTACAGCTTTAGTTCCCACAATATATATGAAGCAATAATTCCCACGGTATGGAGAGTTCTGATTTTGAAAAATATGTTTACTACGTTTGTAGCATTCAGACTTGGTCCACAGCAATAACTAAAAGCTTAACTATTAATTACATTGACGAGAAGGGGTTCTTATCAGGATATAATGAAAGTATGCTTCCCACCTGATCATAATAAAGGTACTTAATTTGTAATTTGCTAAATAAGAATTAAACATGTAAATGAGATTTGGATTTCTCTACATTTATTTATATAATGGTTTAAATTTTGTCCGTCTCTGTTTGGTGGTCACAAAGCAACGAAATTCGGAAACACCTCCTGCCATCTGGTCAGTTCACCGTGGCTGGCTCCACTTGAACCAATAGGTTGGAAACTGGGCCATGAAAATCCATCTAACAAACGGTTTCTTAAAGTGGGCACCATCACCCTCAAGAAGCATCAAGAAGTGATGTACTCTAAAAACTAAGTTTTCCCCTCACATAACATGCTACACTCGCATGACCACGTGTACACGCATGATCACACACTAGCGAGTTATGTGAAAGACTAACTTTGTTTTCGTAAGGAATCATAAACTAATTAAATCTTAACTTATAGATTATGCATTGATAATTTAAACGATAGGTATGTTTACTGTAAGATTACTATTCGTCATTGCCTTACACCCAGGAAAAAGTTCATCCTTGACAGACAGATGACAAGGCAGTTTCCAGGTGTCGGTAATGAAAACAAAAAAGGTTGTTTGGGTGTATGTTAGATTTATTGACTCAATTTCTACTTCCATTTGGATTAAATCTTTTCTTGATACCCTTTAAATTCAGGCTGCAAGGCGTTTTTATAATATATCACCCCAAAGGATTTATCTGGTTTCGAATCAAGCTTTGATATGCCAGAGAGATGCTTATTTGAAACATTCTGTTAAAATTTCCATTGATATTACACGTATGGTATCTCACCCGTATCTGGCCCGTAATTGCCCGCAGTTTCAGGTTTTTTTCAGGTTGTTTCAGGTGAACTGCGGGTGTTTGCCTACAGAGTTTCCTGCAGAACACCCACAGGAGGCCCTTAGCGACCGCAAGTCATAGCAGTTAACCCGCTTTAAGAACTTAGGTTGGTCGCGGAGCTGTAACAATTTCGCGCAGAACGCCTGTCATATGGGGGCATGGAACGTGCGTTTTGCGGGCAAGGAGCGGTGTTAGTACTGTTAACTTGCGTTCACAGCGTTTATTCTGCGGGTACTGAGCGAGGAAAGTGAGGTCATGTAAACCTCGCACATTGCAGGCAACCCCCTCGCAGATGACAAGTAATTGACACGCAAGTAACTCGCAGAGCCCGTAAGTGTCCCTGAGCTAACACGGAACTCCCCCGCGTGCCACACGCATGTCACACTGAGAACACTCAAAACCCACGGAAGTATCACGCATCAAACAGGAAAGTTCCACATGAAACTCCCCCAAATCTTGACTTGCCCGCAGACCTTTTCCTGCGTGCAACAGAATCCTTGTCCGATACAAGCCTGCCCGGAATAGTGAGACAGGGACTTAAGACCAGTTAGACGTGCCTTGGAACCGTACAGAAGAAGAGGAAGGAATGGATTTTGAATGACACTTGGAAAGCAATCGAAAACAGGAGAGACATGAAGAAGAAACTGATTGATACCAGGTCAGAAAGAGAGAGAGACCGTGGGTATGGAATCCCAGAGCAGCTCGTTAGTATTATCAACAGCTTTTATAAGAACTTCACCTGTAGAGTGGGGCATGAGAGCACCAGTTGCAAAGAAAAGACTGGTGTGAGCCAAGGTTGTATGATGTGCGCACTTTTTTTCAACATTGCTATCGATTGGGTGATGAGAAGAACGACAGAAGATCTATCGACGGGTATTAGATGGACACTAACATGGAATATCTAGACTATGCTGATGATTTTGCACTGCTCTCTCATACGCATACTCACATGCGAGGGACAATATCCAGACTCAGCTACTTTGCACAATTAGTTCGTTTTAAGATAAGCCAAAAGAGAACAGAGTTGATGATACTGAATGTTCCCAATCCCCAGCCAATGTACGTCAGTGTAGAAAACTTACAATTTACAGATGAATTTACCTACCTAGGTAGTACACTCTGGCATGATGGAAGAGCCGGTAGTGATATCAAATCCCGTCTTGAAAAGGCCAGAAACACCTTCAGAATTCTTTTCATGGTGTAGAAATCATCCCAGTACAACATTAAAACCAAGTTAAAACTTTAACAGAGCTGTGTGCTATCTACCTTACAATACGGCTCAGAATGCTGGAAAATGACAAGGAGTGACATCAACAAATTGCCTAGGTTCCACACTAAAAACCTGAGAAGACTTATTGACATTCATTGGCCAGAAACCATCTCTAATCATCATCTATCAGAAATGTGCTACCAGGAAAGCATGGAAAACATCATCATGAAGAGGAGATGGATTGGACACGTATTGAGAAAATAACAGGGAAATATCACTCAAAAAACCCTACACTGGACACCAGAGGGAAAGCGTAGAAGAGGGCGACCCAAGATCACCTGGCGTAGTACTGTAGAGAATGAGCTTAAGATCCTCAACCCTCAACCACACATGGGGTACGATACAGAGGTTGGCCCAGGACAAGCATAAGTGGAGATCCTTAGTAGCCGACCTATGTGCCAGATGGCATAACGGACATGAGTGAGTGAGTGAGTGAGTGAGTGAATGTTTGTAATGAATGTCAGTATTTGGTGATTCGGCGTTGTTAGCAATGAACAGAACGGATTGATTTCCACTAATCGTTCACAGCAGCAACATAATGAATCATTGTTTAAATAGATCTTTACACCTCCAGATGTAGACATCTCCATATATGCAATGGATTCCTTTGATCCCAACTCTATTACACTTCTAAAAAGATCAAAAGAGAATAGATAAAGCTCAAGTGTTTAATATTTGACTTTTTATTCAGAGTGTGGTCACTCGTGGTGACTCACTGAAACGGACACTACATGTAATACGTACACGTGTGTTCATTCCTCGGCATATATGTTCTAGAAGATGATATTCAAATGCTCTTTTTAAAGTTATAAATAACATCCCTTGTGTAATTAGTTCGAATTGCATGATAAATTTGTCCTTTTATCACTATACGAGGGGATATTTGCCCATCTTACTCATAAATATGGGTTAGAATCTAGTTGGACCAGCAAAACAACCTTAACAACTGCAATTTGGTCAGGTGCGGTACCTGAAAATTGAAGTGTCTCTGAGTCATCGGAACAAAATCGGAACAAACTCCTAAAAAAGACATTCTTGAGAAATGACATTGCAGGGATATTTCGAAAACCAGGAAGAACATACATCCATGGTTGTGAGTTACGACAATATCGTTCAAGAAAAGCACCAGCTACGTGTTGCGCGGTAGATTTATGCACTATCCAAACATTGATTGCTTATATAAGTGTGTAGGGGAAAATATAGTTGGTTTTCCGTGTACTTTGGACCAGCTGAAGTAAGCGGCAATTTATTTGTGCCTTAGAACTACTTTATCTTGTTGTGAAGTCAAGATATACACATAAGTCATTCAGTGTGTTATGAAAAGTTGAACTAGGACAGTATTTAACGCAGCGTCATTGGTAGTACCTGCTCACTCTGACAATATCAATCATTTACGAGTCTACATTTCTCAAGACGGAATCAGCCTTTATGCTAAACGTCGAACAGTCCAAAAGGAGCGCACGATGAATTTCGAAGACTTGGTCCAGACTTTAAGACTCGAGTGCAAGATCTGTTACGAACGCTATGGGGACGATGTAATGCCTAAAATTCTTCACTGCAGTCATAGCTTTTGTACCGATTGTGTTCAAAAACTGATTGATAGCTCTATGCAAAAGGAATCCACTTCCTTTAGATGTCCATGTTGCAGGAAGAGAAATAAATTTCAAAGCAGTAAAGGCGTTCACTCTTTTAAAGACAATCTTGATTTGAGAAATGTTGCTTCGTTGGTACCCTCTATTAAAACTGTCCAACCCAATCAAACTCCACAGCCAGAATACGTCCAACCGGAAGCTCTTGAAGAATTTGAAGAAACTGAAGACTCACCACAGATCGATTCTTGTGAAAAGCACAACGGTAAATTGACACAATATTGTTCGCAATGTTCACAGTTTACATGTGCCGAATGCGTCTTATCGTCGCATTACGACCATATACAAATGATACATAGTGTAGAGGAGTACGCCGAAAAAGTCAAAATGGAGATAGCGGAGTTGCTGGAACTTACCCAAGGTCTCCCATTTCTAAGAATACGAGCAGCAGCGGAAAAGACAAGACGTTTGGCACAAGAAAAAAGGGATCAACTTCTTAAAAAGCTTCAGAGTGAGGCCAACGAAGAGAAATCAATAGTGGAAGAGGATCTGATTGTATTGGAAGATGTAAAAGACACACTTAAAGCGATGGGCACGGGCGCGCTCACATCCAGAGAGGGAGAAATTAGGAGTGAAGGAACCTTAAAGGAAGAGGACATGCGCAAATCGTTAAGGTCTGTTTGTGCAGTTTTGACAAGGGTTGAAAATGATAATAAGCGAAGAAACTCATCTGTACCAATTAGTGTGGAATTTGTCGGTATGAGGCCGGACGGATCCGTTGGAGACTACATTAAGGGTAGAATAAACGTTATTGACCAGATTGTTGATAACCAGACTATTTACTGTGTGGCCGATAACAGAAAAAATAATTCAACAGTTATGTTTGGTGCTGAACAAGTAGGCGGGCATGATAAGCCAAAATGGTTTCTTTCTTTTTTGACTGAAGATGTAACGTCGCCTGTGGTGACGTCGAGCCAAATATTTCATGACAAAGCCAACCAGGGACTTCTTCTTTTAGGTCTTGGTAAAACTATTTACATTATCAGTACAGTTTCTGGTAAATGCGTGGCCGATCAAATTGGGAGCATAACACTGAAAAACGGGATCATCCAACTCGAAGAGTCCTCTTCAATTAACGGCATAGATTGGTACATGAGTGACCAAAAATACCAAGCTCTCGTTTCATTTAACACCTTAAAATCCATGTATGTAATCGATATGAGTACTAGAACTTTGGTGAGGTCAATTAATACATCTATCAATCCGTCGATTGTTTCATGCAGAATGGGGGCCAAAGGTAACATGGCCATAGTAAGTGACCATTCATCCGGTGGAAAGTTATTGGTTCTAAACCAAACTGGGAACGAAGAATTTCGTCTCAACCCTTCTAAGAATTTGTCATCCTACCTCCCTTGGGTATCGTGCTGGATGAAAGCAGTAAAACCAATAAGGGTAGCTGTTGTTTGGTGCAAACCTTCCCACTGGAAAATAGCAATCCATGACGGCAAAGGGAAAGTAGTACAAGAGCTGCCGGAAGAGAAAGATACACATCATCCAGTTAGTATCGCATACAACGAAGATGGTTTCGTGATATGCTCATGTGAAGGCACTAAACGATATCCATACTATCCTAAAAAGTAACGTCCTAGGTAAAGCTAGCTTATCTCATTTAGGAAATGCAACTCTTCCTATTAGAGTCTATCAGATTGAAAGTCATTTGCTTAAAATCGTACTTGATCGGGTTATTCCATGGAGTTAACTTCTCTCAAATAATCAAATATAAAGGTTTTGACTTGCTCTTAAAGAACTGAAAAGACACTCAAAGGCGGTGAGGGGTGTAACTGATATGGGACTTCGTAACATGTCAGGTGCCTTCTGAAGGTGATATATGCCTTCATTAAGTTTACATCGCGTGGAAAGTAATTATTGTCAATGAATACATAGTCGACTGGTCTGCTTGTTAACCAAAAATTTTAAGTACCTTTTGTGTATATTGGTACCTCTGGTCAGTCAATTATGCAGATATAAAAGTAAGCTGTATCGACTTTGTATGAAGCGTGTTTTTTTTTTCCTTCCTGAGGCGATAAAGGGTAGTCTGGCAGAGAATGGAAGGTGTATAAAAGGTAAAAAGCTAGGAAATTTTTACAATGAGTGTAAATTTGAAAACCATGGGAGTATCAAGAAACAAGAGTATTTACCTAATATTTGACGTGGTTACAGAGAATTAAAAGAAGCCAGATGGTATGTTTCGCTCACTCGACCCCCTAACCAGTTTCCACAAACACACAAAGAGACCAATAGCACAAGAAAAAAAATTCTGAACGAGAGGACACACATGGTACGTTGGTTTTTTAAGGGCAAAACCTCATTTCAAAGTGGAAGGCTCTTGTGTGCAATTCAATTTTCATTCACTGTGACATTCACCGTTTTTCCATTTATTTCGAAATCTCTTATAGTAGTTTCACAACCTAAGTAAGAAAATGGAGAAAAAATGATTTCATGGGACTAAAATATCTTGAAGAGACAAGGTGTGAGAGAGGGAAAATTTCTATGGGGAAACTTGAGATTACATATAGTGTTGTCCTCTTCTTTGACACAAATGACCTCCTGATTCCAGCCATACCAAGTGAAGGAAACTTCAAGCGAAGAAAAACTTAAAAGAACTTATTAATACTATCCTAGTCACTGTAAAAATGTAAAAATTAGAGAAGATAATGGATGAATTTTGAAGAGGTTGTTTCTTCTTCCAGTTTCAATTGAGCATTTCCTGGCGATTTTTTAGGGAACATTTATTCGGAGAATTTGTAGTACTACTGGGAGAGATGTGTAACATGTAATGCCTCTTGAAACAGTCAGGTGTGTATGCATCCTTGCAACAAATTGTTTCACGTACAAAACTTATATTGAATACATCTATATCTTAGATAGAAAAAAATGATGAATTTTTGGATATTGCCGGATGTAAAATTCATTTTGATCCAGTACAAGTGGCTCTTCTTCTAGGCGTTCCCGAAACAGGACCTTGCTTGAATTTAGGATAAGCAACATTCGCAATACATTATCTTATATTATTTTGTTTACAATATGCATATAAAGACCTTTTGACATGATTCTGTTTCCTTTATTGTAAAATTTGGAAACGAGGTCGTAAAACTTCATCTTACCTAAACTAATCGTTATTGTGTAATTTGCATATTGGACTTCCAGTATACAAACATTCCTGTTTCTCATTTCTTTTTTATTGATAGAGTGGACCAAACTGACATTACAGCCGATTATGTAAAGGTCTGAAGGTTAAGAAATTTGTCAATAAGCTGTTTCGGTAATTAAGTTTTCTCTGGGAGAGGAGACTTTGGAAAAAATACAGAAGTGAAGAAAACTCTATTAGATAATAAATATCACGTAGTTTACTGAAATATCATCGATAAAAGAGTGTTTATCCATCAAAATTTCATGGCTACTGAATGACATGAAATATCAATACGTTATGTCTGCAGTTAAAACAACAATTTAAAAACGTTTCTCCTTGAAGATTTAAGTTAACGGTAACAATGTAATTGTAATACTAATGGATGAAAGATGATCATATGAAAGTAGGAGTCTAAAGAGAAGGGATACTGAAATGTCTGGTCTTGAGATGAGGTCTTTTTAGGCAAAATGGTGTTATTATAGGCAATTTTTCTTCGGAACTTGCAAGTATTAGAACTAACATTTTTGTGAAGGCAAAGTGTCATAGCCAGTTTCCTAAAAATGCATAACTTGCCAATCGCAGGGGTTATGTTCCCCGCTCTTCAGATAAAGCTTTCTAATTTCATTTAACATGAGAAAAGAAAAGGAAGGTAGAATCATTCCCCTGCTTTACCTTCCTGTGTTCACACGAACAAACAACCAAAATTCGTTTACGTCTCTGTAAGAAAAAAGTAAACAGACTGCAAGGGTGCACGGGGAGCTCGAAAAATTTAGTAATTGGGGAAAGACCATAGAAAGTGGTCGTTCATGGTTCTTACGTAAGGGCAGAGCAATACGGAAATATCTAAGCCAGATAAGAGATAACCATGGATTACCACAACTGTACATTCATTTTTTCCATTACAAAACAATCACAATTGGATTAGGTATATTAACTCCTTACCCCACCCTCCTGGAGCGCAATCGTGAGCTTTCGTTTACAATGTAATGTTCACTTTGTTCAAAAGTTAACAAGTTGTTGGTGATTTGTTGCTAATTTTTCATTGTTTTTGGCTTTCACGACAATTTTATCGTAACTATAGACGAATCCGAAACCAAGTGTTGGTCTGATTTTAGTCGGCCATACCTGGGGTCTGTCACCTTTCGATCTTTCAATTTCTTCACTAACCTGTAGCATGGATGGTTTTGCACTAAATTGTATCTTGATTCCTTCTATTTCACTAAATATGAGGATTTGAAATTCATGTAGACAGTATATGAAGACGATTTGAGACTGATCGACTCCACTAATGGCTGCATACAGTCACTAAGCACCAGTTCTAATCGGATTTGCAAATAATGGCTTTATATTTTCGGGATAGAATCTAGAAACGCGTTTTATGTGAAAATAAAAATATGTCAGAATGTGTTAAGACTCAAAAGCCTGTTACTGCCCCAGTTTGCAGGCGTAGGGGTTTTCCTCTCACCCTTATGATTTTCATAGGCCAAGCCTGTGTCCTTAAAAGAAATCTTGTACCTTTTGAAGTTTAAATCAAAATATTTTAAATGGTCAAAACCATCACTCCAAAATCTGCTCGAATAACGTCTTCCCAAGCTTTCTTTGCCATTTCTTCACATTATAATCGATTGCGTTAAATTTTTAGATATATGAGTTATGTTTGTACATTGCTGGAAAATACCTTACTGTTTCATATTCCTTAAAACAAATCCGCTGCTCTCGTGACGTAGTCAAGATCATGGTGATGACATTTCAATGTTCCTCAGCAAGAGAAGTTTATATTTTGCGTAATAAGGACTAGCAAAGCGTCTCTGAATAAACATATATATATATATATATATATATATATATATATATATATATATATATATATATATATATATATATATATATATATATATATATATATATATATATATATATATATTATATAACATAGTTATATGAATAAACATATACCGTGTGTTGGAAAATAAACTAAATAGTGTCAATACAAAGTATAACGCTGTAATTCCAACGAAATGGTGATACACAAAGAAGAACACTACACAAATAACGTTTCGATTGCCCTGCAATCTTCCTCAGAAATGACCAAGACTATTAAACTTGACGGACTCACTGAAGCTTTACTTATCTTTTGAGTAAGGGGATAAAAAAGATGTGTCCCGATAAAGGCCAGTGCTGTGGGATTGGAGTTTGTGTATTAGCCGCTGTTCGTACAGCTTTCTGTTGTTGCTACTGGTAAAACCTTGTTTGGCGATGAAACAACGGAGATTGAGGGGAGAGTGGCCTGGTGAATTAAAGTGGGCTGCTACTGGAAAGCCGGGAGGGTTATTTCTAATGCTGTGTTTGTGATTATTAAACCGCATTCTAAAACGATTTGCTGTTTCACCTACATAAATGGCTTCAGGACATTTTGTACAGTAAAGTACATACACTACATTGGGGGTATTGCAACCTGCTCTGTCTGGGTAAATTTTCGTTTTGTTGCTAAATTCGATAGATGGGGTGATATCAAAATGCTCGCATATTTTACAGCGGGGATTCCTGCATGGTACGTTGCCTGAAGGGGGGCGAGTTTTGGTGTGAACCAGAAGGCTGTAATAAGTTGGGAGGTTGTTTCTTGGCCAGAACCGGAGGACAGGAGAAAGTTTCAGCCAGAGCCGAGTCACTTTTTAGGTTTCTCCAATCTCTTTTCACTTTACGTAACAATGGGTCGATAGATGGATTGAACCGGGTGACAAAAGCAATACGGTTACGGTTTGCCCCCTTACTTTTGTACTGCAGTAATGACTCCCGGGAAATAAATGACGCCCGTTTGATTTCTCTAGAAAATTTCTATGTAAACGGACAAAGAGGCCTTCCTAGATTTACAAAGTAGATGCAATTACTTCAAAGTTGTCAAATTTACGGACACCTAGCTGTTAACACGAACGGATGGCTGGCCATTGAAATAACGTTGTTTATATTTTTAGACGTTAGGGCGAATACTTTTCCTTATGTATTTTATTGTTATTTTTCGCCCTATTTACGCGCAGATATAACCATTTCCCCCTAAGGTGGGAATTAGCGTTATATATATATATATATATATATATATATATATATGCGTATATATATGCGTATATATATGCGTATAAATATAGATAGATAGATAGATAGATAGACAGACAGACAGACAGACAGACAGACAGACAGACAGACAGACAGACAGACAGACAGACAGACAGACAGACAGACAGACAGACAGACAGACAGACAGACAGACAGACAGACAGACAGACAGACAGACAGACAGACAGACAGACAGACAGACAGACAGACAGACAGACAGACAGACAGACAGACAGACAGACAGACAGACAGACAGACAGACAGACAGACAGACAGACAGACAGACAGACAGACAGACAGACAGACAGACAGACAGACAGACAGACAGACAGACAGACAGACAGACAGACAGACAGACAGACAGACAGACAGACAGACAGACAGACAGACAGACAGACAGACAGACAGACAGATAGATAGATAGATAGATAGATAGATAGATAGATAGATAGATAGATAGATAGATAGATAGATAGATAGATAGATAGATAGATAGATAGATAGATAGATAGATAGATAGATAGATAGATAGATAGATAGATAGATAGATAGATAGATAGATAGATAGATAGATGTTTATATATTTATATATTTTTTAATAAAGACGAGTTTTTCTGTCACTGTTAAAAGACCCAACCAAAAGGAATAGACACTAGTTATTTCTTATCCGTTGGTATAAGAGCTGCAGAAACACTATTAGCGCGGTTGACTATTCTTTACAATTTATATGAACAACACAAAGAAAACCTATTCATTCGTTTGTCTGAAAATCCAGTTGATAGCATCATGGCGCGGTTTATTTAGAATTGCGTTCGATGCCCACGTTAAAAAATTCTGAGCCATGTGACTATTTTTTTAATTTCCAAATAGTTGACATTTCACGTGGATCGTTCATGTAGAAGTTGGTTCTAGAACTATATCTAAACAGACGATCGAACATTTACAGTTCACGTGTCTTATTATTTAAGAAGCAATAGCAGTTTGACACCGAATATGGAACTATTGTTCCAAACCTGCGATTTTTCCATTCAGAACTGATTAACCTCTAGATGATTAAAACATTGCAAAGGTTTTTCAGGTTAGGAAAAATTTCAATATGTGTATATAACTGTTGAATGAAATTTTCTGAGTATTTGTTGTTTTAAACAACTTAGCCAAATGCAAGACTAGACATTTTCTATTACACTGTAACCAATCACACAAATAGATCGTGATCACGGATCATATTTTGTTCGGCTTAAAGGCCCAGTTCTCTCACCACAAACAGTGACCAATTCTCCGAACCTTCTTACTTTAGCCCCTCCCACAATTATCAGAAATTCATCCTCATCCAGATACAATCTCAGTTTATTGCTTCAAAGTGAGTATAGAAAAACTCAATTTATAAATTCAAAACACTTTCAGTATCATTCATGCTATGTAATGTAAGCTTTGGTACTCTGCATTGTTTAAATTAATTGTCAATCAAAGAGCTGGGCCAATTGAGACTTTCGGTACCCCCGTACCAAAATTTTAGTTTGGGGTGAGAGATTTGGTCCTTAAAATCAATGTACAAGAGTGGTAAAATTAAAGTTATGAAAAAACTGTTAAATCTATGATCGTCGCGTAAAAGAAATCATTTCTCATTGTGAAAGAGTCTGGTTCATTAATAATTAACTTTTATACCAATCAAGAATTTAACAGCAAAGCAAACAATTATAAAAAATATACGGAATGTTGTACAAAAATACGGCATGCTCTGCAGAAACTAACAACACGTTCAGAATATGTTGTATCTTCTTAAAAGGGGTCATTTCTTTATGAAGAATACAATGCAGTCAAGAAAAAGTTGTTGACTGTATTATTATTATATGCAACATTTTTCTCATAAATTGTCCAAATAATAATTACTTGGAATGTGAGTGCAACTTCGTCATTTTTGCGTTTCTGGGACAAAACGGACTCACACTAAAACTATGTGTAACAATTCATTATCGTTGCTTGTAGTCAGTTAGTAGATGGAGTTTTACCACCCAGTTTTCAACCTATTGGTTCAAGACGAGACGGTCGGGGCCTTTTCTCCGGTTGTGGCTCACTGGTTTGTTTTTCCTGCTCCATTTTTTATGTGGGGAGTCCCGCACAAGGACAGTAGGTTACGTTTTTAGAGTCTTTGGTATGACCTGGGAATCGAACCTGGGCCTTCTACGTGAGAGACAGATGCTCTACCGCTAGACGAGATACGCGGTGTCTGTTATTGTTTGTAATAACATAAAAGGCGCAACCCTCTCATCACACACTCAGCGATGCAGTATGTTAATCTACTAGACATACATTCGTCTGTGTCCCAAATGCGGTTTCAGTCCTTTCTTCTTACAGATACAACTATTACACATTCCCAATCAGCACGAGCGTTATATCCATACTGAGGATGCATGGTACACACACGGGAATACCAAGTCCTCATAAAAACTAGAGAATTGTACTTGCATGGCAAGTACTGATCGAAGCCTTGAAAATGTGCACACTTGGGATAAACAAAATGAAGCATATTGTTGGAACTGGTTCCCCGACGAAAGTGGAATATTTTCACACATGCTGGGGGGAGGGGGGCACTGTTCCTTGTTACTTGTTTGGGGAGGTATATGTGAGAAAAAGCAGCAACATTATGTATTCTACTAAGCACTGATGTTTAAATGAAAGTACTCACCTGGGTGTAACAATATGGATAAGCTACAAAATTAGTTTTAATCAGTTGCCCATCCTGGATATAACATTGCCCCAAAATCTTTGTACCTTGTTAAACCTTGCCTCAGACTGTGTGATACACGATTGGTGATGACACAGGCCTAATGCTATGCAAAAGTATTGACCCTTGACCAACTTGACTTTCCTAACAATCAGTAAACTACAATCTTGGACAAAACTGTTGGGACACTTTACATATTATTCTTCAATTTTAGCTGAAGTAGGCAACATGAAACTTCCTTTCCCACTCCCAATGTTGTGTCAAGAAGAACATGGCACTTGCCGTGAACAGCATAACAGTGGTCAACATTGGAAGGGAGAGCAGGTTGTCCCAACAAGTTATTGTCCAAGATTATCTACATCCCAAAAGATACATTTTTGAGACCGAATTCATTAAAAAAATGTTTAATTTTTGAGTGTTCTAAAGTTGTATAAGAGTTTTTTCAGAAGCTAACTATACTTTTGAGGATTTGTAACAAATTAAGGGGGACCATAGGATATATTACATGACAAACCAAACTATGCATTATTAGACGCACAAATCAACAATCGCAATGGGTGGAATAATTTTCTTCCTGGATAGAAGAGCTGTTCTTTTTCAAACAGATAGTTGGAGACGAGAAATTAATCGAAAGAGGGCCACGATCTACCATAAAATTTTGAAAGAAACTCTGCAAGCCAGGCTTTCTTTCATAACTTTGGTACATCGTTAGGTATGGAAGGTTTGGGACACATTTTGCAGCCAATTTTGCATCTCAAGCTGTATTTTTCACGTTATATTTCAACTAGAAAAAAATTATTATGCCTTCTTTTAACCGAAGCACTTTCTTAACATTTTGAGTTAAAAGTTGCTTTCCAAACAAATGGTAGCCTGTTTGGTTTTAACAAAGCCTACAATACACCCCCAACCTCGTCAAGGTGGCATATAGGCAGGACACAACCATATCTCAGAATTTAAACAGGCAAGTGGGACAATATCATTAATGTCCCTTTGCTCAAAACAAGGGATGCGACAGAAGAATTGAAGTACTCCGGCCATTTTCTGTGGTATTTACCTGGGCCCAGTCCCAGGGTCCTGTCGTTTAGGTCCCTCCCAACATTTGTGAAAAGGGTCCAAAATAATCTGGGTCCAGGACTCCACAAGCTAAATCCGGTCCTGGAAATACTTCCATTTGATGACCAGCATATCATTTACCTGTCATAAAATAACCAAATAACCATCAGCAAAGCGTGACTTCTTACTGTGTGCAGCGCACCTATCTGACTTCTCGAAATTCTCAGACAATCTTGGAAAAAACCATTGCAGGTTGGGACACTTCACATGTTATTCGTAAATTTTAGTTGAAGTAGGCTAACATGAAACCCCCTTTTCCCTCCCAATGTTGTTTCAAGAAGAATGGTTCTTTGCCGTGAACAGCATAGCAGTGGTCACCACTGGAATGGAAGGGGGAGCGGGGTGTCCCAACAAATTTTGTCCAAGATTAATGTAGCTGCAGTGTCTAGGCATACGCTGAACGCACCTTTTGTACTATGATACGACTAACTGTTAATGTTAGAGTTGTTTTGTTCTGTAACGTTAGGCTTTAGGCCTTCGTAACTGTGTTTGGACAAGACTAAGACAACTTTTGTCCTCTGTAAAGCCCAAAGGACGACATTACAGTATGTATGGAGGGTCGCGTAATTGCTCCCTATACAAATGTATAGGGAGCAACTACGCGACCGTGACCGTCGATGTTCACTGAGAACTACGACAACCGTGGGAAGACTGTCTTTTTCTTTGTTTCAAACATTGAAAATACAATAGAGAAGCCATTAACAACCCACACAGGGTAATGAAATCAACGACAAATTTAATACCTTAAAATTGATGGATGGTTCCCTGGCCTTGGTTACTGTCGCAATCACGTTAACGACACAGCACGTACACTATATGATATAGCTAGCTGCATGTTTATATGCATGAACGTAAGTTAGTCGACTTGCTTACATTGAATTGAGTACGGTCGACGAAGTTGCTTGATGAAACAGTTCCGACAAAACACAGTGGCATATGTTGGAAAATGCAACCTTTCACATTTATTTTGAAATCCCTGAAAAGGTATAAACTGTTTTCAACTATATTTACACCTTTTCTTCAACCAGAGAGGAAGCCTTCAATGCAGAACAAGACCTTTGAATGTGGAACTACTTCTTTATTTGCACATGACCACCTTACTATACAGGAGTTGTTCGGGCAAATCCCCTTATAAAGAAATAGTGAAACTTTGTTGAAAATCCCCCTACAGAACAACTAAACATAACTGCGCAGCTGTTCCACTGTACAAACGAACAACGTGCGATTGCCGTATGAATCCAAACGGAACATGATATAATATTCATCCGCACCGACCGCTTACGAAGGCACGAAACCACGTGAATGAAAGAGCCATTCCTACAATCGAAGCTGTGGCTTCGATTAAAAACAATTGGTGGTGCCAACACACTGATGTTCTAACCGGCCAAAGGATTTGCATTTTAGTTTACGAAAGCCCAAATCAAACATGAAATAAGAAGTCAAATTTACCCGGGCTGATTCAGTGCTGGAAACCACAGCTAAGTCAAGTGTAGATTGGAGTCTCATTAATGATGATACTTCAGTCGTGCACTGGCAATGTTTAAAATCTGCGATGCAGGTTCACTGACATCAATCACATTAGCTATCCGTCAACCTATATTCCAAGAGTACACACTCAAGCACCGTCCGGTTCAAATTTATCCGAAAAAGGATCAAATATTTGACTAGTTTTGGTTCTCATTTTAAGCCTAACCCCAAAAAGATTCAAATATTTGACTAGTTTGGGTTCAACATGAACAAAATCTAGTCAAATATTTTACCCTTTTATGGTTCAGTGCCCATTTGATCCTTTTTCTGGTTCAGTTCGAACCGGACGTTTTTAGAGTAAAATTATATGATGGGAAAGTAAATAATTTTTGGTTTCGATGAGTGTTTGTGACACTTTGCTTGTTAACACGATATCTCAAGAGAGGAATGTGTGACAGTTTTCAAACTTGGTATATAGATGCGCCATAGTGACAGGAAGAACCCAATTGTTTTTGGTGGAGGTCAAAGGTAACCTGGGGTAACCAGGGGTCAAAGTCTGAAACGCTTGTTGACACAATATCTCAAGATAGGAAGCTTGGATAGATTTCATATTTGGTATGTGGATGCATTTTAGTCAGTAAATGGCCCCTATTGTTTTGATGGTAGTTCAAAGCTCATCTGGGGTCACCTGGGGTCAACGTCTGAAAATCTCTTTAACACAATATCTCAAGGTAGAAAGCTTGAATAGATTTCATAATAGGTATGTGGATGCGTTATAGTCAGTAAATAGTCCCTATTGTTTTGAGCGGAGGTCAAAGGTCATCTGGGGTCACCGGGGGTCAAAGTCTGAAAACCTAGTTAACACGATATCTCAAGGTAGGAAAATTTGGATAGATTTCATATTTAGTATGTGGATGCACTATGGTCAGGAAATGGTCCCTATTGTTTTTAGTGGAGGTCAAAGGTTATCTGGGGTCATCAGGGGTCCAAGTATGTAAACCTTGTTAATGCGATATCTCAAGTTTGGAAAGTTGAATGGATTCCATATTTGGTATGTGGATGCGTCATAGTTAGTAAGTAAATGATCCCTATTGATTTTGGCGGAGGTCAAAGGTCATTGGAGGTCACCAGGGGTCAAAGTCTAAAAACTTTGTTTATGTGATTTCTCAGGTTAAGTAGCTTTGATAGCCCAAACCACCCACCTTAAACAGTTTTGAAATGATGTCAATGCTAAATTTCTAACAGTGTTGCACTGTAACTATTAAAAACAGGCTGATGGGAAATTGATAGGTTTTCCGTAAAACAAACCTCTGCTATCCTATTTACAGACCAATTGGATCAGCTCTTGTATTTAGCGACTGTTGACAGCCATTAGTGAGGTCCATCAGCCTTAAATCTTCTTCATTGACTGTCCACATGGATTTCAAACCTTCCTTTTCAGTGGAATTGAGGGAATCAAACTACATTTTCGGTGTACAACCATCCATGAAACAGGTAGGCAAGAAAACTAAAAGACTTACGGTAATGGACCTCAGCTATGTATGACTTAAATCAGATCTGCACTTCCTGTACGGATTCTTCTTTAGCTTTCAAGTCAGTTATATGACACCCAATCTGTTTTAACCTCATCTAGACAGTTCACGTCTTACCGAGTGTTGTGTCGTGCTCTGCCCTTGGCAACAGAGTGGAACGGTCCTTCATGTGTATTAGTTGTGTTAACTCATGCAGATGATTCTCCTATGTTTAGCTTTGAGAATTTGCTGGAACAGGAAGTCAAAGGAGGGAGGCGATGGTTGATACGGTCACATCTCAATGCTTTTACTTATCATCGATTGATAGTTGGTTAGGGAACCAGATCTTGCTGCTTTTAGATTCAGTCAGATCTAAGAATTGATAGCCAGAAGACTCCAAGTGGTAAAACAACTGCTGTTTTCAAAAAAGATTTTCCATGGATTTGAAAGTGGATTTTTCAAAAACAGCCCCCTCATTTATGCTACATCAAACATTTCTCCCTTTTTTTTACAAAAAGGAGGAAACCTTGAGAGGTAAATAGTTGTGGGTATATGAAACGTGAAATATGAAGCATTATCATACCAAAAGAAATGAAAAGGGTCGTATTTCATGGCAGGGTAGAGAGAACGTGGATTTGGGAAATCCATTTTAAAACTGGAACTTGTTTTAAAGTCCTTCTCGTTAAATACTGGAAGATTAGAACAAATTATTTTGGAAATCAAAGAGAATTTACTATATCTTTCTTAAGTGATGTCCTACAACTTTTTGTGCTACTGGAACAGAAAGACAAGGCACCGTGGACATGCATTTTCATCAATAAAACATTCCAAAAATATTTAGCACTTCTGTAACAAGACTATGGTCAAAATAACTCTTTATATAAGTCTTGTCAGTCATATCTTTTAAAATGATTGCATCCCCCCCCCCCCCCCCCCGGATTAATCTACGCACAAGTGTCCTAAAAGAGTAATTGTGAATAATGCAGAATGTAATTATGCCGTCTCGAAATTCCCTGAACGAATGGCTGTTTTCAGGATTGGCAACTTTAAGGTATGGACCCAGGATAACATTCGTCAAGGAGGCATGAGTAAGATGGACCTACAAACCTTAAAACCAAACAATCCTGGAATGTGTACGTGTTACATTTACTGCGATGTCTTTCTCAGGAGGACGACACGAGAAAATTTCCAAAAAACAAATTTAGAAAATATCTTTGCTAGCAGAGAATTCTGGTCTGTTTTGGTTGGCATAATATCTACGCATCTGCATGAACCTGTCAGATAATACTGCCTGTCATTTCAGCGCACGCATTACAATCGAACTTCTCATAACAGATGTGGCTTAGTTTTTACGAGAAAGTCAACTAAAAGGTCGGTCCAGTTTACAACCGAATGTGTATGGCAATGGATGTCTCGTGCTGACTTCGACTGGATACAGCTGAAAAATGTCAAAGCGACATAAAGATAGTTTTGAGGGTTGAGATGAAAAGCAGCGTAACACAAGGCAAAGCGCCATGTGGACGAATCCTATCAGTGCATATGTTTAGTGACTGTAGGTAGCCATTACTGGACTCCATTGGCCTATAAATCGTCTTCATTTAGGTCTCAATTTAATTTATGCAGGTATGGCCGACTGGAATCAGACCATCAATTGATGTCCGGATTCATCTATAGGTGGCACTTCTCGTACTTGGTTAGAATGCAACAAGTGCAATTTTAAAAACATACAACACGATTCTTTAACAAAAGCCTTTACGGCTCCATATACCTTTCTGCTTTCGAACTTTATACGTCACCGTGAGGGACCTCCATGATGTCTCCCACTATATAACACATCCGTTTTGGTTTGTCGCATCTAACGAGTACTACCTCGGATGAACTAACTAACTATCTCCATGATATTTTTGTCTAACCCTGCCCGACAGTGCATTATCCACCGTGACCGTCAATGTTTCGCAAGGTTCTGGCCGAAAAGCCTTCCCTTATTTTGTCAATTGTCAACAAGGCTCTTCAGTCTGCAGGGAAACCTCTCATATAATCCCTTTTACAGACTTTATTTGCATTTCGTGAACTTTGATCAAAGAAGAGACGAGTTCTTGATATGTGAAGTACTAACAGACTTTTGGAACAAAACACAATTCAAAGTTTTGAAGACGGTAGAACTAAAGGTCGAACTACCATATTTAAAGAGATGTTATATTCGTGACAACGATACCGACGAATTGAACTATGATCTGCCTTCTGTGAGTCCGCATAAGACTGTTTTTGTTTCCTTCGTGCTTCAATGCGAACTTCGCATAATCGGATCCCGTTTACTACTCTCAGATCTGTTTTAACGAGGTATTTCCAGTAATGAAGTACGGTTTCTTTACAAGGAACGTAAGCAAACACTTCAACTCTTCCTACCTGTCATGTGATTGTCAAGAGCTTAACAATGGCGTTGTAGCTTTGTTATGTTCCTACACAAACTTTTAAGTGGTGTGTTTACTCTCAAAGACTAATTTAAGCAAAAATTCTAAGCAGGAGATAAATTTTTTCAAGACCACACCATGAGTGATGTACAACACTGCGGCTTTTGCAATTCAACCACAGGTAAGCACGCACAACTGATTTGTGGTGACAATTTGTGCGGACAGTGTTTGTCTGTATTCTCTGTCTCCGGTGAAGGCAAGTTCGAATGTCCAATCTGCAGTACTGTGATTCAATACGAAACAGAGGACACTGCAAATGTCGTTCAGGGAAAATTAAGTCCAGTTGAGCAAACGTTAAGGTTTGCAGATGTGGAATCAATGTACTCATCCAATCGTCCTCCATTAACGTCGCCTTTATGTGGTAAAGATGATGACTTTGGTTCAACTGAAAGCGACAACTTGAACCCGTATATGTCTATGGAGGATAGACGAACATCTGATTCAACAACTCCATTAAGGGCACCTACGCTGCCCCCTAGAAGACCAGTGGTACCTAGTAGACCAGTGATACCTAGTAGAAGATTGTCGTCAGAAACATCAAACCTAACTGAAAACCCGCCCATAGCAGAGCGGGGTCCGGGTACATTAGCAGGTGATACATACTTTACACATGGACTGGAAGAGGAAACGGTTGGTGTTCAGATCGACGGACCTGTGCTTCCACCTAGAATGAAAGTTCCCCCACCTGTTGCCATTCGCTCATACTCGCAACGAGAACAGGCTGAAAAACCCGACCTGGAATCTTTGGGAAGATCACTGGAGAAGGAAACGCCAAAGGCGTTGTTATCTTCACAAGGAATCCGAAAGCAACGAGCAAACACGGACACCTATGTTAGCTGTGGCGACCGTCGAAAAGTCGTAAATCTCTCATCAGAATCCCCGACAGATAAAAATATTACTCGGCATCTTGTGGAGGAGATTGGTGAGAAGTATAACTCGGTAGAAAAGCTTTCTGATGAGTGTAAAAGTTACATTGGAAAGGTCACGAATGCTTCTTCGATTATTGAGGATTCCATTAAGGAATCTTTTGAGATATCGACACGGAATGTTGATGCCATTGAAAAGAAGCGTTTGAAAGAAGTCAGGGTGGTAAGCACGAAGGAAAAGGGGGACTCAGAAATAGTACATAACGTTCACCAGACTCTTATACATCTGACAACTGAAGCTAAGGATATATGTGAAGGTACCAAAAGTAGCCGATACATAATTGAAAAGGGGCTTCTGCTATCACAACAGCTAAAAGGTCTTCTCGAAAGAGATTTCCTCAATGAAAACAATGAAAAGGTGATATTTATGGAAAATTATCTCAATTTTTCAGTAGGTTCTTTGATGAAGAGATCGCAGAAAATTGTTGGCATCATTGGTTTGTCTGATCAGTTTGCACTGATGGTTGCTGATCATCGGGACACATTGGGTGTATGCGTTGGTCTCTGGTCAAAAATAACAAACAAATGCATGAAATGGGAATTAGCCTTCCAGCCGAAAGATGCAAAATCATTGGTTGTTGTTTCTCCTAACTTGGGGTATGACAACACAAATTCCTCTTTTATGGTAACAGCTATTGGTGAAACGTTTTACATCAAGCAATGCGGTCGTTTGTTTTCAGACGAAGCCCCAAGCGAATCTGAAAAGTCTTTCAAGGTGAAGTTGGGATCCAGCATATCTTCTCTTGCCTGCATTGACGGCGAACTCAATTGTGTGGCATTTTCCTGCAACAAAGCAGATGGTTGCGTCTACGTCTATGACTTTCAGGCGGAACATCTAACGAGAAAGCTTTCCTTAAGTGAAGATATTTCATTTCATGTAACCTTTGCAGTCATGTTTGACTCTGTTCTACAATTTGGTATCCTTTTCAAAGAAGGGTCTAGTTCAGAGTCATTGTCAATTATAGACGAAAAGGGTAAAATCCGACAGACTTTGTCGGAAATTTCTGTTGAAACAAGTAAGGTAATCCCCTACATGGTTTGTCTAGACAATAGCAGTGGTCAACTTGAAATAGGTGTTCTATTCTGGAACAAACTTGCAGCTTGCCAATTTTCAATGGGGAAATTTCGCTTTGAGGACATGAAACCAGCTAATAAAACGGCTCAACTTCTTGTTACCCAAGGGCAGATTCCAGTAAATATGACTTCACTTCCCGGAACATCTTCGTACTTGCTCGGATACATAAACGGTGAAACATTAATTCTCACACCATAAGCAAAGAAACAGAGGGGACGGAGCCAGGGGTTCTTGGGGTTCAGCCCTCCCTCATAAAAAGTAGCGGACTAAGTCCCTATCTGAATATTTTCCACTCCCTCCAAGGGGAGAATTTCGGATTATTCAGAACTGGATTGAGTGCTGTATACATTCCTGATAGGTCCATGCACGTGTAGCTTAAATACTCGGGAAGTCTGGTTTTTCGACTACCTGGGAGTTGTAAAGCCAAATTCTTTTTCCCAACCAATGGTGGAGGTTTAAATGGCCCCCTCCCGAAACATTTATCCGTTCGGCCTCGCCTTTAAGGAAATTTTGCAGTGATAAGCTGTAAAAACCATTTTAGAGTACGACTACAAACATGTTGAGGAACTGAGATTTATAAGCACACTTTTCCTCAACAAATTGAACCACCAGGTAAACAAACATTGAAAGGCATAGACAGTCGCTTATTTGAAACAACAGCTAAAATCTCACAAGTTTCGCAGTTCATCTCAATGGGGTATACTCCATGACTATTAATGACATTATTGCATATTCAAGGTAAACTAAGTAGCTGCATTTCATGAATTTTACGATTGGGGTAGAAAATTTCGCTACATGATTCTCAAGAGTAAATCATTAAAGCGGTCTATTACATTTATTCAAATTGGGGTGCTTAACATTTCCGCTTTTCAAATGGCACATAAATCTCTTATGAAATGATTTCTGATATCTTTGGAGGTTATCAGCTGTGTTTGAGTTTGCTTTTAGTCCCCACATGTATTTCATATGATGAAGAGCCTACATTACACATCACTTCATAATAGATAGATGTCTCCATTGTGTTTGTCGTGTTGTTCGTTTGTAGATACGAAACTATCGTGCTGAAAATCAGTTTTCGATATTAAGCATATCTTCCACACTGACTGAAGCCGGGAAGTCTGAAATTCTCCTGACAGTGTCTCCTGAAGACTCCTGGCCGGGTAATACTGAAGACTTAAAAAATTAAACCTACTACAAAATTGTGCTTGGATGTTTACAATAAGCAATGGATGGTGAACTGGAAAAAGGGCGTGGTGTGAACCATTTAAACCGCTTGGTTAGGAATTGAGCTATTTAACCCCTTACTAATAAAGAAGTTCTTACAGCACATCTGTTTGCCCGTGAAAACTGCCACCACGTGGCCAGACGAGGGGAAACCCCTTCCTTGACGTTGTTGGGTTAGGTTTGGTTAGATGGAGTTTTACGGCCCACTTTCCTACCAATTTGTTCATGCCGAGCCGGCCACGGCCCTTTTTCAGATGTGGCTCACTGGCTTGTTTTCCCTACTCCATTGTTTATGCTGAGCACCAAGCGCAATTGCAGTAGCTAGTTCCGTTGAACTTGCTGGGATTTTAGATTATAGTCCAATCAACCACATCGATGGTTTCCTTTAAAGAATACTACATTGGTGAAAATTGTCCTGGCAGGCCATTCGAAGACAATATTTTCCAAATTATAATTGGGAGAAATAGATCGCAAGCATTCATACATACGAACTATTCATTTAAACTTTTTGTTCAAGTTACTTTATTGTAGTAGGGTTGATTTCCACAACGAAAACTATAATTTAAGGACAATGCAATTTTCTTAAATTGAATTGCTGTGGTGAAGGCTTGTGGTTGCAAACTGCCAAAGTTAAAATAAGACAATATACGATGTCTTTATTTTTCAGTCAAGGGAAAATAACACAAGAACAGTTCTAGGTTTATTTAAGCCAGTGGTTCTCAAAGTGGTCCCTACCGCCCCCTGGAGGCGTTGAAAAGTTTCAAGGGGGCGTTGAGGAGTTTGCACGCATTAGGGGGGCGTTGGCATTGACTAGGGGGTCCCTGGAGGTTCTCATACATTCGTGCAATAAAGGAACCTAGGAGATGGCAGAGAGAGTGGTTGACACAGACTGTCTTTTCCGAAAGATTTAGCAACTACTGACAAAAATTTACCCAATATAAAACTTATCTGGGTCTTTTTGATGCTGGAAATTAGAAGTCGAAAGCTCAAATTCAAAGATTTATATGAATATGATGGCATGTTGGGTAGGACGGGGGCGTTGGATCAGTTATGGATGCCTTATGGGGGAGGTATTTTGAAAAAGTTTGAGAACCACTGATTAAAGCCATATTTCCCAATACGCAAATATGTATAGTCAGTATCGTTGGTTACACGTTGATTGAATACTAGAAGAAGAGCTAAATTGGGAGAACTGAGGGTAGTGACCAAGAGAGTTTGGAGAAACTTGGACCTGATGCAACAAGGGTCTCACACATTAGGCTGTATTAAGCCAGCTCCTTCACCCAGCCTCAGAAACTGATACACGTAATTGTTGTTATTACTTTTCATTATCTAGATATAGAAAAGTCTTCTTCCATATTATTCTTTTAAAAAGCTATAACAATACAATATTAATGAACAGTTTACTGTTTTTGTCTCAAAATATGAACTTAGTCTGTCACGGAATATGAGGTATTCGTGCAGTCATTTCTTCTGAATTGATATGTGTAATAACGTCAAAGAAAAAAAGTGAGTTTGTAACCATTTAAAATTTTCTGGAATGTTAAGAAAGACGCTTATTATATATTTATAAAAGCTTCAGATACGTCACAAATACCCACATTTCTGGTAAGGATCCATCCAGTGGTTACTGACCACTATTTTTTAGACAATTATTGTGTTTGCACTTATATTTCATGACTAAACCTGAACAACATATGCAATTTTGTGACAAAAATTAAACCTCATGAATGATTTGTTGTGTAAGTCTCTTTTAAATTACATTTACGTTTCAAAGAAGGATGATGTGTTGTGACACTTCTATTGACTAAACTGCATTCTTTGGAAATATCTACCAATTGAAGACATAGACCGTCAAACAGAAATTCCATGGAAATTTTGTTTGGGTCATGCCATAAATAAGGGCGCTATAATTTTTGGTGTATCATTTATATTGTGATATTTTCCGACAACTTTTTAAAGATTTAAATTGAATATTCCAATAATAACTAAATATATACCCTTCTGTTGGTACCGTTTAAACAATATACAGCCTGCAAACAAAATTACTCTTTGGGTTTGGATTTTATGTTAAAATATGCTGTAAAGTTTCACGCGTTAACGGGATATCACAAAGTATTGATATAAAAAACAATCAAATTCATTAAGTTATTTGTTTTGAAGTGTATGGAAAGCTTTAATATGCTCCGTTTAATGCTATGCATTATTGCAATGTAGGTACACTATATCATTTTCTCGTAATAAGTTTGGCCGGAAAACGCTTAGCTGAGCAAGTACATTGGAGCACAGCTCATGGTTTTCACGTGGAAACGAAACCAACATTTTGTGTTCCATTTTATCGTTTACACGTGAACCATGTATTGTGTTTATGGCAAACTGAAAAATGTGTTACAAACAATTCTGTGTTGCTACTTTGTACCTTGTCACCACCTGTTTGTGTCTGGATTTGGAAAAGAATGAATGACTTAAACATATATCATTTCTGGAAAGTCTCAAGTTCCCCGTGTAAACATTTTAGCCGGGACACCAAAATGGTCCCGTTATACACAACACCCTAAAAATTGCAATGTCCAAAATGCACTCAATTTTTGCAACTGATATAAGTGTTCTAATGGTAGTAAAAAAAATTAACCTTAGAAAGACATGTATCAGTGGCGTAGCCGGGGGGGGCGGGGGGCCTAGCCCCCCCCCCCCCCCCCAAATTTTTTGCGTCCTGATAAAGTAATTGAAAAAATAAAATGTTTGAACGGAAATAAACTTTGAAGTATTTCCTTTTAAAAAAAAACATGGATGAATGTGTGTAAAACACATTTTGTGCGCACGTATGAAATGAAGTAATAACTTCAAAATGCCTACTTTCACTGAATTAGATCCCGTTTGTGATCTGCACTGTCGTTTATTGCATTTCACTTCGAAGATGAAACGGAAGTCTCGACGACAAACTTTAATGTGACTTTGTTAGTTTAAGACCCTTTCTGCCTTTCGGATGGCTGATTGATTTACTGAAAATAAGGCAATCGTACACTGGAGACCACCCTTACACAACCATTCCTATACTTTATCATACACAAAATATGCCGAAAGCAGATAAGGGTAAGGTACTGCCTTCGGATTATTCTTCCCTTCCATCCTTAACAAGTAGGCCTATGTCGTGCCTCACTCCTGCTCATGACAAGTGCCACTGTAGGACGATTTTTTCGACAAGTCCTCTTTTTACTAGTTGGCACTGGCGTCCGGGGGATTTGTAAAATGTCCACAAGGTCCGGATTTCATGTGTTTCCCACATGATCCATACTTCTGCTTTGCGGTTCAATTATTTTGAGAGATTTATTCGTAGTATTTTAATTTTGACTTCTTAATATACCGATGAACGAATACTGCACCATTTTGCACATTGTTTCTTTGGTAGTATGTATGTCTCTTGTAAAATCTCTACAAAAACTAAGGATATGTTGATATTTTTCATGCTCCTCAAAAACGGAAAATCCTAAAACTTAGGCCTATAATCAGTTCAAAGTTTTGCCAAACAAAGCACCATTTTGCATCTAGAAAATCTAACGCAAAGAAAGTTTCTCAGAGAGGGACACAACTACTTTTGGTTTTCCTTTTAAAGGGTAAGGTACTGCCTGAAGCTGAAATCCATTCAAATATTGCCGCATTTGCGGCTGGGTACATCCAGTTTAAAACACGTGGGAAGTGCCGTTTCCGGCCATCTGGAGGGGCTCAAAGCCCAAAGTTTTCTTGTACGCTCCGCGCCAACTGATGGTGGCGCTCCGCTTAGATAGCCTTGCCGTGCCTGACCCTCGGAGGTACCAGCCCCCCCCCCACTTGTTACCTAGGCCACCCAAAAATCACATCCTGGCTACGCCACTGATATGCATGTATCCCATAACCTAGATGATGTATGGCATAAAATTCTAAAAATTGGCCTTGGTGTTCCTTTAACTGGTGCAACCCAACACGCAATTTTCAATCCAATATTTTTATTTTTGTGATGCAATTGCCTTTAATTTCAGTGTATTTCCTGGACAGAGATATCATCTTTCAACTGGCGTATAATGTATTTTGCCTTTCCTGTTTTAATAATGTAATTTTAACCCAAAATGTCAAAAATTGGGTCCGTTATTTATGGAAGCAGTCTTATACTGAAATAGTGTCACGAAGTCGTTATCTTTTCTGGGTGTAACCACGGGCTTTATAAGAAATTTAAATTAAACCTATAAGTGTAACGTTTCCCATAGATCATATTTCGTAACAATAAAACAAGTGATACGTGCTTTCATTTATCAGTGTAACTTGTGGACGAAACGAAGAAAAGTTGATTCAGGTTTTAGAAGATAAGAATTTTAAACTCAAAATGCCCGCCTAGGAAATATTTAATGATCGGAAGTAACGGTTTTGTCGCATTTCATTGGGGACTTATAAAAAAAAGTAAAATTATGATATTTGTTTTCAATTGACCCTCATCGTATTAAACGTTTCATATTCACCAACGCATGTAGACACACGTGAATCCACACCGTCCTGCAACAAACTGCTATGCAAACAACACACGTCTAGCAACAGTGTGGATGACTAACTCTTCGACAAATTTCCCCAACCTGATAGTCTTAGGCAAGATAAATATTACCTTTGCAAGTGCATCTCTGCCCGTCGGGCAATAGGCCTACATAATGTGAAGAACAAGTAGAGGTAGGTGGCATATGCTGCCTGATCTCATAATTATTGCAAAACCCAGACTGCGGTGATGGCTGGGACCTCGTCCAATTTCTTTGGAGGAAATAAACTTCCAAGTATGTGTTAAACCGTTCCTCATATCTTGTATCTCAATGGCCATACGATAAAGTAATGCATTCAGCCAGGACTGTACTTAAAATAGAACACGGGGCATCGAGCACCGATTAGTTTAGATTCTGTTTCGATAAATTTGATCTATCAATTGATAAACTTTGTTTATTAAATAAACGATAATTCAAGAGCGGTGTTCACTAACGACCCTTATCTTCTTTATGTTTAAAATAGTTTAACGATTTGAGGGAGCCTTCTTGGCTCGTTCAGGACCCTATACAAGACCGCCAGAGTATGTAGTACACCGGCAAGATTCACCTCATCTTGACTAGTGAGTGTCCAAATGTAATCAGGGTAGGGGTGTATGCAAAATTTCCAATCCTGCTCAAGGGACCACCATTTAACGTGACCATACCACGAACGTGAGTGTATCACCAGTCTTTAGCTGGGGGTGGAGGGTACCTTGCTCTGAACGACTGCTCGACAGCTGAACCGAACAAAGAAGACAATTCCTGAATCGGAAAATTTCCTGAGTCGGAAAACTTCCTGAAATGGTCAATCAGATTTTAACATTATAATATAACAATTCGAACCCCTCCCAGTATCACCGCGAACAGCTATGCTTAGAAAGTGAAATTAAGCCCCTTGAAAATTTAAAAAATGTTCCACCGGGATCTAATCTTACAACCTCATGACAGCAAACTATAAACCAAATTATGCATAAGTATCACAGTGTGATAACTAGTTAAATATCGGTTTTTACTCACGGCACCAATTGGACTGATCAAGTGTGAAGTATGTATTACGTAACAACAGTAGCGTAGCCAGGATTGTGTCGTGGAGGTTGGGGTACGGGATGAGGGAAAAGTTTCAGGGGAGAGAGAAAAATCGCAATTTTAGGTGTTTTTGCATTGCAAGGTTGGACCATGGGGGTTCAACCCCAAAAACCACCCCTGTGGCTACGCCACTGCGTAACACACTTGGTAGTAAATACATTGGTGGTTTATTAAAGACGATTCTGGTCAGGCAAAAAATTCTTTTTATCAAAAGATTCTTTTGAAAAGGTTCTGGCTGTTGAACAATTTTTGCCCCCTCCCAATACACAAAGTAGATCGACGCCCCTGCTCGAATGTAACAACCTGAAATTTTATCTACAGAGAGCCGGGAAGTGACGTAATCCTCACATTTTTTTATTAAGTAATATTGAAACCTTTTCTTTACTTATTTCTTTTAAGAGCAGTAAATCATTATCGTCATATTGAGAACATTACTACTCATTCAGTTGGATCAGATCATGTTATGATTTAATGTTGCTTAAAATCTCATTTGGAATTTTTTAGGCGATAAAAAGGTGGCATTTTCTGAAGAAAAGAGTTAATCTTATTAGGCACGTAGCACGACATCGTTTTCCATCTTCGTTTTATGATGAGATATTGCAGGAATCGTTACACCGGGGAAATGGGGACCTTCCTAATCTCCCTTCTGTTGACCATGTATCAAAAGTTCTGTGGATTTGACACGTACACTCTTTCGAGAACTTCAAAAACAAAAATTGGGAGTAACTGGGCGCAGTCCCATGAACTGTCCCAATCACTTCTTTTGCCCTCGTACGATCGCCTTACTCTCAAAATTTTGATTTCAAATTTGGAGAACGACCCATTGGGATAAGTGGAGAGGTTTAGGCCATTCTTCGAAAAAGATAGCCGGGTTTTTATTGTATGTGATAACTAAATAAATATTTTCAACACAAATTATCTTGTTAACACACTATTGACCAGAAGGTGTGATCTACACATTTTACCTCACTCGGGACTTATCTGTTGCAGGGCAGAGATTTCCATAATTTTACAATTTACATGTAATATTCAAGAGAAGGGTTTTTCATTCAGAAATAAAAAACACAACGGGTTTTTTTGCTTGGCCTGGGATAAGTTGCTAGAGCGATTTCCGACTATCTGGAGGAAATTTGTACCATGGTTGGGTAAATTTGTTGCCAAGAATTTTCTGAGACGCTTCGCCCCAACTAATAGGGTTACTCCACCAAGTAATCGTTATAGTCAAATGTCATTTAAAGACACACCAACACAAGTGTACTATACAGGATCAACTTGAAAAAAGCTTAAGTCAACAGTCAGTTTTAAATACGGTTAAAGTTCAAGTTTGATTTCAATTACGGTGTAAGGTTTCTTTTTATAGACGAATCCGATTAGCGCTTGTTTTTAGTGACAGTAGGCAGCCATTAGTGGGGTCCATCAGCCTTTAATCGTCTCCATTTATTGTCTACGTGAAATTCAAATCCTCATATTCAGTGAAGTTGAGAAAATCAAGATACACTTCAGTGTACAACCATCCATGGAACAGGTAAGGAAAGTAATTTAAAGATTAAAGGTGATGGACCCCAGTAATGGCCGATTAAAATCAGACCATCACAATCTGTCCGGATTCGTCTGTAGTCGCGTCTTACGACAGGAGGTATTTACCGTGGTCATATTTTACAACTACCAGTCCAAGGGGAAGCGCCTCGAAGATACACTGGCGGCGGAAGCGGGGGGGGGGGGGCGGGGGGCACGTCCCCCCCCCAAATTTCTTAGCGAGGGGACGCCCCCCTAAAATTCTTAGCAAGGGTATGTCCCCCCCCCCCAAAAAAAAAAAAAATCAGACATGAAGTAAAAGAAACTTGGGAGCCTTGAACCAATTCAAAGTTGAGACTATAGTTACCCCACCACCGAACACAGCAGCCGAAATTGACTTAGCCTATGTTCTGCATTTGTTTGGCTGATTCTTGTCACGGTCCCATGCGACCATGCTCTATGCTTCTAACCAAGTATTTAATAAAGTGGTAAAAAATTATACTCATAATTGAATAAGCCTAGTTTAATTGTACTGGGTATGGTTCAGTCAGCAAAAGAGAAAGGGACTGCATTCACAAGCAGTGTTCATAAGACGTCTATCACAGCAGTTTCCATTTATGAGATTCGACTGTGATCATCCCCATAGGCGTAAATCGCGCCGGGGAGGGGGATAATGCGATATATCCCCCCGATATTTGACTTGGGAATGACCTATGTAATCACCGCTCCCCCATGATCTGCCGAGAGGTGTATTATTTTGAAGAAATTATAATAAACAGCCTAAACGTTGGAACAAACAACGATCTTGATTCTAGACTATGCTATTGCAATAAAAGGTCAAAAAACAGTCGAAACCTACAGAAACCTGAGACCTAACTTAGAAATGTGATTGCCAAGAACCTCAACCACAAACTTAGTTATTTTAACAGATTGGAATCGGGAATCCGCCAAAAATGAGCGAAACCTATCATATATGGGAAAATCGCCGAATGGTAGCTCCGTTTGCATGACGTGTGCGTACGAACATGACCCTCCGGTTGGAACTTTGGAAAGGTAAGCTACCTCGGTATTGTACCGAGGTAGCCTACACATTGTTCAGAAGTTCGGATTGATCCTGATCAGATAGGTCTGCATAGGCAGATTCGGACTGATTCCAAGGTAAATATTAATGAATTTACACCAGATTGAATGTTGAAATGAATCCCGGTGAAAATACAAGAATTTCAAGAAATAGATCTTCAATTAAAATACAAAGTCAAAACAAACTTACAGGTGCAGTACCAAACCAAGGGCGAGTACAGGGGGCAACTGGTTTTAGAGTAGTTAGGTATCTGCGCCTCTTTTCCTTTGGATTTCAAAAATGATTTTCACAAAACCAAAATTACAAATATAACAATGCAACTGTTGATTCCCAAGAAATAGCCTGTAGGCTATCTGTGAACGCAAATATTTCGCACATTTTTGTTCATTGAATTCACCGTAAAATGTTCCAAAAACGGCTTAGATTGCACGAGAGAGTTTGTAGAATCTCAGAGCTTCCAGGGCACGCCAGTGGGACTTCGCGCTCGTGTTGTGCGCTACGCCCACATAGGGTTCGTTTCACGAGTCCAACCATTCTAACTTGTTCACTGATTGTCCCCCCCCCCCCTAAATTTTTATGCTTCCGCCGCCTTGCGAAGATATCCTTCATAATTTTCATCCACTAAGATAAAAAGGAACACTGGCTTATTCGGAAGCACTTCACTCTATGACTAAATAGAAATGTTAAGTAAATGGATTTAGTAGCCATCGGAATTCCCATATTTAGCTATCTGGGCAAGTTTTTCTAAACCTTTCTGAAATTACCGGAGACTAATTATTGCACTCTGCTTGATGGTGTTCTCTTTTGTCAACTATCACCCTTCTCTAACTATAAACTTCCTTTAAAGGGTTCTGACCTTCGCGGTGTCATGTTGGTCACCAGACCACCAAACCACTTAAATCGGGAAATGGTTATACGACATTCCTATTTGACACTCTAATTCAACTCAATCCAATTAAAATAACAGTATTCATTGAACAATTCACCTCAGAAAACAATAGCCGATATGAACACTTTGGAAGTTGCCCATGCTTAAGATTTTAAGACAAAATTATAATTACGATTTGAGGTTTCATTTACCCCCATCACAACCTGCAAAGGACAGCAGCATAATAAGCCAGTTCCGTTTTGGTAGCTTTGTACATGCGCTCATCTACCAGAGGCAAATGTTTTGGCATAAACAAGCCAATCCCGCACTTACAACACGTATTCCAAAATTTGAGTTTACATGAAAATCTCATCAAAATCATTCTTTCTTAAACTGTTCATAACAGAAGGAGGTCACAAGTGTGCCTGGTTTTGTGAAGTTTATTGTGTCTCCATTGTCATTTCTGTGTAAGAGTTTGCATTTTAGTCTAAAATACATATTCTCGTTCGATTTGGCTAGACACTTATAGTGTTGTATGCACGCACTGACGAAAACAAGGGAACTCAGATACACCTACGTTCTGAGCTCGGTTTGTCTATCCCACGCTAAAATGGAATCTACTGCCGTTGCGCGTGATGCTCCGCATAAGCAATGGTGTAGGGAAAACAAGCCAGTGAGCCACAACTGGAAAAGAGGCCGTGGTCGGCTCGACTTCAACCAATAGGTCGGAAACTGTGCCGTAAAACTCCATCTAACCATCTAACCCATGCTGTGCCCCACAATTCCATGCGGCCACGGATAACCGAACTGATTACTTCGTTACCGTATTCATGATAATCAGCTCAGATCTCAGCTCCTTTCCTCCAAAACCGCATACACCCACCCCCACCCCCAACCCCCATTCCCACCCCCTCCCCTACATAAACACACACACACATTCTTGATCCGTTTGGAATTCGAATTAATGGGAAATGAACACATTTTCATAGCAGGACTACGGAAGTATATCGGCTGATTGGTGGGTTCGATAAGAACCCTCAATATCAATTTTCTGTCAACAGTTAAAGCCACGCATAGGTTGGTTTGTAAATTTTACCCACCATTCCGGACTTGCTAAGATTTTCACATGGTAATGACTACTGTTCAAACCATGGAACATGACTTATTATGATAATAATCATGGTTATTTTTTTTTCATTTGGTAAAACCCTCCATCATTCTCGTTATGTTATCCGTATCAGCCAGTGTGTCCCGTTGCATCATTCCAAATCCCCTAGTGTGCCAAATATCAGTTCATTATGTAAAAAGTACATTTGAAGACATGATCCGGTTTTATGAGTTACACAAAAAAGGACAACATCAACAATTATTTTAAGGCACTTCATGTGTTAGTCAATATTTGTCGGAGTAATACTATTTTCACTAGTCGTCTTCTACCTACAGACTTACTGGTAGGATAAACAAATGCCGAAATTTTGAGTCAGTATTGGAATATTTGTGCTCTGGCTTGAGCGGCCAAGAAAGGACAAAAACGAGGAGGGAAAATGACCGTCTTCATAACAGAGATGACGACCGTTTGAGAGAGATGTCGCACATTCTGCTAAATTTGTCAATTTCGTCGCCGTAGAATTTACTCCAGTTGTGTAGAAGACTTTACTGCGTATCTCATTAGCTGACCAATGGACTGTTTGTTGATGTTGGTCATTGTTACTTTGTTACTTTGTTGGTTTGTTATTCCTCCAAAGGTGGGAGTGCTTCTGCCATTTGGAAATCATATGCATAAGGTCTATATCATATTAGCTTCAGTGACATCTCTATTTAGTGCATTCAAAATACTGTGAAAATGAAGTATTTTAACCTTTTTTTTCGTTTATTTGTTTTATCATAACAGTTAATGAACAAGATAATAGATGATCGCTTCTCCGCCTTTTGGTTAAGATCATGTGTAGTATCTGTTCTTTTCATCCAGTCTAGAATGGAGCCATCCATGACAGACCAACTTAATGTAAATGTTCCTGGAGGTCCGTGAGGTTGGTCGCGTACTGTTTTTCACAGGATGTAATAGCTTCTTCGGGAAGCAGTTAAAGTTTGGTTTCGCCGAAAGGTAGTTTGCCAAAGGGTCTTGAGGACTTTGGGAAAATGTTTTAACATTTTTCGTCTCGCCCACAAAACTGTATAACGGACTTGGCGTCTCCTCGTTCGTTATTTTTCAAACTTGTAGCCTTGGCCATTTTCCCCCCAAATAAATTCAATGTGTTTTAATAGCATGTAGAGCAAGAAACATACAACATCCAGCCAATTCCAGCATGCATACATAAAAACAAGGAAAAGTAACAAGGCCTTCTGTATATTCAAGCCGAGAAGATCGGAGGCTGGTTTGGTCTACAACCAATATTACGTCTCTAGTTTTCAAGCTTACAGTTGCATCACCAATGAAGGGAGAGGAGGATGGCCGCTCCCTCCCCTTGAGCATACCTTATGCATCTTTTTATGAGGTTTTTTTTTTCTTTTTTACAATATGGCTAGTATTTCCCCCTAATGCAACTAATACGCCCTGCAGTAACGTAGCCAGGATTGTGTCATGGGGGGTTGGGATACGAAATGATGAAAAAGTCCAAGGATATAAAGAAAAACCGCAGTTTTATGGTTTTTGCATTGCAAGTTGGGTCATGGGGGTTAAACCCCAAAACACCCCTGCCAAATCCCAGCCACTGTCAATAGCAGCTTCCTGCATATCCAGAGATCTGGAAGTCTGCATTTTGCTTTTAGACCTAATAATGGTGGAGATTGGGTGTTCTTTCAAATGGTTTGGCTCCCTGTATTGCAAATTCCTGGTTGCGCGACTGCATGTTTGTAAAGTTGAGCCAAAATCTTACCATCGATTAAACTTAAGTCAACTATTAAGGCATATTTTTCAAACAGAAATGATTATGTAACGACTCAACAACGTATTACTGAGATGTAACGGCTGGGCGCTTCTCCTGTGTAGACAGAACAAAATGTTCCTTCTCATTGCGTGACTTTGGCCCAAAGTTTGAACAAGACGACCCGTTATCGGTAAATCTATTGTCTAGCCTCATCAAAGGCGACCTTTTGTCTACAAGTCTGAAAATTTTACAATTTACTTTTGAATATGACAATAGTAAGATACCCTCATCTTTACACACTGAAGACGTGGCCTTTATCTAATAATCGCAACCCACTGAAGCCATAAAGAGCATTTAATTGTTAAGGTACCGGTAGAAGAAAAATATGATTTAAAGGGTTAATTCCAAACCAAACCACCATTTTTGTAGTATGTAACAAACTTTTTCAATAGGCACAGCTCTGTGGTTGACAATGCAGAGCACCAAAGCTCGTGTTACACAAAATGTACATACAGAAGGGGGTTTTGATTACACGTGTGCTTTTATATACTAACGTGAAGTAATAAACTTAAGAATGTGTCTGGAGGAGGATGAATTTTAGACAGTTGTGGGAGGGGCTTAAGTATAAGTAGGATAGGAAAACTGGAACAATTTGCGGTAAGAGGATCATGCGTTTAAGAATAATCAAAATCCAAATGAAATTAAGTTTATATTTGAGCGTTTTGTGCACATGTGTATGAAAGAGAATAGCCCGCTGAAATTGACTAGTCGCTGCTTTCATATACACTTTGTTGATGTAAACTAAGGTAATTAGCTACGTCAAGTATCTGGCAACCTGCTGACCTGTTTGATGAAGGAATTACGGGTACTGCTGAAACTTTTGAAAAAAGCTGAGTATCAGTTTAAATGCTCTTAAGGCCTACTCAATGGGTAGTAGAACTTGTAAATTCTGCTGGTATATCCAGACTACGTTGATTTATTTTCATAGGTAATGAACGTAAAGGAGTAAAACACATTTGCAGATAATGTAATCAAACAGTCATTTCTGGTTCCTTATACTCGTGACAAGTGAAAGAGTGATTTTTAAAATGGCCGTTGTATCTCATCGTTTGTTACTTGGTCTTCTGTTTATTGTCATTTTACAGGTAAGCATAAATTTTGTCCAAGAATTATGTAACTTTCTTTAATACTAATGTTTTACAGTTTATTTGAGAGGGAAACCTCCTATTACAAATGAGAACTAAAAAGAAAGTAAAACTGTCTTATAAATAGAATGTAAGGACTCGTTATCATGAGTTTTCGTCTGCATACAGCTTTCCGCTATGCTCCAGCTGTTTCATGGTGCTCAAAATAAATATCCAGTCGACACGCCACCTCCACGATCAGTTTATGAAATGCTATGTATGAAAGCGGTGTAGCAATATTTTTTCAGTTACAGAAATTGCGATAGACACATGATGGCATTAAGTTTATCTACTGCAAAAAAAAAAAAAAATAAGAAAATATCTACTAGCATGTAAAACTTGTTGATATAGATTTCTATTAGCAACCTCCAAATTTAATTTAACCTCAGTACAAGGAGTTACCCCAAAACCTGTCTTTATTGTGATGCCAAATGGTTTTCAAAATTTCCTGTAACAAAATGAGATATATTCATGTTTTGACCGTGTGGCTTCAAAGAGGGGTGGTGTCTGGGCATTTTGATAGAGGAAAAACATGAAAAGAATGCCCCTTTTCTTATTTTTGTCTTCGTTGCCTTCTCTTTTTACAATTTTTAAGCTTAAAAGGGGGTTGAACCCCTGCAACACCCTTAATCCCACTCGGCTTCAAACCTAGTAAAAGGCAAATATCAAAAAAAAAAAACCCTTTTGACGAGGGCTTTAAATAGGCAGAGCACAGTAGTTAGTTAAAGATAATGAAGGCCTAAGTGATCCTTCTTAAAGGAAGAGAACAGTACAATCTACATAGAAAATTAATTACATAACACCCTGGATACAAAAGCATAAAAACACACCAGCGATATCAATGTCAAAATACATGTTTATTTAGCTTACCATAGAAATTTTGTTTTAAAATCACTCTAAAACCAGAAATTGTTAATATTGCATGTTTGTAATATTTTGACTCATTTTTTAAAGAATATTCCTCTGAAATAACTGTAAAACTTGAAAAATTCAAGAAAACACGTTTTTTTTTTTTTTTCAGGAAGAGTCCGTGTTGGCAAAGTTATTACAATATGGAGTCGCCATGAGTAAACTTTTAGTCTAATTAACATTTTATACTCTGATAAGAACTTTTAGGTTAGAAAGGGAGCTTGTTTAAGGCGACTTTGTTATGGAAATCAGTTGTTTGCAGAGCCGGGCTATATAAAGGTTACTCATTGCTAGGGGGGTTATTCGACGGCTTTCCGATAAGATATCAAAAACAAGTACTCCCATGGTTCTCTGCAGCATCTGAGGAATTAGTTAGGCTTGCAGTCGAGAGGTCTGAAATTCGACCCGTGGTCATACCGAAAACTTAAAAATGGAACTAGGGTAGAGGAACCAGTATTCAACCCTTTGAGGAATTTCTTGAAATTTTTCCTCCCAGGTAAAGTGGAATCATATGGCTCAAAATGTTCTTGTAAGATATTATGATGGCTAACATGTTACCATCAAAAAACATTGAATTTAATCTTTTCTTTCAGAAATAGCTCACCATAAAAGTTTGGATTTGCCTACCCAGTATTCAACCCCCTGTTACTAGTATTCAATTTTGGGGTCCAGTATTCAACCCCCGATCATTATGCCCCAAAAATTATTCCATAAAGTACAATTTAGATAAAATGTCAACAGAATGGAAATATAAATTACCTTTATTACCTCTTGTTTATTATTTGATTCTTGAACAACTTTTTGATGAGGGATGAATTTAGAGGGAAATTTCACCTTGCTGTCATGTCCGTTTTCTTTTATTAGGTCAGTAGGGGCAAATAACACTTATTCAGTGCAAAATTATTGATTCTGCCAATATTTTCTAAAAGACCCAGAATATTTTTACAGAACTATGCTCAATAACTAAACATTAGTGACTTCTTTTAGAAATGACCAGAAAATCGTACTGGATTTCATTCACAACATCGTTGGTTCCATAAATGTACCAGGGGGTTGAACACTGGGTAGCAGATAAAGATTGTGGCACCAGTATTCAACCCTCTAAAAATTTCCCTCAAAAGGTTCCATAATATTACTATTGTCCTAAAATTTGTTTATAAATTGCTAAAATGATGAAAATTTAGCCTTGACATTTCATTATTTCTTAAACCAGTCTCTTTTTAAATGGATGACAGAAAATTACATTCCTGTGATTTTAACCAGCTTGCCTTACATGACCTTTTAAGAATAGCTATTTTCAAAAGAATTCCCCAAATTCTTGCATACAAATATCTCCAAAAGGTATTTAATTGCAAATCAGTTTCACAGAAGTGGATGGCAATTAAGCAGAGAAGTTGTTTTCACCTTTGGTATAATTTTTATGTGGGATGGAGCAGTTAGTTCACTGGAAAATGGAGAATTATATCTTAGGGGGTTGAATACTGGAGGGGGGTTGAATACTGGTGCCTCTACCCTATGCCATTTCGCTTGGATCTCAGTCTAAGCATAGAGTAAGAAAAACTAGCAAGTGAGCCAAAACTGGAAAAAGGCCGTGCCCGAGCTGTTAAACCCCATCTAACAGTGACCTAGTGACTGAGGAGCCTATGGAGGTATATACATAACGGTTCTGGCATAGTAGTTTTCATAGAATTTTCCATAAAATCATAGCTTTCACATTAAACAGTGCCAGACAACTATACTGGGTAAATGGGAAGCCTCATATTAAGTGATAAAGTAAGATTTCACAAAAAATAAATTATTGTATGATTCAGTCAAACCTCATAGTATATCATGTAAAACAATAAGTCTCGCGACGTTGCGACTCTAACCTACCCTCATCTATTCAACCCTACACCAAACGTTGAGATATTATGTCAGGTATGATATCCATGCCTCGAGTCATGAATGTGACATCCTGCAGATCAAAATGTGAGGAATCGGTGTGTGGTGGGTATGTTTTCCCCCTGTAGGCTTGGTTGTAGAAAAGTATTTCTTTCCCTCCTGGCGTTAAGGGCGATTGAAGGAGAGGACTTCTACCGCATCTGAACTGTTTCTGAAACAGTCCCTCCTTTTTAATCTAGTTAATTGAGGAATGAGCTGTATTTGTTGGAGTATTGGTGATGAATAAACCGTTGAAACTCCAAATTTTGAAATATGACTGACAAGGCGAATTATTTTCTTCCATCGAAAAATGTCCTGTTCATGGACTTAGTTCCCTAACGTATGCATAGCGTGTGTTTCTCGCACTGCAATATTTCGTCTTATAAAGCTTGTAAATAAAGGAAGCTGATATCTTTTTTGTTCATATTCTGCGTGCCAAACGAATGCGAGCCAAGCGCTTCATTCTGCTTGTAAGCATGCGAAACGTTTTATATGAAGCGCGTTGACGGTCGCGCATTCTTGAAAAGGCAAAACCCGCAAATGTAGAACCAATCAGAAGTCGCTAACGCGTGTCTGTAAAAAATGCACGGGCCACTGAAATCCTAAAGTTAGGATTTCTATGGCACGGGCGCTTTTGACGTCAACTTGGACGATGCAATTTTTAAAGCAGGGAAGAAATTCACTAAAATTTTACATTGGCTCAATGCTGCAAACAATTTATCCTTAAATATTAAGAAAACTAAAGTTTTAATTTTTGATGATAAGAGACACAACGATCCAAATATTTATTTACGCCTTGGAGGCACCTCTATCAAGCCGTCGCCATACACAAAATTCTTAGGAATCTTAATTGACAATAAACTGAACTGGGAAGAACACGTTTCTCATATTACTAAAACAATAGTCCGTGTAAATGGTATTATTATAAAACCACGAATTTTCTTCCTAGAAGTGTGCCCATTTTGATTTATAATGCTTTAATACTTCCTTATCTAAATTAAAGTTTGTTACTTTGAGGAAACGCTCATAAGACCATTTTAAACAATTTACATTCCTTACAAAAGAAGGTTATTAGAAATATTCATAGTGTCCCACACAATACTCATTGTACTCCTTTGTTTACGGATTCTAATATTCTAAAAATGTTCGATCTTTACAGCTATCAAGTTGGGATATTGTTCGATTCTTAATTATATTAGAACATAATCTGTTTTTGTCGTACCGCATGTGTTTATGGTAGAAATAAACTTGAAACTTTAAACTTGAAACTTAAACTTGAAACTTGAAACATAATATGCAAGGCCTGCAAATGGACAAGAGCCTCCGTAGTTGCTAGTGGTTTCTGCAAATGATTGTAACGATCGGTGTGTTCCAGAAAAACAATTTAGTGTCTAACCAATCAGAGTGCAGAATTCTAAATAAACGGTCAGTAGAGGTGGTAGAACATTATACAACTCATTCTTGTGGTGTGTCGTTAGCTCTTATCTAACCAGGGAGCTGTTACGTAATAGCTCCCTGATCTAACTAACTATAACTAATTTACTAGTGTATATTTTTGAAAGTCATGAATAACTTATTTACTGGAACTTTCAAAATTTGAAATAACTGAACATTAAAAATAGATTTAAAGAATTATAGTTTTGGAAAGCCTGCTCGACTTAACCAATCGGTTGGAAACTGGGCCACGAAACTCTGTCTAACTAACTAACTAACTAACTAACTAACTAACTAACTAACTAACTAACTAACTAACTAACGTACCCACGGTGAAAGTATTCTCTGTTTCATTTACTCTCCGCAAATGTGTCTAGAATCTTTCCTTTCTTGTAATGGACGTCACCAGACATTTTTAAAGGGGGTCGTATTTTGTGAGCGTAACGGTGTGCCGTCCAGAGGCCCGCTCAAGGGTCCATGGTGGGGTCCAGGGGCGAAGTCCAAGTGGGGGTGCAGGGGGCGAAGCCCCCGGAAGCTCTGAGGATATAGGCATTTCAAATGCCTGTATTGCGGTGAAATTATCGTCAAATATTGCTAGTTTGGTAATACTAAAATTATAAATTCATAAAAGTTCAGAGCAAAACGTGAACCTGTGGATGGGGATCAACGCGAAAGCTTTAAATCTCAAAATGACAATGACCCCAGACAGACAGAACGTTTTTCTTTTAAAGTTGGGGGCTACTGTGGGATCCATGGGTGCGGTAAAGGGGACCAACTGGAGTGGTAGAATCCAGAAAAAATAGCAAACCTCAAATAAAAATCATACAAAAAATTTAAGCAAATTGAACTCTGAAATGCAAGGAAATTTAAGAACATTATTCAAATCTACAATGAATAGCACCTATTAAACTAATTAAGATATCAGGCTCTATAGCACAAAACCGTGCTGCGTACACAATGTGATTTTACCAATTTTTTTTTTTACTTTTTTTTTTTAACTTTCAACCTTTCTCCTTCAAGACCTAGAAAATAGTTTCATTTATTCCATAGAAAAGAAATGGAAAGGTAAGAGTTAAAAACGCATAGCAAAATTTGAAGGAAGAACAGAAGAACTTAGTTGAGATTTAGAGTAATGATTGACCCATCACTCAGTTTGATTCGTATGCATACCTAAAAGGAAGTTAATGTTCAGTTTTACCACCTCTACCATTCGTTTTTGAGAATCCTGCTTTCTGATTGGTTGAACACTGGCCTTTTATTTCACTGCACACGGTCAATAAACCCCAAAACAGTGATAAAGATGAAGATTTTCAAACATTTCCGGTGGTAGAATAGGAATAACCCACATTTTTCTGACCATTACTGTCTCATAAACCTTCTCGACTCCAAATTAGCAACATAAATGACTCGACTTCGCCTCGTCCGTTACTCTTCCAATTTGGGGTCTTGACGGTTTTGTTCATCATAATAGTCAGCCAAATGCGATTTATTCCTTTAATATCCGTATCATCATTTCCCAAACTTAAAAGGCCTTGACTCGACAGATTTTGTTGGGACAAGTACCTCTCCATAGTATACTATCCGATCAAGTAAAACAGCACGGCTGAGTCAAAGGTGGATACTTTAACACAGACAAGCAAATGGTACATGCATTCAATGAGCAAGGAGTCGAAATCTAGACAGGGCATCCTACTTTGCAGGTTTTTTCTGTTTGTAGTTATGTTAAAATTCTGAGAGCAGTCTACTACTACAACAATATCATCATCATCCTTGGAACTTTTTTTCCGTTGAGATTTTAAGTCAATTTGAAATATCCGCCTTTTGCACTTCCGTTTTAATTTTAAGGTATACTGAGCCTAAACTGACATAGAGAGACGTTTTAATGAAGTTCAAAAAATGTTTTCTCCATTAAAATAGATATCATTTAGAGGTATTTCATGGAAAGTACTATAAGATATATAATTATAATACTATGGGAAGGTGTAGCTGCATATAGACGAATCCGATTAGCGCTTGCTTTTAGTGACTCGAGGTAGCCATAAGTGGGCTCCATCAGCCTTTAATCGTCTTCATTTATTGTCTACGTGAATTTCAAATCCTCATATTCAGTGAAGTTGACAAGGTCAAGATACACTTCAGTGTACAACCATCCATGGAACAGGTTAGGAAGGAAATTTAAAGATTAAAGGTGATGGACCCCAGTAATGGCGGACTAAAATCAGACCATCAAAATCTGTCCGGATTCGTTTATAGCCAATAGGACTTGCTAGCGGACGGCACTTTACAAAAATTAAGGAATGAAATAGTAACACAATTGGAGGACTAATTGCAGCGAGATTAAGCATTCAACATCTTCAAAGAAATTTAACTTTGCAATGGCAGAAGAAATCCTTCTTCGATTTTTGGTCTATCCTTTAAACGTTTCTGTAAAATAAAAAACTCAAAGGGGGGTCATCGGCACCCCCCCCCCCCCCCCCCCTTGGTGACGCCCACTTGCCCACATGTTACGGTCAGTTCAATCCTTGTGTATAATCATTATTATTATGTTTCTGTTTTGCCGTGCAGGTACTTTCTGCCAACACCGAAGATTGTGACAGTCCAAACGGCGAGTGTCCAGACGAGGAATACAAACTGTTCGGCGGAATAAGTCGATGGATAATAATCTTAGGTGCCATTTTGTTAATCATATTCGTCATAGCGTTTACTATATTCTTCATACTTGTAGAGCGCAGAGGGCGAGAGGATAAGGTAGTTGATGAGGCGCACTTTCAAGCTCTCGAAGTTCAGCCACTGTCAATTTTTGAGAGGTTTCGATTTGCGTACAAGGAATTTGTTTTCCGCTGTGCGCGCAAGATTTGTCTCTTTTCTGCTGAATATCCCTACTTCGTCATAACCATTGCTCTTGTAGTTGTGTTCTTCCTGTCACGTGGAGCTAGAGATATTTATATATCCACCGACCCGATTGAAATATGGTCGTCACCAGACAGCGAAGCGTTTACAGAAAAGCAGTATTTCGAAAAGCACTTTGATCCCCTACCTCGAGAAGCCCATATTATCCTGAGTTACCATGGAAATCCAATACAACCATCAGGGGACGAAAACCAATTGAGTCATATTTTGTCGCACAACATTCTGAATCAGGTAAATATCCATTTTTGTTTTCAGATATAGTTGTCTCGCATCTTGCTTACAAATGGACAATTTTCTTGAAGATACAGGTACTTTCTCGCCATACTGCACACGGTCAGTCAGTGGGGTTTTCTATTGGATAGCCATACTGCACGTTTATTCCTTATTCATAGCCCCAGAAACAATAATAATTTCGGTAAAGAATAGTTGCCACCTCCACCTATGATTCGATGGACAAACCATTCACATTAAAGCCTCTTTCTTTCTTAAGAGCCAAATCACAAAAATGATATTTAAAATGCAAGCTGTACCTTTTCAACTTAAAAAGTGTAAAATTAGGAACGGATCTAAAATGAAAAGTGAATTTTCACTCAAAACTGGATGAGAGTTTTTCTTTTAGAATTCAAAATTGTCACTCCAGATGGTCCCCTTATTCATTAGGTGCAGTCTCGTTTCTTAGCGTTTTGACCGACTGAATGGTCATACGGTCGGGAGGTCTGAAGTTCGACCCCTGACCCGTCCGATTATGCCGATGACCTACTGTCATTGTGCTTGGTGATAGCATTTAACTTCAGCTTTTCGAAAAATATCAGATTAGCAAGTAGGCCCGTACGGATTCGTGTTACCGAAAAAAACGTGAAATGGCTCAAAAGGGGAAACATTCTTCATAGACACATGTAAAACAAAAAGGGGCAATGCCAATATTCCATGTTGTATAGGGACGAAATGTTTTTGTGCCCTAGCTGTAGGCTCGTAAGTTGGCAAGTCCTCGAATTTCCAACTTTCCAAAGTGTTCCTTCTTCTCAGGTTCTACAACTGCAGCAGAAGATACAATCCATCAGAGTTTTAGATAATGATGATAATACATACGTTACTCTCGCCGATGTGTGTGTTACACCTCTTGGTCCAGAGACGAAGCAATGCAATGTAAGAAGTGTACTGAACTATTGGCAAAACAACCAAGAACGACTGGATTTCGAGACTACGGACAAGGACGGCACACCTTTTAATTACAAAGATCATTTTCAAGCGTGTGTTAGGTAAATCAGACATCATTAGAAGCGTTAGTCTCTATAGGTACTTTTGAAATAGGTAATTAGCCACTTGAAAAGGTGCCCAAATATACTTTCCCTCAATTTAAAGTGAACTCTCTTGCAAAAAAGGTTCACTCACCCTTTGGCGAAAAATTGTTAAATTAGAAGGTAGATTGCAAATGCTGAAATATTCAAACGGATTTCAGCTTGCAAATAAAGACAAAAGTATAGTGATGACTAACGTCGTAGTACAGTAGAATAATTACAAGTAAAATCATCTCAGCATCTTGTAAGTTAATTGTTGCAATTTTCATAACAACCTTGCCTAACACAGATATATATGAGCCTTCACCTATTAAGAAGTTGAGATTAATGAATAAGTGTAGGTGTGCTGGTGGAGAAAGTTATTGAAACAGATAATAATTATATAACCGTGCCTCATTTACTGCAACGTAGTTTCAAACATCAAAAGTGAATTTAATTCATGTTCGTGTAAAATAGGTGGCAGAGTATTCTCTTCAAAAATGTGTAATGCTGCGCGAACGATTATCCGAGCATAGGGCCACCATTTTGTGGCACGGGGCGTACAGAAAATGTTCAAAATTTAGTAATCAGGAAATGGCCTTCGCCAGGTTTGAATAAGTAGACTCCAGGCAGTCGTTGTTTTGAGATTTGGTTTTCGATAAGTGTTCGCTTCAAAAAAATATTGACAAATTGAAAAACGATCACCATTTTGTCGGCTTATATTCTGGTCTGTGTATACACATGGGTACCTTTCTGTCTGCATGTGAAACATGATAGTTAAAAATATTCCAGAACTTTTTAGCAACGTGCGACAAAGTGTTGCCCAACCTGAGAAGGGGACTGAGGAACAATTGATACTTATAGGGCTGACAGAATGTGTTGTATTTTTTCCTGAGAAGTTTAGGTGACTATGATACTTTTTTTCAGGCAATTCATCGAAAGAGAACAGATACGCTAGGGGGTTTTCTGTATAATTAAGAGAATGCCATTGTATAGACAAATCCGATTAGCGCTTTTTTGTGACTGTAGGTAGCCATTAGTGGGCTCCATCAGCCTTTAATCGTCTTCATTTATTGTCTACGTGAATTTCAAATCTTCATATTCAGTGAAGTTGAGAAAATCAACATACACCTCAGTGTTAAACCATCCATGGAACCGGTAAGGAAGGAAATTTAAAGATTAAAGATGATGTACCCCAGTAATGGCCGAATAAAATCACACCATCACAATCTGTCTGGATTCGTCTATAGGTTTTAATGGTTATCATAATGTTTCCATCTCTACCCGAAATTCAGACTTCGAGAACTTTAGAAGTAACAAACAACTCGTGAATAGGGTATTAGTGGAGGGATGACCTTTTCTTTGAAATTTTGAAAAATCAGGTATCGTCATATGCGATCCTATACCATGTAAGCTACCATTGGAATCGAATTTTTGTGTTAAAATGTTTGAGCCATGTCCCCTTACAGATGCCTTGTTGATAGTTCCTAAAGACGGCCTAGGCTAATATCCCATCAACGCTACGCCAGTACATCAAAGTCGTCAAATCTAAAATGCATTAATCGTGTTTACCATTTGACAACATGCTAACCCACAGCTCTCGACAAAACACTGAGTTAAGAGTGTTTGTGAGAAATGCATCGTGGACTAACGGTCAAAGATGAAATGTACCGAAAGACCTCACAGCAATATCAGAATATTTAGCACTTTTTGGGACTTCGACCGTAGGCTAAAAGCATAGGCCAATAAGAGTTCGCTAGACCGGCAACCTCTGCAAGTATGCAATACGCATGCGTTCATATGCAAAGCAGCTACCAAGGTACAGCTGACCTTGTGTCCCAATCGAACTTAAGTACCAAATTTCTCAACTCCGTCAATTATATTTTGACGGGATGAATACTTCCACCCAACTCAGGATTGTTTGTAATTTAAAGGAAGAATAACGAACTTGCCGGGTTGCGTTTATGAACTGATGAAGTAACCTGTTTGAAGAAGGGTCAGTTTTGGTGCATATAACGTGTAATTTTTTTATGTCCAGTGACCCTTCATTGTTAAACGACGGAACCCCTTTAAACCAATCCTGTCGCGGACCGCTGGAAAATTCCGTTCTCCCAGATGAGGTTCTTGGAGGATACCAAGGTAAGCGATCGGCATCTAAGCCTTCGTTTCTATTTCTCTTATCGATTACCCATCCAACGTACCTTCCATATTGGGTTCCTGTAGACAAGTCCGTCTGTAGTTAGTGAAATCGGGCATTAGTCCATCAGCCATCAATTAGTTTTGTTTAATTATCTACAGACAATTCTTAACCCTCATATTCAGTGAAATTGAGGAAATCAAGAGGTGCTTTAGCGTGCAACCATTCTTAATACGTGTAATTAGGACACAAAGATTAAACCTGATGGAGACCAGTTGTGCCAAACCAAATCAGACCATCACTTGACTATTCAGATTCGTCTATAAGACCTTATGCATGTTACTTCATAGAACAGAAAACACGCGCTTTGTGAGGTAAGCGCACGATGGTAGGATGCGCACGTAGAAACTGCAGTTGCGTAGCCACTTGAACCCTCACACTCATTATTCGACAAAACAATAAATATTCTTGATAACTCATTTAAGCGACTTTTATATAAAGGAATGAGGGGAGGTTAATTCAATTAAAACGAGCTTGAAAATGTCATTTCCGGCCAACTGATATAGTGGCGCTCAGCTTAGATAGTCTTCCCATAATTCTCGGTATGATTGAACATTTCAGAGAAATTAGTGAGTTGCTGCTCAAGATTAATCTGTTGGCCCAAAATTTCCATATTTCAAATGATGCAAGATCGGTAATTTTATTGTAATGTCTAATTTTTGGAGAAGTTTACCCCTGGGTAGGTGCACACTAGTCTGTTTTAAAAGGTGTTTCTTGATTGGCTGTTGTCATTGTTTTGCATCGATTGTTCTGGTTTGGGATTAGTTAGGAATTACTGCTACCTTTAGCCAGTAGGGAAATTTGGTGTCAATCAATGTGCATTGTCCCGTTTAATCTACTACTGTAGTTCATTGCATGCGACTGAATGATCAAATAAAGAGTGCATCTTTATTCATAAAATGTTACATTGCTGAACTCTAAAGCATCATTTTCGGTACAGATTCCAATTTCGATGAAGCCACAGCTCTTTTCATATACATTCCTCTACTGTATTATTCCGACGAAGACCCAAGATTAACCAAGACCCTACTGTGGGAAAAGGCATTTCTGAATCTAATGGTCAACTACACTATTGAAACTCTTAATATTTCCTTCTCAGCAGAGGTAAGTCTCTACGTACGTGAATTACCCACCCATCCATATGGTTATGCATTTTTAACACGCTCCCTCTCCTGGAAAATGTTTGGTTAAACGTTCGTCATGGTGATAGGAGTTGTGACTCAGGGGTGTATAAAAGTTCTACAAATAATGCGCGCGTTAAAACACCGCAATGAGATGCGGCATAAATGTGTAGAGGGAGTCAGAGGGTATCAAAGTATTTGAAATGTTGAATTAATTGCGTGGCATAGAGGTGCTTCCATACACCCAAAATGTTTGACTTTCAAAATGAGCATTGACTGACCCTTTCCGGAGGTCAGAGGGTGGTTCGTATCATTTTAAGTGCATTAGTGGTGTCCTTAGGGTGTTTTTTTCTTCCCAGCGAGTTTCAAGTTTGCCATGAACTTGATACATTTTAAATTCTTTGATCCCCGAAAAATTCTTTCACCCTGGAAAAGATTTGCCGTTAATACCTTGCTTGGCTACAAGTTTGAACAGCGGTCTAAAATTTTATTCCCAATGAGAGGCGAAGAATATTGTAAAGGACAAATTTTGTTATACATCATAATATCGGAACATTGCTAAGTGTACGGTCTCTGGGGTAGATCCGTGACCAGAAATAGTATTGGAGGGGGCAAAATGGATTCAGAGGAGCGAGGAAAGTTTTCAGGGGAGTTTAAAATCAACAACTTATTTTTATGTCTCCTCCCCTTCCCTCCCTGCCCCTGGTGACGGATTTACTGTTGCCTTAATAATACAAAAGAAAACGAGCCAAAGGATTCCACTATCTCAGTTCTTTTGGTAGGTAGCGGTGGCACAGCCTATATTAGGCTGAATTATGCATTCTCTGTGCTGTAAGGAGTTTCCACGTTTACAACGTTATTTCAGTGGGCCTATTATTTGTAGGTGAGGTTAAAGTAAGCGATGCAAGAGGACCCCGTCAGATTCATCCAGGGAAATCATTAACACCTTAAGGGTGCATCATTCATTCACAACTGCATTTTGATTCAAAAGATGAAGGAAGGAGTAAAATTTGTTTTGTAAATAACCACATCACCAGTAGAACAATAGTGCAACCCGAAGTAAATTGGATTGAGTAGCATAAAATGGGTTAGTTTATCCATTTCCGTAAGTTAATATCGGGATGACGCAAGGCGATGTGACCGTAATGGAACAATGGAAATTGAGGATTAAAGTCTGAACTAGTTGTAATTATATTTTCACAATTTTCACAGCTTTTCTCGTAATTCATCGATAGTTTACATCGGTCTGCCTACTTATTTTGTTGAAGTGTGCTCTTCGTTGCGGTGGTTTGTAGACTGATAAATGGCCATTAATGCTGCACATGAAGTGTCTCTGATAAGTTTCCGGACTTTCCACGTCCCTGACTTGTCGAATCAATCAATAATTTTACATTTTTTCAGAGATCACTTTCTGATGAACAAGTCTTGGTGGACAAGAAATCTACACAGCTGACAATTTTAGTCTCCTACAGCGTTATGTTCGTATACATGGTGTTTATGATTGGACAGGATCAATTGTCAACAGATATAAAGGTATGTGCATTGAATTTCAAAGAAATAGTGGACGAGGAATTAATATCTCTCTTATGCACTAATAAATTGAAAACAGTGGAGGAGCTGTGTGGCGAAAATGAGAGATCCCCGCCCCACCCTTCAAGTTATGTTAGTTAGGAGTTACATGCAACGCCTATAAGTAAATGACATATCTCTTCTGAGACTTGCAAAAACCTTAGAGCTTCCGGAGGCTTCGACGCCTGGACGCCAACTCCCAAATCAGAAAATAAAGGGTCAAAATAGGCACGCTTTTATTTGAGTTTCCTTGACTCAATCAGACTTAATCTTTCTTAACTTTGACGTTTTAATAATTTTTGGAAAAGTCATGACAGTTATATAATTTAATGATATGTATCATTTTCTATTTTTTTTTTTTTGTAATACAAAGGTTGGAGCAAGAATCGTCATTGCTTTGACTGCAATCCTTATTATTCTTGCATCTGCTGTGAGCGCCCTCGCTGTCGCCTATAGTTGGGGATTCACGATGACTCCTATCGTTATTCAGGTGGTCCCGTTTCTTGCACTGTCTATCGGTGAAAGTAACATTTTCGTAATTCTCCAGAAATTTAGTGTAAGTTACTACATATTTTTCAGTTGCTTCCTTTTTATCTCATTTGTTGCAATGGTATTAGTGAGTCCAGTAATTCGTTGTCACAAAGAATTGTGGGGAACACGACGGGATATACAATCTAAGCTAAGGAAATAGTGCACGAAATTTTCTTCCTTTCCTGCATGAAATACTAATCAGTGCCGTCGGAAGGTATTTTCGATTGGGGGGCTGACTCGGGCTGACTATCTAAGCGGAGCGCCACCATCAGTTGACGCGGAGCGTGCAGAAAATTTTGAAAAATCGCAACCCCTCAGACGGCCGGAAATGAAATTTCCCGGGCTTGTTAATAGTATCTAAGCAGTCGTTATTTTGACCTTTCGTTGTAATAAAATGTTCACTTCAAAAAAAAAAAAATGAGCAAATGGCAAATGATCAAAAAAGTATCAAATAAAATGTACCACTGTAACAGTTTATGAAATGGTAAGGTAATGTATTAAAGCTAATCATTGGAAAATGAGCCTTTATACGTATTCTCAATATTATTTTACTATATAACTTTCAACATGAGATCATGATGAATATAAATTATTAAAACTGGAGCAACTTCAGTTACAGGCAAAAATCCCGAGACTTCTCAACTTTGATGGAGCAGTGCCGTCGGAAGGAGTTTTGGATTGGGGCTGACTTGTGCATGTTGAAAAGATGGATATAGTACAGATACGCTACACGCCACCATGAGTTGGCACGTAGCGTATGGAGGAAACTTTTGAACACATTGCCTCCGAGATTGCTGGAAATGGCCCTAAAAATTAGGCAGACATAGGGCCTAAATATTTTCTCGATACAAAAATTAAAATGCAATTACTTACTGTTTTTTCGCCGTGAACCATTTTGTAATTCTGGGTCCAGTTTGCTTTGCTACATTAGACGACTTTCCAGACACGTTGCCTGCGTAGTTCGCTTACAAATTGTTCGATCTGAAGCAGCGTAGGTGAAGTGATGAAGCAATGTTTGGATCATTTCTACTGCCAAGTTCTATGGCTGTCTGATCCATCGAATTGATTTTTTCTGTTTTGTTTATTGCCGGTTCACGGATGACTGATAGGAGATGTAATTTTAGAGTGATATTCATTACTTTTAATTTTTGTCTTTCACTTCTTTGACGTTTTCATTGTATTAAAAAAAAACTATATATGGCAAAATTACTGGGGGGCTGCAGCCCCCCCCCCCCCCGCCTCCCCGTTTCCGACGGCCCTGTTAATTATAAATCTAATTGGCTAGCCCACTCGAACGAAATTTGGGGCCCCATCCCTATTTTACAACCGATTAAAATGACATTTTGAAACCAAAAGGCAATTTATACTGTCACTTGGGCAAATCACACTCAACGCCCCATTAGAGTATGGATCGATAGATACAAGCATGATTTGAAGAAATTGGTTAGAAAACATAAAATCTGATAGACATGTTTTAAGGGCGGGAAGGTTTCATTTGTCCGGGTGATTTGGAGGATGTGCGCAATTGCACAGCGCCCAAATCGAACTACCAAGTTAGCAAATAGAGTGCATTCACGTTACGATCACAATGGGCAAGCCACGCCCACTGCCAGGCAAAAATTAACAGTGTCTCAATGCAACAGTCACAAGTCGGGGTGAGCTGCTTCTATGCTAGTTGCACTAAATGCTTACTACAATAGATTTTGCACGTTAACAGGGGCGTGACTTATGACATAAGTGAAGGCACTCTATGAAATGTACTATTAGTGATATCATGTAGTCATCAGTGTTTGTTTATCAGCAGTCATCAGTGTTTGTTTATCAGTTTTATACAGTGCAATACGTTTCTATGTCAGTCGAGTAGTAATGATTCCGGATAGTTACATGAATTAAAATGTCAGCAATTAAACTGTTAGATAATTTCAAGGATCTCGATTTCTTAGATTAGTTTCGGATTATCGTGAATTTTAGTAAGGTACCTTTTAACTCCCAGCCGTGAAGGTATCAAACTTTAAATTACAGTAATTTATGATAAAATGCAACGACACATAGATTATGTTCATAGTTGAAGCCGCCAAATATGTCTCCAAATAGAAAAATGTTTCTGTAAGCTGTTAGTCAACCTCCATAGACGTCTACGGATTTCCAAACATCATTTCAAAGAGAGCAATCTTCTTCTTTATAACAGCTCCCTTGCATTTCAATGTGTAGTGAGTACAATGTAATTTGGGGTGAAACTTGTTATATCTCGGCCATCTTGGCAAGCCTTTACTTGCTCAAACAATAGCAATCATAAATGCCTTTTGATCCTTTGTCCATATGCACATGAAGTCCCTGGTCCGAACTCATGATGGAGTATTTAAGCATGTGTAAAAAGTAACTAAATCTTCACAAGTCGGTGAAATTGCCATTCAAATCGGACATGTATTTCTTTATTATTTTTAAAGTGAACTTGTGGCAAGCAGGTATATATCACTCCCTTACATCGATAACAAAGGGGCTTTGTTTCTTTTTTTCATAGATATTTTGACGTTAAAGTAGAAGTAGTTGGTTTTGCTCCTACTAAAAAATATGACGTTCGTGCTATTTCTAAGCCTTTCATGTGATCGAATTCCGATAAAATGTGGTTATTCAAGAGAAAATTGGTTAAAACGTTTGAAGAAATACAAAAGGCTGTTCTGTAACGAGGGGATATGACGTCAAATATTTTGCAAAACGTGCAACTTTACTGTGTGTCTGGAAAATTAAAGAAAGGTACATGATGAGACATTCTATTAGAACGCCAGATTTATTTACCTTTCATTCGAGTAGAACATTCCAAATTGCTCAAAGGAGTTTCCTGTTTATCACTAACTGCATGTTTAATTGAAGTTAAATATGTGTCAGGAGGTTACAATCTTTGTTGCAGTAAAATTGTCAATGGAATTAAAGTGTACCTCAAGTCCAAAAATTCAAATATATATATTTAATTATTATTACAATAGCATGAAAAATGAATTCTAACAGTCCAATTCCCATCTTCAAAATACATTCCTGAGCTATAGATTCCTTTGTTATAAAAGTTCAGATAGCCCGTCGCCAGAGAGTCGAAAGATCCTGGGCATGACTTTAGACTGCATCCAGGGTGCGGCTTCTGTTCTCTTCAGCCAGTCTAGAGCAGGACCACACATGTTTGCCCTTTAGAGGGCGTACTTGTCCATTTGGGACGTTAAGCTCCTTCAGGGAGCAGGACTCCTACGGGAGTAAATGTTTGGTTTTCGCTCCTTGGCTCTTCGCCAAAGAGTCGAGGGGGACTTTTAGAAAAAGAGACATTCCTGAGCTGAGATATAAAATTTTAAAGTTTATTTACTCAGTCTAAAATGGTATATTACAGAATAATTTATGATGTCATTGTCGTACTACTCAAATCTCGGCCTTTTGGCTAAGATCATGTGTAGTATCTGTTCTTTTCACCCAGTCTAGAATGGAGCCATGCATGACAGACGGATTATGTAAATGGTCTGAAGGGTTGAGGTTGGTCAACTGTTGTCCTTGAGACTGGACGGATAGCTTCTTGGGGAAGCAGTTTCAAGTTTAAGGGTTTCGCCGGACGGCCCTTTGCCAGAGGGTCGGGAGGACTTTAAAAAGTGCTACTCAAATTACAATCTTTGTGTTTCTTTGTTTTTCTGAAAGTTATAGCACCTTGTACCAAGCTGTAATAGCAACATTACTCTTATGGGATGATGAAATTAATTAAGCGCTCTCCGTGCAACATGCTATGCAAGCAAACAGGAAGTGTTCAAGGTCATCAAAAATATTTTTAATCTAAAAGGGAAATAAAGCAGGTAATGTGAGTTGTACAACAAGAAAGCCGCAAAATATTAAGCAATTGACCAATTTGTTTCAAGTGAATAAATTTCAATATTTTAAATCTCGGCTCATGAATGTCCTATGAAGATGGGAGTTGCACTGTTAGAAATTATTTTTCATGTTGTTGGAATGTATATTTTTGAAAATATTTGACTTGAGGTACATTTTTAGAACTGGTTATTGTAGGATTCTCAAAAATAAAATTCCCATAAAAGTTAAATGTGTTTTGGACCACTCTAGCGGGCTTAATCTCTCTTTTTCACTGATCCTTTTTCACTTTCTTTTAGAGACTACGTACACTGAGAAAATCAGGCGACCAACACTTGGAATATCTTGCCAACATCCTAGCGCTATGCGCTCCATCTATAACAGCGGCTACTGTCAGCCAGGCTATTGCATTTTTCCTAGGTAAGGAAGATAGTAGGCGCGTAGCCAGGATTGTGTCATGGGGAGGGTTTTGGTGTCTTGAGGGGCAGGGGGGTGAGGGTTGGGGCACGGCATGAGGGAAAATCTAAGGATAGAGAGTAAAACCGCTATTTTAGGTGTTTCTTGAATTACAAGGTTGGGTCATGGGGGGGGGACGGTTCTAACCTCAAAACCATCCCCGTCACGTGGCTACGCCACTGGAAGATAGTGATACTGTAAATCCTTTGGCAGCGTGTCTTTCTTAGTCACATGGGCCAATATTATTTAAACTAATGTATAGGTCTCTCGCACCACTTTTTGTATAGAGGCCTTTCACATGACGTCATAATATTCTCCGGCGGCCATGTTAGAGTACATGTAACTACGTAGTAAACCATACGGGAAGCTCTTGCTCGTTGAATTTGTACACACCGTGCACATCACAGTGCACACATGAATGTCCTCCAGCATGGTGGTTCCGTGACGCAATTGCAAAGCCTCTATATACCATTAGCAGAATTCTCTGGAATCATCAAGCAGGACGTAGGTAAGGAACGCAAAATACCACAAACAACAAACAATATAAGCACGATCACACCATCACTTTATTATAAGCAGGTATTTTCCCGACATATTTTGGTAAATACTGTTATTAAGTTCATGATGTCAGAATGCGGCCGGCCAATTGTCAGTCTTAATGGTTATTGGTTGGTGTTACACAATGGGACCGTACGTGTTGGTAAGCACACAATGATTTTGAACTCCTGTTCATCGGTTAAATGCAGATAATATAATAGAAACAAGATCTGTTTTGTTTTTGTTTAGCTGCTTGAATGCAAAAATATGCTATTTTTTGGCAATGATTTGAACTTATTTGATTGCATCTTAAATAGAATTCAATTTGGCTGTGATAATTACTTGGCATTGTGCCCGTTAAGATTATGTTAGTATTCAGTGTCTTTGTAGTCTGTAAAATATTTTAAAGAAAACATTTCTACTTTTAAAAACAATATATATTGGCACAGAATGATAGTCTTCTTTTACGAAATGAGCCGATTCAATTGTATTCCAGGCAAGATAGAGATTCAGTTATTGAACAATTCGTTATCTAAGAAGTATATATATGCATGCCATGGCGTGGTATAATGACTTTGGGCATCCGTCTCAGTAACCCCCCCCCCCCCACATCACATTGGTCTCTGGCGTCATTTGCCCCCGTCTCATTAGTACCACGTTTCATTGTCACCTGTTTTAAGGTGATCGGGACTCCAAACTCTAACTCCGGAACTGAACCAGACCCTAAACCCAAAACCTAATCTGTTGGTTTCCAATGAGACAGAGGACAAATGGCACGGAATAATGAGAGTTATTAGGTTAGTTAGTTAGTTAGTTAGTTAGTTAGTTAGTTAGTTAGTTAGTTAGTTAGTTAGTTAGTTAGTTAGTTAGTTAGTTAGTTAGTTAGTTAGTTAGTTAGTTAGTTAGTTAGTTAGTTAGTTAGTTAGTTAGTTAGTTAGTTAGTTAGTTAGTTAGTTGGTTAGTTAGGTTAGTTAGGTTAGTTAGTTAGTTAGTTAGTTAGTTAGTTAGTTAGTTAGTTAGTTAGTTAGTTAGTTAGTTAGTTAGTTAGTTAGTTAGTTAGTTAGTTAGTTAGTTAGTTAGTTAGTTAGTTAGTTAGTTAGTTAGTTATTTAGTCAGTCAGTCAGTCAGTCAGTCAGTCAGTCAGTCAGTCAGTCAGTCAGTCAGTCAGTTAGTCAGTCAGTTAGTCAGTCAGTTAGTCAGTCAGTCAGTCAGTCAGTCAGTTAGAGTTTTACGGCCCATTTTCCAACCTATTGATTCAAGTCGAGCCGGCTACGGCCTTTTTCCAGTTGAGGCTCACTGGCTTGTTTTGAGAGGAGGGCTCATGAGACGGTACACTATGGAGTGGGACCTAGTCAATTAGAATAGTCCAGAGTTTAATTCATTTTTGATATGTGAAAGAGGAACATTGATTCTAAGCACTCTGGTGAAAATTGTATTCAATTAATATGTTGGGTTCTCAAGATGTAACAATTGAGTTTTTTTCATCCTATTAGTTTGACCTTGAATTGATTTAGGGATGCTATTTGCCACTAGGCTTATAAAATCAAAATCCCATTGCTCAAGATACCCCTTTGGTATCAACTTAGTTATTACACCTCTCCCTGGTTGGGAAACTGACTGCTTAGGTTGAGATTCCGGTTTTCGTCAGTCACGTGACGTTAATGGTACACGAGAGCCTTGTTGTTGGACTCTTCATACGTACTGTATATATGCAGACAGGGTAAACTGATTTCTTCGAGAGTCTCTTTCGAACGATTATCAAAATGTAATGATTTCAATTAGGGCGTATATTATTGCGAAAGGTTTGATTAAGATTTCTGTCTTAAATTAGAATGGCCGTAAAGCGAGAATAACTGTACCCACACTAAAATAGCGGGACAATCGAAGGCTGGGCTAGCAACAGTAATTTGGTAAGCACACTCAACAATTCCGAAAAATTGCGAAGCGCATTACAATCGCACTGTATAACATTAGACTACCATTTAAACAAAAGAGTGTAACGGTTCATCAGACGAGTGTATTATACAATATTTATCAGTAACTACAGTCGCACAAAATTTTAGGAAGCCCACCTAGCGTAATGAAGTTGGTCTATTTCATCCTTACCGCACACTGACTGGGGTATGATAAGCCTGTAGGGCCTACTGAATGTCCTCGGCGAAGGTCTCCAAACTCCCGGCCTCGGAAACAGTATTTTACGCTTAAAAAGAGAAAATGAAACCAGAGAATATAGGATTTCTTGATTTATCCAAAAATCTTAAAAACTTACTGATTAGGAGGTGTTTTGCAGTTCCCTTTAAGCCCTGGGTCAACTTTAATTTCGCTTCCTAGCAGAAACAGTACATCACTCAATGGAGCCATATAGCTACCGATCGATCGTGTGCATCTTCAAAGTCACCTGATGAACTTTTTTGAAGAGCTCAACATGCTTTTACGGACAGTTACTGACGCACATTACAAAAACAATGAACGTACATACAGCTTATACGTCTGTGCATATACGCAGTGTACGTAAGGAGTTTCCCAACCTGGGAAAGGTATAATAACTACGGTATCAATATACCAAAGCTTAGTTTCATAAATTGGTGGTTAATTATATTTACAAACAAAACATTGCCCGTTTTCTTCAACTTAATTCTATGTAATAAAATACGCCACTTATTGCTAATATCTCAAGAACCAAACACGAGAAATGAATAACAAATTGCGCCGCAATGCTTAGAATATGTCCATCTTTAACTTCAATTTTAATAACCAGCCGGTTACCGTCTACCATTGAGCCTAAACTGACAGTATTCTGGATCATACTAATTGCAATCTAAAGCTGATCCACTCGGAAGACTGGGGTCAGTGTCTCTCATGACCAATCTGATTCCTCCTGTACAACAATGGGCCCACCTACATTCATAGGAATTAAGGAAGGACTTTATTTAAACAGAAGTAAGACTATATTTTCAGCACCCCTCTTTCGACTGCACCCCCCATTAGTAAGATGCTGAAACTGCCCTTTGGTGCTTAATAATTCCCCTCCCCCAGTAACCATTCCAATTCTCCTAACGTTACTTTAGCCGTTCCAGCTGTTTAAAACTCATCCTCACCCAGACACAATCCTAGTTTTTTTGGTTTTTGGTGAGTATACAAGACCCCAATGTGTCAGCAGGACACTCTTAGTACATGTTAGGAAAGATAAACTGCAATGCCCTGCATTTTTCGAACTTTCTGTCGATCAAATAGTTGTGCCAATTGAGAATTTTTGTCGACTAATACAAAATGTGTAGTTCTAGATGGAAACTGTCTGCCTTTAAATTCGGTAAAGACAAATGGAAATGGAATCATTCCCCACGCGCTAATAATTGGAGATCAAAAAATAATCCACCGGTGACCTTTAAACAGCATTGGAACCTTCAGAAATCTTTTTCTAGTTATGACTGCAGTCCACTTAACTTATAATGTAAAAAACAAGCAAACAAACACAATAGTGTAATCATACAGTATTCAAGCGACGTAATGGGACTTTCCCGAAAGTTTCTAAAATGTGATTTAAAAAGTCAGTCATTCACCAACTGGTGAAAAAGAACAATAGCGGTGAGCCGAGATTTGATCTCGAATCGTTAGATAAAAACTCGACTGCTCGCCATAACACCATGAGGAAATTAGTTTCAAGCTTCAACTTGTAACCTTTTGCTTTTATGTAGGAGCGCCCAAGCTGCAAGGCCCCATTTCCAGTTTTCAGGCACCGAATTGTTCAAGTTATGCGTGTCCCATATGCGACGCATCATGCACAACTTCAGTTTTTCAATTTTTTTAGTCTTTAGTATGACTCGGCTGCCGGAATCGAGCCCCGGACTTTCCGAGTCAGAGACGGATACTGTAACCAGACCAACACACCAGGTTGCAACATGGAACCGAATTTAAACATTCTGTGAAGATTAATTGTTCGTTAGTCCTTTCGGCCCTGTTCGCCTGAGGGTTCGTGGTCAGACTTGTAAGTGTGGTCGGGGTGTGGGGGAATGACAGAATGCGGAGGATGCGTTTTCCCTCTCCAACTTTAATGAAAATGTTAAAACTCGCCTCCTTTTTAAAGGAAAAATTGCATAATATATACATACGTTCCGCGCCACTCTCTCGGTGGCGCGTACTACCCCCCCCCCCCCCCCCGAGAACACCACACCTTCCACATGTGGATACTTCTCTGACTGCGGCCTTTTGAACATCAATGGTATTCATTCTTTGGTAGATTTAGTCCCGTGGTTCAGCCTTGGTCTAGAATAGCCTCCGTCGAGTCTTTCTGGCGAAAGTTCGTCTCCTCTGGAGCCCATTGGCTGTTACCTTACTGCGTTGTACCCCCTTAAAATCTACGCCCACTCTAGATTCGTTGACTCAGCGATGCAAGACCTGACTTTAATCGTTGGCACCGAAAGCTACTTCAAAACTGAAATAAATAAAGGATGGAAATAGGCCTACGCCTTTTTTTCTAAAGTTCTCCCGACCCCGTCAAAGGGCCGTCCGGTGAAACCAAACTTTACACTTCTTTCTGAAAGAAGCTATTACGTCCATTGATGGGTAATACGTGACCAACCTCACGGCCCTTAGACCGTTTACAACATCGGTCTGTCATGTATGGATCCATTCTAGACTGGATGAAAAGAGCAGATACTACACATGGTCTTAGCCAAAAAGCCGAGAAGCTTAGTCAGTATAATATAAGGACTATCTGAAGGAGGAAAATTGCTTGTCAAATCGTTTTAACTCTCACCTGCAAGGAGGCAATATCGCTTTCAACTTAACTATTTGGGCCATGCTTTTTTTTTTCTTTTTTTTTTTTTTGCTAGTCATCAACCATTCAGAGGTCAGGAATTTCAAACATAGTAGAGGGCGCACTAGCAAATTCTACACTAAACTAGTGTACTCAGTAGTGTAAGGGATTTGGACAAGGTTAGCCTTTGTAAGATGGTTAGCTGCAGAAGGGGCGATATGACTTCATAGGGGAGAACATTTCTTTTTCAGAGGATCAATTGCGTAGAAACTATTAAGCCAATCGCAACTTGAAACTTTCAACGGTGCAGGGACATGTTTTCCTTGGTTATGGGCCTGGTCAGAGTCCTACTACCACTTAACTCACTGATTGTGTACATATGTTTTTGTCACAGTGATACTTGATTTGCCCTACCACTGCTAGCGTATTTATGCACAGAAAGGTATGTTCAATTACATTTCCTGAAAAACGATAGGTATATTTTACTTGACGTGTATATAGCTGTCCCATGACGTCGGAAGAGTTTTTGCCTGACCGTCGACTGGTGCCTCTAATGCAACGCCGGGTCGTTGATTATCTTTGAGGGCGTATAACTTCATTCTAATGAAACACACAGGCACGTTCAGCCGTGACGACACTGGGAACTATCTACAGGCGATACCAAACAATCATGTGATGGGTCAGGTTAACGTCGGTCACCGTTGGGGTAAACGACCTTAATTTCCTAACAGCTTAAATTTGCCGTAGATGGTAGATGACCGTTGCATATAATCCTAACCCTAACATGAAAGAAAGTTCCAGAACATTAAATTTTAATTAGCTAAATAGGAATAAATTATACTTTTTAACACACCAAGTTCAAAACCTAATATAAATTTGGTTATTTTAATTACTAGTTTACTAACCTAAGGTCTTACCTTCTTCTTTCGCAGCATCCCTTTTCACGGATGTACCAGCGATCAAATCACTCTCGTTTTGCAGCGGTCTCAGTGTCGTTTTCAACTTAGTTCTGCAATTAACAATATTTATGTCATTTTTGGAATTAGAATATCGCCACAGAGAGGTAAGTTTGCAGTGTGCGTGCTGTGCACCTACAAATATCAATTTGTTTATCGCTATATATAAATCATGTAAAGACAGACGGATGGATGAATGAACGAACTGACGGACGGACAAACAGACAAATAGAAAGACATACAGATAGACAATCTGAAAGGTTTACAGACAGATAGACAAGTATGCACACAGGCAGATAAACCGCGGGACACATATAGGTTGATAGTTAAAGTAAATTTAGAGCAATTCCAACTGCCACTGGCGTTGGTTTAACTAACAAGGGAAATTCTAGAGAAAATTATATTTTCAGTTTAAAAGGGAAAATTATTTTGAATATTGGAGTAAACAATGTTTCACCCCTCTCGCCTGCATTCTTATTTTGTGCTGTTATCTATATTCTTTTATATTCTTTTTATTCACATAGACCAACTTGCATGCGCAAACTTTTGGAACACCGGGGATTTCGGTTGAACAGGGTTGAGGGTGGTCCTATCACCCTTACCCTTTCCCCTATCCGTCCCCGTAAGATTGAGAAATGTGTTCGTTTGGACAGACCAACATGCGCTTAAATAATAGTAAACAAGGGCCTGCTGATTGTTAACGAAAATTAACCTTGTGGGGTTACACCTAAGTTTTTCGATAGTGTTTTTCAATTGAATTATTTAGTAAAAGGACAACATAATGAAATGAATAAAATTGCTTAATTACCACACACAAAACTTTGCAGGACCTAAATTTCGAAAGTGGGGCAACTGGAATTTTTTGGTGTGTCTCACAGGAGAGGCCACGGACCAAAGGTTTCCTACTAATGTCATGGACTTTGCAAAGTATCCGCTAAATACGATGAGGGTATGTAATATTTCCAAACTAAATACACACAGTACCACCAAAATCACGTGACCATCATAAACATTGGTATCATCAAATCGTATAAAAGTAAAGCGAAATTATTTTTTTTTTTACATTTTTTCTTTTGCATGTTGCAACTGGTTTATTGATAGGGCAAAGAGAAACTTTTCAGCAAATCAGTTGGGGAACGAAAATTTTCAGTTCCTTTTTCGGTTAGGCTTATCAAATTCTATTACAAAAATTGTTGCATCCTCAATTCAAGCTTTGTGAGTGAGGGGCGAAAAAATTGCCGTAGCCAAGTGTTCGTATGAAGTCGGGAATACATTTGAGAGCAGACTCCTCGCGTCGGATAAAGTCGTGGTGGTGTAACTTGTGTCAAGAATACGGATTCTGCAATTCCATCGGGTCTTAAGCCGTTCACCAAGTTGAACATGTCGTTATGTTGTTGGATGCATTCGTCACCAGTGGCAAAGCCACGGAAGAGGGCCCTCCACGACCCATCCTTGCAATGCAGAGAACACCTAAAATAGCGGGTTTTCTCTCTATTCTGAGACTTTTCCTTCATTCCGTGCCCCAACCCACCCCAAGACATCACCCCCTCCCCCTCCCCCATGCTCATGACACAATCCTAGCAACGCGCCTGTTCGGATGTCTGCAATTAACAGGTTAATGCAAATTGTCTACGATCACCAAGTCTTGTCCCGTACCTTACATTTTGATCCAGGATGCAAAAGACCAAATCGTCGGTTCAGAATTTTAAATGTGCTTAAAACAGGGTCCTTTTAGGGTTTAGTCAGTGCTGTGTTGGGTATTTGACTTTTTATTAATTCTGTGCCAGATTACAAATAAATGACCGAAATAACTGCTGCCATTTTGGATTTGGGGAAGCTGCCATTATTTGACCTTTGTCACGCTCTCCAAAACAGTCACCGGCTCTCAGATAGCCGTAGCGATGCTGTCCCAGGGTTACAGTAGTTGGAAAGGGCTATAAATCCAAGAACTGAAGTGTAATCCATTACACTATAGCTATCTAGACACAAAGCCGTTCTTACTTTCTTTTTCTCGTTATAGCAAATCAAGAACCTGTTTTCTATCATCAAAGGATGGTTTAAGAAAGAGCAAGGAGAAGACTCTCCTCCTCCCGACGATGAGGAATCTGAGGAGCAAGGCAAGATTTATGGAATTTTCTCCAAATTCTACGCACCACTGTTGACCAGTGCAGGCGCGAGGTACATTGTGGTGAGTGAGATATTTTGACATAAGTATATAGTCAAAAATTGGTTTAAGTCGGGCTGGCCATGACCTTTTCCCCACTTGTGGATCTCTGGTTTGTTTCCCTACTCCCATTGCTCACACCTAGCTCCAAGAACATAGGCAGTAGCCGTTCCATTTTTAAAGTCTTCGATATGAACCGGCCAGGAGAACTAACTCCAGATCTCCCAGCTACCAGTCGAATGCGCTAACCTAATTTACAATGCAGGTCCATTTAGACAAAGGAAAAGCTGTCAGGTCATATTGCTCTAAATGCATTTAGCGGCGAAAATGCACGATGTTTTCCCGACAGCACCTAACAATCTGTTTTTAAAGGTTGTTCCAAAGCCCCCACGACTTTAAAGATTAGTAAAGTGGGGTCGTACAGGTATTACATATTCAGTTGTTATGTTCAGCTATGATACTGCAACAAAAAAAAAAGCGTACCATGACATGACCACCAACAATTTCGATTAGCCAAAAGTTTTTGAATGGGAAACCTTGTTATGATAATTAACATTTCTGCAAAACAAACAAGCAAATAACTATAGTTCAAATGTAAGATAATGGGCCTAGAGATCAGTCCGAACGTGAAGGTAGCCTAGTGTTCTGATTTTTTAGTCGGCACAACTGGTGTCTCTCAGTTTGATCTTCAGAAGTTTTTGTTAACTTGTACAGCGCATGTCTGCACGTTAAAATCCTTCTCTTTCTCCTTCAAAATTCTTCTGAGTATTAGGCATTTAGAGTTGTATCTAGAAACTAAAGTAAAGAACATTTAAGACGATTGACTCCTCTAATGGCCGATTTCAATGGCTGCTTGGATTCGTCTATAAAAATCTTAGGGAAATGTCTTGGTGTGAACTGGGCATGTTCATAATATGGCGTCTTGTGCAAGCATGTCAGACCAAGGTTAAAGATATAAATGTATTTTTCCTAACCAAATTCTTATCTTCTATTACCCAAAGAAGCTTTCTTTAATTTCTTCATTCACTATACCACCAGTCAATCGTGAACGTGGCCAATAACACATGATGATATATGTCGGAAGTTGAAACCGTTTGTGGACGTAATCACTGCTTACCTCGTTACATTTTGTTCTTTGATCTGCATAAGGACGAATCCATGGAAAGAGAGTTGAAAGCGGCAACCAGAATTTGATTTGACAATATTTCACAACTTTAGTTCTTCCCCACATTTGCGCATTGACTCAGACCTAACAAAAATACCCGTGACTACGGTCTGACGTATAGTGATTGGTTACTGTGTAGAGAAGGTTGTCTAGTATTGCATCCGTCTAAATTTTTTTCACCCGACAAATATTCAGAAATTTTCATCCAATTTTATAATTAACACAAAAGTAACGATTTTTTCAACCTAAAAGACATCTTCAATGCTTCTATTTTCCGGTAAGCAATTAGTTCAGAAAGGAAAGCACTGGGTGGTGGAACAAGAGGTTAAACTCTGATGTCCTTTTAACTTGAATTTATATCTTTATAAATCACCCATAGAAGCATTTTTCATTTTTATAACAAGGTTGGATTGTTATCATCAAATTTCATTCAATTTTCATTTCATTTATTGTTTCATTTCACAACAGCATGTCATACACGTGAGAAAGATCAATTGCATCAAATAAGAAAAAGTCGTGAAAAGGGAAGTGTGTTAAAAAAAACCCTTGAGGGTTTGTCTAGAACACACTCCCCTTAAAAGGATTAAATAAAATATTTATATTTGCCTTGTTCGTAACGGATACAAGAGTATAGAGTGCGTTCACGTCACACCATAATTGGTAAGCCATCCTTCCCTCTGCCGGGCAAAAATCAACATTGTTTAAGCAGTTCGGGAGCCTAACCTCTTTCAGGGGAAATCGATTTTCACCCGATCGGCGAAATATTTTGCCATGGGTGGCTCCATTTTCAAATATCTCCCAAGATGCATTGCGGTCCTACCGCGCAAATTCAACGGAGATAACGTTCAAAACAGCCTTGCAATTTTTATCGATTTTAGGAAAGAGAAATTTGGGCATCTTTAAAAACTCCGTTGATAGGATAATAAAAAGCTGCGTGATGTTTGGTTGTTCACCACGCCAATTTTGAGAAATCGAGCAGTTTTGCTACGTTCTTTGCCCTAAGCATATTTTATAGACTCCACGTAGCCGCAAGTTTTGTACACCATTTATCACTTAAAGGTGTGCAAGTCGGTCGTGGCAACACATATGTTTGTAAATACGTAGTTGTAGGTCCATGGTAATTTCGTTTCGTCTACTAAACTATTACCTCAAAATTGAATATACACACATTTTTTAAACAATCCGACGACTGTGGAGAGGTAGACACTAAGTGTTCATAAATATTCATACCGTTGAGACAGGCAAATTTTCCCCCAATCGGGGTAATACTCATTTTCTCCCGAAAGTGGTTATCTCCCGAACTGTTAAGTGCAACAGTCACACGTGGGTCGTCAGGTGCCTCTGAACTACACAATACCTACCCGTACTACACTAGGTTTTGCCTGTCAAAAAGGGCGGGGCTCGTAACGTCAGTGAAAGAACTTAACACAGTGTAATTACCTTTAGGTCTATTATGATATATGCAATATACTCTTTTTGAAGGAAAAATCTTCATGTTTTTTCAAGTACATATAGATGTATACTACTACTCAATATCGATCTTGAAGGGAATATTTAAAGGTGTAATGGACACGATGGCAATAATTGTCAGATTTAGTTTGAGGGATATTTATAGGATTTTAATGATTACATCTGATTATTTAACCTTTGACATTCTAATTTGATGCTACTGAATAAAGTGAAATCTTTCATAATCAATAGATCCAAAAGTCAAAACAATAAATAAATACATATATATCACAATAAAGTTAAAGTAGGGTGGCTGAGCAAACTAGCCACCAAAAATTTTTTTTGAAGGAACGCTTTATTTCAACATACATATATACAAACAAGTATTTACAGAGTTTTGAGAAATAAATATAATATTTACAAATATCTACAAGTATTTACATTGATTAATTAAACTAAGCACGCCATTATTTTTTTAATATGTCTTCCTCTTTTCTAAAGTAGGAAGAAATTTATTTCATCTTCAACATATATACATACAGAAATAAAATATTATTTACAAATATTTACAGTTCGATTAAATAAACTATCACACTTATACATTGAACATAATTAGTTTGACTTTCAGTAAAACCCGGCTATTTGCTTTTTCCAATGGTAGCAGAATTTATTTTGGAGACTTTGCTTGGAAATGGTAAATACATGCAATTAAGAGAATGGGGGCAACACAGAAAAATTACAAGGTAGTTATTTTTTTTTTTTTTGTGTAGGAAGAACTTTATTTTCAGTCTCAACATATATACATACAAAACAGCAAATCAGGGGATAAAAATAATAATATATACAAGTATTTACAGTTGAATAATTAGCTTACATCATTAGTACCATGACGCAATATGTAATAACGGTAAATTAACATTACACAATTCAATTAATTGAAGGAAGGAAAAGAAAAGCTGCTTCAAAATGAAACTGAACTTTTTGATGACAAGGTTCCTCTGGTTTTCCAAAAGAATTCAATAAAATCTTATTTATGATATACCATTATGTCTAAATCGTTACTTTCTCCTTTTTATATTAATTTTGGTAAATCATTTATTCCTTTCCGAGTCTACTACGTAAACAGGTATAAACAAATATCTATAAATTCGGCAAAAAACTGCATGCAAAATTAGTACTAGGGGTTAAAATAAAACAAGATTTAATTTTTAACTAGAAAGCCTAAAAGAAAGCTTATCCCCACTTAGATACACAAAGGAAGGACTAGTAATCCAAACTTTATAAAATTTGGCAGGGGTTAAGCGTTTCTTGTCTGCTCTAATACGTTGCTTAACGTTCTCAATAATTAGAGATTTCATTTCGCTCCTAGAGTGCACACGAGATTGAAAGACATGAATACATCTACATTTCCATATTATGAATTTTGCAGTGCACAAGAAATACCAGAGTCTATTAAAAACTGTTTGTGAAAGTTTAACCCATGGGAAGCCCATAAGAAAAAAGGTAACATTGAGACGGAAGTTATCGTTAACCAGACTCTTGCAAACCGACTCGATCCAAAGGATCATTGCACATACCTTTGGACAATTCCAGAATATATGTTCAATGGATTCTACACAATAACAATGAGACATTGGACAAATACCATCGTCTATACCCCACTCAACACTTCTACTACCAGTAAACAAAATTCTATGTGATAAACGCCATTGAAAATCTTTCAGTTTATTATCTAGGCTAGAGTTGAAGGCTAAAGGCCAAATTTGGTCCCAGGGAAAGGTTGGGTTGTGTCTAATAACGGATATGGAAACATCGGTTTTTCGTAAACTGCGGACGACATACTTCGTGGGAGCACGGCGATTAAAAGAAAAGTTCACATCAACTAAATCTTTGATTATATGACAAGCAACCAGCAATGGTTTGGGACAAACATCAGCATTCGGTTTTGTATTAGACCAAACATGAGGAAAAAACCGGCGCAAGGGTTTTGCCATGTAGTAGCGAGCAAGGGTGAGACACAAAGGGATCTCATTATCAGACTGCAGCAAAGAGAAAAGGGGTTTCACAAACCAATCATTCATTTTAGTTTTAAAATCGTCTAAACCTAAACCGCCCATTGTTTTGTCTAAAACCACAACTTTCCTAGCAACGAGGTCAGGCTTGTTTTCACCCCAGATGAAAGAAAATACAGCCTTGTGAGTCTCTTTGATTACCCAGTCCAAAAGTGGGTACACTGGTGCCACGTAATAAAACTTAGGAAAAACAATAGTGTTAACTACCAAAACTTTACCAATGAGGGACAAATATCTTCCTTTCCATAAATCTAAAACTTTAGTTGCAGAACGGATAATGCCATCCCAAGTGGATTTAACAGCGCTACCAGATCCGAAGGACACGCCAGTGATTTTAATTGACGTATTGCTCCACGAAATATTAAGGGGTACATTTTGGGATGTCATTGCACCAAGCTTTAACCCACACGACTTATACATGTTGACGGACGCCCCAGTTGCTTTTTGAAACAAATTAAAAACATTGAAGATATTTAGAGCATCGGTTACACTTGTGGCAATGCAGGTAGCATCATCGGCATACTGAATGAATTTAACACGTCTACCATTACTCCCAGGAATCATAAAGCCACGGATGGTGTCAGTAAAGTTGATATAGCGAGCAATAGGCTCAATGAATAAAACATAAAGTAGGGGGGAGAGGGGACAGCCCTGTCTCACCCCACGTGCAATTCGAACAGGTTCTGAAAGCTTCCCGTTTATCAACAATCGACTTGTAATATTGTGATACAAAATAGATATCCACTTGATGAAATTATCACCAAACTTTAACCTGTTAAGAATTTTCATTAAGAATCCCCAGTCTACTTTATCGAAAGCTTTTTCTTGATCGATTGAAAGCAGGGTGACGGAACTATTGTTTGATTGAGCATACTCAATGATGTCTCTTATTAAGAACAGGTTGTTGTGAATAGTTCTACCTGGAATGGCACACGTCTGGAATTCATTTACAAGCAATGGCATTATGTGTGAAAGTCTTCTCTGAAGCACTTTGGCAAGAAGTTTGTAATCAGTATTTAACAAGCTTATCGGACGCCAATTGTTTGGGTTCAAAAGGTCACCTTTTTTGGGGATCAAAGATATTACAGCAGTGCGTTGAGACTCAGAAAGAGCACCCTTAGAAAAAATACCGTTATACAAATCAGTCAAATCGTTACCCATTACATCAAAAAATTTTCGGTAGAACTCATACGGGATGCCATCTATCCCCGGGGACTTGTTATTAGACATACTCATAAGGGCAGTCTTTACCTCCTCCAAAGAAATGGGACGATCGAGATTTGTCATCTCAGTTGATCCACTGTAACACTTAAGTACTTGATAAGTTCGTTTTGCACATTATGATCAATATCCTTTTCTCGAGAGAAAAGGTTACTATAAAATTGGTGAAAAACACGGGCAATATCATTGTCGTCGGTAACTACATCGCCGAGATTATCTCGCACAGAATGAATATGTTTCTGACAAGCCCTGCGGCTTTTCCTGTTTGAAGAAAAAGGAAGACGGCTTTTCACCGTCTTCTAAATATTTAACCCTAGATCTTATAAAAGCACCTTCAACTTCAGCTTGTAACAAATTATCCGTATCATCAGGGCTTGAATTCGTAAAGTGTGCCTGTCGTTCAAGTAACATTTTACGTTTTTTGCGTGCAATGCGAGTACCATGTTTGATAGCCAACTCTTTAATTCTCAATTTAATGTTGTCCCACCAATCGACGATAGTGATAAAGGCGGGCTTAAGAGACGACCATTTGTCATACTGAAACAAAAAATCCCTGCAAAACCTCTCGTCTGAATTTAAAGAAACATTATACTTCCAATAACTCCCTTTTTCTCACAACATTACAGGGAAGTTTTATGTTGACGTAAACAGGAACATGGTCAGAAAGCCGGATATCAGCAGTGTAAGCATTGATGGCAGTAAAGACATTTGCAATATAAATTCTGTCAATTCTGGAACTTAGACCAGAGTTGCGACGAAACCAAGTATGACCAGGGAGAGCATGCAAAACACTACTAGCATCATTTAAGTTGAAAGTCGAGATAAGCTCCCTAATTTCACCCCTTCCGACAAACGAGGAAGTGTTGCTAGAAAAGGGAACACGGTCAGAGTCATCCAAAACACAATTGAAATCCCCTCCTAATATGAGAGGATCACTACCCCTCACATACAGGTATAAATCATTAAGGAAAATCTTCCTCTCACTGGGAATATTGGGGCGTGGACGTTACAAATTCTGAAAGAAAAATTATAAACACTACAGAGAACTGAGATACAACGACCGTTTGCATCACGCTTTACATTAGAAACAACAAAAGGAATTCTATTGCTAAAAGCAATGCAAACTCCCCCAGAAAGATTACTAACACTAGGTGAAAAAAGGACCTGTCCACCCCAGTTATCCTTGAAGTGTTTGTAGTCACTATGAGAAGACAGGAAAGTTTCCTGCAGGAGAAGGGATGTCAATATCGAAGAGCTTACCCCATTGAATTATTTTCGAACTCTTCATGTTGTCTCTTAAACTATTAACGTTATACGATGCCACATTTATGTTAAGGTGTGTGCGATTAAACATAAGTAAAAAAGAGGAGTAGAACCAGATCCATAAGGACTAGCGTTTAAGAAAGTAACTGTCAAAAAATTCCACTTCGTGTTTCCTTACAAATTCTGGATGGTCAATTGCTATGTGGTAGATCCAGTCACGGGTGAGGCTAGAGTGCTAACACATGATCTTTTAACACATGGATAAGGAGAGATTTTCAACTTAGGATGGGACTCTGCAGTGTGTTCTTTCAATGCCTTATAACTTGAGAAAGTTTTACTGCACCCTTTACCATAACAGGAGTGCCAAGGCTCCTCTTCTATGAAGATTTGCGTCATTTTAATGAACTCCAGAGGCTCCTCAAGAGGGAATCGAATGCGAGAACGGGAGCGGTCTTTCTTGGATTGGGTGGAGGCACACTTCCTCTTAGCTCTTACATCCCGGTCTTTGACATCTGACTTAGTTTGGTTAAGAGGGAACGAAACCGGACATGAACTAGAGGGTTGCTTGAATTCACCTGAGGAAACACATGCGTCCTGATTTTGGACTGGGAGAGAGGCACACGTTTGTCTGTCTGGTAACTTACTTGGTTGATTTGTGTTCGACACTGAGGACAAACCAGCTGAGCATGATTTGGGACATTGTTCGGAGTCCTCTTGAGAATCAAACAAATCATCCTGGCTTTGAGTTTCCAGTTTTTGCTCACTGTCCACCTGGGAGGCCTCATTTGACAATTCCTCTGAGCATTGCGTGTCCATTATCATGGTCACCTCTTCATTTGCTTCCAGGGAAGCAGGAATGTCCCCTTCACCTGCAGTTTGACCGGAGTCTTGTCTGGCAATACCTTCAGCCGAATTAAAGGATGGCAACGGGTCTTTTACTTCACCACTAGTACCTTCACCACTTGTATCCACAATGGATCCCTCGTCATTCGTAGGTTTTGCCGGGTCACTGACAGTGGTACTGGTAGCTACCCATCTCATGGGGGTTGGCTTGATTACATTAGCAAATGAGACTGGACAATCCCGGTAGCTGTGACCAGACGCATCACAAACAGTACATGTCACATCAGAGTTACACTCTTTGACAGAATGACCAATAACTTGACAACGAAAACATCTCACCTGCTGACAATCCTTAGCATCGTGTCCTTTCTCTCCGCACTTTAAACATGTCCGGGGTTGACCCCCATACCTTATCCAGCAGTTCCTCCCTCCAAGGCGTAAGGAGGACGGAATATCAACCTGTAATTCGACTTGGTATTGTCTTATTCCGTTAAATAGTTCTGGATAGTCTTTATGAGTTAGAAAACGACCGGAAATAACTTTTCCATATTTCCCCAACACGTAACGCACGGTGTTATCCTCTAATTCATAAGGCACATGTAGCACAGTTACAATTATCGCGGAACTGCTATATGCTTTAGTAGTATAACCACGCCCAGACGATAAGACAGGGTAGAATTTCCTCCTCAAACTATCAGATTTAAACGTTATGTCGTACAAACGATTAGGTAGTCCTTGAACAGCAACTAAATCTTCAGCAGGACTGACTCCTTTTTCTTTCAAAATATCAAAAACGTTTTGATTTTCACTAACTTCCAGCTCAAGCTGTACAGAAGCGTCGCGGTTTAAAGTCGCCATTTTGTAGTTAATTACAAGGTAGTTTTTCTTTTTTTTCCTGAAGGAAAAACTTTATTAAAACTCAAAGCAGAATATATACAAGGTGAAAAGATATTTACAATTATTTACATATTGGATCAACTAATTACAACACTATTACAGTTTACATAATTACAAGGTAGTTAACAAGTCATCACACACACACCATTATACAACAGTTGTAGCAAAACAAATTGAAGAAGGCTAGCTTCGAATAGGAAAAAAGCTACTAGGTCCCACCGAGATTTGAACTCGGATCGCGAGATTCAGAGTCTCGAGTGCTAACCGTTACACCATGGGACCGACTTAAAAAATTAACAAATTAAACTAGAGTATAAAGGAAATTTTGACCCCACAATTCCAATCCGCACAAAAAACGAAAGTAGACACTAACAATTGCTCTCAGGAGTAGTATTGGGGAGATTGAAATTTTCTATTTATATAACATGCTCCCTGGTCGCCGATGGTAGGAGAGTGGAAACACTCCTCACATTTCATCTGAGTGGATAAGTTATCAATCAATTAAGTCTTCAGTTGCAATACCAAAAAGCCAAGATAGTTCAGAAGCCAACAAGGGGAAATCATTTTAGAAAAAAAGGTGCAACTTGTGTTAAGTAAAACCAGGGAGGTGTTAGGCTGGAGACACAACAGCCTTATCTGTCACACAATAGGTACTTCAAAAATAGAAACTCCCATTCAAGCATCAAACTTTGATTGACAGTTCTCTTTGTTCCTATTGATAGGCCTTGTTGACCTGTCCCATGCTGAAGAGAATTTATCTCTTTTACACCCAAGTAATCCTGAAACAATTGTCTTTGTTAAAAGATGCTTTGAAATGAGGTTTGTTACCGACAGGTTTCAAACTCTAATCAACAGTTTTAGCTAAACGACTGTTAAAACAGTTTACTTTCTTTGTTTTGCAACGAATTCGATGAGTCGTCTGCTATAGGCATTGTAAAGGCTAAATCATTTTACCCAATTTTCGCAACTTTCCGCATAACTCCTAGAAAAACTCGAAATATATATAGCGTTAAAATTCTCCAAAGAAATAAACAGAATTTACATTTATTGGAACGAATAAGGACGAAAGTGTAGAATATCATATGTTTTCATGACAGCTGGCAACGAAAAGTTAACGAGATACAACGTAAGGGCGAACCTCTCACTGGAATTTTGACAATGTATCACTGATGCTAGTTGGTCTAGGTATTGAGATAAAATATTTGAGAAGAAAAGGAAGATTATTGTCGACAACAAACATTGCCCCAAAGAGTCAATAGAACGTTGTATCTCCACCCTAACACATCCTGGTAAAACACACAGATACACATCTCAGTTAGGTCGGAGCAGGACATTTACACGCATATGAAGCTAAGGAGAGCAGTGGAGCAAATCTCTGTTTGAGAGTGGAGGGAAATGCTTATATTGTGCCCATGAGTATTAAACTGTGCACACGTGGCGGGCACCGCGAGTCCGAAGCCCCAAAGGGCCCCTGGTGGGATCCAGGGGCTTTTCCAGGGGCAAAGCCCCTGTGGGGTACAGGGGGCGAAGCCCCCGGCAGCTCTTGTGTTCCAGCATTTCCGAAGCTTCAGAAAAAAAAACAAAAAAGGTGACCGTATTTTTTAGGTCTACTCAAATTTTTGTGGGCCAAATTACGATTTGCGCCCCCCCCCCCACTTTTTCAGTTGAGGGAGCGAAGGCCCCCTTGCGCCCGGGATTTGCGCCCTTGAGGGAGAGAAAGTCACAGTGAAACCCAAAATATGGTCAACGAGTCGATCCACATTCATATGATAATGTTGCATTTAGTCTTTCAAAAATTGCTTATTCTAAAGGCCAGTTAATCCTAACCTAACCTCTAAAGTGACTGGACCATAACCTTAGTCGTAACTGAACCCCAGGTATAATCGATCGAACCTCAGGTGGAACCCGCAGGCAAAGAGTGGTGTGCGTTCGGAAATTTTAAATACGTTCTTCTCATAGTGTGACAGGGCTTTAAATTTTGCCTTGTAAAACACAATGTTTAATCCGTTCAATAATGAACTTGGGATAATAAAAAAAACGGTTAATCCTATAAAAAGTAATACTAGACATCAACAAATCAAAATATCTAACATTTCACAACTTGATGTGACCTTAAACCCTTCTGTTATTTATTATTGGTGATAACGAGGTGTACATTCATTTATTAACTGATTACGAATTCATTATATTCATTATTACGAATTGCGAATTCTTTATAGCGGATTAGCAAGTTTTATTCTTTACCTACAGGTACTTTTAGCAGCCATTTCATTCTACATCAATCTGTCTGTTTTGGGTTGTATCGATGTTGGTTTAGCAAAGCAAAACGCAGTGCCAAAGGTACCGTGCCTCAATTCTTCATTCTCTTACCCAGTACTATTTACGGTAAAACCTTAGTCTTCCTTTACCCAGTGGCGTAGCTAGGATTTTTTCCAGGGGGGGGGGGGGGGCAAAGGTATGAAATTTCCCCAAAACTTTTCCCGGTCAATGTGTATGTATTTCATATAAAACATGCAAACTTACAAGTATAACAACATTACCATGTCATTTTGTAATATTACCTGCATTTTAATCTTAAAATAAAACAGAGCAATCGGAAATAACAAAGTATATTATTTTGGTAAACAATGTCTGGTTTATTTGTATGTACCAACGCAGTGGCGTACGCAGGATTTCTCTGAAGGGGAGGGCATGCAGTATGGTCTAAGGGGAGGGGTGTCCGGAAATTTTTTGACGTTTTCAAGAAGCCTAGACGCAAAATGGTGCAAGGTTTTCGACTTTGACAGGAAGAGTGTTAAAAGTTGAATCGTGGTGGTTCATGAGGATAAAACTGAAACTTTTGTGTCTTGACATGCATTTCCTTATGCCATTTTATGCTACCTTGCGAAGAAAAACTTGTCATTAAATTTGAACACTTTTAGAAGTCAAAATAAGAGAGCATTGATCGGTACTTGTGGTTTTTCTTGGCCACAAAATGTTATTTTGTCATAAAGATTATCTAAGCGGAGCGCCACCATTGGTTGGCGCGGAGCGTAGAGAAAATTTGGAAAAATCAGACCATTAGATGGCCGAAAATAGCATTTTCCAGGCTAATGCGAAGAATCTAGCCAGTTGCATTCTTCTTTTGTCGTTTGAAATGAAATGCTCACTTCAATATATGTTCGCAAACTGCAAAGTGATCAGAGAGTTAAGAGCTAATTTTACCCCAAAAATGTAATTTTGCCCAAAAGACCGAGCGAAGCGCCACCATTGGTTGGCGCGGAGCGTAAAGAAAATTTCGAAAAATCAGACCCATCAGATGGTCAAAATAGCGTACTTATGCTTGTAAAGAGAATCTAAACATGTAGTCTTTTCTATCGATGCCACCAGTGGGAAACAGAGTCTACCTTTTTAAGTAAAAATTGGAATTTGACAGAAGTTGCCAAGGTCTATTTGTAGGAATTAAAAAAAGTTGGCATCACTGAAAGACCTTGCAGGGACAATCCTTCCGCTTTGAAAATTTCTGAAAACTGGGTGTCCTTATAAGCAATCTGGTGCCACATAGCTATCTTTTGAAGTAAAATCTGTGTTAGTAAAGTTAGACTACGTATTTTTGAGAACAAAGAAAAAATGGCATCTGTGAGGGGGGGGGGATGGCCCTATGGTCTCCCCTTCGCACGCCACTAAGGAGGCCTAATAGTGGCTCGATCACACAGGATGTCCTGTTAGAAAAGCAGTCTGTTAAGTGTAGTAGGCTACAAGGTACTCATTGTCCATTTATTGTTACACTCAAAGTGAGCAGAAAGCTATTTTCCCGAACTAGCTTGTAAACCTCCAAGGATTAGGCTAAGTAACAAAATCTAAGTGTGCCAACGGATCCCGCTAATTCTAATTTCTAGTTTATCGTTGGCCATGGAATGTTTCAGCCCCATCCATCGTTATGTACACAGAGTAAAATCGTGCAGCTACTGCTAGCTTGTAGAAGAACATAACAACATAGGGGTCTACGGTCGTGACATCCTTTTACTGAATTCCCAAAGTATCACCTGAATGACAGCTTCCTGTGCACTGAAATGCACTGATCATAACCCCCGTGCGTATACAAGCACAAGAGAACATTCAATCTGCTACGCAGAGAGGACTTTTCTGTGGAACGCAAATTGGGCCGGTTCATGCGACACTGACGAAATCTGAGTTAATTTTTCGCATGAAAATACGATTTATGTATGAGAAATGTCTCACAATTTCTTATTCTACCAAAAATTTTGAGAAATTTTTGTAATAATAAGAAGATTCATCAAATTTCCCCAAAAATTTTTCCAGGGGGGGGGGGCAAGTTGCCCCCCTGCCCCCCCCCCCAGTAGATACGCCACTGCCTTTACCCTTTATTGTCAGATTAAAAATATGTAGACATAACTCTTTAATTGAATAGAAGTATACACATGCATTTAGCGGTACATTCTTGGAGCCGAGCACTTGACATGGATGTTACACAAGGGAGCTATACCATAACACCATAATTGTCAGAGGGTTAGTACAACTATTCTGTGCGTTAGTAAGGTAGGGTGTCGCTCGGATTTGGACCAATATGGGAGAAAACTTCTTGACGGGTAGGGGGATAACCCGAGGGTCTAACAAAGGAGATAAGTTTCGGAAAAATGAGAAAGGCAAAAACATTTCTTACCTCGGAGCAGGCATTAAGATTTCGAATCTTTTTAACAAACTGAAAAGTTAAGGAGTTTCATTCGAAAATGTTTGAGAGATTTTCATTTTGTGGTGATAATCCCTAAAATTGGCTTTTATTAAGGAAAATCTGAGTTCTTTTTTGAAAACATCAGCTTACATCATGAGCAAAACCAAGCACACTGTTGGACAACTGAGAGGGTTGTTGTGATTCATTATGTTATCTAATGGATTGAGTGTACACGGAGAAATTTGGAAATTCCTCTGACGGGTCATGCCAAGTCCTGCAAATTATGTGAAAGAGACAACCTCTGGCCTTCATGAGAATGGAACGGGTGTTTGCTTTTTACTCTAGTGATTGAGCATTCACCTCTTACCCGGCATATCCAGAGTTGATTCTTTCCAGATCGAATCATTATACCAAATACATGAAAAATTGAACGCACTGCCGTCGTGTTTGATGCTTCGCATAAGCAGTGGAAGAGGGAACCACCTGCACATGGGCATGGGAAGAGACAGTGGGCGCAAATGGATTCAAGCAGAAAGTTACATGTTACGGCTGGCGGAGATTAGTTTAGATCCTCATTTGCGCTGCCTACCGGGCGGCGGGCGCTGACGGTACAATGAGAGAGCTATGTCACGTTCGACCCCATGAAGGATTGGGGAACTACAATTATACATGACCGATTCGGCTATCGCTACCTTTTTGGTGGCCCCGGCTCGGATGGGCCCGGGGCAGTCCAGTACCTTACTGAAATGATGTGAAACATACATGTGCGTTCCCATCCATTTAAAGATCTGAAAGATTGCATAATCCATGAACTTTTTATTTTATCTACAGAATTCATACTTACAAAAGTACTACTCCGACATGGACGCTTTCAGCAGAATAGGCCCAGAACTGTATTTTGTTGTTAAGTCCGGCTACGATTACACAACAGCGGAAGGGCAGGATAAGATTTGCAGTGAACACCAGTGCCAGCTGAATTCACTCACTGCACAACTTAAGAACGCTTCCATGTATTCGGCAAGGTACAGTATTTTCAGGAGCTTCTCTCATACTCACAGGTCTGAAGTTATTAACATAACAAGTTGAAGGGCAAAGGAGGGCCAAGGCCTCATAAGATGCTCTGAAGTCCAGGCCCTAATCATTTGGCTCATCGAAGATCCTATGCCAGAGTGAGCGTGGATGAACACCGGCGAACTTCACCTTCTCTTTTCGACTAGTGTTCAGAGGTAACGAGGCAGGCGTGTACTAATGGCTCCTAATCCTGCTCCCGGGACCGCCATTTAACGTCCCCATCCGACGGACGTGAGCGTATATCCAGTCTTAAGCCACTTTCCCAAAGGCTGGAGGGGTGGAGGTTATACTTGCTCTGCACCACTGCTCAACAGCTGAAGTGAGCGAGCGGACAACTTCCTGAGTCGGACAACTTCCTGAGACGGACAATCAAATACCCAATTTTGTAATTCACCAATTTTTTAAACCCCCTCAGCATCACTGTAAACAGCTATGCTGAACAAGCCAATTTTTAGATCCGGGGACCTTCAGCATGCAAGGCAGTACGCTCAAACCACCGAGCCATCTCCACCCCCCCCCCCCTTAAGAGAGTTCTATTATGTTTGCTTCTCAACGTAAGCAATGGGGTAGGGAAACAATCCAGTTATCCCCACTGGGAAAAGGTCGCCGTGGTCAGCCGGACATTCCCAATGGTTAAAAACTAAGACGTAAAACATCATCTAACTCATTACGTTCATAATTACTACTAGACACATATTTTGGGGTCACCCTACATGGTGGATACCGTCTCGATCGAATGTTCACTAGATCGAAGGTTCGTTGGACTGATCAGGGAGTTGCTAGCAACTCCCTGGACCGATAACCAATGATAGTTTGAGCCAAGGAGATGCTAGAGTTTCTAGCAATTTCCGGATTGAACGAAGGTTCACTTCGATCCATAGGGAGGCATAAAATCCTGGTTAGTTATTACGAATAAGATTTAAGACAGAGCTACAGAAACAGGCAGGGTACAAAAATATATAGGGACGAAAACACGGGATACGATTAGAAGTTTAAGTTCTCATTCGTGAGGGAAATAACTCGGTCAATGGAAGTCAATTGATATATTTAAAAAGTCGTTAGCAATTGAAAACCTTATTTTGCCCCCACTTTCTACACGTTTAAATGTTAAACGTGATTAGCTATTAAACACTAAATGTTAGCAGTTTAACGTGTTTGAAGGAGAAGTATTTAGGAATTAGACACGAGTGATTAGCGTGTATACCAAATGGGACAAAACCTGGTTAGAAAAACGTTTAATTCTTAAACATATCTTTTGGAATGTAAGATATGGGACTGAGGTTTTTCGAAAAATAGTTGGCAAGCTGCAGTTTAACAAATGATGTAGTTGATTCCTATAGGACTGTAATTAGTATTAAAGGGGTACCATTTTCGTCTTTTCGGCATTTTATCACAAATGCAAGAAGTACCTCTTCTCCTGGAAGAATAATAAACCAACACAAACAAATACAAGCAGCTAATTCGTCAACCAATCGGATATACGAGTAAGTCTTTCACAAAGATTGGACGAAAGTTGTACTGCGTGCGATCCATCACAGTCGTACGAGACGGGTGCCATCCCCCCTCCCAATTCGCCCCAAAACAAATGGTTCTTCCGGACGAACCTTGGGACAATATGACAAATGCTGTCATTATTCCGGGAAAATTTGCTCTTGACCCCACAAAATTTACCCCCTAATGCCTGTGCGTCTCATCGATCTACGTATGTCTTACACAAAGATCATGAAGTGGCGGGACCACGTGTTTTATTGTTATCCGTGCAAAATGACGTCATTTGTGTTACCAATTACTGTCTATTGTTCACGTTCACCTTTGTATATTTAATTTCTTCCAGAACCAAAATAGCTCATCCTGCGACATCATGGTTGGACGACTATTTAGAATGGGTAAATCCACAGAGTTACCCCGTTTGCTGCCGACGTTTTGATGCAACACCAGGCAAATTTTGCCTTCCTGAAGGTGAAACAATTCATTCTATTGGAATGTTTGTCTTAACTAAAATTATTGTAAGCATACCACCGGCGTAACATAATTGCTCTCAGAGTTGATCAGACGTGCATATGAATTGTATAAATAGATGAAAGAACACAGGATCATCACTTTGCTTGCACTGTGATGTTATAGAGATATTTTTATGATGTTTTGCTTGTTATAGCACCGATTGAACATTGTTCGAAGAATTAACTTATTTTAAGATAATTTCCGTATTGTATCCTTGCACAATGCAAACTGCATTCTGAGATACGTGGGAATAGAGATCTTGCCTTTTGTTCTAGAAATTTCCAAAAGATCAAAATCAAACAAATGCGATAGCAACAGCCTACAAGGGGGAAAATTCCAATCTTTCTTAAAGGGCCAATCTTCTCACCCCAAACTAGACTTCTTGTAGGGGGATACAGCGACTCTCTATTGACCCAGCTTTTTGATTGACTGTTAATTCATACAGTGCAGACTACCAAAGCTTTACACAGCATGAACTGTACTGAGAGTGTTTTGGTTATACACATAAGGCTTTTCTATACTCACCCTGAAGCAATAAACTGAGATTGTGATTGGATAAGAATGCATTTCAAACAATTGTGGGAGGGACTTAAGTAAGAAGGTTAGGAGAATTGGTACTGTTTGGGATGAGAGAACTGTGCCTTTAAGGTGTAGTTTTCATTTATGAGTAGTGTATACGTGTCGAACTTCAAATGAAACGAGGGTCTAGCCACGCGTAAAAAAACAATGCCATTGTTTACGTTAGTCACATGAAGGGATAATTCATAGTGTTACCTGTAAATTATCTTGTTATCCTTTTATACGTTTCTCTCGTTGCTGGTACAGGGTTGGCTCTGATCACTCCCCAGTCTCAGTGGCTCGCCCTAATTAAGATAATTTGTTTCACCGGATTGCCCATGTGATTGGGGTTATGGTAAGGATCAGAGTTGCGGGACACAATTTCCTAAAACCCAGAAATCTGGGGGACCGATAAGACCTAGCTTAGTGACGTGGACCGACGGACGTGTGACTTAAGAGACGGGGAGTGAGACACAGGTTACTTACATTATCCCGTTCTCTCGAGAGCAGATGAAAGCAAAACGTGACTTGACGACTTCATTCCCAGGAAATGTCCCAACTGGCTTACTCCTCTTGGCAACTCCTCAGGGACAGTGCGTACCTTGCACAATTCAAAGGAAAATTTGTGGTGTGAAGATTCCAAACATTCTAGTTGCAAGCATTTGTAAAAACTTAGTGACGATTTGCTAACGTCTTCACTATACCTGACACTGTTTATGAGAAGTGATATACTAAATGTCTACCAAAGCAAAACAAGTTTGTCCACCAATTGACCCCGTCATTAGCAACATATAAAACGTATAGGCCTATTTGCATGTTACGGTTATTCACAATTGTGGTAAGCTTCTCCATTCTCCAAGCTTATGGTGAGTACCGAAATGAAGTTTGTTAAAACTTGAAACTTTCTGAACAAAAGAGGGTTTTACCTTATATGAGCTGAGGCAATTATCCATGCCCATTTGATTGAACTTCAAGGTTTTGTTTCAAGTACTTTTTCAAGTAAGTTAAATAGTTAGTCAAGTATCTATGAATTGCTTAGGCTTTTCACAGTTGTCTGCAACAATTTTAATAATTTTTAATTATTTTAATAATTTTTTTATAATTTTCTCCTGAAGACTTGAATAGCCATAACATTTTATTACCCAGTTATGGTCCGAGACAAATGTTTTTCATAATCCCTGTCCCGTTGTCCTTTCTCTCAGTGTAGTCTTCCCAAGGGTCCTACGCAATCTCCTTCCGAAAATTTTGCATTGGTTCATTCAATGAAAATATTGTTTTTAAAAATTTATCATCTTTTAGTGAAAAATTCATCGTGTGTTTCTTGTCTGGGTCTAAACAACAACACGTCGACTTCTCCTCGACCAGCACCTAATGAGACAGAAGAATTGGTTTCTCAATTTTTATCCCAGGCTTCAACAACTGCGTGTCCTATAGGGTAAGTAATATATGTATACGCTGTCAAGTTCGTAAGGGCTGTATTGACCCTCACTCATCAGAAATTTAATGCAGAATGGACTATACACTCATACCAAATCATTGTGGGTGCAGAAAGGATTATTTCTACAACAACTAAAAGAGTCAACAATCGGTCCCGTAAGTCCACTTTTCATTGGTAAACACTACAGGGTTGACCAATAGAGTTAAATCCTTTCTTCTGAAAGCTTCAAGGGATGATCACAGCGGTGCAGAAATAGGTAAAAATGTTTAAAGGTAAATTACTTGTAGCTTGTAGCTACTTAACATTTTTTTTTCTATGGCAATATGCGCTTATGAAAGAAAAAAACGCGCGGTACTCAATAAAGTGGAAAATCGTAAGGAAGGCAAAGCCTTACTCAACATCAGGCAAATTATGTAATCTTCGTACAGACGAAAAGTACTTCGTAGACCTGAAATGTCTTCACTCAGTAAAAGAAATTAAGTTTCTAAGATGCCGCCCTTCTCATCAATTATTCAGCTTCTTAGTCAGGATGCCCACTTAATCCTCACACGTACGGGTGTCAGATTTCATCGTTTTTAAGCTAGAAAGAATGCATTTCTTAACCGTAATATGTGCCGTTCAAGTTGAGTTACTTTTAGGAATGTATCATATTTGACGATGCTAAACTAAAAAGAATTCATTTCTAGCTATATCGCCGTAGGCATTGCGTGCAGGATGAACCCACTTAATGTTAATAACGTCATTTCTTTCTTCTTTCAGAGGAAAATTACTTTCCGACTCTGTGTCTCTACAACCTGACGGGTCTATAGGAGGTACGTACATAGAACTAACAATCAGTACAAAGAGTGCTTTCACGTGACTCCGAGTCATAGTACCAAAAACGCTAAAAACTGAAACCATTGCCGTTGCCCCCGATGCTTCGCATTGGCAATAATGGAGTAGGGAAAACAAGTTGGTGAGCTACAATTGGAAAAAAGAGCGTGGCCGGCTCGACTCGAACCAAAAGGTTGGAAACTGTGCCGTAAAACTCTAATACACGTGACGCCTTAATTGGTAAGCCACGCCCAATGGGACAAGAATCAACAGTGTTTCTATACAACAGTCCACACGTGCACTGTAAAAGATCAAGGTATATAGATTTACAGTACAAAAATATAAAGAAATACCTAAATATTACAGAAAAGTTCTGGAAATTTAAAAACAAAACTCTTCTTTCATCTTCATGTTTCTCTTTATTTTTGTTCTGCCAATTTTGAGTCATTTGTATCTGTGGGGGTAATCGGCAAGCTATTGTTTGCTCGTGAAAAGGAGGGCACTGCTTGTGACTTCAGCGAAAGCACTCTTTCCTGAACCACGTGGTCAGTCACATCATAATTTCACCAATTTAAGTCAATGATATTAAATTTTTTCGTTCCCTCATGACGCGGTTAGGCATTGTTAAATATGTCTACTGTCTTTCACACCTTTCGTAGAGACGACCAATTGGGGGACGATGTGCACTGTTTAACAAAAAAATCCTTATTGGCTAACGATAGCTCTAATCCTAACCTAATCCCTAACCCGAACAAAAAATACAATCGATACAATACAATAGCAACAGCCAATCAAAAAATACCTTGTTAAACAGTGCGCATCAACCCCCAATTGTTGACCTGAAACAGATTTAAACCATACTCAAAACCAAACTTGAACTTGAACCGTATGTTAACCGTATTTGGACTTCCTTCTAGCTGACACTATGCAACGCACTTTCTTGTTGGTGACAGTGCTGTCACCAATCCCAACTTGCTAACTCGACTCGGTCCTCTTTAAGTTCATGTGCCGTCGTCCTTGTGATCACAGTTGCATCATGGAGTCATCAACACTCTGTTTGCATTAAGCAGAACACCACAACTAGGACCTTGAGTACAAAATGCCTGGGCTTTCTCACTCCGATTGACGAACATCTCAAGTTTATTTCCCATGCCTTCATACTTGTATCCCATTATAAGTTATGTTTATTGCTTTCATCCATTCAAGTAGTCCTGTACCTCGGCAGTCAATGTCAACTAAAACTTTCTAGAAAGGCGAAAATGTTTCAGGTTCCCTGCACCTCCCACCCCCATACCTTACCCCGGGCCCGATTCGTTTCTCCTGTAGTAATAAATAAATGAATTAAAGGCCCGGTTCTCTCACCCCAAACAGTACCAATTATCCTAACCTTCTTACTGAAGCCCCTCCCACAATTTTCTGAAATTCATCCTCACCCAGACACAATCTCAGTTTATTGCTTCAGGGAGAGTATAGAAAAACTCAATTTATATAATCAAAACACTCTCAATACTGTTCATGCTGTGTAATATAAGCTTTGACACTCTGCATTGTTTAAATTAGCTATCAATCAAAGAGCTGAGCCAATGGAGAATTTCGGTACCCGGTACCAAAATTGTAGCATGGGGTGAGAGCTTTGGCCCTTTAAGGAAGTGCTCGTACAAAATCATGGTTTATATCAAGATACCAAATTGCAATGTACAGGTGGGTAAAGTTTCGGGGTAAGTGCCGTCATAGAATGTTCTCATCAGTGACGTCACATCTCGTGTGAGCAACCGCCATGTCTGAGTTCAAGCTTGCGTTGTTGCCGTAAAATTACATTAAAGAGAAAATGCAGCCACTCCGACTTGAATAATTCAGAATAGTAGACTTCCTTGTTTTATGATTGGCTTTTGAGAGTCATGTGTCAAAATTGCTTCTCAAATGTGAAATTTACTGAGTAACTGCTTAGTTCACCTAGATTATTATGAAAAATGCTTTGAAGACAGAAATGAGAAGAAAATTTGTGAGATTTAGCTGTTTCTTCAAAAAGTACAGGGAGGTACCGTTTTTCTACTTTCAATATATGAAAGATTTTTCTGATGTGTTATTACTAAGTTAAAGTCGCCTTTTAGCTCCTTTTCAAAGTTAATAGTCCTATAATTTCCTATAATTTTTCTTTACCAGCGACTTATTTTGCAACTTATTTCACAACGTTGATTGAACCAGCCGACTACATTCATTCATATTTGAAGGCTAAAACTATCTCTAAACAAATCGAAGATGTCTTAAATACCTTCACTGAGACTGAAAGAAACAGTGAGGTGTTTCCATACAGGTAAAAAAGGACGGTCTTCAAGTTCGTAATTTAAGTACTAAGGACTGAATATGAAATACTAATTCCATGAACTTACAGTAAGCTATACTTGCGTGAAATCAAGCGCCGTCTCTTTATTACAACGTCCAATAAGGCAATGCATATAAGGGGTTATTAATTTGTTATAAACATATCATTTAGCAGCTATTTCAGATTATGGATCTGTTATTATTGCAGATGGCACTGATAGACTTTCATGTGTTATATACTGCTACTTCTATTATCGCAGGCAAAAAAATATGTTCTATCAAAAGAGGATTCACATTAAAACTTACGCAAGCTATTCAAACTTTTTTCCAACTTTCTCCTTTTTTCCATTGTTTGTATATTTCTTGCCTAATACAATCCAGCCTTGTCTCGGGTCCCTTAATCTGCTTGGGGTCATGTTTTCATTTTGATTTTTTACCTTAAGAGAGCTTGAAATTTCTTTAACAGGATTTCAAGATGTCAAGAGTTTCCCATACAAATTATCTTCTATATTCGTTCCTGGCACGCATTTTGTGCATACAGTAGTTCAATCTTTACTCTATTTTTAATTTGAGAGCGGGACATGACCACTCCCGTCAAAAATTTTACTCAGTAAAAAGTTAAACTCAGTGGGTTTATTTCCCAAAATGTGGGTACGTGAAAACTCCAGTTGCACAGGATTGATGTTCAAGGCTGCACAATGTATTTGAGACACTCTTTGAGATGACTTTTCATTCCAAAGAATAAACTATAATTATAATTCGAATGTGGACCTTTTTTAGAATAAATGCGGATGTATTCAAATGAGGCTATAGGCCACCTTAAAACATGTGTAGGTTATTGAAGGGAAGACGCAGTTCCCTTTGCTAACAGAGTAATCAAAGCTACAGGAAAATGGCAGACTTTAATCATTGAAAAATGCACATCAGAAATCATGGAAAAGGGGAGTATAAACAATCACGATGACGTATTCGCCATAATGTTTATATTCCTCAATGTTCCAATCATTATTTTTGTATTTAACAGTCAATTCACACCCGTAGCTCTCAAAGACTTGATGCTTTTCATTTGGTAAAGTGGCAAGACCAGGGGCTCAAATGATCGAAAAAAAATTAATGCTTGTGGCTAGCTCATGGAGAATTTGCTAAATAGACTACCTATAGCTATCGGTGCAATTAATAAATATACTAGGTCAACATAAAATAACGCCCCTTACTAGCAAATTATAAATCTCCATAACAACGGTCTTCCTCATCTGATTTTTTAATTTTTTTTCTACCTCACATACAGTGACTTTTTCGTCTACTACTCTCAGTACGATAATTTGGTGGTCCGTTCAGTCAAGACTCTTGCCGTTACGTTCTGCGTCATGTGTATCGCCAAGGGATTACTTTTAGGACTATCGTTGGCTACTATACCCCTCATCACATTGGCTTTAATTCTCTTTACAATCAATCTCTTGGCATTGTTGTTTTACCTGAACATCCCTTTTTCGGAGATTGCGCTCGTCAACGTCATTATAGTAAGTATGACGTCAAGTGGTAAAACAATAAATTTCAGCTGGATAAAATTATAGACTTTCTCTTCACACGGCGAAAACAGTCGCTCCAAACTTAACCTTGAACTACAGCCAAAATGTCTCGCAGATTTTTTTTCACTTTAAAACATCTCTCATTAAATGTTAGGACTTCAATATTACAAATTCAGTTTAAACCAATGAGCTACTCTATTTCACAATATATTAAAAAAAATATATTGTTACTTGACCTTCAAGAGCCAATTACCAAACGCTACTGACTACTACACTAATGCACATTGGAGAGAGTGAATTTCCCCTTTAAAGATGCTTATTAAGTTGGTAGAACTTCATACTTTTGGAACATATGTTGATTTTTGCTGAGGTCTTCATGATAATGGTCATATTAATTTAATTCTACAGTGATATCTACTGTACGGCGAACCCGAAACCAGGGGCCATGACCTTCTCAATATTTTTGCGAGGACCAAATGTCAATTTCGCCTCTCAAAGAGTGATTTCCATTTTATTCTTCGAACAAGTCTGGGAAATGACTTTTAATGTTGTCTGAAGGTCGCAAATTTTCAAAATTTTCTCTTCGCTCCACAACAACCAATCACGTCAGTCGGCAGGTCGGTGGTTCGGGTGCACCAGAAATCTAAGCCCTCCCTTTTAGGACTTTAACCTTCCCTCTGGCCCTTCATCAAGAAAAAAGTGATTGCAAACTGCTTAAAACCAATACTACTCACCCTTTTTCAGATCTGGTGTTGATGTTGTTATTGTTGGAACCTTTTTTCTTAAAATGGGCATACTTTTTGTTTTGTTGCCCAAATTAAAATTCGAAAATCAATCCCGCAACTACAATGGGGGTTTTGGGAATGGAAAGGCAGGTCATTGTCGAAAAGTCCCACCAACGGGATCGGAAATGCTATTATCAGTCGTCTGAATTAAGGAGATTTCGGCGAACATGAAACATTTACCAGTAAGCTGCATTTCAACTGATTATGTTGCTTTGCTTAGTATGTGTTTCATCTAGACATGGCATCATGTCCTCAATCCTATTGCATTATACTCTGAAGGCGCTTTTGGAGGGCGCTCTTTTGCATTTTGCCGTTATAAACTTCTACCGGTAAAGTGGGGTTTGAAAATCATAAGTTTTGCATAGACCTAAAGGACTTCATCTTAGGGGGATATTCATGGATAGCTGTAAGCTTTATATAGCGTCTTGTTAGCACATTGCAGCATGCTTTGGAAGCATAATAAATTTATCCTTAGCTGGTTGGTTAGGATACACAAAGGGGCAAATATATTCACACAGTGTTGCATTGATTTCTAGTTGTAAAAAATCTCTTTGCAGGGCATTGGAATTGCAAGTGGGCTGTTTATTCAAGTAGCTGATCACTTTTCTTCACAAGTTTCAAATGAAACGACAACGAGGCTGAAAAGAACTGAAGACCTCGTATCACATACAGGTTCCACGGTGAGTTGTCGTGGTTACATTTGTTCAATAAACAATCCCCCATCATTAGATGGTTGAAGTGTACCTCATAAAAAACTGGACCCAAATTTATTAGTGCACTACCTTTGTGTAAGGCGTATCAGAAGCCTTACGCTTTTTTCTAAAAGTCCCCACGACTCTCTGGAGAAGAGCCAAGGGGCGAAAACCAGACTATCAGAAGCCTTATGAGTTTTTTTTTTTTTTTCTAAAAGTCCCCACGACTCTCTGGCGAAGAGCCAAGGGGCGAAAACCAAACGATTACTCCCGGAGGAGTTCTGCTCCCTTAAGGAGCTTAACGTCCCAAATGGACAAGTACGCCCTCCAAAGGGCAAACACTGAGTGGTCCTGCTCTAGACTGGCTGAATAGAACAGAAGCCACAACCTGGATACAGTTTAACGTCATGCCTAGGAGGATGCTCAGAAGCCTTATGAGTCTTTTTTCTAAAAGTCCCCACGACTCTCTGGCGAAGAGCCAAGGGGCGAGAACCAAACGATTACTCCCGGAGAAGTTCTGCTCCCTTAAGGAGCCTTTTTCTAAAGTCCTCCCGACCCTCTGGCAAAGGGCCGTTCGGCGAAACCAAACTTGATACTGCTTCCCGAAGAAGCTATTACGTCCACTGAAGGACAACACTTAACGACCAACCTCGCGGCCTTCAGACCATTTTCATCATTGGTCTGTCATGTATGGCTCCATTCTTGACTGGATGAAAAGGAGCCTTATGAGTTTTTTTTTCTAAAAGTCCCCACGACTCTCTGGCGAAGAGCCAAGGGGCGAAAACCAAACGACTACTCCCGGAGGAGTTCTGCGCCCTTTAGAGGGCGTACTTGTCCATTTGGGACGTTAAGCTCCATAAAGGAGCCTTATGAGTCAGCATAAGGGCTGTCTGAACATCTGTAACAAAGTTGAATGCCTATTGTGTAACATTGACTTAAGTATTTGAAGTTGTTAAATTACTTTATAGTGAAGAGAAAAACTGCTTTGAATTTCCCACTTTTAAATGTTTACAGCGCATTGTTGGTTTAAATTATCATATAGGGCAATATCCCAACATAAATTTTGTTGAGGGTTTCATGATTTTTCACATATTACTTCCTAAATTGCAATAAAAAGAAAATCAGGGCCCTAATTTCCTGACCACGCCCACATTGGAAAGTCATTTACATATGTTAGTAAAATATGGCTGAATATGGTTTGAATGTTCTCATTTTGGTTTGCTGATACTTGCTGATACTTGTTCAGCTCCCAGAGAAGGTCTTTATGTAAGACAGGTACGCAAATTAAACCGACAAAAGTATTAATATGGCTAGGTAAAAGTTTATATGTAATTCTGTCATGGTATTTTAATATATCAATTATATCTGGCTTGATATGGCCATATCAAACTTTATTTGCATATCTGGGAAGGCATTTCATCAAGTTATATCTGGCTTGATATGGCCATATAAAATTTTATTTGTATATCTGGGCAGGATTTTTTTTAATTTATATCTGGCTTGATATGGCCATATCAAACTTTATTTGCATATCTGGGAAGGCATTTCATCAAGTTATACCTAGCTTGATATAGCCATATAAACCTTTATTTGTATATCTAGGCAGGAATTTTTTCAATTTATATCTGGCTTGATATGGCCATGCATATCAAACTTTATTTGCATATCTGTGAAGGCATTTCATCAAGTTAAATCTGGCTTGATATGGCCATATCAAACTTTATTTGTATATCTGGGAAGGTATTTCATCAATTTATAACTGGCTTGATATAGCCAAATAAAACTTTATTTGCATATCTGGACAGGGATTGAATCAAGTTATATCTGGCTTGATATGGCCATATCAAACTTTATTTGTATATCTGGGATGGTATCTCATCAATTTATATCTGGCTTGATATGGCCATATAAACCTTTATTTGTGTATCTAGGCAGGAATTTTTTCAATTTATATCTGGCTTGATATGGCCATGCATATCAAACTTTATTTGCATATCTGGGAAGGCATTTCATCAAGTTATATCTGGCTTGATATGGCCATATCAAACTTTATTTGCATATCTGGGAAGGCATTTCATCAAGTTATACGTGGCTTGATATGGCCATATAAACCTTTATTTGTATATCTAGGCAGGAATTTTTTCAATTTATATCTGGCTTGATATGGCCATGCATATCAAACTTTATTTGCATATCTGGGAAGGCATTTCATCAAGTTATATCTGGCTTGGTATGGCCATATCAAACTTTATTTGCATATCTGGGAAGGCATTTCATCAAGTTAAATCTGGCTTGATATGGCCATATCAAACTTTATTTGTATATCTGGGAAGGTATTTCATCAATTTATAACTGGCATGATATGGCCAAATAAAACTTTATTTGCATATCTGGACAGGGATTGAATCAAGTTATATCTGGCTTGATATGGCCATATCAAACTTTATTTGTATATCTGGGATGGTATCTCATCAATTTATATCTGGCTTGATATGGCCATATAAACCTTTATTTGTGTATCTAGGCAGGAATTTTTTCAATTTATATCTGGCTTGATATGGCCATGCATATCAAACTTTATTTGCATATCTGGGAAGGCATTTCATCAAGTTATATCTGGCTTGATATGGCCATATCAAACTTTATTTGCATATCTGGGAAGGCATTTCATCAAGTTATACGTGGCTTGATATGGCCATATAAACCTTTATTTGTATATCTAGGCAGGAATTTTTTCAATTTATATCTGGCTTGATATGGCCATGCATATCAAACTTTATTTGCATATCTGGGAAGGCATTTCATCAAGTTATATCTGGCTTGGTATGGCCATATCAAACTTTATTTGCATATCTGGGAAGGCATTTCATCAAGTTAAATCTGGCTTGATATGGCCATATCAAACTTTATTTGTATATCTGGGAAGGTATTTCATCAATTTATAACTGGCTTGATATGGCCAAATAAAACTTTATTTGCATATCTGGACAGGGATTGAATCAAGTTATATCTGGCTTGATATGGCCATATCAAACTTTATTTGTATATCTGGGATGGTATCTCATCAATTTATATCTGGCTTGATATGGCCATATAAACCTTTATTTGTATATCTAGGTAGGAATTTTTTCAATTTATATCTGGCTTGATATGGCCATGCATATCAAACTTTATTTGCATATCTGGGAAGGCATTTCATCAAGTTATATCTGGCTTGATATGGCCATATCAAACTTTATTTGCATATCTGGGAAGGCATTTCATCAAGTTAAATCTGGCTTGATATGGCCATATCAAACTTTATTTGCATATCTGGGAAGACATTTCATCAAGTTATATCCGGCTTGATATGGCCATATCAAACATTATTTGCATATCTGGGAAGGCATTTCATCAAGTTAAATCTGGCTTGATATGGCCATATCAAACTTTATTTGTATATCTGGGAAGGTATTTCATCAATTTATAACTGGCTTGATATGGCCAAATAAAACTTTATTTGCATATCTGGACAGGGATTGAATCAAGTTATATCTGGCTTGATATGGCCATATCAAACTTTATTTGCATATCTGGGAAGGAATTTCATCAATTTATATCTGGCTTGATATGGCCAAATAAAACTTCATTTGCATATCTGGGCCTTTCTTGAATCAAGTTATATCTGGCTTGATATGGCCATATAAAACTTGATATATTATATCAAGGTATCTAAATCTGGCTGTATATCTGGCTTGATATGGCCATATAAAGGCTTTATTTAGCCAGATATATCCAGATATCAATCCATATCTGGATTTGGAGTAAGGGTTGCGCAATAATTTGTTATGTCATTGATGTACTACTCAAATTACAATCTTTGTATTTCTCTGTTTTTTTTTCCGAATGTCACTGCACATTGCACTAAGGTTTAATATCACTCTTGCTCTTATGGGATGATGTAATTAAGCCCTCTCTGTGCAACATGCTATGCAATCAAACAGGAAGCTTTCAACGTAATAAAAACATTATATTAATTTTTAAACTAGGGAAACAAATTAAAAGCAAGTAATGTGAGTTGCACAACAAGAAAGTCACACATTATTGCGCAATAGACTAATTTGCTTTAAGTGAATAAATTTAAACATTTTATATCTTCTTAAGGAACCAAAATTGTGTCTGCAATTGAAATAGCTCAAACTTTTCACGATGGCCATGAAACAGATAAACGTTTAAAATTCGGAGGGACGGAATGTCCATGCTGAATACAACAGTCTTTCATTCATTAATTCAGGCATTCAGTCAGTAAGGCAGTCAGATAGTCACACAGTCAGACAATCAGGCAGTTAGTCAGTCAGAGACAGTCAGGCAGTTAATACTGTCAGACAGCCAGTCATTCATTCATTCATTCATTCATTCATTCATTCATTCATTCATTCATTCATTCATTCATTCATTCATTCAGTCAGTCAGTCAGTCAGTCAGTCAGTCAGTCAGTCAGTCAGTCAGTCAGTCAGTCAGCCAGTTGGAGGAAATTTGACGACACATCAACATGAATGTGTTATGTTGTGTTGGCCTGCAAGTATCCCCTTTTCGTTGCTATTGCGACAGGTGGCTAATACCGTGGGCACATTCTTCAGCCGTCGGGCTACAAGGAGCACGAAATGTAATATTCATGGGTCTTGTTGTCTTCAATTTTTCAGCTTCTTATCGGTGACGTACTTCCAAAACTCTTGTCGTTTGTTGGTCTGTTCTTCGTGAAAAATCAACTCGTTCAATCTAATTTTACCAATGTTTACTTGGGCATGGTAGGACTCCTTTTCTTCTATGGACTCGTCTTCGTTCCCGTAATGATGAGTTTTATCGGTAAGTCAATATGTGTTCGTTGTGCCTCAACAACATGTGTGACGTCATTCTCATGAATCATGAGGATACGTGTAAGGCAAATTAGAAGACATGAAGAGGTTTTTAACGTGACGTCAACCCGTTTCAATTTAGTACACTTACCGTCACTGCTCATACGCAAGAGGAGACCCTTACAGAATTGCTGTCAGTGGAGGCAGAACCGGGGAGGGGCTTAGGGGCTTAGCCACCTGCGAAAAAAGTTAGGAGTTAAAAGCATGTTCACCCCCCCCCCCCCCACCACCCGCAATATTCGGAAAGTGGTGCTTAAAGAAATGGCAACCGCGGGTAACATATGGCTCTATGGGACTATCTCTCTATCACGTGACGGAGACGTTTTGCCCGACTACAGATCCTCCTAAAGGACATAATTCCTGCTCGACTGATGTACCAAAATCTGCCCAATTCATCAAGGTATTGGTTAAAGGAATTTGGCGCGGGCTGCAGCCCCGGCCCCATGTCTCGTATGGCCATGGCGGGGAGAATTTAGAGCGGGTGCTGGACACCGTGACATTCTTTAAAGTTGTCAAACATGCAGTGTAGTTTAGACCTCGGGAAACTATTTTTGGTCACCTGTCGAGTTTTGGAATAAACAAAAAATTTCTTGTTATTCACGCCAACTGATTCCGCCAAGTCTGGAGGAAACTAACCCCGGAATACATTTTTCCGTCCTGCGGGGCCTGATTGTTGCACAGTAGACGTCCAGACCTCTAACCGTTTAGTTAGAGGGACACGATACCCAGTGAAGTGCGTGAACAACTCTTCATTAATCAACCATCGTTGGTACATAGTGATGGATAGGAGGATCCAATGTATTAGACAGAGTCCTAGATTCAGTTGTGCTCTGAGGATGGACAAACACCAAACACCCAGTTAATAGATACAAGAGTTTGGATGTCAATACGGCACGATCATGCTTTGTTGAGATGACTTAAATGACCGCAACATGTGACCATTCCATTTTAAAGAAATTCGTTTTCATGTCCCTTGCAGAATGAATTTAAGTTACACCACAGGTCTTACGGTTCTATGATTACGAGTACCAGCTACGCCAATGTTTTACAAACATTCATCAGGATTCTAAAACCAAATCACTCTTCTTGGGGACCCGACGCAACTGCCTCTCTTACCAAAATTGTGTCTTCAATGAAAATCATCACCGGGAATTTATGAAAACGACCTTTTCACATGGTGATGGAAAATCAAGATTGAAACGGTAGCTGCCCTTACTATCTCTCCCCCTTTCACATTTGTTAAATCACGTGCATATTCGAGATATGTTGAAGAAAATAATGAGGCAGTTTAGATTTGCTCGGAGGCAACTGTACTTTATACCAGGCCAGGGCTGTAGTCTATTCTTGACTCGGACTAGTGATTTCAGAGTCTGAAGGACTCGGCCAGAGAGGTTGATATTTTCCCCATTGAGAAAGTACATGGACTCGAGTCCTTACCAGTTGAAATTTGCCGGACTCGGGACTCCTACTCTTTGGACTCGACTACAGCACTACACCAGGCGATTGCCAAAATTTTCGTCTAACTCTCCGCAGAATTAAAAGATATTTTTCGTACCCAAGTGAGTTCCGGAGAGCTTGGTCTACCCCGTCGGAAAATTCTGGCACCATCCAATTGAGACCAGGGACATCAACTTCAAGTCAGCAGTTCCATACCTAGAGATTAACGAATAATGATATTTGAGGTCATGAACCAAGAAAATTTGGACGATTCGCTGGAAATTCTAAAGGTTGTGGTTCTTGCTGAATCAAATTGGAAAAAGGGGTTGTAATCTTTCTTTCATGTATTATAAGGAGTCACACTGAAGATATTGTCATCCTACCCCAACAGGGGTAAAGTCTTCACTGAAAGGGGTTAATTTACCCCCCCCCCCCCCCCCCCCCGTTTAACGGTCTCTTCTCTTTCTCATGGGAATCAAGTTGGAAATTTTCAGAGTGGTTATTGTGGGTGTGGTACTCGCTATGTTGGGTCATGACATAGTCATCCTTTAGAAAGATGGGTCCCAGGGCTCGTTCAAGCAGAGGTTGTTATTTGATAATATCTCCCTCGTTAAGCCCAATAGAACCAGAGAGGTGTTATTATCCGAGAGAATTGCCGGGAATCCACAATTGCTTCAAGGAGATGTTATATAGCGCCTCCCTACTTGCTTGCTTGCTACACGGTTGCGTTGAGTTTTTCATTTTTGGCGGGACTGTATGTGCATCTTACTTTGGTAAGTCAAACTATGACACAAATAAGAGATGTGAGACCGGGTGCTTGGTTTAGCATGTTAGAGTATCTGGCCCTCACTAGGAATGTCCAGAGTTCGATTAAAAGACCGAACCAAACCAAAAACCTTAATTTGCAACCTTCTGTCGTTGTGTGTAATGTTCTGTTCCTCTTGATCAAAGAAATAGGGAGAACAGCTCCACAACTGGAGAAAATTACATCAAAATCCAACTTCTCGTGGGTCTTCGTCTTGCTCAAAATATGAAACAAATAAGAGATATAAGACCGGGCGCTTGGTTTAGCATGGTAAAGTATCTGACCGTCACTAGGAATGTCCAGGGTTCGATTAGAATACCGAGTCAAACCAAAAACCTTAGCTTGCAACCTTCTGTCGTTGTGTGTTTTCTGTTCCTCTTCAGCAAGGAAATGGGTAGAACAGCTCCACAACTGGAAAAAGGCAGTCCGGGTAAAATTACATCAAAATTCAACTTCTCGTGGTTCTTCGTCTTGCTCTTGAATTTCTACGAATGTAGATGAGACATATGGAAGGGAACAACGGGAAAGAGATTTATAACATGTTTAACAATAAACAATAACAATAATACAGCATGCGATTATACATGTTAGTCCTTTTTTACACTCTTAATTTGTCTTGTTTTGCAGGTCCTGTTCTTCAACCAACACCTAACGAAGTTTTGTTGTCAAGATTCCTCCCTCTTGATCCTCCGGAGGATACCGAGCTAACACCAATATTACCAGATTATGGTGTGCCCGATGCTGCTACCGCCGATAACAATGAACAACCAATCAGTGGCCAGTAAAGTATGACGTCAATTTCTACTTTCTGGTGAAATGGCATAGCTTGTGTCAGCCCCGCATTTTCTCCTGGGATGGCACCATACAGACACACACACTTCCATAAAAGTGGTCGGTGAACTTCAATAAATCGAAGGGCTCAATTAGGCCATCTATGGGGATTTTTTTGCCATACTAAAACATAGTTTTATAAAGAATGCATTCTAAGCCAATTTTTTTTTTGAGAGAGAGATATTTTGCGTTTTTCACCAACCCCATTACATAAATTTTAGTGTTTTTACAAAAAAATTGGGAGACGTTTTTCCCCGTCCCCCTGTCAATCTTCATCGAAAATGATTTCTCCCCTGAGAGCTACCTCTTCCCCAACCTAATGCCGAGCTTTATTTGCCTGCTCACCTTGAGACTTTTCACATCATATTGACGAGGATTGTAGGTCACTGAACTCTTATCTCAGGAAATTTTTAACCCAATCATGTGATTAAAGGTAATTTTTCCTTCATTTGACTTTAAGTGGTCCCCATAGGTTCATGTGTTATAAATGTAATCTTGTTTTAGAGACGAAAGCATTTCCACGTTTATTGTAAGTACCGTAACTGATAAGTAATTCAGAATTCCCCTTAATTCAAAAGTGTTACCATTTTATCCTATGTAGAGTGCTTTTAAAGACGTCACAAAGCCCCACCCTTTTAATTGGCCCTACAAAAAACCAGTGTAGTATGCTAGCTACTGTATCTAGCCGCAAAGCAGCTGACGATTCACGTGTGACCAGTACGACGTTGCTTAAAGCAGGGAGCTGTTACAGCTCCCTGCTTAAAGACACTGCTGATTTTTGCCAGGCAGTTGGTGTGGCTTATCAATTGTGACGAAAGCCCTCTGTTGTTAGCCCTCTATAGGTAGATTCAGTATTGAGGGCATAAACCAAGAAATTAGTCTGCATAAATTTAAAGGTTAAACAGCGATGAACCGTGTATTAAAATAGAATAATACACGTTGGAAAGGTTAACGCAAGTGATACACAAGAGCGCACATGATCATAGGTGTTATTTCTAAATTGGAATAATATTGTTCCCTAGTTCAACTTCGTGTCCATTTCTTTCCTTTTAAATTTCGTTCAAAACAGTTTTGAAGAAATAAGTTACTTATCTTAAGACTGCCGTGTAGCAGGAACTATAACAATAAATAATAGAGAGTCTCAGGAATAATATCATACACAAAAATTCAGTTTTCATTTGTAAATTATATTTGGTTAGTTTCCTAGAACTAGTAGTTTTACACTACCTTCATAAATCATTTTAGATGCACGAAGGCCCTCTTTAACGAGAGCTATAATACGATCACAAGTTCAGTTTTGCATGTATAAATTACTGCATAATGTTTCGTTACTGGTGAGGGGAAATGTAAGGAAATGATGAAAAAGGGACCATGCACTCTTATAATAAAAAGAGTGAAATTTCATTCTTTTGAAGAGAGAAGGTGCAAACATTCACTCCAAAAGAGAGGAATTTCACTCCACAAAGTGTGAAATTTACCCCAAAAGAGCAAAGTTTCACTCTTCATGGAGTGCTCTCAGGACCACTCTTAAAAAGAGTGATCAATGATGGCACTCGTTAAAGAGTGAATTTTAATTCTCCTTGGAGTAAATTTAACTCTTTTTGGAGTGAGTTTCACTATTTTTAAGTGAATGAACACTCTAAAGTGAATTCGCACTTTCCACTCCATTAAAGAGTGACTAAATTCAATTTTTGGTTTTTAGAGTGTGGAGGAATTGAAAATGTCATTGTTATTCGAATTTACGGAAGAATTCTTATTTAAAAGAAACAACTATGTCCAATACAGTCCATCTTTTACAGTTGCGTCACCACCTACTTAATAAGCGCCATCTTAGTGGGTGCATGTGCTTTATTACTAGAGTGATGCCTCGGTGTTGATTGATAGAGGTCAGGGTGTGCAAAGGTGTGTAAATTTATGTCCTCTAAATGGGGTTTTGACATCACGTATACAAATTTTACCTCGCTGAGGATTTACCGTGTAAGGTGAATGGTCGATCCATTCTTCGCTACTGTTTTAAGAGTGTCGTGGCGATATTTGAAATTGCCTGATATTGCTGAATACCGACAATTGGTTTAACACTGATTTAAACTTAGACCGGAACTGCCGGAAGATTCCTTCTTTTAGTCTCCATGACCATTTTCTAGAAATTGTCTCTGCCGACTGCACCTCCAAATTGAAACAGATTGTCCATTCAAACACCATATTCCCTGTATAGTCCGTAGTATTTTGAAAAAAAGGCTTGTACTGTTGTATTTTCATTCTGTAATTTAGAAGTAATGAAAATATTTTCATGAGGGATAAAGTCTACACAATTTGGTGAAACTTCCATTCAAGTGGGAGATGCTTAGGCTACCTCTAGATATCAGCATATGAGGTTACCAGATTCCCCAGTGTTTCAAAGGGAACTTGGGCCTGGAGGTGTTTTTAGGTCATCACCTCCCTGCTTGAAGGAAGTTCGTATGACACCATATCCACACATTAATCAGGGAGGTGTTGCTAATAACATCTCCATGCATTAATCAATCGTTCTTTGCTTTTCTAGCTTTAATGTTTAGTAGGCTACCAATTTGCTCCTCGACAATCCCATGCGGCTATCAAAATACAACAACTGCATAGATGGCAGGAAAACTTCACAAACGTTTCATTCCACACGGCGAGAAAGTCTACACAACGGACTTAAAAAGTGAAAAAAAAGAAAGAAACAAAGCATTCACAGTCAACGTGAGCAAATAATATAACTTTTGCTGCCGTCAACCTCACTTTGAAAGCCAAGTTAGTTAATCAAATTTTGCTGATATCTTGCGAATTTTTAAGTTCAATTTAAATGGAGGCTTTACCAAATTGTGAAGATTTGGTTCCCATTTTACAAAAGTTAATAGTCACTTTTTCTAATAGAATTCTCCTTTAACAATCGTCTTTTTTATTGTTATTTGTATCGCTTAAAGGAGATTTGAGAAGAAAAATGTAACATTTGTTACTGGTATCTTTGAAGGTATACAAGTATTCTATTGTTCTTTTGTCATTCCTTTGTTCTTTTTTCTATTGACTCATAAAATTTTACAATGCAAAGGCTTAACTGAATGCAAATTGGCGCTGCATTTGATACTCTGGGCCTAACCACTGCCCTCTCTTTTATCTCTTCTTCCTTTCATTATCTTGGTTCCTTTGTTTTTCTTTCCCCCTTTTCATCCTCATTATCTCTTTTTAAGGGGAGGGGCGACCGCTGATCCTCACTTCTACGCGGTTAACTTGGTGAAATTCTGATACTCTATGTTCTACTACAGTTAAATAAGTATCATACATTATTTGCTGCTAGCTTTTTTTTAAAGAACTTAAACATTTTTATATCTTCAGCTTTGACAGTATAGTCTTTCTTTTGCCCCATGGGACTATCTCTCTATCACGGGGAGGTGGCGTTTTGCCCGACTACAGATCCTCCTAAAGTTTTTGCCCAAACACACATACACTCAGGGATTTTCAGATTTTATCTCTTTCAATCTTCCAACTTTAAAAATGTGCAGAGAAAACAAGTTACATATTGGAGGAAAGGTCAGAGTACGTCATGGTTGAAACCAATCTGGGATACATGATGAAACTTTCCTTCTTACTTTTTGTAACATCCTTCTTCTCTGCCTGATTACCTCTTATTTCTTCAGAGACGGAAGTGAAACTCACTACATGCACGATGATTTAGTCAGTGATATAATTTTACGTCTGATTAATTGATTGACATAACAGATACACGAAATTACACAAAAGTTGCGTAACATTTTGGGTTAACTAACAGGCAAGACAAGCATGTGTTAATCACTTCTCATACAGTGTGAAAACAACGAAAGCATAGCTCTTTTGAGGGCAGAGATCATGTAACAAACTCAGGTATCAGTTACACCCCACACAGCCTTTGATCTACTGGGGTGTATATGCTGCTTTCTCAAGAGGCAACGTCAGGCGATACAACAAATTCCATTACTAATCCTGTTCTTTGTAAAGCTTGTAGCAAGCTGGTTGACCACAACAATAAAATTAATTATAAATTTTCGGTTCTTTACAGTCTTCTCAAAGGTTGAAATGGTAAAGTTTCACCTCCATACGGCCACATTAACAAATGATTTCGGTAATTCGTTGTGGTGGCATGCACATACCTACATGCTTCAAATCGTCGGGATAAATTTAAGAAATCAATCCCGCACCTACAACACGTATTCCAAAACTTGAGTTTACATAAAAATTTGGTGAAATCATTCTTTCTTAACCCAGCCATATCATGAGGAATCATAGATGTGGTTCGGTGCAGTGGGTTCTGTCTAAAGTGCGTTTTCGGTGTAAACATAGATGCATTTTACTCTGCCGTAAAGTATATTTTCGTTCGAGTAAGTCAGTCAGATTTATGCTTAATGCTGTATGCACGTTCTGAACGAAAGCAAGGAAACACCGCACACTATGTGCTGAGCTCGGTTTGTGAGTCACACGCTGCTCCCGACAATTCCCTGCGACAACGAATTACCGAAGTAGCTTATTGCTTATTGCATCAACAGTCAAGGTAACGCTTAAATTTTTATGAGAAGTAAAAAATACAAAAAATCGCAAATTAACTTCGCACAAATCATAAAACCAATTAATCGTCAGCTGACTCGACTTCATTTTATAGTCCCGGGCAACTTGTTAAATACTACTTAAGTTACAAGTCCAATTTGGGATGTTTGTAATTGCCAAATTCCACCGGAGACGAGAGGGCATAAAGGTGCATACGTATGGAACGCCAAAACCGCCATCGCATATGACGATGTACTTTCATTTGGTGGCGTTATTTTACATGACGATGTTAGTTCAAATGGCCATCTATCCCAGGAATGGCGTTCTTCCGTTTTTCGATGTTACCATCTTAAACGGCGTTCGATCAAACGGCGATGTGTATCCAAGACGTGTATCTAAGGCGTGTATCCAAGACGTGTATCTAAGGGGAGTTACCAATGATGGCTATTCATACCTAAAGGATGGCTTTGTAAAAGATGCAGTCAATCACAGAACGTGTTTTATAAAACTTGCCAAAATGCGCCACATCCCAAATGAGAGGATTGTATTTGAGCTGGAATAGCAGTCCTAGTTTCGCTAACGTTACACGGACGGCATCATGGCTTGCGAACTGAATGCCAGCGTGGAAGAGATGGTCCAAGTGGGATTTACAAACCGGCAAATGGCAGAAATGTTGAACGTCGGGCGAGACCTAGGCCTAGATCTCTTTATATGACAACCATTGTGATTGGTTTGATTTTACTTGGCTGAATATGTAAATTTGATAACAGGAACTCCCCTTGGATACACGCCTTAGATACACGTCTTGGATACACATCGCCGTTTGACCGAACCCCGTTTAAGATGGTAACATCGAAAAACGGAAGAACGCCATTATTCCTGGGATAGATGGCCATTTAAACTAACATCGTCATGTAAAATAACGCCACCAAAGGGAAATACATCGTTATATGTGATCGAACGCCGTTTGAGTTGGTAACGTCGAAAAACGGAAGAACGTCATTATTCCTGGGATATATGGCCATTTGAACTAACATCGTCATGTAAAAAAACGCCACCAAATGGAAGTACATCGTCATATGCGATGGCGGTTTTGGCGTTCAATACAAACGCAGTAGCAACGCAATGAAAAAGGAAGGACATGGGGTTGTCTCAAATCATATTTTACCCCAGACCCCAAAATAAATTTACTGACGTATTTGAAAAAAAAACATTAAATTGTAGGGGCTCCAGTATTGAATGTAGCCAGGATTGTGTCCGGGGAGGGGTGGTACGACATGAGTGAAAAATCCACGGGGAGAGAAAAAACCGCTATTTTAAGTAAGCATTTCAAGGTTAGGCCATGGGGGGTTCAGCCCCCAACACCACCCCGTTGCTACGCCACTGAGAGCCTCGGAAAAGTGTTAATAAACAGAAAAATTAACGAAACGGGCTGAAAAATTCCTCTTCCGGTGATCTTCAAGGTATATCGGTCAAAAAGTTACCGGTGGGCTCAGCGCTAAACAATACTGGCGATCAAGTATAGGAGGTGGCAGCCCAAAGGGTGGTAGAAATACGCGCTACGCAGGCTACAAATGACACTGACTGCCTACTCACTTAATGATGATGTCATACTAAATGGGGTAATCTTTCTCGAAAAGTGCGTTAATGTGAAGAAATGGAGTTTATCTGAATCGCAAGGCATCACTATCAGTTGTCTCGTAACAAAGGACTTTTGGATAAGAAGTCTCCTAGTCGGCCTTGAATGACAAGTACTCGTCCTGCAAATTGTTTCTCAATAACTTTTGTTTTGAATTTTTTTGAAATTCCTGAAATACATTAGACTTTAGGCCCAACTGACGGGAAGGTACAATCTTGGCAGGTTTTCACATAAGTTATAGTATTAGTGCATAAGTGTAAGTGTACTGCTTAAAAGTAAAGTATAGTTATGGCCTGAAAAGTCAGATTGTCAGATAAATAGGACGGCGCCATACCATGAATGCACTTATGCACGTGCACAATGACCAATACTTTGAACCATGGAGCTAATGCTTTGACAAAAAATTAGCTCCATGTTTGAACTTAATTCTGAGGTCGACTGGCAACCTGTGCGGTAGTACCACGATCTGCATGCAGAGCTACAAAAGATAGGAAGGAAAGAAGCTAAAGTTTCACGTGGGAATGAAGGCAAGGAAAATTTCCCGAAGTATTCCACTGCACTTTAGATAGATTATAATCAATGTAGCAAGACACCTAAATTCCAGCACGGCATGGTTTGTTTTCACAGGGGACTCCATGGTTTTCAAAACTTACGTGTCGTCAGGTTGTCGTCATAATAGACTCGATAATTCGTTACCCTGTTGAATTATTAGGCAAACGGTGGACATATATATATATATATATATATATATGTTCAGCTGTTGAGCAGTGGTGCAGAGCAAGTATAACCTCCACCCCCTCCAGCCTTTGGGCCTGTTATGTTATGTTATATATATATATATATATATATATAAAAATATATATATATATATATTTATATATATATATATATATATATATATATATAAATATATATATATATATACATAGTGTCAATACGAAGTATGACGCTGTAATTCCAACGAAATGGTGATACACAAAAAAGAGCACTACACAAATAACGTTTCGATTGCCCTGCAATCTTCCTCAGAAATGACCAAGACAGTTAAACTTGACGTCAAGTTTAACTGTCTTGGTCATTTCTGAGGAAGATTGCAGGGCAATCGAAACGTTATTTGTGTAGTGTTCTTGTTTGTGTATCACCATTTCGTTGGAATTACAGCGTTATACTTCGTATTGACACTATTTAGTTTATTTTCCAGCACACGGTATATGTTTATTCATATAACTATGTTATATATATATATATATATATATATATATATATATATATATATATATATATATATATATATATATATATATATATATATATATATATATATATATATATATATATATATATATATATTTCGGCCGTTTGGCTAAGATCATGTGTAGTATCTAGCTGTTCTATTTATCCAGTCTAGAATGGAGCCATACGTGGCAGACCAATAATGTTAAAGGTCTGAGGGCCGTGAGGTCGGTCAAGTGATGTCCTTCAGTAGACGTATAGCTTCTTTGGAAAGCATTTTGGAGTTTGGTTTCTCCTAACGGTTCTTGGCCAGAGAGTCTGGAGGAATCTGGATATTGTAAGAGTTCAAGTGTAAATGTTCTGTTGGAATTTATGAATTCCGTTGTCGCTATTAGGGCAATTAGTTGTGCAGTTTTACGTTAAGTCCCTTCATAGTCTATTGTGTTAGAAATACCATTCGTGTTGGGCTAAGCAGTCTTTGTTTGGTTGTCGTCCGGAGTAGACGCTGTGTCACCCGCATATGTTATCTGGAGCAAGTAAATAAATGGACTTTGATATGTTTTTCTCTTCCGTCGAGTTATTGTCTCCGCTTCCTTCACGAAGTCACTAGCCTTGCTCATATACGACCCGTTCCACACGCTACAATGTAAAAACCGAGCTACTGTAGGCATATATAGTGTCTTATGGGGATTACGTGCATAAAACACCGTGCGTAAATTTCTACGTGTTTAAGCCCAACTGAATAAAAATATGGGGGTCTATATGGATCAGAGTTAAATGCCATTTTAAACATCAAAAGTCAATTGAGAGACCTTGGACTGTCCAAAACAACACTAAAGATCACTCTAGACACTTAAGACCAGGGAATTTCCAAATAAACTTAAATTTTAGAAAGACTCACACGTTTTGCAGGTGCGGCCGGGAGAGTTTTGTTCAGCCCTACGATTCAGAGGATAAACAGTCTCATGAACAATACCCCCCCCCCCAGTCAATTAAGCAGAAAGAATAATACCAAATCTAAAGGCAGGAAAGGTACATGTATATTGATTAATGAGTGTTTTTAGTAAAGTAAAACAGAATCTAAGAACTTTTCAAAGTATTCCACAACTCAGAGTTTAAAGGGAAAACGTAGTCGTTCCAACATGACACAGTCTAGTACACTGTCCTGTCTCATGAATAACTCTTGAGAATCATCTGACAATAGGTTTTCTACTATACTGTGAAGTTTACGAGGAGTCAATGCCGGCAGGCCAGGCGCGTGGTTCATTCTTGCATATGGACAAAAGTCCTGAAATATTAGAATAAAACCTAAGTTGGAAGAGAAATGAGAAAAGCAATGTGAGTGTGAGCTGTTGTCTCTGACCTCTGAATGAACCTTCTTCGAAACTTTTCCACTTACTCGATTGATATCGTTCTAACAGCTTCTAATGACCCTAATTTTTAATCGCTTCGAGTGAATTTATTTTTGATTCATTCATAATGAACTTTCATATCACTAACAAAAGATATTCATTCATATAACTAACAAAAGAAATTGATTTTTACAAACTATTAAAAGTGCTTCTTGTGGGATTCCTCTGGAAAAGTCGAACAAAATAATCGTATGCCACTACTGGAAAAAAAGGCCTGCTTGACTTAAACCGATTGGTTGGAATCTTGGCTGTAAAACTCCATCAAACTTATGCGTATAAACGAGGGCGTGTTACTAAAAAGAACAGATGATGCAAATTGGTCCTTTTGGCGTTCAACAGAAATATGAAAGACGAAATAGCGAATGTCCACGGAGGCACATCTTGAAAATTCCTTTTTCTTCAAGGTAACGTCGCCAAAAGTACTGTGTAGGTATCTCGTTTTGCAGATGTGAACCTGTTGTAGGATTCTTTTGTTTTACTAAAATTTTAAAAATATTCAATGCTACACTTGATGAGTTCCCATCGTATTTGTTTATCTCAGAGGGTTGACTGTGCATACCAGTTTTGCGATGTTATGTTGTACAGTGCAGCACACAGTAGCCGTAGCCCATAGCCCGTCCTTATGTTATGCCGCGTTCCATTGAGATCGTGAAGTTGTGCATTGCACCAGTCCATTGGTAGAAACGGATTTCTATACACTTTTGAATACTATCAATTATATGTACCCTGTACCTTCGATGTGTGCATAGGCTAGCTAGTAATATGAGACTGTTCCATGAACAGGCAAATCGATCATCAGAATTTGTGGCAAAACAGTCTTCATGAGTAGTATTCAACAGCATCAGTCGCTTACTTATGATTTCCTTGATCGCATTTACAACTTACACCAACTGGATAACATTTTTACAGGTTGAAGACTCAAATACGAAGGTATCTTGATTGTTCATCATCATTCAGTACGTCCGCCATTTTTGACTCGAGCTGCTCCAAAAATTCCCAGTTGCCTGCACTAGTTCACCAGTTCACCACTTCATGAGTTGCAATGGAATGCCTCTCACGGCATGAGTTCATGAGCTCAATGGAACCCAGTATTAGATCTAGCCAAGAACGTTGAATCCTAAAGAAATCAGAAATAAGATTGAATTTTAGTCAAACTGCATTCCCAGATTGATCTTGTGGAGTTAGTCATTCATGACTTGTGAAAATCATTTGTTATTAGGGTTGTCACACTAAAAATATGACAATGCAAAAAATACTAAATAGCCTATCAAACTCCAAAAATTTGAGTGATTCACATTGTGAACTACCTTTTTTTTAAGCAACCATACAAATTTTACAAAAATCCCACCAGTATCCTTTTTCAAACTAACAGATTTTATGTCTCCAAAGTCCTACCCAGGGTTTCTGTCAGAGGGCGGAAAGTTGGGGATTTGCCCCCCCCCTTCCCAGAAGAAGGTGGGTAAAATTGCCCCCCCCCCCTTTCATTTCCATAAAAATTAGAAAATTGTCAGGATCTTGGTTTCTTACTTAAAAACATTCTTACATTCTGCATGCAAAAGTTGGTCAAAAACAACATTTTGACTGCTCACTCAGATGCTTTGATTATTCATCACTGTGTTACAAACCCCAGATCAGTGGCATAGCCAGGATGGAATTTTTTGGGGGCCTAGGTCCACACCGGAAAGTACATTTGCCATACGCCAAAGAATCACGCCAAGATAGAGATGTTTGGAATAATACGCCACTCCAATTGTTGCAATTGTATGCCAGCTGTTGTAATGTTCCCTGTAGCAGCCAAGGCGTACATTTCAGCACGCCAAAGATCTTTCTGTGAAAGGCCTTACTTTCCAGTATGGGTCTAGGTATCAAGTGAGAGGGGCCTGGTACCTCTGAGGACCAGGCACGGCAAGACTATCTAAGCAAATCGCCACCATTGGTTGGCGCGGAGCATACAAGAAAATTTTGGGCTTAGAAGCCCCTCCAAATGGCCGGAAAAGGCACTTCCCACGTGTTTTAAGCTGGATGTACCCAGCCTTGAAAAAGGAATCTCATGTCTGCAACTTCTCAAATAATTGGAATAAAATATCAATCTATGAAAAAGGTACAGTATTACATACACTTTTAAGGGACCCCAAAACTAGGCATTTCTGATCTGTGGCGTGGGGGACGAGACTAAACGAACTGGGATCTCCGTTTCCCTTGGAAAAATGTTGTAAACTTCAGGAGGATGTAGATGGCAAATGAGGCAATATTTGAATGGATTTCAGCTTACCTAAGGCAGTACCTTACCCTTTAACAGGAAATCCAAAATTAGCTGTGTCCCCCTGTGGGAAACTTTCTTTGGTTAGTTTTCCTAGATGCAAAATGGAGCTACAGTATCTTTGGCAAAACTAATTATAGGCCTACGTTTTAGGATTTTCCGTTTTTGGGGAGCATGAAAAATATCAAAATACTCATTTTTAGCTTTTGTAGAGATTTTACAAGTTACATACATACTCCCAAAGAAACAATGTTTGCGGGTTTTCATTGGTGTCTAGATGCAAAATGGTGCAGTATTTGTTCATCGGTACATTACCGAACCAAAATTAAAATACTACAAATAAATCTCTCAAAATATTTGAACCGCAAAGCAAAAGTATGGATCATGTGGGAAACACATGAAATCCGGACCTTGTGGACATTGGTACTGCTTTGAAGGTTTCAGAGTTTATTTCCTTTCAAACATTTAATTTATTTTTCAATTACTTTATCAGGATGCAAAAAGTCTAGGGGGGCCTAGGCCCCCCTCCCCCTATGGCTACGCCACTGCCCCAGATATGCTGGCATGAATATGCGACATAACTAGGCAAGACACCCAGCGGTCAGGCATCCATGCCATGATAGCTTGCAACATGTGTACGTACAATGCACAAACAAGTCACACATACTGTAGCCTGCTCACTCCAGGGAGCTGCTATTAGAAGGAGATACATCGAAAACTTTAATTTATGGTAATCTAATTACATCTACTTATCGATAAGTAGAGTGTGAATTCGTAAGGGATTATTAAGTTTAGAACACCCTGATCCTTTTCAGTTTACACAATGATACCCGGTAAGTCTTATTTAGACCTACTTACACCTTATGAATAGGATTAAAGATAACAATGCTCAGATCCAAGCCTTTTTGCCAACAGTCAATTAAGAAGTAATGTCTAATGAATCAAAATGACTGCAAATCTGTAAGAAGTCTAAAAAGACTAACCTGTAAGAAAAGAGAGGTGTAAGACTATATTTTGCTTCAGTATTTTCTGATTTTCCTCACATTTTCGCAAAATGAAAAATGTATATATATATACTCACAATGTTACCGGTAATAAAGCGTGAATGGTGCCATAAGTGTTGCATTGTGTTGGAAGCTAAGAATCAAATTTAAAATAAAGTGACCGGTAACGTTAGAGCAATGGACGAAATATCTTTCATATAGGTTGTAGGGGTCAAAGGTTCAGCCCCGATGCACAATCAAGTCAAAGATGGCTATGTGTGGGATATTTCGTGTGACCAAAACACACTTTTGACTGCGCACCATTGCAACGATGCCTTGAAGGGATCCTTAGAAATTGTAACATAGTTTTTCTCCATGGTGTTTTGAGGCCTATTTGGTGAAATATTATAGTAAAAATATGTCTTAGGTGTACAAATTTTACTGTGTAGGTAAACTTTTGACAATTTTGAGTGTTGATAATTCAGTTTTTAGACGTGCTGTTTAAGAGATTCTATGGGTTCAGATTTGAATAGTTTTGGGAGAATTTCAGAGAAACATTCTGTGGGTGTGTAACAACCCTAATAATAGCCCAACACTTTTTTTTTTTAGATGTTCTTGTGTACTGTGCTGTGCTTTTATTTTGTATATCTATGGTATTTTATGTTCTAGGGACCACAGTGGAAATCAGTCTGCTTGTTAGACTTTTCTGTGTCGTCGCTGCACCTGTCCATGTCTTATTTTGTTATTTATGCTGTCCATTTTTGTGGTATCTTGTTGGTTTTTTTTTTTTTTGCAAATAAATTCAAATCAAATTAAATGAAAAAAAAAGCCTGACCTAGCCTAGGCCTAATTGCCAATAAGATGGAGAAATTTGATTTCACACTAGGCCTAAGGCCACACTAGTAACAGTTAAGAATATATGTCAAAGAGAGGGACAAAATTGACCCACTCCCCATTAAATAGTAATACTATAGCTAGGGTTACGAACTCTGCGTTTTTTGTCCACTTAAGGGGTTGTGGTTTCAAAAATTAGATCAAGCAGACTCATTGAACCAACTTACCATTGGTTACCTCCAGTGCTTGTACTTACATTCTAGGTATGTCCTCTGCTTTATCAGTTTCTCTTTTTGGGATATGAAATGTTGACTTAATAAGAGGTAGAAAACTGGCTATTTTCAACCTACCCTAGGGTATTTTTAACCTTCCTTTTGAAAACCATGCAAATTTACAATAACATTAATTTTATTAGGGTCATAAGAGGTAATCATCCAGATGGTGTGATAGAAGACATCTATGGAAATAACTCCTTTTACATTTGGTAAATGACCATTAATTATACCACTTAAAAGTAAAATTGATAAAATTTCTGTAATATCACTGATTTTATGCAGGTTTAAAAATAGGTGGTCGAAAATAGCCTTAGACATTGAAAAGTGTTGGGTGGTTTTCAACCTCTCCACTAAATTAAAGCGGAGACAATTATGGGGGAAGTTCTGTTTGAGACTACATCACACCAACTTTTTTTAATTTAGTTTATCAAATCTGTTCTCTAAGTAATAAAATTTGTGGGTATACAGATATCTGGAAGTTAGCCATGTGGTTTCCCGACCATTGTAAGAAAACATGATTTTAAAACAAGTACATCTGCATTTAGTTTACACGTTCAGATTTTTTGTTTTAAATGATTACCTTTAGTTCTGGTCAAAAGTTACAGTAGGTGATTTTCAAATGCCATAAGTTTAAATTACATATTGGTAAAGTCTTAGGTAATGTTTCTTCAAGAAATGTTTATGGTGGTCAAAAATACCCTGTAGGCTGAAAACCCCATAATCTACCCATAATCTACCCCTAAACTCAAATTTAATCACCATCTACACTTAACTGGTAGTAGTAGTCCTTGAGCAGAACCATTTACTAAGTTCTCTTTATGGTAGAAACTATTCCTTAGACTGTCCTTGGCCATACAGCTTAATAAATCACAATGCTGGGCCAATGTTGGATAGGGACATCCTGTGATTCTTCACAGCTTCAAAAAGTCCCCTGTAATTGCTATACTGTGCCTGCCATAAATGATCAGTAACAACATTCCTCATTCTTGACCAGTCATTCTTCAAATGGAGGGGAAAAGGAGATACAATTTGGAGGTAAAACTTGACTGTATTCACTGTGACATAGTGATTTACTGTTGGAAATAAATTATCCTGTAAATAACCTACAACTTATGTTATAATTGATCACATCAACCATTAAGATGGCATCACAAGTAGTAGTTTGGTACCTTACCAAACTTTTAAAGGAAACTGCAGTCACTGCAATTTTAATTACTACATAGCAGGATATCCTATTTCATGAATGGCTCTAGAGATTTATATGTGACAATATATTTCTCGCTCAATTAAGGAGCAAATGATACAGAGCTTATCATCCACATCTTCCAATCATACCGCAAGGTCATACTGTACATGTGTTTAAATCTCAGCATTGATAATAGAACTTTCGTCTAGTTTCTGGGTTGTACACAAAAGTAGTATTGCCAGCTTGGCCTGAATATCCCTCATTTGGGGCATTTAAAGTTCAAACAAAAGAAGGTCATAGAAAACTAAGTAACAAACAGATTCTTAAATTTACCAGGAGTCATTGTTTGATCCACCATGAATATTCAATACTTACTGCATATCATGTAATATCATAGAAAGGACTTGAAGGAGAGCAACACTGCAAGAAATTTAGCAGTTGCATTGCAATAAACCTGTAGTGACTGCTTGTGCTTTTATGTGTGGTTCCTCTTCCTATCCTATACACCGCGTGTTTGGTCTAACAGTAAGAGCATCCCCCTCTCACGTGGAAGGCCTGGGTTCGCTTCCCAGGTCGGGGTCATACCAAAGACTCTAAAAAAGGAAACTACTGCCATTGTGTGTGATGCTCCGCATAAGCAATGGAGTAGAGAAAACAAGTCAGTGAGCCACAACTGGAAAAAAGGCCGTGGCCGGCTCGACTTGAACCAATAGGTTGGAAACTGGGCCGTTAAACTCTTTCTAACTCTAACTTCTATCCTATACAAATGAATAGATGAGGAAGTTGGATAAAACAGTAAGAAGAAAGTCCAAAAACAATGTGAGATGAACTTTTGAAAGAATGCAGCAGTAGCCTTGACTGTAAAGTTTATACAGGGCAGGCCTCCATTTTCAGAAAAATTTATGGTTGTCCTTCGGGCAACCATTTCACTATAAATTTAGTTGTCCACAAGTAAAATTTGGTTGCCTGAAACAAAATGCTAATTGTGTTCATACATATTTATAGTCTTGAAGAATAAAAAGATGTGATGTTTGAGAGACAGAAACACTTGAAGTCTGAAATATGGTACAACGCAAAAAGTCAAAAGAATTAGTCAGCAGTATTCGCTTTCTGTCCTAGAGAAAAATGGTTGTCCATTGGACAACCAACCTGTAACTTTTGGTTGCCCATATGGAATTTTAGTTGTCCCGGACAATGGGACAACCACGAAAATCGAGCCCTGCCTTGACCAAAGGGTTCAATATTCCCCGACATTCATAAAGAATTTATGTAATAGTGTTTATCAGTTTTGGGGCCAGGGTCAAAGACATATATTCACCAACCCAGACAGCTTTAAATTTCCTTGTGCAGCTACAAGTTATTAGGTTTTACAGCTTAGTTTGTAAGGAGTTGATTTTAGTCACCTTGTCGCTTTCTAACTTGTTTTCTCTATTCCACTGAGCTTTTGATCACCAATCAGAAGCAGAAGCAGTAGGTTCCACTTTTAAAGTCTTACTCAAGTTTAGACCTCCCAGCGGCTAGTTGGATGATCTAACCAGTTGACCATGCAATTGGTCATGTATCGGTTGAACCAAAGGCAACAGGTGTCCAGCAGGGGTCAACAAACATTTTTTTATCCAGGTCTGTGAGTGAAATATGGGACTGTACAGTATACGCTGGCAAGTCTACCTAAGCAGAGCCCCAACAAAGGAAGGTACATGAAATATTTTGTTAAAAAAAACCTCCCAGATCACCCCCTTTTTTGAAGGGCCGAACTTTTCAACAAAGTATTACTTTCTTCAAGGCTCATACTCAATAAGCTTTTCTGCAACCACTGGGGTCCACCAAAATCTGCCCAGAGGCCCAATGGCCCTACCAGTTGGAGGCCCCTGCTGTACAGTAACCTAGGGTGAACAAACAGGAATTATTTTACAACTTAATTGCAGTGCCCTTATCACAATACCACTTTAGGCTTCCAAGTATTGTAAATGTTGTCTAAATTACAAAAATTAGATTCTGGAAAGCTTCAAAAGTTTTAGATAAATTTCAAAATGCAGTGTATTTTAAGGGACTTAAATTCCTTTCTTCTTCAATTTTCATTAGATTCTTCTTTTCTCAATTCCTTTTTATGACAGTCTAGGAGGATGTTTGAGATGTCTTCAGCCCCCACAGATTGAGGCATTATGTTGGAATCTTATCTGTCACCTTATTTACTGAGCTATGTAAATAAATACATCAAAAATATCAAGCCAGAAGATCTGCAGGTGTCACTATGGGGAGGGGACTTGGTTCTGACACAGCTAGACCTTCGACTAGATGTCCTAGAAAAAGAGCTTTACCTTCCCTTAAGTTTTGTGAGTGGACACATCCATGAACTAAGAATACACATTCCATGGACAGCATTAGGTTCTGAGCCAGCTGTGGTTACCATCAATACCATCGAATTTGTTGTGAAATTGAAAGATGGCGCTTCCAGTGATGGCAAAAGTGAGAGCACCATCAGTAGTAAAGGAGATGGTGAAGATCAAGTGGTTCCCGCCCAGACAAAGAAGCATCGCTCTGGGGCAGGATCAGAGTTTACCCCAGGGTATATACAATCTCTCACAAGGCGAGTTATCAACAATGCTCACATAGTAATCAACAATTTGATTTTGAAATATGTGGAGGAGGACATTGTTTTATCAGTCAACGTCAAGTCGGTGGAATCCTATGCCACTGATGCTGTTTGGGAGAGGGCGTTTGTTGATCTCGCTCTTCCAGAGTTGGTGATTAGGAGGCTCTGCACATTCAGCGATATCACTGTTTGCCTGGACAAGCGCAATGCCAGTGGAAAAATAGAGGTTTATCAAGAACCTGTCATTTACCACTGGAATCTCACCACACGTATTCACATGACCTTTAAAAGTTTAGCAGCCAAGACTGCCAGCGTTATCAAATTGAGCACATTCTGTGATGAGCTGAACCTTTCGTTGTCAGAAACCCAGTTACCAATGTTCATTAGGCTGGTGCAGCTACTCTTGGCCCTTTACTATGGAACTTTAGATTTGCCAGAAACAGTAACAGGGCATTCTGAGAAAGAATCTGAAGATACAAATGAAAAGAACGACACAGCAGCAGGTATGTTACTTACAGTTTTATACAACATATGCATTACATACTGTATATATAGCATGTAACACTTGGTAAACAAACAAAAACTTGAAAATTCCTGAAAATTCCTTGGTTAACTCACCACTAGCAGAGCTGGTTATAAATGTCTGTGGAGCTGACACAGTTTTGTTATGAAAGAGTTCAGAGTTTGCAGTATACACTAAATCTCTAAAACAATACACTTAAGTTGTCATACACAGTTTAAGGCCTATTTCAGTCGCTCTTGTAAACTTCGCGCTAATTTAACTACAGTAATTGTCTAACACTTTTGTACACTTGCAGTAAGTACTAAAAACTGTATCCTGAAGGGAGAGAAAAGAAATGCAACAATCGATACTAACAACACTGGGCATAATTTTACCTTGATTTTTGTTTGTGTAATTTTACATTTTTACTGGAATAAGTTGAAACAAAAATGTATAAATTTATTACAGTATGATATTCTTTTGCTGTACTTTACACATGTCACATACTGTACCTCACATTCATATAAAACACATTGCATAACACTACATTACATTACACCTCATTGCATTACAGTACTGTACATTGCATTACATTAGATTACACTACATTACATTATAGTACATTACATTACTTTACATTACATTACATTACATTACATTACATTGCAGAAGATTAATGTAAAGTATCACAACATACATATTAAATTGTCATTATGAAGGGGAAAATCCCTATTCATGAAGTTACAGCACAACAATTCATATAGAATATTTTTTGTCAAATGAATAAGTGCATCTTTTTGTGTTGGAAGATTTCATATTATCATTTCTTTTGAGCAGCCCTGACTTCACTGGTGGAGCAAGCAGAGAGTCAAGACGGGTGGGGTAGCTGGGCGTGGTCAATGGTGCCGCAAGTGTTTACTTATGAAGATGAAGAGGAAGAAGAACAACAGAGGAAAAGGAAAAGTCAGGAAGATCCCATTGTTGCGGTGGGGTTTTATTGTCGGCAGGGAAGTGTCACATTCAAGGTATGTAACATTCCTCCAGTCCGTCATAACTTTAAAATTGCAGGCTGTTTCCATGTGTTCAAATTTTCATAAGTTTTAATTATGGGAGGCATGTATCCAGAAATTTGTAAAGGATTGGGAAAAACTGATTGGCAGACTACTGTATATAACAAGTCTGGTCATAAATTTTAACAAACAGACTAGAATGATCAATTACTAACTCATGAAACATTTATTGAAATGTGGAATATGGGAATTGTCTAAGTTTGGCCATTTTACATAAATATATGAAGAAAACTTAATAGAGGGTTTAGAAAAGTTGTGTGAAATTCAGGAACCAAATCCAAGTGTTTCTTTAGTATTTTGTGAATCTAATAGGTAATTGTAATCTAATAGGAAAAAATTTTGTCAAACATGCTTTTTGTTCTTATTGCATGATTCCAGCTCAGTGACATAACAAACACAGGGGGACCTTTTAGCTCCTCAAGAAAGCTCAACGTGCAGCCCTTTCTGCAGCTGAGTGGCCGAGGTATGTCGCTAGAAATCTTAATGGAGGGACTTGCATTTTTCAATGTTGAAATGGGATTCAGTCATATTGCCATTCAAGGACTTGCGAATTGCACCTGTGGAGTTGATGACTTCAATATTACTTTAGATGACACAAGAGTAAGTATAGAGTGCTAGTAGATTTCTTTTTAAGTGACAATCGTATTATGAAAACTAGTGTTTACAGAGATAAAGACTTTAACAAAAGTTAAAGGCCTAACCCACTCATGCCAAACTACAATTTTTGTAGTAGTCCCATGGACTTCCTATACATGAACAGAGCATACTGCATTGTGCATTGTCGCTACAGTATGTGTGTGAAAAAGTGCACCAAGATGGCCGTCTGCTATGGTTTTGTGTGAAAGCTTGGACTTGCTTTAGTACATTCCCATAATTTGCAAGAAAGTTGAAATATTTTTGAAATATGGCAAGTTAAGGTCAAAATCATTTCACCTATTGCAGGAATATCATATTGTTCCCCATTCAAGTTTATCTTTCGCTTAAAATATAACAGAGTCATTGTCAAATTAGACAATTTATAGCTTCACGGCAGCCATCTTGGTGTGCCTTTTTTGTCCCAGCTAGTGGCGACCATCTACAGATAGGTCGTACATGTTTACATGCTCTGTCCATGTAAATAAGTCTGTGAGTAGTCCACAGAAATTCTCAAGTAGCACAGCTCTGTGATTGTCCAAAAATTGTTCAAAAAATGCAGTGTACCATAGCTCATATTTCATCGCATGTACTGTGTGGAGAGCATTTTGATTACACACAGTTGGGGTCTTGTATACTTACCCTTGGGGTACAAGTGTCTTGATGACAAAGAACTGTAGACAGTTGTGGGAGGCACTTGAAGTGTGCCTCAAGTCAAAAAATTCAGAAACTTATTAAACAGCATGAAAAGTGAATTCTAACAGTCTTATTTTCATCTTCATCGGACAAGTAAAAATGATTTTATGACCTTGAACACTTCCTGTTTACTTGCACAGCATGTTGCACAGAGAAGGCTTAATTGATTACCTCACCCCATGAGATTGAGAGTGCTGCCACACCTTGGTGCAAATAAAGTACCATTAGAGTAAGAGTGCTATCACACTTTGGTACAAGGTGCAGTAAGCTTCAGAAAAGCAAGAAATGCAAAGATTGTGATTTGAGTAGAACAACAATGACATCACAAATTATTGCCCAAAATACTAATTTCAGTTTGAGTGAATTACTGTAACTTCAACATTTTTACATCATGGCTCAAGAATGTCTTATGAAGATAGGAGTTGAACTGTTAGAATCTATTTTTCATGCTATTTAATATATATATATATATATTTTTTTTTTTAATTTTTTGACTTGAGGTACACTTTAAGTGAGTAAGTTAAGGGAATTGGAACTGCTTTGGGTAAGAGGATTAGCCCTTTATATTGTGAAGATGTGCATAGCCAAGTGGTGGAACATCTAAACCTCACACCTGTCCAGGGGTCCCTATTTTGACCCAGTCATACCATAGACTTTAAAAAAATGGAACCTACTTCCATTATGCATGATGCACCTCCTAAGTAATGGAGGAGGAAGAACAATCCCAAGGTGTCCCACAACTGATAAAAAGATGATGGGGCAAGCAAGATGAAACTAGAAGGTCATAAGTTGAGGTGTAAATCTAAAAATCAAATCAAATCAATATAACAACAGTTGTCCAATGAAGTATAAGAGAGCTGATGATAAAATTTGAGAATAAAGGGAACGTCTTTTGACAGATCTTGAAGTAAAAGATCCAATTCAATTTAAACCTTAGTTTAAGTGGGAGGAGGTTTAATAAATTGGTGAAAAGTTGGTAAAGTTTTGTTCAATAAAAGTTTGGGGGCATAAAAGCATGTTATTGCTTCATGGGAATTATGGTGTGTGAAATAATGCAGACTGATTTCAACGAACAGTCTTTTAATTCTATATTTTAAATTTAACACACATTCAAATGGAATTTATTGATACTAAATACTTACATGGGGTGTAAAATGGTTCTCAACAAAAGAACTTCAATGAACATTGCTGAATGTTTCACTGCTGACATGTGACAAGCTTATGAGGGTCACATGTAACATTCCAATTTTAATAAAGAAGAGTCTGTGAAAGTATTATATCATAATGTAACATTTGGTAATGGAAATGTAGATAACTTAAGAGTCTTTTTATATTTGAGAAATTTGTTTTTGGAAACTGAATCTTGACATAAAAATATCTTGAAATGTCCACAAGCTGCAGTATCACTGTTTTATTTGAAGGGCAGGTGTCTTAAAATTATCCTCTATCTTGAAAGAATTGTATTTATAAATTGCCTTTGGAGTAGCCCATTACTTCAACTTTTTCTCATACAGATAGACCCCAGCCGCAGCTTCTTGTTATTTAAAATGGAGAGTTAAAGGGCTGAAAAAATTCAGGGCTGTAGTCGAGTCCAACAAGCTCGAGTCCAAGTCTGAGTCCAAGTCCATTGGCTCAAGTCCTAGTCCAAGTCTATGGGGCTGGAGTCCGAGTCCAAGTCCATGTCCTTGTCCAAAAATATAAAACAAGCTTAACTTTCTTGAATGTCTCCCTGTAAGGACAACATACACCAGCATTCTATCCAACAATCCTTCATAATAGCTATTCGGAATGGGATCTATGCTTTACAGTTTTGTATGCATCCAGGTGGGCTGAGGAGGTCGTGTGTGGCGAGACGTTTGTTCCCAACTATCGCCTATAAAATGAACAAATGAGACCGTTATAACTCATCCCATGACTGGTGAGTTGTCAGCATTACAAAACGGAGCAAGTCCCTCATTGCTTGTTCTCCTCTGTGCTGGGGGGTTGTAGAATATGTCCATGGTATTCCGTGCCTGTCTTAAGAGGCGACTAAAGGGAAGGACTTGAACAGTATTTGGACAGTGTGACACTATATAACACATTCATGTTGATGTGTTGCTAAATCTTTAATATCTAATTAACTAAACTACAGTAACTACAGTTTTGTAAAATCAATCAAAAAATTTTAAGAGAGTGGTTATGAACTGAAGGTGTATTTAGGTTTTATAGTGTAACTCATGCATCTTGTATGGAAAAAAATAATAGATCTATAGTCGAAGAGTGATGTTTAACGTTTCCGAATTAAGTTTCATATCATAATTACCTCTGTAGGAGCACAGTGATTGTACAAGGGAAACCCTAATTGAGAGTATTGATTTTCTTTTTAACTTTTTTTTTTGCTTTTGTTTTTTTTTTCTTTTTATTTTCAGGATTTTCTTCCATTTATTGAGTGTGGGGAAGAAGACCTATCTAACAAGGAAACAAACTACCTGACTGGCTCACTTTTTGACCCAGTTTGTCCTGAGAATCTTGAGAATCGGGTAGAATACATCTTAGACCAAGAGAAACACCATGAACTCTTTAGTGAGGATTATGGGAAGGCAAGATTTGGCGCATTCTGGATGGATTATGTTTTCACCATGACACCAATGTTAGAAGCAGAGGGTGAGTCAACATCGCTCACTTTATTTTTGAACAATAGTCAAGGGTGGCAGTGGCATAGCCACAGGGGTGGTTTGGGGGGCTAAACCCAGGGTTGTTGATTTTTTTTATTTTTTTTTAAAAATCATGATTTAAATTGGTGATTTAAATCAAATAAATTGATTTAAATCAGATTTTTTTTATTAAATCATGATTTTTTTCAATTAAAATCATGGTTTTAATTGTGATTTTAATCAGCGTGATTTAAATCAAACAACCCTGGCTAAACCCCTCATAACCCAACCTTGCAATGCAAAAAACACCTAAAATAGCAGTTTTTTCTCTCTCCCCTTAGACTTTTCCCTCATGCCATGCCTGAAACCACCCCATGACACAATCCTGGCTACGCTACTGAAGGGTGGTGATTTTTGTCAGCACTGCTGGGCCCTAAAATTGCTCCTTGTAAAACCACGATTGGTAGCCCTGTCGTGGACATGGAATAGTCCTGAAGAAAAGATACTTTTACATATGTGCACCCTCTTGGGTCACAACAAAAGCAAACATTGTATCTTCCATACAAAGAACTTTGCATTGGCAGAAGGGCTGCATACTTAATGTGTATAGTCGTAGATGCAATACAGTGTATAGGACAGTATTGCCGGATGGATCCCCCTTTTGTAACAGATGGGCTAAGATACTGTAGCATGAGAAAAAAGTAGCGTTATGGCATCTAGTTACAAAGATGGAGTTTTACACTTCAACCTAAAACCTAATTTAAGCTGCCTGTGTCCACTGCCTTTTCCCATTGTAATGGCATTGCAATTGTTTCCTCTTTGACATTGCATTATCAGGTTAGGTAGATGGTTAGTTACTCACTCACTCACCCATGCCCATTAGCGACAAAGGATTGATGGTTAGTTAGATGGAGTTTTAATGCCCAGTTTCCAACCAATTGGTTCAAGTCAATCCGACCACAGCCGTGTTTTCAGTTATGGCTCTCGGCTTGTTTTCCCTACTCCATTGCTTATGCTGAGCACCAAGCACAGTGGCAGTACTAGTTATGTTTTTAAATTCTGTGGTATGACCCGGCCAGGACTGGAACTCCCAACCTGCAAGTTTGATGCTCTAACCACTTGACCATGCATTCGTCATTACTTATCAAGAGCATAATGGCAGTATGTTCCATTTTTAAAGGATGCAAGTAGGGACTAAATTGATGCAAGTATAGTACTGTACCAAAGGTTAAGTTGCATCGTTGATCTTGTCAGTAAGTAAAACTTAGACATTTATTGTTTTAATATAATAGTAAGATTCTGCATGACTTTTTATATGTTAGGATGTATAGCCTCAACTTTAAAAGGGCAACCAATGTTTGACAGATATTATTAACCTTTTGTTCCAGCACTTTGTTTCCCCTTCTGAACTGATTGTTTACCAGGATATAGAAACTTGGGTTTTTTGATTGATTGTTTTATTGGGTACTGAGAGTGATAAAACAACAAAAAAAAACAGGAAAAGAAAAAAATATAAAACAATAAAAGGAGACAAAAGACAAACAGGAGTACAAAACCAGAGTACCAGGGATAGCCCAAACAGACTTGAAATTTAAGCTTATTTCCATTGGGGACCCTAGAGAAAGGACGAGACAGCCGTGCAAGCAGAAATTGGCACATAATGAAGAAGCTAAAAAAGGATGAAATAAAAAAGAGATGAAAGACGATTAGAGCAATCAAGTGCCAGATAATAAATTAATTTAGGTTATCAGTGCATGATTTGTTGGCAAGGTGTTTTTTAGCATGCCTTTTAAAACTGGAAGTGCTTTAATCTGCTTGAAGAGGTCTTTCAGGTTAAAAGAAATTTTTGAATATTTGTGGGGTAACAAAATTCCACAGATATGCAAGAATAGACAGCATACACTACACCGTAACTTATCACAGTGTTATACCATGTTCATAGATCCCTTTTGTTACTTTCCAGTCAGTGAACAAGCATGATGCAGAACTAAAATTGTGAAAAAAATTTTAATTACAAACACTGATTGCTGCTTTAACATGCTCCAGATAAGATTTATACAGTATATTTTTACAGTAGGAGAGTGATGTCTGATATTGATACTCCGTCAATCCTTGCAAAATTTAATTTCCTTTCCGTTTTTGAAGGGTCAGATTCAGGAAGTGTAGGATCTGACACGCTTTCAGAGCCATTATTCACATGGAGAGAGCTATCGTGGAAGAAGTTTGTTTTCTTTCCCTGCAAGGTGACGATTAGTTCATCATTGGTCCACAGGATTCAACAACTCCTGTTCAGTGCCCAGAACCATGAATATGAACCATACAGCCGAGAAAAGCCAGGTATAATTCACATCAGGCTTTTTTGGACTTTTTCTTCCTGCCTCTTTTAATGCTGAAATTACCCAGCTTTTCATCTTGGAATTGAAAACAAAGCTTTAATTTAATTTTTTTTTTACTTAGAAATAAAGTTCAACTTCTAATTGGTCAATTATGATCACGTGTCCATGCGTTATATCAAAATAAACTCCTGGTAATGGGTAAACACACTCATCTTAGGCTCACTCCATCTTCCAGGCATGAGATACTTCTTCTTTTTAGAGGAAATTTCTTCTTTATTTTTTATTCATTCCTCTTTTATTGGCCTCTTTTATTGGCCAAATACCCTAAAAGTTTCTGTTTAAAATGTCTTATAAACCTCAGCTATTAAACTTGTATAAACAGCCCTCAGAGTTCCATCCAGTTAAAACCCTGTGTTATAATAACATCACTACCACTATTAAGGGCTCTTATGCTTGCCTCTGGACCCCCAGGCCTGGCGCTTGCCTCTCAAATTCCTTTTTTTTTTTAGAAGTCTCAGGCTCATCCCTGATTTTTTATTGGGGGTAGTGAATTTTTGAAGTGTGGTCATTTACAAATGGAATTTTATTGCTTTTTTGTCCTTTATATGAAAATATTTTTGTTTGTGAAGAAACATGGTAAAACAACTATGTACCTGGTTAAATTTGAACAAAATAATGCTATATGTGCACTGGAGCTGCACCTTTGTGCATCACATGCATTTACCCATGATCATCATTGTTCTGTGCTAAGGCTCCATCCATGATCATTGCTCAACCTATTACCTATAAGCATTGATACCAGACAAGTTTCAACATGCAGCAATGTATTCTACATATATATCATCTTTGTTGTTTTTGATGAACTAAAACAAAAGATTGAAGTTAAGTTTTAACCATTTTGTCCTTCTGGTCAACTTTTCCACCGACTTGATGGCTGACTGCATGGTGCTCTGCAGTGGACTCACGGCTGTTAGTGGGCCCATTCGTTGAGGACGGGTGGTAAAAATTATAGACAAGTTATATTTGGTACTACAAGGTGAACATTGTGTTCTGCTGTTAATTAGTTTCATTTTGATATATTATTATGCCAGGTGATCAGGCCCTGAGTCACAGATGTACCTTACCATCATTGAACATCGGCGCCAAAATTTCAACTGCTGGCTTCAAAGATGGGCCAGAAAATGATGGGAAAGGAGAAAAGAATGCAGAGAAAATGAAAAATGCACCAGTCAAATACAGGGAAACTGCATAAGTGATATATAAAATACATTATCTAGAAGCATGATTTTCAAAACATTGGCAGGAACTGTAAGGTTGGTCCCCTAGACTAATGTCCTTAGGGTTTCTTGTCTTGTGCTTGGATGTAAATAGTATGTAACTTTGTCATCAGTAGCAATTCAGTGAGACTTTCAAAATCAAATTCTTGACTAAAGGCCAAAGGAGGACTGGAAAAGTGTTGCATAATTAACAGTGACATTTTTTGAATAAAATTTGAAGTATGCTGATATTTTCTATTTTGAAAAGTTTAAAAGCTGCCAATGTGGTTCAATGTTATTTCTTTCTTACCTCTAAATGTTCAGAGGTTGTGGATGAAAACAGACCTGTCCCAACAAGAGATCAAGTTGCTGCCTTAGAAGAGCATGTCCCAAGTCGATCAACACAATTCTCCCTAATTGGTCTAGATGTTCAGTTTCTGTTTGCAGAGCATCCACACTTTACCGCAGGACCTAGCACACTATCAGTAAGTAGCATTGCCTTGTTTAAAGTGTTGAACAGAAGGAAAAGTAATTTGAATGTACGACCTGTTAGATTGGAGTCGGCCACTTGTTTCAATTTATTGGTGTCTTGCATCCTAAAGATGCACTTTGCAACACTTCAGTTTCAAGTAACTTTTTGGAGTGGAAGTATTTGAAAAGTCAAAACAGGGTCAATTGACCCCTTTCCACCATAGATCAGGTTATGAAGGGAACTTCTGTAAAGACCAATTAGAATATATTATTACAGTATTTCCTTATGTAACAGTTGTTTGTAGGGTATGTGATTGTCTAAGTTTAAGCCATTTGTCAGTAGTACTTGAATAAAACTACTGGCTTGAAAAATTTGGTGAATTTCATGACCCATCTCAGTGTTCTGCTTAAAACTGCCTCTGCCAATTAAATCTTAGCTTTTGAGTTGGTTGAAACAATTGCCTAACTGAAGTGTTGTTGTATTGACATTCTTTTAACCTTCAATACAGGAGGCCTCAAAGTACTGTATGATGCGTCTTATATCCTTTGTTTTTATTGATTTTGTATGGTGGTTTTAGTATCATATTTAAAGTATACATAAATTCCACAACTTTAAAAATACTTCTTAAAGAGTACGAAGAATGAATTTAAACAGTCCTAAACTCTCACCTTCAAAGGACATTCCTGAGATATGCAACCTCTAATATATTTATTTTTTTTTTAAACTGTAGATTTGAGGTACACTTTAATAAGGGTATCCAGAGTGTTAACTCTGTAAACATATTTAACCAAGTTTGGACAACTTCCACAGCCCCTGCCTGGGGCTGGAAGAAAATGATATGAACAAGTTTACTTCTTTTTATGATAGCCTGTAGGGCAAGTACTTAAGCGAAGTTTCTTTCACAATACACACTATGTGGGGACATGTGGATATTAATCAAGAAAAATTTAGAGAACAGCTAGTGAGATGGGCAAGAAAAAGAAAAGAAAATTTGAGTATTACCTTCACAAATAATTGAGCATGTAGCCTTACCATTAAACTTATCTCCTAGATAACTTTTTAAACAGATAATTTACCGTCTGTTTCTTCATTGCTTGTTCATTATTTAATTATGTGATAGGTTAGTGAAACTACCTGAATGATTTATGTTTCTCTCTTTCTGCAATAGGATATTTCCAATAGGGAGCCACCAATATCACTATCATTGAGTATGCTGCCATCTTTGCATATCCAACTGCAACGATTAGATTTGCAAACAACGGTTCCGATGTATGCTAGAAGATTGGTCAGAGCTGTCAGTAAATTATCTCGCCCAAGTGGTGACTTGCTATATCACTGCTATTCTCACATGCAGCTTAAGGTTTGTCAAACTATCCTTTTAGAAAAGAAATATGCAATTGTTATAAACTTCGTATTTTAAAACCAGGAGCTCGCATTTCACAAAATGAGCTTCCTAGAGAAAGAAATTTGGCAGTTTGTTTCTCAACAATAATTTGTTCTTCCAAGCTTTCCAAAATTTGAATGATGCAACTGCCATAACTCTGTAACACAGAAATGATATAGGAAATAGAGCTATTGCTGGGGTTAGTTGTTGAATGGTTAAGTTATAATTCTATTTTCTTTGCGTGCCATATTGGTGAATTTTAAATTCAATGTTTAAGCTCAATTGGAAAACTCGATATAAGCTCAGTCATTAGAATAAAAGGCACTCCCTAAAAGGAGCAATGGAAATCCCCTCCCCTCTTCCCATTTGCCCCTATCCTGTATTCAATTGAACAATTTTCTGTGACTTAACTTCAGTTGTTTCATCTGTTTTAGTGACACTACTGATGTCAGATATATTCACTTCAATGAAGGTTTTACTGTGCCTTTAATTTTCAGGGCCAAGTTGCAGCAATGGATAAATTAAGCATACAGAGTGGGATAACCTTTATAGTCCCCTCTATCATTTGTCCTCTGTCTCATTAGTGGCCCATCTCACTGGTTTCTGTCTACCCCCCCCCCAACTTCTTAACCTATCCCATTATCCTAATGCCTAACCCCAAATCCTAAGGGAGACTGGGAAACTAATGAGACAGAATTTAAGAGAGGGGGGATTAATGGGATGGGATACTGATGAACGTTAAATAGTGGACCAATGAGATGAAGACCAGTGAGATGGGGGGAGGGGATTTGAGGGCTTACCATCATGGAGTGACTACCCTTTTACTCTGACAGCAAATTAACACAAAAACCAAATGGTTCTACTGGAAGTGACAGCTTTACATTACATTTGTTAGATCAGGTAGGTCCCCTGTCCCTTTTCCCCTTTCAAGTCTTTCAGGATGATAACTTAATTAGTTAGGTCTGAAGTTTTGTGAATGCTAACCTCATACAAACTAGTGTTTGCACCGGGTACCCGACAGACGTTCTTGCTACCCGGGTAGAAAATTACTACCTGGGTAGCGTTTTTCTATGATTTCTTTTTGATCTTTGCAAAATAACATGGTTATTGAAAGCAACAAATGTATTAACCCACATCTCATTCACAATTATTTGAAATGAAGTTGCTTAACTTTTTTGTTTCCGTAACATGCTTTTGTGAAATTGCACTTTTCCAGAAACAATTCCTGCGATGTGTGTTTCTAACATCCAGTTCTATACCATTAAACAGCATAGGCCTACACTGTACTGTGCATGGCCTAGCATAGCCCGCAGCGCGGACGAAAGATATTGCAAGGTTTATGATCGGGTACCTGGGTACCCGACGGGTAATACGCTTCGGGTACCCGGGTACGAATTTCCTACCCGGAGCAAACACTGATACAAACCATCATTTTACTCGCATTTTAGTTGGTTTTATTGATTTTGATATATATTAACTTGTGATTTATTTTCAGGTGTTTGGGTTAGAAGCTGGTTTCAGCTTAGTTCCAGTTGAAGGTATAATGTCAAGCTCATCAATAGATGACCAGAAAATATTAGAACCAACCAGTGTAGCAGCTTATCAGAAGACCATAGCTCTTGCTGTTTATTGGTATGTACGATCTTCGTTTCTTTCGCGGGAGAGGGCGGTGAGAAAGTTGTCAGGGCAGAGGAAGGATTGTAAATGGCAAGAAATTTCTAGCCTGTACCTCTACATTCTGGAATTCAAGTCACCTGTAACAAACAATGAATATTTCCTCGTAAAGTCAGACCTTGGTGTAATTTATCTCTTGATTGTGTTGAATATGTGAAACAATGTGTAATAGCAACCACTTGAATGGCCAGGTTTTTGCTTGGGGATGACCAACTTTGGGGCTTGAATGACACCCTTAGGATGGCTCTTAAGGAAGGGGTGTGCCCCTCTGCAACCCTTCCCTTTGAAAACTTTTAATTATTTAAGTACCCACAAATGCAGTTTGGTGCCAAATTTAGCATCATTTATAGTCAAGACTTTCGTTCCAGTACAATTTTTTTTTCAAAATTCAATTGGGAGAGGCATGGCCTCAGGTTAGTTAGTTAGGTAGAGTTTGAAGGCCCAGTTTCCAACCAGTTGGTTCAAGTAGAGTCAGCCATGGCTCGTTTTCCAGTTGTGGCTCACTGGCTTGTTTTTCCTACTCCATTGCATGCTGAACACAAGGCACAATGGCAGTAGGTTCTGATGGCCTCTGGGCTACACCTATGACAACAATTAATGTCAACGTGATGACTTTCCTAAGCACAGTGACTGACATGAAATGCACAGTATTAGAGCTAATGGGATGGGATTTCTTCATTTTATGGGCTTGGATCAGGCAAAATAACACATTAAATCCTGTTGACTGTGTGTGTCCCAATAAACCTTATGATATCTCACAGCAAAAAGTACACCCTTCTTTGGGGGCAAAGCAAACCAACACCGACAAATGCAGACAGCTGATATGTCAACCAGTTGAATACGTCTGCTACACCAGCAGGGCCAATTCTTAGGAGCTGCGATGTGTTTCGTTGTTTAGCCTGCAAGGATGACGTTAGTGTGTCATCAGTGCATTGGGTCTATTGATTGGTAAACAGATTTGCTTTATTTGATTTTTCATATAATATTTACAATTTGTGTTTGTCGTTATCATATGTATAAATAGTTACAAGGGTACAGTTCGTATGCAATTTGACACTTGGTTTTCTGCAAAAGTTTGTGTCCTCATTGGTATTACTAGTGCAGCCAATACAAGTGCTTGAGTAATATGTGTCCACAGAGTAGAACAAATGTTCAAATGCAGCTAAATCTCAAAAGTTGCTAAGTCATTTTAGATGACCATCCACATTACTGTGACATGCCTGAAGACCATGAGCAAGACCTGCCTACTATTGTTCCTTTGCTATCACTAATACCATCCATTGGTCTCAGCTCTGGTAAAGCTGCAATTTTGTTTGCTTGTCTTTTGTGGGGGGGTGGGGGGTTTTTTGTTATTGTTTTTTTTTTTTGATGGACAAAATTCTTTCTATTTTAGGAAGGATACTTTCCAGGTGAAGAAAGAAATCCAGATGGAACTGCCAAAGGTTAACGTAAAATTTACAAAAGCACAAACTCTTCTTGCTAGTCATATGTATCATAGCTGGGCATGGCCATCTTATGAAAGTGACTGGATTAAGGAGTCTAGCTTAATCAATGATGCATTTGCTGCAAAAGGTAAGTAACTCGTAACATTTGCAAACCTAGAATAGACTAGATCTATCCTAGATTTTTTAAAATGTTGATTCAAAGGGCTGGAAAATATTTTCAAGAAGGGGCTTAAAATGTCCATAATTCTTTCCATCCTTTCCTGTACAAAAAGTGAAAATTTCCCTCGAACTTGCAAAATGTCCTTCCAGATGCCCATATTTCATGGGAAGAGGCCTCTCAGCTTCTCAGTTTTCTGTTTTCATGCTACACAAGGGCTCCTTTTTCGATTATTCTGTTGCGAGAACAAATCAATTGTATATCTCAGATAAGAAATATTAGTTTAATTCAATAACAATGAATTAGTCAATCAGTGTTAAACTGCTGTAAGGTTGTTTAAATCCGTATCTGGGGCCACACAATTGGTCAATCTACAGGTATTTTTAAGTATTGACTAACAGTATGCCTGAAAGAAAATACCAAATGGTTAGTATCATCTTTCCAATTAATCAATTAGTCAACCAATCAATTAATCAGCAGTTCTTTTAATTGATATTATTTGCCCAACCTTTTCCCAAACTAGATAACATAGCTAGGATCTGTTTCAAACATCGATCTGAGGTTATGTCAACTCAGACAGTGTGGTTAATATTGCTTATCCAATCATTCAATCAATCAATCAGTCATTCAGTTAGTCAGTCATTCATTTAATTGACATTATTTGCACAACCTTTTTCCAAACTAGATAACATAGCTGTCACTCTTGAAGGATCTATTTCAAACATTGATCTGAGGTTTACATCAAATCAGACAGTATGGGCTGTGGCTGGGACAGTTGAACAGGCTCAGGTTGTTGTAGCAGGTACAGAAAATCTATTTTTTCTTTGCTTTTTGTTATTTTATTTTGTTAGTCTAAAACATTGTCTATTTTAGTTTATATCCAACGTTGATATCAAAATATCTTCCTGAAGTGTAAGTTTAAGCAAAATTAAATTTTTCATATGTGAAAAGGAAAGTCTCAACAATTTGGTGAATCTTCCGTTTCAAATTGCAAATGTACCTCTCGAGAAACAAAAAAATGCAGTAACTAGATTTGTGTTTTGAAATGAGACATTAAAACTTAATCCTTGAAACCTGCTTATGATTTGTATTTTGATCTTTTAAGAGACATTGCAACAAATAGACTTACAGAAAGTGTATTCCTGAAGAATTGCAACAGGAAAGTAATTTCCCCAACCAGTTATGTAAAACTAATGAGCTGTACTTTTGATTTTTTTTTTTTTTTATAGTTTTTTACAGCATTGCCCAGTGGTGTTTCCAGAAAGGATGGAGGGGGCTATTTCCCCTTTATCTTATTCTGACAAAGTTATTTTGTTCTGGAATGAAGGAATTGGCTTCCAATGATGCTAAATGTCGCACCACATTGCTTCTAAGGGTAGTTAAATATTCAAATATTTCTCAAAGAACCCTTTGACCCATCCCCCAATTTTCATCTTTTTGCAATACTATTAGCATTTGACTTATTATGTCAATAAAAGGCATTGGCATTTGGTTGTATCTTCAACACCCTATACCAACATCAACTCAGTATGTACCTTTAAGAAATATATTAAAGGGCCAGTTGGTATTAAAGTGGAAGTTGCAGGTTTTGCGACCATTAAACAAATTATGATTCTCTGTTGTGAAGACTTAGGAGAGATCATGGACATAATTTTCAACACAAATTCTCCTCTAGCAGTAGGTTAGATAATTTGAAGAAAAAATACTGGTTTTGGTAATATTTTGAATGAGATTTGCTTATTTGTAGATAACAGTAAAGGGACAATGTCCCCAATCCTGCAGGGACCAGCAAAGACTGACCTGTCCTCCAAGGAGAAGAACAAACAGCAGGATGAGGATGTGAATATTATCACATTTACTGTCCAGATGAAGAGGGATGCAGATGGAGTAGATAGCAGTGGTAATGAATACTTGCCAATTTTATCATCTTGGAAAACAGATCATGTAGCAATTATCTCACTACCCTTTTAACCCTTTACCATTGCTACGGGTCCTTTTGGACCCAGATGGAGAGCGCGGCTGTCACCCATCTTTACTGTTTCACACGGACCTCGAAATTGCGAGTAGCTACCCGAAAATTGGGCCACAACAATGAGCGAGACAATAGTTTAAGGTCACAGAGTCAGTAGCCTACGGAAGCTGATGCAGGGTGTGCTACGTCCGCTTTTCCGCCCACTCCCAAGGCACGCAAATATGCCCCAATTGGAGCACAACGGTAAAGGGTTGATGTTGCATGACAAGCATGCAGTTTGTGTAAAAGTTATGCCATTGTTTCCAACCTTTTTCTTCTATCCATTTTCCATGCTATTAGTACTTTTATGAAGTGTATAATAGTTTCCAAAAAATTGAGTGTTCTGAGAAAGTGATTTATCTTTGCATAATTTAAATCAAAGATTTTTAGTGTGACAAAAATTCATAAAAATTAGGCCCTACCGTCCACTCATGTGAAATTGCTGACTGCAAAAATGTAATAAGCCATGTGGATGCTATGTTTACTTCCGTAGCATTTATTCACAGTATGTGTGTGTTTATGGTTTTTTTATTATTTATTTATTTTTTCTTTCTTTTGCACTGAAAGATATGAGAATAATCCTCCTGTAGACCAATTAGGTATTCAATTTGAGGACTATGCACATGAACACATCTTTCAAATTGTCACGATAAACGAGATGCTCCTGCAACAGTTTCTCCAAAATCTGAATTACATGACAATGACATTGAAACTGTTGTGTTTTAAATTAAATTTTTAATTCACACATAATGTAAGGAGGAATCTTAAGTGTGGCTTTATTCAAGGAACTAAATCTGAATTTCCTTTTTGGGTAAAAATTTTCATTTTTATTTGTTGTTAACTAGGGCTGAGACCCCTATTTTCATTTGGTTGGGCTAGACCCTTTAGACTTATGAATATTGTACATCATGTGTTGAGCTTAGTTTGTGTATTCAGCATTCTGCTCCATAAGTCCTTGAAGCAAGGTAGCACCCAGCCTGCTTTGAGTGAAAAGTAAAGTTTGAAACCTGATGTGAAAAGTGAGGGTGTGTTAGGTGAGTAGACATGATTACATGGCTGTGGGTATACATCTTGTGAAATGATCAGTGCTCACCAAAAAAAAAAAAAAACAATATTTTCATCAGGGAAACAAGGTTAGAGCCTGTAGCTTATTTTTAAAATGTAAGAGAAAAGAGTTATTTTATTATATCCCAACAGATGGACTGTCAGTTATCTTTGTGGATATCCAAGGGTTTGCGTTTTGTCTCGACCCTTCTTTGTTCGCCTGGCTCATTTACCAGCCGAAACAGAAGTCACTAGACATGGACCATCTTCCCCATTCTTCCATCTTAAATCAAACACCCCAAGGTAAGGAAAAAATTATAATATTTGGTTTTTATACAGCACCTTTTCACCAATGACTTTGAGAAACTGGAAACTGGGCTTTAAAACTATCTAACTTAACCTGACCTAACCCAATGACTCAGAGTTCAGAGCACTTCACACAAATATTACCCTGTTCATGAATAACTCATCCTTGAGGTAATCCCTGTTGTAGAGAATCTGCATCTAAGTTTACACCAAATTGATACAAGTGACCTCATAGGTACCCATTTAACATCTGGGTGGAGATTAAAGCAACTGAGATAAAGCCTTATGCCTATTGGCCACCACATAATGATCCAGGCAGCACTGGAACCAGCAATTCTTGGATCACAAGACCAACGCCTTTAATAGTCCACCACACTCTTTCAAATAAGTTTTACCTATGCACTTATTTATAAATTTGTGTTGGTTGACAGGTACAACCAACACAATGAACTTCTGCTTGAAAAGCACAAAATTGTAGTCCTGCTCGCCCTGTTCAGGTGTAGGTTGACTTTGGTCCATTCATCCATCCCCCTTGGCAGCACTGTTGTTCACTGATACTGACTCCTTTTATGAACTTAAACAGTTACAAGCTTTATTAGTGTCATGTTGTCAGTTGTATTCAGGCAATGAATGATAGAGGATGGACCGTAAATTTAATAGCCTATACTCAGAAATATTAGAAGGGAATGTCTCCAGCTCTATCTATTTTCCTTGATGCCACCCTGGAGTTCAAGTCCTGACCAGGTCATCAAAGACTTTAGAACTGGAACCTTCTGCCATTTTGCTTTGCGCTCAGCATAAGCAATGGAGTAGGGACAACAAGCCGTGGCCATGGCTGACTCAAACCAATTGGTTAGAAACTGAGTCATAAATCCTCATAAAGCTATAACTAACTTGACACCACACTTAGAGTCAGAATGACAGCAACTCAAACCATATCTAAACCAATATGAGAAAGAACTCTCTATCTCCAAGGCTATCCCTAGTTTAATCTTACCAATAAACCGCTTCTGATGGAAGATTGATAAGCATCATGCTTTTGTTTCTTCCTTTATTCTTCTGTTTATAAAACTGACTCTGTTTTTGTTCAAAAGATTCTTTCCAAGACATTCCTGGTAGGTCAAGTGCTCAGAAGAGAAGTGGTCAATTTGACCGAAAGATGCCCTCCCATACAGAACTGCAGAGTCTCACAGAGGATGGAAAAGAAACGGCGGGATCCAAAGGAAAGGAGTATCTTTACTCTCTGGCTCAAATATTACAGGATGTGATTGTACAGGTATGTGTGTTTGCCAGGAAATACTTTAGTAAGTCTAGAGTAATTGCAGTTCTAAAATAGGTAAAGTTGAAGTAAATTTTCATAAACAGTTGAAGTTAAAGTTTGGTTTCAAATACATTTCAAATTCTTTTGAAATCATTCCCCTAGTTGACCCCCTTACAACATTTTGGAAAGGTGGATGTATTCTGCAACTCCTAGTTCACAGGGGTGTATGTCTCTGGATTGGTTGGGTGCGTCATCTGTCAAAATAGTACTTATTCCTAGCATACTTTTAATAAACATTGTTTCTGTGCCTGAGTAGTGCCCTACAGCAAAACCTTTTATTGACAAAGACAGTGTTAATGAAAAAGTGCATTTACCCTACCTCAAACTATTCTAGTAGACTATTATGTTTCATGATTGGCTGTTGAGAATCATGTGACAATATTTGTCCTCCTCCATAGTGAAATTTATTAAGAGTAACCCCTTAATTTACCTTGAATATGCAATGTTTAAGTCTTGAAATATCATGAAACATACCTGGAAAAGAAATGAGAAGAAAATTGTGAGATCTAGCTGTTTTTTCAAAATATGTTAAAATAAATATTGCATTCAGTTAAAGTAAGTCCTGCAATATGTCATAGTATCAAATGGTTCAGATGTCAAGGATTGCTCTTCCCTTTAGGAATTTGGCTGAAGATTTCAGCAGGAGCTTACCACTTCAAAAGTGCTTTTAAGGGTTTGTGAAGTTTTGGTAGAAACATTGCATTGATAGTACCTATATGCTTAAAATCAGTGGGAGGTGTTGTTTATATGACTGTGTGACTATAGATGAATCTGGACAGATTGTGATGGTCTGATTTTAGTTGGTTACTTGGGTCTATCACCTTTAATCTTTAAATTTCCTTCCTAACCTGTTCCATGGATGGTTGTACACTGAAGCGTATCTTGATTTTTTCAACTTCACTGAATATGAGGATTTGAAATTCAGGTGGACAATAAGTGAAGACGATTAAAGGCTGATGGACCCCACTAATGGCTGCCTACGGTCACTAAAAACAAGAGCTAATCGGATTCGTCTATATGATAACTCAAACAAGTCTGTTTACTTTTTCTGTATTCAAAAAGGTGGAAATACAACCAGTCATCTTTGTGATTCCTGCAGAGCCACTGACCTTTGACCACAGCCAACAAATTATTGATTTCCTCATCAAATCAGATGACCCTGGGGTGTCATTTGCTCCGTTGTTGGTCATCAGTGCCCCCTCTTTAAGTGTTGTGAGTTCAGGACACATTAAAGTAGACTTGGATCAAGAGATACCATTGCACAGATTAGCTGTACCCCAAGAACCAGGTACAGTATGTTGTAATGCCCTCAATACCCTTAATGCATGCCCCTGAAATTTTAAATGCCCTTACTGTGTCTAATGTGACTAGTTCATATAATGCTTTTCACCTCAGGCTCTGTTATCTATCACCTTTCATGGAGCTATAAATTAAATGCTCCCTTCATGCCTTGATTACAGCCAAGTACCCTTTTAAAGGGGAACGTTGAGCAAAAAAAGGAACCAAATCTACACAGTGTGGTGAATTTTCCATTCAAATCGGATTATGTATTTCTCAAGATTTCGGTAAATGAAATCACCAGATTTGTCTTCCAAAGTGAGTTTGAGGATAGCTGAGGTTGTATCACTTCCTCACATTGACAAGGACTTCTTTGTTACAATTTGTTTTTCAGACTGTTGTGTTGACCTTGATTTTAATTTGGATAGGACCTCCTGGTGGGGAGTATAAAATTTGTAAAGTTCTTATGCCACTTATGCAATCACATCACATTCTGGTAATATGGAATTAGTGAAGAGGAAGTTGCTTGTTTAAATTAAACAAAAACAAAAGACTGACCATTAATGTGAGGATATGATGTCATTTGAGTTTGCTTCAAGTTCACTTTTTGTTGAAGATATGGCGACAACTGTACCTGCTCATATTTTGAGATCCACAATGCAAATTTCACCGAAATGCTGGGAAAAAAATACCCCTCTAACGTATCAAAACTTGATGTGACATTAAACCATTCTTATAACACCAACACCACTTCTATGTCTATGCTCCTCTTATTAATCGAAGCTTACAGCTTCGATTGTAGGGATTGCTCTACTTGTCACGTGCTTTTTCGACTGCTTATGCGACTCGGTATACCTTCTCGTGCACACAAATTCTGCATGAACGTGTTGCCATAACGAAACGCTACGCACAAGAAAGAGTTTTTTTGCCTGCTTGCAAGGTTCGATATAGGTTCTCCTGCACACATGTACAACATTAAATTATTGGCCAAGCGAACTGCTACGCACGCGAATTGAAGAATTTTTCAAAATCCATCCGCAATCAAGCATATATGTTCATTCTGGACGTACAGGTATAGGAATGGGAACGCAAACAAAACGTATACTGCTTACCTGTACTTCAATACCATCTGACTTCAGTGCCTTGCTGTTAAGTACACTGTGGTCGAATGATTGACCGACTGTTACACTGACGTACTGGTTCCGCAAGCAACCTAAACAGGGTAACCCTTGTGGTCAACGGCAACTTCATTTTGCTGATGGTGTTATGAATAAACCAAATGCCTCGACAGACGGGTTACTATAAGTCTGTCTTTTATTTTCGTGACACCGTACCTCGCAACCTACCAAGCGCAAATACATTGACAGTCTTAGCTGCGACACTAGCTGCGTTGCATGCACATGTGACAGGGTATAAATACATATGCCTAGGCCTGGCCAGAACAGTGAGATTAGCCAAAGATAATGCAAAGGTAATCAAACGTTTCTCGTGCAGCATTTAACTTGCTTCGTATTTTTCCAGTAGTAATATAATAGGTTGTACATTATATAGTACTTTGTCAATAGTGTCCGTTTTTGCGAGTAATAGAAGCAAAAATAAATGCAGTGAATTCACCACTTCACAACCTGAATGGAATACGGCAATATTTACAGTCTTAATAACACAAGACTACCATAACTCAATGGCTTCGATATGTACTTGCCTGCAAGTACGGGCATGTCTAGTCTTCCATGTCATTTTGCCTCTTACTCCTTTCACTTTTAATTTTCTCACACTCCTAAAACCCCATCTACACGTTCATACATTATGTCGGAAACATCATGATACATAACATCATAACAATGCTAATGGATGAATGTAACATCATACAGACTGCTTTTTCAACAAATTTAAGCAATGTTCAACATGTATAAAGGTGTTCACAGTTTGAGCTGCATGTTTAATGTTACCAACAAGTGTTGAAAGATTTGTATGATGATGTTCATGAACTAATGTATGATCATGTAGACTAGGCTTAACGCCCCCAAAACCCTTCTTAGGGCATTTTTAGCTGTGATGCACTTCTTGCATAAAACTCTGCCAAAGGGGCCTGTCAGATCAACAGCAGTGGTGCACCTGCTGGACAGAGTCAGCAACCCTTTTTTATGTGCATCGGATATTTGAATTGTGGGAATTTATGCTGACCCACAGGTTTCGGTGGTGCCACAAGACAATCTAAAAAAGTGAAGACAGCAGCCAGTAGCAAGTGGAAGAATTATGAGTTGTGTGTTCCAAATTACTTCATGACCCACTTTCTACAGGTTCTGGAGCCCTGCACAGTCTTCTCTGAGGCACACAAATCAGCCCACTGGTTGCTGACCCCTGCTCTAAAAGTATGATAGGTTGCTGATATTTTAGCATTCATTGTTTCTATAATTTCAACATTTGTGGATCAATTGCATGTCTTGTCCTATACATCCTTCCTTAAAGTTCCAAACCCTCCCCCCTCATCCTCCAAGTGATTTTAGATCAGCTTGTTGGATAGAAATATAGTAGGACATTAGAGAACATTTTTGCAGACACAAAACAAACAAAATTAATTGTGCTTTAAAGGTTGTGACAAGAATAACTGCTGTTTGGTGGCAGTTGTTAGCAATGCCTTTATGAAAGACTAGCACAGGAATGGTTAATTGTGGATGAAAATTGTGAATGAAATTTAGGTATCCCCTCTGTAATGCCCTCCTACCCCCTCACCTCCATTATACCCCACATGTCAGTAGATCTTACATCATTTTGTTCAAGTTACCATCTTCAAACCAACCCCCTTGTTCTCTCTTTGTGATGTTAACTTTCTATCTCTTGTTTTATCAAAAATTGAAAGTAACTAAATAAATATATGGTATAAAGTTTAAGGAGCTCAGTCATTTTCACTTCTGCAATTCTTTTCTCTCAGGACCCAAGTTTCCTTGGACAGTGAAGGCAAATTCATTCCGTATTTTCAGCACGGGCCCAAACTTGAAATCAAGTTTTCACTTGTTGGAGCCTCTTTCCATTGCATCTACAGTAGCCTTTAACAGCCATATTGAAACAGAGTCTAAAATCCGTTCGGTTGGAATAGTTGTCCACACTGACATGCCTGGAGTTCAAATTAATTGTAGCCATGAACAGGTGGGTGGATGCTTCCATCAAATTGAAAATAGCAAAACATTTTATTAATATCAGAACATGCCTCAGCTAATTGTGCATTTGTTTAAAGAAAGAATCTTTTAAAAGTGGATTAAATTTGCCATTTAAAATGAAAGACTGATAGTCAATATGATAGCATTTAAAATGTGCAATGTAAACATTTGTAAACTTAGAAATTCAATTACTTTCTTTGTATAATATAAAAGTGTCTTCAAGTTGTTAAAGAGGCTCATTGAGTTGATATCGATAACTTAATGAGAGTCTCAAAGGGTCATTACCACATAACAATGCTTAAAGTTAGCATAACAAGTCAAGTTTCAAGTCCAAAAGTCACAGAAAACGTAAAGTTGTGAATTTTCTAGTGTCCTGACTTGCAACGGTTTTGTACATAATTTAAAAAAGTGTCTGGTCACGAATTTTGGAAAACAGACTTGAATCGTTAAATACTCACTCATAAAAAAGTCATTTGTATGTAGGTTATGGGGATTGTATTAGTTTGACAATTTGTCATTGGCTTGTGAAGAAAACCTAATATGTTTGGAAAAATTTGTTGAATTTCATGAACCAACTCAATGAGCTGCTTTAAGGAATGCATTTACTGCAGCTGATTTTATTTTAACCGTGGTTGTCAGTGACACTGTTATCATAAGCAGCACTTCAGGGCAAGGCTGACCATGTTTCTGCCCCAATCTGCACCCACCTTTTACAAGTTTAAAAACAAAATTAACCTTTGCACTTGAAAGACCAAATAATAGGGTGTATATAACATACTGTCCAATAAACCAAAAGACCCTTTCTTCTGGCCATCACATGGGTTTTAGAGTTTGTGTGGTCTTTTTGCAACTACTGTATGTGTGTACTTTGCATTGTGGAAAGACATTTCTTGGGATGTGTTTACTTTAGATTACATTAGCAGTTTTTAACAAAAAAAGAAATGACCAATGCTACTTTAAAGTGTTATGTTTGTTAGTATCCATTCTTCATTGATTGCCATTATAATTATGATGGTGGCATTTAAGATTAATGAGAGACCAAAGAGACTTGATGTGAGAGTGAAGCAATGGGGGCAAGTATAGCTACATCTGTAGGTAGCGGGCCACTAATTATAAGTCCCATTGACTTATGCACTAAATTACTTATTACTACTTACTACTTCTGTTCCCCCAAGTTCCTAGTAGAAGTTTTCAACCATGACATGCTTCCCCTCTGATCAAAGCTCACAACCTGGGCTTTCATGGCACTTTCAAATTTCCATACCATGACCATTGAAATTTTGAGCTAGAGAGCCTTGAATGATAGGTATGTGTTTCCCGCCACAATAGCTACTCAAAAACGGCATTTCACAGAGTGGAGTAATACAGTAAAAAAAATTACACTTAAATTGGTCAAATTTCCTTGAATTTTGCACAGTTTGTACTTCAATTAACTCATTGTCTACAAAATCCAAATGCATGAGTGATCATATTTTGTAAGTAACCCAGTCAGAAACAACATCCCATAAAATTTTTAAGGTGCTTTGTCTGTAAGTAAACATTTTCATAGGTACGAGCATTGGAGTTAAAGGTCCGCTACCTGTAAGTGCAGGTGTTGATCCTGTGATTGAGCCTATAGTAATGTAGGACATGGTAGTGTTTGAGCAGGAAAGGGTCAAGGGTCACTAATCCAACATAAGAAGCATGGTTCAAATGGGGAAGATTGGGAAAGACATATTTATTTTATTTTCTTAAAAATGGTACAGAGCTAGCTGGTCTTGGGTGTAAGGCAAACGGTTCCCTCTCCCCTCCTTTAGGTTTTTTTTTTTTTTTTAGTTTTTTCTGTTTTCCTTTTAAGGGTGTCTAGATGCAAAATGGTGCAATATTTGAAGCAAAGTCAGGAAAACCTGTCAAATCGTGAAGAATACATAAAGTCCAAATATTCTAGGCAATTTTAAAATCTGCCTCTACACCAGCATGAACCAGTAAAAGGAAGACATGTACAGGGATCTGGTAACCTATTAAAGATAGTTTCGAGTGTCAATGTGACACCTCTGTGCTGATACCCTCTGCTGTAGGAAAATTTCTCTCTTTTTCACTATGCCACTTATATGTTGGATTGTAAGAGCTGTGGTTTCCATTACCTTCAGGTCACACTGCTGAAAAGCCTGACCTCTCAGATGACCACTTACCTTCCAAAACTAATGACAGCATTCAGCATAGGCCCTCCCAGAGTAGGTAAGAGGACTTCCATTGGCAGAAGTACTTCCAACTCAGGAAATGTTAGACCAACCACACTGAGCAGTCGAACATCATCAGAACATTTGAAGGATACCACCATTTCTTTGTCATCACCGGTGGAATCAGTCAGCAGAGAGGAGACCGAGGAGGAGGAAGAAGATGTCATTGACCCCTCCTCTGTAAGGGTCTCCTTCTGGATTCAGTGGACCCTTGATAAAGTTGGAGCTTGTCTCATCACCAGGAAACCCAATGAAAGTGTTGGAAGAGGTACCTTTTCTTATCATTCAGAAATGAATATTCAGTCCTTTCTTATAGGCAAATAGGAAGTCTTCAAAGTTATGAATATTCAAATGAAATTTGTTTTGGATTGAAGCAACATTTTTGGTGTTTTCCAGTAACTTAATTTTCTTATAGCAGGAAAGATAAAAAGATGTTTAATGTGAGCTTTTGTTAAAGAACAGCATTTCTCTTTAATACACAGCTTTTAAATTTCCTGTGATTTTTATTTACCATGGGGAGACAATTGGGACATAACTGCCCTAATTTGAGAAATCATCCATTGATTTTGATTTTATTTACTGGGTAATGTTTTGAAAATGAGGCATTCCCGTCCTCCTCCCCCTCCCCAAACAAACAAAAAATTGAGAACAAATTGCTGTATATATACAGTCTGCAAGTTGTATTTGAGATGTAGAAGGTATTATTTGGAGCTTTCACAGGAACTTGTGGGAAGTTTGGGGGCATGGTAGATGGTCTGCAACCTTTTGGGACAAAATGAAAGGGAAATGTGAAGAACATTTCTCTCTTCAAAGAAATGAATCTGGTTTTCTCTTTTGTGTTTTCCTTGCTTATCAGCTAAACTTTGTGCTATAATGGAAGATTTGACAACAAGCGTGGATTATCAAGATGTTTTCTCTAAGGTCACTTGTAAAGTTGGAAGTCTTAATGTGAAACATTTCTTGGAAAGGTTAGTAAACTTTATTTTCTTGTATTCATATTTTATAAGATGGATCTGTTACTGAAAATTTAATTTCATATATGAGTGAAATCAGCATCACAAGGGTGACAACTACTCTACAGTAGGTCAAATTTGGATGGTGTAATTAAAGTCTCTTTAGGACAGACAGACTACTGTAGCTTCCTTAAATTCCAATCATGCATGAACCAGTCTTGGGAAAATAGGTAATCCACCTTGCTGTCATCCAAGCCAAGCCGTTATTTAACAAATTTTAAACGCAAATTATTTCTGTCATTAAGAGAATGCCTTTTGAAGAGAAGGTGAACTGTGTTTATATAAGATTAATTAAAGTAAGAGTATCCTTACTTTAAATTTATTTTATTTGAATTTTTTTTATATTCTAATTTTATTTGTGTAGTTTGTATCATTGCTTATAGTGATTTCTATATTTTTCTAAGTGCATGTGAATTTAAGCATTTCATTATATCATTTCAGTGATTGGACACTTTTTTTTTTAACTTTGTTGTATGCAAACAATGATTTTGTGTCTTTGTATTTGTATGTAATTTAATGGAATAACGATTTTGCAAATCTATAAATGCAAAATAAGAATACCAAGACCTCTGAGCCTTCTTTCTCCTTTATTTGTGTTACTCAGCAGCAATGTTTGGTGTGCAAAACTTGACTAATTTTTCTTTTGAATATTGCATTATACTTACCTTTATGTATATATATTGTCATTTTTACTTTCAGTGAAGCAGAATCATGGAAAGTTGGTCCCTTCAATGGCATCCTCTTTACATCATCTGACATTTTCACCAAGTCCCTGGATTCTCCAGTAGTAACCCCAAGAAGTCCTGGTGCTCCCAAAATGAGAACACTCTATCACAAATCTGAACCCAAATTTTTGGATCCTAAACAAAGCCACAGTTTTTTTTCCCTAATTTGGACAAGAGCCAAGGGAGCGTCCATTGGTAAACGTATGGAGGGTAAAGAAAGACCTTTGGACATGAGCAGAAAACAAAAAAATTTTGTCAACGAAATAATCGTATCCATGTTACCCATTGACATGGTAGTCTGGTGTCCAGTAATCGCAGAAATGATTTGTACAATCCTTCCATTTGAAGATGACCCATCTTCCCAGGAATCAAAATTGTTAGATTCTGCACTTGATCAGCAATTTTACCCTGTTCCACCAAGTCCTTCCCCAGTAAAGTCCCCTCCCCAAACTGTCCCACGCAAGCCCAAACTGGATGCTCCTAGTCGTTCTAAAGGTCCAACTTCCTCTGTGTCATCATTTGATAAGTGGTTTACCAGCAGTATCATTCCACTTTTATACTTTGATCTCCAAGAGATGAGATGTTTCTTACCAGTCAAAGATTATCAGGAAAAAGAAGGAAATTCTGGTGCAGATCTTTTCCTCTTCAAGCTATCGCATGTCAAATTGGTGCCGTATGCTGACAACCCCCTCCCAAGAATGGTCATGAAAAAGGAGATGTTTAGGTTAGTGTAACAATCTAAGGATCTAAGGTCAAACCAAGTTTTGATATGTTTTAGGGGTAGCTATTCTAGGCAATCTCAGAAAGACTGGTGAAATTTTCGTTGAAATCCGATTTGTGGCTCTCAAGATATGAGCAATTAGATTTTTTCAGGTTTTTAACACAAAGTGAACTTGAAACAAGCACATATAACATCATGACCTCTCTTTGATAAGCAGTCTTTTGCTTTTCTGTAAGCTTTACATTCAATTTTCTTTTTAAAATCTCTTTTTATTAGAATGTGATTGCATCAGTGTCAAGAGTTCCACAAACCTAAATATCCTATGGGTGGTCCTATCAGTAACCTAAAGATAAACACAACAGGTTGAAGAAAAACAAAAGGGAACAAAGCATTCCTTGTCAATGTGAGGAAGTTATACAACCCATAGACCTATTTCCAAATAGCAGTTACAATGAATTTTGAGTAGAGTTTTGGGTGTGCATCAATTTTCACCACAGTAAAGTTCCATTGGCAAAAATGAAAAACACCAACACTCTATACCGCAATTCTCTGTAATTGCTATTTGGAAATAGGTCAATGCTTGCCTCCAGCTCATATTGAGTCACACAAATGTAGTAAGTTTGTTTGCTGATATCTCAAGTAACTCATGTCTTATTTGAATGGAAGTTTTGCCAAATTGTGTACATTTAGCTCTTATGTATGAAAATTAAATGTTTGCTTAAACTCTTCATTCCAAAGCCATCTTGTCAAAATTTATCTGGTTCTTTTGATGCAATCAAAGACATCTTAGAAAATTTTAAGCTGCATGGCAAAAACCAGATACATTTCCAACTTCATGGCTCAGATACCTGATGTTGAGTAGAGCCCTTACTGAAGAGTAATTATGAAAACTATGTACAAATGGCATTTCATACTCTGTATTGTTGAATTACAAATCACAAATTTTCAGCAACAACATTGCCCTTATCAAGTCTTGTTCCACACTGCAGTCTGCTACAAATAAAGTTGTGATAAAAATAGTCCAATCAAGAAGGAAGCTTTTGCTTCAACGAAGGTTCATTAAAGTGATCACTGATGCCTTTCATTGGAGTGAAGTGATAACAAGGACTTTCATGTCCTTGGAGGCCTCTGAGATCTGGTCTTTTGCCGTTGTCTTTTCATATTCTTCCACTCATCTTCTCGGTTCAGTACAGGTTTTACTATTCTGATATTTTCAGCCGAGCTGACCTGACACATCATGGCATCATTACTAAATCTTTGGGCATATTTTACTTCAATGTCATGGCAATGTCCACCATGGCTTTCAGCATTGTGAAAATGCGCTACTGACTTTGATGATCATCAAAATTCCATTGAATCTTATGAAAAATTATTGACAGAAGATGAAGTGAGAAGCTTTTGCTTGTTGATCCATGTCAAGTATATGCAATCCATCTGGAACATTAATTTTAAGAGTATTAAAAAGTTTTCTCAGCTTTAATCAGATGCTTTGTCTTCTGGTTTAGCATCAGACTTACACCCGTCAGATCCAGGATTCCGTTCCCAAATTGAGTCACACCAAATTAAGACTTCGAAAATGGAATCTTCTGCCATTGCACGTAATCCTATGTAAAAGCAATGGAGTGGCAGAAACAACCTACTGACCCACACTTGAAACAAAGTCTTTGCTGCTAGGTAAAACCAGAGGGTTAAAAGTTGTATCATAAATTTCCTAATAAAACCTGCAACTTTTGAAACCTCTGGAAGCACTTTTCCAGTTTATAATGTCTGCTTTAAAACTGTCTCTCTTTAGAAAAGCTCAGTTGAGCAGATCATCCCAGAAACTTGGAGCCCCAATGGAAGACCGTCAGTACCAGCTAGATGTCACAAACCTGGGACTATATACTGCATCATGGAAGGATATTGAAACAGTGACTGAGGAAGAAAAACGTAAAGTAGATCCGGAGATCATTGCTTCACAAAATCCTGCCCTGGAGTGGAACACCAGTCCTCCAAAGTAAGGAAAACAAGTTGGTTTGTCATGGGACTATAAAAATCAGTGGATGCATCCTATGGTTGTGTGTTGCAGAGAGGGGCACAACAGACACCCCATACCCCTCACTGACTGTCATGAACATTAAAATACATTACAAACCTTGTCGAAAATATCATAATTTTCATCTCAGCCCTCTTCCAAAAGCAAAAATGTATATTTGTCACCCCTAAGACCCTTCCACAGGGCAGTGATCAATCAAATTTTGTGCTTCTATTATGGAAACATCTAGATATACCTTTTGGATTAGCTTGTAGCCATTCCTTAGAAATTGCTTTTAAACACAGTATCTCAAGAAAAGTAAGTGTGACTATATGGTGTGTGGGGTGGCCATATTGAGTAGATGATCCCTGTTGTTTTTGGTGGAGGTCAAAAGTCATTTGGGGTCACGGGAGGTCAAAGGGTCAAAACCTTGTAAACACTACATCTCAAGAACGGTACAAGTGACTTTGCTCATATTTGGTTTTTGGGTTGTTTATATTGAGTAGATGATCCCTATAGATTTTTGTGGAGGTCAAAGGTCACTTGAGGTCATGAGAGTTCAAGACATCAAAACCTAGTCATCACGTCATCCAAGAAAAATGCATGTGACTAAGCCCATCTTTATTGTGTGGGTTGGGCATATAGAGATGGTGATCCCAGATGATTTTCGTGAAGGTCGAAGGTCATCTGGGGTCAACAGTGTCGAATCTGACAATCTTGCGTGCATAGTATTACGCGAAAGGTAACTTGTAGGGTCCTCATTCTTGACATGTAGATGATGCATGGTGAATAAATGATCCCTATAGTGTTTAATGGACATCAAATGTCACTTTGCTTCACAAGGGGTCGAAGTCCCAATATCATATTTACACAAATTTCCCATGGTTGGAGTCTTGGATACTGCAAAATTTCACACATGTGGGTGTGATATCATGAGCAGAATCCCAGTTCTTGTAGGGTGTGTTGATGCCTTTCATGTATACTTTGTGGGTACATTACAGAGCACTGTCACTTTGAAAAACATTACAGAGCACTGTCAATTTGAAAAAAAGATAGGCTTTAATTTCAGTGGCAAGGAATCACTAAGCCTTTTGGCTTTCTGGTTGTACCCTTTGTCATGTTTGTATACCCTTCGTTTATTTTTGTGTAGACAAGGGGAGAGCATTGTTCATATGATGCCAGTGATTGAAGAATTCAGCATCTGTTGTACCGCTGCTCCAGCTATTACAGTCACAAAATCAAACTCTGACAAAACATCGTCAAAGGTAAGTTAAACATGACTTAAAGTAAAGAGAATAATTTAGAGTTCTAAATTTGAGTCCCCCATCTCATTAGTCCCCATTTTAGCTTCATTTGTCTCATGTTTCCCCATATCACTAGTCTTTATTATTTTATCCTATTAGTCCACATCTCATTGGGATATGGGTTTGGGTAACAGGTTAGAATTAGGCTGAGGGTTTCTTTAGGGTTAGGGTTTGTGGTTAGAGTCAGGAAAACGGGTTAGAGTTCAGAAGAGATGAGGGGACAATTAGACAGTGGACTACATCCCCTTCCCATCCCATATCTGATGCAGGCACGTGCAGGTTACTAGACTCTGCTTCAGTGGACTTTGGGCCAGGAGTTGTGACTCAACTTTTCTTTCCTTGGAATCATAACTCACATGGAATTTTGCAAACCCTAGCATACCATTCATGAAGATCATTTTTTTTTGGCCTTGTTGTGACAGTTTTAATTAATTTTGATTTGCATGTTAAGTGAATTATAAAATCAACATGTCTTACACTAATTTAGAGGTTATCAGTGTAAAGATTAATTCTAACCGAATCATATACTTTGGGCTCTACATTGTCCATACCCTAATTCCTGCTCAAACTACGATTTTATGTATATGAAGATAGTAAGTTAGATGTGTAGTTTTACAGCCCAGTTTCTAACCAATTGATTAAAGGGAAATATTGCATTTGTTTTACAAGAAAATTTCATCCTTTTAAAATCAATATCTAATGGCAAAGAGTGATGAATAATTACAAATAAGGCAGTATGATAGCCTTCTTTTCAAGAAATAAGTTTCCCTCAGGTAGAAATTCAATTGTTTGTTGCTCAAGAATAATTTGTTCACCCAAACTTTCAATATTTCAAAGATGTAACTTCCATAACTCTTCTTGTGCATATCATTTTGAGAAGATGGAGCTACATTTGCTGTTTATGGTTGAGACTGAATGATTTAAAAACGACTAGAGCTATTTACTTTTAATGCTACGTTGGAGCATTTTAAAGCAATATTTTCCTTCAAGTCAAGCCTGTCACGGCCTTTTTTTTTGTTGTGGCTCATGCACTGGCTTCTTTTCCTCTATATATGGAGGTGGAATTTTTGATGTCATTGACACCAAGTAGGAGTTGCAACTAGCTTCAGAGTTGTCACTATTCAGGCGACAAATACTCAACTCCAAAAGCATCTGAGTCACTCAAGCGTATACTTTTATGACCCTATGGAGGGAATCTCATTTAAAACTTGTCATTAATATGTTGTACTCATGCTACAAGAAAAATTACCATCCTTAATCATTTAGTACTATGTTCTTTTCCAGCCTGTCATAGTCTGCGGTCACTCTTTGGAAGCTAACATTGCTAGTGATGTTGCCCTCTATCTCAGCCTGAGTAACATAACTTTGGCTCAAAGCATGCTCACAAAAAATTTCGGGGCCCTCTCCAAGTGCTTACCAACTCCAGCCAAACCTTCTGCCGTTCATCATCCAATGCCTGCAAAGACAAAACATAAACATAGCCGAGCAGACAGCGGTTTCGACAGTGACTTCTCCCATCGATCACAGGACCATCTGTCAGAATTTGGTCAGAAGATGAGTGGGGCCAGTGACAGATCCAATTCAGGTGGAAGACTGTTGAAACAGAAGTACAAAGCAACTTCTCTCAAGCCACCTGTCAAAGCTACTAAAAAGGCTCGAAAGATTATACCATTTGACGTTCTTTTGACAGGGCGTGAAATATCATTGATCTTGTTCTCTCAAGAAGAGGATTCTAAGATCTGCCCATTTCTGCGCACTGAGTTGTCTCAACCATCATTTGTTGCTTCTGTTAGTAAACAAAAGCAGAAAGTGGAATTGTCTTTGTACAACATGAAAATATGCGGAGCATCTCTTACAGGGTCTGTAACAGGTAGGATTTTAAGTTTATCTTTTACTTTGGGTATAAAAGTAAAGTTGCATTTACATCATGATCAAATTACTTTAAGCAAAGCAAAGTAAATACCTAAGTGTAAAATTCAGTCAAATGCTTGCAGTTTTCTTACTGCAAGCCATCAGGGTAAAGCATTTCAAGGGGTCTGCTAGCACTCTGCCTGTATAATTTTGACCTATTTCATTTGCATGCAATAATGGGCAGGCAAGCTTCACTTGCATGAATTATTGCTGTGTTGTACATGTAGGAAGGCATGCCCAATCAGTAGTTTTGAAGATTTTGTATAAACTTTGCTCACTTGTTTGTGCTATTAAAATGAAAACCCAGTTTTGAACACTCGAAACACCAACTTTTGCTTCATCTGTATTGTTATTCTATGACTGAAATGCCTGTACGCAGAAAGTCAATGGGAGTTCTTCATTTCGTGAGCTTGAAGTGGAACAAAATTGACACTGTTTGGCATTGCATTCAGACTTCCTTTTAATAGTTGATTTTGCATCAAATATTTGTGTTTTTGTTTGTTTGTTTGTTGTGGTAGTACTTGTGAATGATTGGTAGCACATGAACTTTGTTTTCAGTTTGATGAGCAATTCCTTTCAAAGATTAGAGATGTTTCTTTTATAAGTGCAGCCAATAGAGGTATACATGGATGTCACTGCATTGCCTTTCTTTCTATTTTGCCATCCAGGCATCCATTGTGCAATAATTGTCACAAAGGTGCCATTGTGGGTGTGTCTGTATTCGTAGTAACGGTAACACATCTACCGTGCATGATCGGTAGTATCAAGTATGGCTGATGTCATGTGCACGACTTCTACAGTATAGATGTGTGGGAGCTAGAGAAATCTGACAAACACTTACTTTATGAGTGTACCTAATTCCCAAACATAACAGTTCTCATGATTTATAGAAATTATTATTTCAGATTCTGACCTTCCGATGGCTTCAGATTTTCCAGTTCCTTGGTTTGAGACTTGTCTCGGTGAACCCAATGCCAAAACAGGGGTACGCCCAGCCCTCTTCACCATGTCAGCACAAGATTTCTTGTCTGGAGAAGGTATGTTTGAAGCCTATAGCCATCTGATCTGAGAAGTTGTAATCTACGTCACCCTCCTTACCTCCTGTTTATTTTTGTAATCCCTACTAAAGCCCATTAAGTCCCTGACAAGCTTCTTAATAACACTGCGGATCTGGGGGACATCAGATGAGGGCACACACAGTCATCAATCTTTCCTACTTAATTGCTTCTTCAAAGAAATCACACTGCTTGAATCTCTATACTATTTTTGACATTTTTGCCTTTTATCATCCATTGTTTCCTGCTATCTTTACAGTCACCACCTTTCCATGGCAAGGAGATCAAAACTTTAGGACTCACAATGATTATCTTCGTCCCATTAGGGTCTTTTTTAAGGTCATTTGTCATAGGTTCTAGTCTAGTTCATATCCCCCTATTACTGCCTGTTCTAACATTCAGTAGTATCCTGAAATTTTTAAGTGTGGCTCCTCTCAAATCAATGGTTGTACAGGATGCTTCACATAAGGACAGAGTCCTCAATGACTTTAATGACTTTCCTTTAAGCTATGGAGCAGGGATCAGTGACCCACGACTGAAAAAAGACTGTGTACATCATTAGATTAAACTGGAGTGTTATATATTGAGGTATTTACTCCAACAAAACTCAAACTCTGCCAGATCTATGGTTCCCCTTGTGGGTAGAAATGCCCAGGTTATTCCCTACCTGTCGTAAGTTAGTTAGTTAGTTAATAGATGGAGTTTTACGGCCCAGTTTCCAAACTGTTGGTTCAAGTCGAGCCGGCCACGGCCTTTTTTCTAGTTGTGGCTCACTTGCTTGTTTTCTCTACTCCATTGCTTATGTGGAGCATCATGCACAACGGCAGTAGGTTCCTTTTTAGAGTGTTTGGTATGACTCAACCTGGGAAGCGAACCTGGGCCTTCCGTGTGAGAGGCGGATGCTCTTACTGTTAGACTAATTACCTGTGGTAAGAGACGACTAAATGGGAGGACTTGAACAGTATTTGAATTTTGAACAGTATGACACTATATAACACATTTGTGTTGGTGTGTCGTTAAATCAAATCTAACTAACTAACCAACCCAGATCTATGGTCGCTTAGCTTTGTAGAAGCACTCATCAAGGTTCAAAGTTTTCATAAAACAAAATTTTATGAAAACAATTTACAATGAGTTTTCTAGATTTTGAGAAACTTATACAGAGGTGGGTTCATCTAAAAGAATATGTCTCACTTACTGTTTATGCCTTCTTTACTTTATATCCAGGTGCCTTTACTATTGACCTGGGGAGGCCTATGAAAGTCAGCGCCAGCCTTGATAAGGGGAATCAAGTTTTAAATTTTGTCCAGAAATTGAGAAGTAAATTCCACAGGAAGAGACAAGTGTGGCCTCCAGCAGAAGAATTAAACACCCCCAGCAATCCTTTTGCCTCAGGTAGGGTTTGAAAAATGTGTGGTTCATTAAAAAGTGGTTCAAATATTGGTGTTACTGAGTGCTTTCAGCCTTTCAGTTCAGTCTTAAACTTGCTTCACACAAGGGAAAATTAGCTCAACCAAATGCCTAGCATGTCACTTTAAATTTTTCATATGTGCAGGTGCATTTTGAGGAGACTTACCCCTCTCGAGTCTAATACTCAAATATCAAACATGTGTGGATCCTTTTTGTTTCTCAACTCCCTGTGTGTGCCGGACCTGAGCACTTGAATCCCATCCTTACATTATTGTACAGGTCCAGCCATTTTATTTTGCAATAATGTAGCCTTCATCAGTAGAAGCTAAGGACACTAGGAAGCTTTACAGGTAACATGTTGAAATGAGTGATATAGATCTTTGAATATTCATGAGCCTCATCTTATTTGCACTTAATCCTCACATTTTGATTTGCAAGGTGTCTCATTCATGTCTTGAGACATGTTTATCATACCCAACATCATGTCTGGAGACTTTATATCCTACCTGATATCATCTCTTGAGACTTTGGTATCATGCCTGATATTATGTCTTGAGACTTGTGTATCCTGCCTGTTAGCATTGAGAATTGTATATCATGCATGATATCATCTCTTGAGAATTGTATATCATGCCTGATATCATGTCTCAAGGTTAGGTTAGCGTTAAAGAGTTGAGGATAGGTTAGAGTTGGAAAGTCTTGAGAGTTAGTATTTTACATGACATTCTGTGAAAATTTTATTTTGCAATAATGTAGCCTTCATCAGTAGAAGCTAAGGACACTAGGAAGCTTTACAGGTAACATGTTGAAATGAGTGATATAGATCTTTGAATATTCATGAGCCTCATCTTATTTGCACTTAATCCTCACATTTTGATTTGCAAGGTGTCTCATTCATGTCTTGAGACATGTTTATCATACCCAACATCATGTCTGGAGACTTTATATCCTACCTGATATCATCTCTTGAGACTTTGGTATCATGCCTGATATTATGTCTTGAGACTTGTGTATCCTGCCTGTTAGCATTGAGAATTGTATATCATGCATGATATCATCTCTTGAGAATTGTATATCATGCCTGATATCATGTCTCAAGGTTAGGTTAGCGTTAAAGAGTTGAGGATAGGTTAGAGTTGGAAAGTCTTGAGAGTTAGTATTTTACATGACATTCTGTGAAAATTTTATTTTGCAATAATGTAGCCTTCATCAGTAGAAGCTAAGGACACTAGGAAGCTTTACAGGTAACATGTTGAAATGAGTGATATAGATCTTTGAATATTCATGAGCCTCATCTTATTTGCACTTAATCCTCACATTTTGATTTGCAAGGTGTCTCATTCATGTCTTGAGACATGTTTATCAAACCCAACATCATGTCTGGAGACTTTATATCCTACCTGATATCATCTCTTGAGACTTTGGTATCATGCCTGATATTATGTCTTGAGACTTGTGTATCCTGCCTGTTAGCATTGAGAATTGTATATCATGCATGATATCATCTCTTGAGACTTGTATATCATGCCTGATGTCATGTCTCAAGGTTAGGTTAGCGTTAAAGAGTTGAGGATAGGTTAGAGTTGGAAAGTCTTGAGAGTTAGTATTTTACATGACATTCTGTGAAAATTTTATTTTGCAATAATGTAGCCTTCATCAGTAGAAGCTAAGGACACTAGGAAGCTTTACAGGTAACATGTTGAAATGAGTGATATAGATCTTTGAATATTCATGAGCCTCATCTTATTTGCACTTAATCCTCACATTTTGATTTGCAAGGTGTCTCATTCATGTCTTGAGACATGTTTATCATACCCAACATCATGTCTGGAGACTTTATATCCTACCTGATATCATCTCTTGAGACTTTGGTATCATGCCTGATATTATGTCTTGAGACTTGTGTATCCTGCCTGTTAGCATTGAGAATTGTATATCATGCATGATATCATCTCTTGAGACTTGTATATCATGCCTGATATCATGTCTCAAGGTTAGGTTAGCGTTAAAGAGTTGAGGATAGGTTAGAGTTGGAAAGTCTTGAGAGTTAGTATTTTACATGACATTCTGTGAAAATTGAATGCTTATTTGAAAAGTGAGAAATATATCCAAATAATAAAGTTTTACTCTCCATTCTTGAAGGTCTTAACGTACCCATGACAGAAGAAACAGAATTGTCAGGATTGGCCACAGAAGAAGAAAAAGTGACAGAGTCACTTAGTTTTATGACTCTAGTTAGACATGTTACCATGTCAACTTCACGTTGTGTTGTTACCATGGCAAGTGGTTGCCAAGATGATTTTGCACTTGGTTCATTCTCCATATCAGGCAGCCATGGAAACATTAAAGTTTACCCTACTACAGAAGGTCAGTGCTCTTTTGATTAAAAGACCAGCCATTTATTGTACTTTCAACCTTTTTTGGGGGGGAGGGGGATGGGAAGGGCGATTGGGGTCAGGGGAGGATAGATAAGAAGGGGCATAAAAAGGTACGTGTGTAGTGATGAACAGTTTGTGTCATATTTGTAAAAGGTAGACACCAAAGTGGAATTGCATTGTAATTATATCTGTTTCTCATTGATGTTAGTGTACACATATTTCCAAGACAGATTTCTTAAAAACAATTTATACAGGTGATTTGAGTGACACAGGTCAGGCTGGGGGGAGGGGAGGGGCAAGAGTCCCCAGACACCACCTCCCCATAAATTGTTTTATGGTTTAAATAATTAGACCTGCTTAATCCTGCCATTGTCATTTCTGTAAAAGCAAAGCAGCTACAGCCAGTTATTTGTACATGGTGCCGCTCATAGAATCAAAAGTCTTCATTGAAAGTTAAAATATTATCTTTTCTTGTTATTGAAATTTATGCCTGTGAAGGGAACTTTTAATGTGTACCCATAAGTTGCTTTTTGAGGGGACTTATGTTAATGAGATGGTCTTTAATCAATTCCCAACATTTAACATGGTTATCATTCAAATTCCTCCACGCAGGGTTATTCGATGAAGTTGATTTGAAATTTCACATTTCTGGAGTTACCATGGAAACAGGACTTGATCATTCCTTGAGGCCTTTGATTGGTCCAGTCAGTGTAGATGTCGGGACTGTGGTCCATCTTATGGACAAAGGAACAACGTGGAGTACCTTTAAGACGGTCAGCAACTTGACCTGTGGGCACATTCCTATCTTCTTTGGTCAAGAACATTTGAACTGTTTGACAAAATTGGTTGAGGATTGGTCCACTTTCTTAACAGTGGAACCAAAGGTATGTAAAAGGAGAGAAAAATCGGAAAGTTTTCATAAACAATGCTAGATACCTTTTGCATATTTTGAAAATCTCTTTTAACAGTTTATGTGCTCCTGCAAGTAGGTTGTCAAGGGTTTTAGCCAGGCCAGCCAAAGTTAGTAGGGTTCAAGAAAAGATTAGCATCATAAAGCACAACTTCACAACTAGAGACAGTTTAATATTCCCAAAAATCCTGTGGAATTTGAACGTTGTTACCTTTGATCATCATAAAGCATTCTTTCTACTCCATTCTTATGGTTTTTAAACCATTAGGAGTTTGGAAAAAAAATCCTCACTCCAAGCAAGCATTCATTTGTGCTATAAACTGAAAGCCCAGGGGGTTGCCAGGCAGCCATGGGAACACACTGTGTGCAAAGACCCTTTGATTATCAGTACCATTTGATTATCCACCAAATCTTCCAGGAATATATCTGAAAAATATCACACTTCCTCACTTTCATCTCTCCTATTCATCTCCTGAGTCTCCATGAAAATTTACTGATCTTTGAACTTCTGCACTCTTTTTCGTGGGTGCTGCCCTTTTTTTTTTTTAAAGAAAATGTACCATATACAGTCAACTGTTGTGTAATAGTGTCACCATTAGCTGGCTTATTTTGTTAGCTTTCATATGGTAGGTAGATTGAGGGTTTTTGTGATATTTTCGTGAAGGGCTGAGCCTTTTAAAAATGAGTTGCAAAAGCACGTAAATGTACATGCTCAGTGGACTACGGAAATATTTAGAACACGTAAATGTACGTGCTCAGTGGACTACGGAAATATTAAGAACACGTTAATGTACGTGCTCAGTGGACTACGGAAATATTTAGAACACGTAAATGTGCTTAGCTTAGCTGGCAAAGGATTAAACCAGAAAGTTGGATCCCCAGAATCTCCTGTGTCCAAAGCTTCATTTATTCAAATGCTACTACCTTTGTTTATTGGACCACAGCAACTGTTTTGGTCCCTTGTCATAATGTTATGTGGTCAGCCCTGGTAAATTGTATCAAAATAGAATGTTTAGTCAAATTTTCTTAAACTTACATCTCATGGTCAAATAAATGATGGATTGTGATGGCAGGTTACTTGGCTCATAGTGTCTTTGCTCATTTGAAGAGCACTAGTTCTGTGGTCAAGTTTATAAAGGTGACAGCATTTGAAGGGACTCAATTCTGGGGTGGCTCAAAGTAAGGTGGGTTTTTGATCCAATAGCAGTCTATGGTTTTCGGACCTCAAACTTGTCTTTCAAAAGGTTGATTTTGTTGTATGGTTTTTTTGGTGACCACCAAATGTGAAGTTGAAATTCTTAACCCACAGGCTCCTCCCACATTTGTGCACTATGGTTTCTTAGCATCGTTAAAGTGTACCTTGAGTCAAAAAATTCAAAAACATATATTAACCAGCATGAAAAAATAAATTCTAGCAGTCCAACTCCCATCTTCATAGGGCATTCTGGGACTGAGAAATAAAATGTTGAAATTCATGCACTCAAATTAAAATGGTACATTGCACGATAATTTGTGATATCTTTGTTGCACTAGTTACTCAAATTACAATCTTTGCCTTTCTTTGTTTTTCTGAAAGTTACTGCACCTTGTACCAATGTGTGATAGCACTCTTATGGGGTGGTGCAATTCACCAATCACCCTCTGTGCTACATGCTATGCAAGCAGACAGTAGGTGTCCAAGGTCATTAAAACAATTTTAACTTTAAAAGGAAACAAAGCAGGTACTGTGAGTTGTACAACAAGAAAGTCATAAATTATTGCAAAATGGATTAATTTGTTTAAAGTGAACAAATTTCAACATTTTATATCTCCTCTCAAGAATATCCTATGAAGATGGGAGTTGGAATGTTAGAACTCATTTTTCATGCTGTTTAATATAACTTTTTAATTTTTTGACTTGAGGTACACTTTAAACAATTCCCCTACAAAGCCTGGGTATTACTTTTTTTAAGAGGTGCTGTTTCTGGCTCAACAAATTGAACAGCAAAACTGCCCCCTTTTCCTATTTAGCCTTCTTGACATCAATGACAACTGCCACTTCTAATGCTTAAATCTACTTGTAGTTTTGGATGAACATTACCACAAGTAATAAAAACACCTTTTTTTGGCTTTTCTTTTTTTTCTTACTTACAGAAAGGGAGAATTAAATCAATTACCACTCCGGTTGAGAAATCACAAAGTACCACAGACCCTACTCATAGCCACGATGACTTGCGGTCTGGAAACTTTGCTTACATCACTGAATCAGGTGAGAATTGCAGATTCCTAATGATATACTTAAGCAGTACATTGAGTTGGATTGTGAAATTCAACAATTTCTTTCCAAACTTGTAAAGTTTTCTTCACATTCTAATGACAAATGGTCAAGTTTAGGCAATATTAATATTAATATCCTATCTTGAAATAATTGTTACCTGTTTGAGGGACCATTCAATTCAGTTTTAAAGGTTCATAAACAGGTAAGTTTTGATATTATGCACAAAATTTTTTCAAGATAGGATACCAAAAAATTTTTAAAATACTCATTTATGCATAACTGTTAGAAATGAAGCTTGACTAACTATATGGCATTTGACATTTTCTCATTTTTTTACCAATGTCTACTTTAAAGGGAATATTGCGTTTGTTTTGCAAGAAATTTCATCCTTTTAAAACAAATATTTGTTGACACAGGGTGATAGATTATCAAAAATAAGGCTGTATGGTTGCCCTCTTTTCAAGAAATAAGTTTTCCACAGATAGAAATTCAGTTGTTTGTTGCACAAGAATAACTTGTTCACCCAAACTTTTAACATTTCAAATGATGCTATGGCCATGGCTCTTCTTGTGCATAGTATTTTGAAGAGATGTATAGCTATTGCTGGGGTTTATGATTAAGACTGAATTGTTGGAAAGTGTCCGAGCCATTTTCTTTGTACTCAGTACAGTTGGAGCATTTTAAACACAATATTACCCTTTAATACTCAGAATTAATACAGAATTAGCCTGCGGTTTGATTGTGTTTTCTTTCGCAGAGGTGGGACATCCCCTCCCAAACCAGATCCAGTTTCATCCAGGGGGAGGAGAGACCAACCACGATGGAAGCATGACATGGCGTTACCCAGAACCAAGGGTGCTCACCAGAATCACTCTGACCCCGGTACCATTACGCACAGCCAGTAAAAATGGAGAGGAGGAGGATATAATAGATGTAAGCCAATCTCTAAGCTTTGTAGTATCAAATAGGTCTTTTTCAAACTGAACCTGAAATTACGGGATATGAGCCTTTAAGGAGATCCGTCATGGCTACCACAGTTTTAAGGGAAAAACTGCGGTTCCCAGTTATAGTACCCGACCACTGGTTTATTACTCCAATAAGCTGCTTCAGTGAGCAGATGATTTGATTACCATTCTGGAACAATAGAAGCCCAACAACTTTGGGTTTTCAAATAACAGTTTACAACAAATCCTGAAATAAGTGCTGGCAAAAAGGGAGTCAAATTCTGAGATAAAGTGCTATCAAATGTCAACCTTCAGGGTCATTTTCACATGCTTAAATGGGCATATAATTAGTACTGAAGACAGTTCCTGAGCAGATTGTTCTAAGGGTATTTTTTCCGACATGATAAATTTTTAAGTAGATTTAATTTGCTGAGTTTATTTTGTGACCTTAAAACTGATTCTATAGAATGCTTACTGGTTGGAGCCTGGTCATGTAAAAGCTGCCGGTAGCCTGCATAGCGCCTCTGTGACTGCCACCCCTCAGCCTGCTGGGGAAAGTCAGACATTTCTTTCAATGAGCCCAAGAGTTGATTGTCTTAATATTCATAAGCATTCACCACAATTGGTCTGTTCCTGAGGTAGGGGGTGCTCAATGGCTAAATCTTTGCAACGCTACGTTGAAGTCGTTTAAACCAATCAAAAACATAGGCTTATTACGTCTGTTAAAGCTTTCAATTCAGATGGAAGCCTTGGCCATGGACAGCCTCTTTCAAACAATAACAGTTTTCATCAAAGAGTTGGTTTAAAAACAGTAATCTTTGGTTGAAAAGTATCGAAGGTTCTTTTCCCATGCCTGTGTGATTGGTTGTTCTTTTTATTTACCCCCTGTACTGTGTGTATATGCTTGCATGGTACCACTCAATGCCAGTGTCCAATAACATCAACTGCTGTGACTTTTTTTTACTGTTGTGCAATGCTACAAGTGTTTGCCTATCAAATAATTATTCAATAGCCTTTTTCAACCAATCCATGTAGAGCTATGTAAAGGAAGTTTCCGTTGGATTTCTTTGCAAGTTAAAATGATTTGGCTCCACCGCTGCAGCGGACATTGGTTTTTCGTAGCTATGAGTTGAACGAAATGACCTTGTCCTCTCTGCAGACTAAGCTGCTGGGTTGACTGGTTGGTTCTACAGTCCATGAAGTTTCTTTTTTTTTTTAAATGGCACATCTAATTATAACATAAGTGATATCACCACTGAAAGAAACTACTGGCCGACCATTTCTCCCACCAAGACCTTTTCTATTTGGACCATAGTAAACAACCTGTTGGTATTATGGCCTTAAATTTCCTAAGTGTTATTACTAGCCCGTGAGATATGTGAAAAGTTAAAATTCTTAAATCATAAGATGTTTACTTTTGCCCCAAAATGGATGTGGTACTTTGTATCAAGGCCCCTTTATGTAGTGTTTTGTACTAGTCTGATTTTTGGTTTCGATGATAAGAGAAACCAATGCATTCATGATGGCCTGTGTGCGTGTGTGTGCATGTGCGTATGTGTGTGTGTGTGTTTGTGACACTTTGCTTGTTAACACGATCTCTCAAGATAGGAATGTGTGACAGTTTTCAAATTTTGTACATAGGTGGGCCATATTGAGAGAAAGAACCCTATTGTTTTGGGGTGGAGGTCAAAGGTCATCTGGGGTCACCAGGGATCAAAGTCTGAAACCTTGTTCATGTGATATCTCAAGGTAGGAATCAACTGTTTAGGTTTAAAGGCAGTAATTCATCACCCCAAACTATAGTTTTACTGGTAGTCTATAGAAATTCTCAATTGGGATTTGTTTGTTCACCATCTATATCCTGAAGCAAAACTAGGATTGAGTCTGCTAAGTCTGGATAAGGATGAATTCAAGAAAATTGAGAGTGGCTAGAAGGAACAAGTAAGTATAGAAAAATCCGAGTAGCACTTGTTTTTAGCGACTGTGCACAGCCTTTAGTGGGGTCCATCAGCATTGAATCGCCTTTATATTGTCTACATGAGTTTCAAAGCCTCATATTCAGTGAAATTGAAGGAATTAAGATACAACATAGTGTACAACAATCAATGATAAAGGTAAGCAAGGAAATCGAAAGATTTAAAGGTGATTTAAAGGTGGCCGACTGAAATTAGACCATCACTTGATGTCCGGAATCATCTATAGGTTGGGAGAATGGGAACTGTCTGGGGTGACGAATACATGTAATTACCTTAAAGCTAGCCCTGGACTATCAAATCTACAAATATTTGTCAATCTCTTATTGGTGTTAACTAGGGTTGGGGGTTATACCGGTATTGATGTGAATACCGGTACTCGAAAAATTACCCTGGAAAGATCGAGATAGGAAACAAGAGTATGAATTACGATTGTGCATGACTGTAAAGATTTGTGGTAAACAAAGTCAAAGCAGAGGTTCCTGCACGGTAATAATGCAATCATATGCCCACCTGCATCAAAGTACAGGATAACAGGGATGCCATGCACAGTTCAGGTTCCTTCCCACCTGACTTTCCTACCTGAGGTTTGAGAACCGGTACTGCCTCAATACCGGTTCTATGAGCTTATCAGTACCGGTACCAATATTTTCAAGGTACTACCTTACCCTAGTGTTAACCCCATTTATATGATATCTATCTGTACACATTTGTTGAATAAAATTACTTGATAATAGCACATTTTTAAAACAGTCCTTGCATGATTTGTAATCCCTTTATCATTCCAGGTTCCATGTCGTTTAGAATATTGGGATGACATGGCTGGTTGTTTCCAGTCCTACAAAGAACTTTATGTGTCTGAAACCAACACATATCATGTTAGTATGGGACTCAGTCAAAGACCCGTATGGAGTGAGGGCGCTGTCACAGCTAGTACGTGGAGAATGCTTTTGAATCCCCAGAGCGATGAAAGGTTATTCTCTTCATTTTGTTTTTACTTTTTTGGCAATTTATAGAATTTTTGTCATTTTTATTCTATTCTTCTATCAGTTCAACCATTTGTCACAGAGGAAAGATGTTCTGAAAACTGCCACACAGTTCATATGCTACCTAAACTTTTCCTTACCATTCAAGTTTTGTGACATGTATGTGACAGAGTGGTTTTCAGCCTAGTTTGAGTGCTGGCTAATTGACTGAACTGGCAAATCTACATCACCCCTCATTACCTCCTATTTTATGTAATCCCTACGTACCTCCAGTAAGTCCCAGGCAAGCTTCTACTAGCACAGTGGCACCAAGTGACCTCCTAACAAGGTAACCTGATGACGTCTTCTTTCCTGTTTGCTTGTCAAAGACTTTACACAGTTTTGGACCTGGCTTTTCCCTTCGGGATTTTCAGGCTTCGCTTTTACCTTCAATGTATTTTGCCTCCCTGCTGTGGATTTGGTCATTCAAATGTGCCTTACCCCCCACTCACCCCCCACCTCCCCCTTTACTGTTGATTCATGTTTATGGTTTTCTGAGTTGCAAATGAGGCAGTTCTGAGTAATTTTCACATTGGTCATAGCCAGCAATTATTGGAATGTGCTGGTCAGCAAGGGCCAGTGCCAGTTAGGTCTGATCTCTGGCATGGCAACAACGCTCTCTGTACTAAGAGGGAACTAACTGCTTGTTTTTGTTGGATGTTGTCAATGTGAGTGGGTAATAGAACCTCTGTTCCCTTTAGACTCACTTTGAAGTACAAATCTTGTAACTTCATTTGCTTGTAGGTGGAGAAATGCAATTCTAATTTGAATGAAATTTCCACCAAATTCTGCAGATTCAAGGTTGTCTTTCACATTTGAAAATTAATTTTGTCTAAACCCTTCCTTTAAGGTTTATAATCTGTTCTATCTCAATTCAGGATGTTATTTCTTCTTTTCTGTTTTTTTTGCCCTAGTTTTAACAGTCTTCTTGCTGACAAAAACATGATCCTGACTCCGATGGCATTGGCAGCGTCTCTCAGAGTAGATTCATGTTTTTCTCCCCTGTTTGTTCCTGTAATTTCTCTTGCGTTGAAGATTGGATTGGTGGAAGTACACCTTGAGAACCATCTCAGTCAGCTAGGTCAAGGTGCATTTTCTTTCTCTACAAGTGAACACTTTATAGACTTTAAAGTGTGAATGCATTAAGATCAGTGACTTGAAATGCAAGAAAATTTTGGTATAATTACTGCATTTGTGAACAAGATCATCCCAACACAAGTGGTGAGAAACTCACCTGAATCTTGAAACATCCATTCATAGAAAGGGTGGATAATGATTGCATCAATGTTCATTCATTTTTGTGGGCAGGGTTCTCTCATTAAGTAAGTTGGGATGTTCATTTGCACATATGCACTCCCTTTAAATTGTTAGGATAGTTAAAACACTCCTTGAATGTACATCATTTCTTGCAAAATTTCATCTCTCAAGAAATATGTTTTTAATCCATCACAACTGCATCGTCAATTGATTAGACCATTGGACTTGCATCCTGGAGGTTTGGAATTCCAGGGGCCAACTCTTGGGAACACTCTGAACTTGGGCCCTTTACAATTTGGGCCCTTTGAAATTTCAAATAAATGCCTGTCTTCTTTAAATCATTTGAAACTTTGAGATTCCTTCAAGTATGTAGAGACTCTACTTCAACGTTTTTTTTTACTTAAGTGATACTTTTAAAAAAGGTGCAGCCACAGGTCATCTACAAATTACAAAGCATAATGCTAAATGAAAGTAACAAATCGATCAAGGAGCATAAAAATTGAGGGGTTTCATGTAGCTCCACCCCCTCCTGTTCTCCCCTTTATTTATCGGGCAAATCCTTTTGCTGCCACTGGTATCCTTTCGAAGGTTGTGCTATTCATAGGTTGTTTCACATAAAAATTTCATGCCAAGTTGTTTTGACTAGGCCAGATATTGTTGAGTGGGTCCACCAAAACACAACTGGTTTCCAAACACTTCAGCTGTGAGCATGCCAGATGGTGTGCTCTACATAGTGTAGGATGGGGTTCTTCTGACCAAAAAATGTTTAGTTTCACTCTAGTCTTACTTGTTTTATTGATGTTTTTTTGTTCGGCAGTTACTCCTGAGATGTTGCGACCTTTCACCTTCAATGGGAGAGAACCCAATAACCAAGAGTTTTGTCTCATTTCATCCAATGATGTCACAATGACATCACAGATGTGGAAAACACCTGAAACTGCAATAAAACTTAAGGTAAATGACTTTTATGGTTTATAAATATGGATTTACTAATACACAATGGTATATCAGGAACTGTTTGAAAAAGTGCTCCTCACAGAAAACAGAGCTTAAGAAAACAAAAAATACAAGATCTAGCCTTGCAACTTTAAGTCTCTTGTGCTTCAGGGATCATCAGGCAAGTGAGCTCATAGACCTATAAATACTCCTGTTTGAACAAAATTTACGGCTTTCTTCTACCACTGTTGAGTACACCTATATGCCTACACTTAGACACAAGTTCACCCCTTTTGTTAAGAAGGCTTTCTCTCTGTGAGTGAGCAGTGACAATCGCTAGTTTCTCCTCCAGTCATGGACTGCACTGCGTGGCTGTCCTTTTGTTGACATGTGCATGCTTGAGTATTGTCCATTTAGTTGAGAAATCTTGGTTTCTCTGCTTTAACTCCCAGACAATCTTTCATAGCTCGGTTTTGTTTGCGTAAGTTTTATTACGGAATGATTTGGATTGTTGTACCTTGTTTTGAATGGTCCGCTGCGCTTTGCTGGAGTATGACTTGGCAGTGTTGTTGTGATCCACTTCTGCTTTGTATATTACATTTGTTGTCAAACACTTACCTCTTAGGGGACACTCATCGGGTTTTTTACAGTTGCAGTCTTTCTGGGGGGTTGTAGGTACCCAATTCCTCGAGGGTTCTTGAATTGTGCAAAAAGATAATGGACTGCAAGATACAAATGCAGCTGTAGCTAATTTTGAAATTACTGTGATTTACTGATTCATGTATATATTGCAGCTGTTTGGATACATTTTAAAGAAAAGGTGCAGGAAGCCTGTAGCTTTTGGTGGAAGTTAAATGATATATGGGATCCAAAGTGGTCAATCTGGTTGGTCATCATAAAAAGTTTGAAAATGTCTGTACCGTGAGGGATATCTCTCTCTTATCAAAAGTGTTTAATGATAAAACTTTCCCATACCTGTTTGTTACATCCCCATGCTATGCCTGATTACATCCTGTTGCCTCAGGTAGGTAGCAAACAAAGCACAAATACAGACCCCTGATACAGTTAACTTTCACATCTGAGTCATTGTTGACAGTACCAGATATACCAAAATACACAAAAAGTCACACTTTTGAGGTAAGTTAGCAGGCCTATTGTAGCAAAATACACAAAAAGTCACACTTTTGAGGTAAGTTAGCAGGCCTATTGTACCAAAATACACAAAAGTAACACTTTTGGGGTAAGTTAGCAGGCCTATTGTACCAAAATACCCAAAAGTAACACTTTTGGGGTAAGTTAGCAGGCCAGTTATACCAAAATACACAAAAGTAACACTTTTGGGGTAAGTTAGCAGGCCAGTTTAGTATGAGGTTAATTGTTTTCAGGCAGTGTGAGAACAATGGTAGCAAAGATGGCTTTAAGTCACATATCAGGTAAGAAAGATTTTAAAGGAAGAAAATTGCATTTTTTGTAGTTTTTCTCAGCCTTTTTTTTTTTGGGGGGGAGGGGGAGTCGAACCTTTTTTTAAGGGGGAGGGGTGTCTGCATTACCACTTGGTATTTGGTTTCTTTATATCTGGGACTTAAATCCAAATATCCAGTTAAGATCGAGATTCTTTGAACGGCTGGATTAACCAGGGCCATGGCATGTGCCTAGGGGCCCCCACATGTATTTTGGATTGGAGTATTTGACACTGAATCTAAAGGTATCCACTACAAGAAACAGAGGAAGTGACACATCTCTGGTTACCTGATTTTTGGCAGTCTTGCATGATAATGACAATATAATTAGGATGGATTCAGCCCAACTGTTAACTAATCTATTCCAAAAATTTACATGTCACGGGGTAGTTTTAGCCCAGGGCTAGACTCCCCAATGCTGATTTTTTTTAAACAAAAACTTTTTAGGTTGATTGATTTCATACTTCACCTTATAACTTTCTGGTTTAAATAGTAGACCCACAGCCTTTTTCTAGTTGTGGGGAACTGGACTGGTCTATCTATTCCATTATTGCTTGTTCAGAGCTGATTCTCAACTCCAGTAGGGCTCATTTTGGAAACCTTTGGCAGGCCTTAAATTTTGAGGTGTGAGAGTTTGATTGCACACCATCAAATCACTGTGAGGATTGTGATTTTTTGCACACCTAGATGAAGATGGGAGCTCATGAAAATCTGTTAAAGTTTAATAAAACAGCACACCTACCACACTCCTTTGTTTCCTGAGGAGTGTGATTTGTAGCACACCTGGTAAATTCTAAATCTCAAGGCCTGCTTAGGTATGCGTGGTCTTGTAATCAAACCCTGTACCAGGGTGAGAGCTTGATTCTCTACCTAACAGTGTTTGAACTATGGGATTGGATGTGGGGAGTTAAATCTCCCCTCATTCATACTTGGGGAGGGGGGGGGGTTTAATTTATTCCATGCATATTATTTTCCTTTCTCAAATAGGAAGAGGGAATTTCCCCCTCTTATTTTATGTGGTGGTGATTTTGAATGCAACTGCTGGAATTCCACAGTTATTTAATGTGAACACTGTGCTTCACCACTTTAATAAAACCACACACCCAATCCAGAAATCTTATGGACACAAGTCCATGTGATACATACTGTTTTCTCTTATCCTAGGTGAACACGGCTGTGAGAGCATCTCTTGTCAACTATTCTAATCTTACAATGGTACCAGTAATTGGCAACATGCCAATAGAGGGCAGTATTACAGTTGATAAAACCGATGGTGGATGCCTGGCAGAAGTCTCTGTTGAAAATCTTCATGTCAGAGTAGGACAGGGCTCTCTGCACACTCTAACAAATGCCATGCAGTGTTGGATGAATGTAAGAACTTTATGATTTCATTTTGAAAATAGTTTCCAAAGTTTTTTTATCTCAATACAAAACATGTAGTGAGATACTGATGCATAACCTTTTAATGCAAATATTATTTGAACACCACACCACAGCAATTATCCTACTGCACAAAGGAAGGAGTAGGCATATATTTACATCAAATATCATCAGCAACAGTATGGAAAACTTTTCTCCATAACATTCACAAAGTGTTGAGATTCTGCAGCATCCCTGCTCTAGTGTTTGTATCAAATAATCAAAGGAGAAAACTATACAAGTGTTGAGACAATATAAACATATATTGTTCATGTCTTACGTATGATTTTGGAGAGATCTATAAATCATGAGGACAACTCACAAGGCTCACAACTCATCAGAAGTGACTAACTGATGAGGCCTACAATAAGTCAGCCTGTTATTTTAAGTCAGCCTGTAATTTAAGTCAGCATGTTATTTAAGTCAGCTTGTTTTTTTGTGGAAGAACTGAAGAGAAAGCTCATGGGAATTCTTTATTTGAACCTTTGAAAGTCATGAAAAAGTTAAGAAAATTGATTTACCAGAAAATGCAGGAACCTTGATAAAGGATCCTAGTAAGCTTTTAAAATATCAAGTTTAATTAGTTAACCTCTCAATAAGCTAGGTCAGTAATTCGTCACCACATAGAAGTGCAGGGCACATGGTGGATTATACAAACAGACTTCAGCTTAAAGTGTTTGGCAGTCCCTGGTTCATGCAGTACATACACACAACACTAAGCATAGATCTAACAGGTGCCTAGCTAGCCAAACTGAATGAGAATAAGGGTCTCAGTCCTACTTTAAGGGCAGTTTAACTACATTCACTGCACAAAAGCATGCCCATTTTCCTGCTTATATTATGGATCGATTAGTAAAGAATAATTCCCCAGAGTTTCAAGTAAACTCAAATTTTGGAACATTGTAGGTGCAGGAACATCTTGTTTTTTTTCCAACCATGTGCAGGATAAGGACATGTGCTTAGCCCTCAAATCAAATAACAGAATTCCTTTTTTGAAAACGCATAACATAATAGACCAAATTTTGTCGTTTTCAGAATAAAATGCCAGAAAGAGATCGTGTAGTTTCAGCCTACTACATTCTTTGTAACAATACCAATGTTAGCCTCAGACTTGGACAAATAGCAACTGATGAATCTCTGGTCCTGGAACCAAGGCAGATGCATTCCTACAGCTGGAGAACACACAAACAGAAAAAACAGGTAACCTGTTTCCACTATTTTGATCTGTCCCCTATTGCCTTGCAGGACATAAGTGCTGGTCTCTGTTTTAATAAATTTGTCAGGTGTGTGAAATATGTGTGACATTATAAGGATACTCTTATTTTTGTCGGCTGTTCCTTTCAAGTAGATGAGTTTCCAAACCTGTAAAAGTAAGGAAATACTGATTTGCATTTGAAATAAATATTAGTAAAATTTTCACTGGAAAATAAGCTAAAGCTGATTGAGAAGAAAATTGTGTACATCATATGTGGGCACCTTTATCACTTATCATACTGAACTTTTGAGGGCAGGCTTCATATTTGAAGCATTTAAACTCTGCAGGTAGTAGGTACCCCTTCGGAACTACTCTTTACCGGATATGACCTATTCTTGTTGACCCCTTTATTTTCTAGAGACCAAAAACATCACATTTCCAAATTTTGCATATGGCCCTTAGGAAATATATCCTGCATTAAGCATGAACGGAATTAGTAAGGATAACCAGCTCTCCAATGTACATGGAGATGGATCATTAACTTCTTAGTCATATTTTTTATTTCATCATTTCAAAACATGTGAGACACATTGGACTGATTGTCACATGTTCTGTCTGTTGACATAGACCTTTTCCGATTGATTTTTCCATTTTTTTTTTCAAATAATCTCTGGGAGCAGTTCTTACATGTCTGCATTGAAGGCTGGAAGAATTTTCATTGGTCAGATCCATTTGGAATTGATAACAATTGTGTTATCATCAGAAGACTGGAACACAAGGAGCAAGAAGCGACACTGTTCATCCACATCAAAGAAATATCACCTCTTCAGAAACAGGTAAATCTCTGTAAACCGGATGCTTTTTCATACACACCAGTTGGAACCAGAATATACATCAAAAGAAAACTGTTTATAGCTTAAAGTGGCTCATTGAGTTGATTCATCAATTCAACAATTTTTTCCAAACCTGTTAAATTTTCTTCACATACTAATGACAAATGGTCCAACTAAGACAACCTCCATATCCTTCTTACAAATAACTGTTTTATGAGTGAGTATTCAACAGCTAAATTCGATTTTCAGAAATGTGTGACCAGACATTTTTCAAATTTTGCACAAAACAGTTACAAATCAGGGCACCACAAAATTCAAAATTTTAACTTTTTCAGTAACTATTGGGATATGAAACTCGACTCTTGCTACTGTAAGTATTGTCATGTGGTAGCGACCCTTTACCACACTCAATAAATAATTGATATCAACCCAATGAGCTGCTTTAATATGCATTATGCAAATTTTGTTCAATTGTACCAAAGCAGGTGGTTCCCAGTCTTTTTGTTAAGGCAACCCCTATTTCAGATAATAGCATCAGATCATGTTCCCTATCATTGTCTTCCTGACAGGTTATTTTCCATGCCAAACAGTCATTTGTAAACCATCTCACCATTCCACTTGAAATTCACATCCAACACTCTGACTCCAAGAAACAATCTGATCCTGAAGGAGAGGCAGATACTGAGTTCATCTCTCAGCAGCTGATGTCCTTAGAGGCAAATTCTTCTTATCCTTCACTGGTGGTTGAAGACAAAGAATTAATTGGGGTCAAAATCAAGGTCAGAGGTCAAGAATGTGATTGGTCCCAGCAGTTTGCGATTGCTGGTGAGATGAAGAGGGAGAAATTTGTTGTAGAGGTGAGTCTTTATGTTAAGAAAAAAGAATGTTTCACCATGGCAACAGATATTAGGAAACTTCCTGTGATGTGATAATACAGACTGTTCGTGAGTTAGACTTTAGAGAAGTGATCATAGGTCTTTGACCTTTTTCTCCCTACGTAGGTTTGTCTCAGGAAAATGGGAAGAAGAGATGAAGGAATGTGTATTAAAGTGTTTCTATAAAAGTTATGGATGCTTTCACAAGAAGCAATTATTATTTAGTTTATTCCCAGAAGGAAAGAATATATATATATATATAACGCTAATTCCCACCTTAGGGGGAAATTGTCATATCTGCTCGTACATAGGGCGAAAAAATAACAATGAAATTCATAAGAAAAAGTATTCGCCCTAACGTCTAAAAATATAAACAACGTTATTTCAATGGCCAGCTATCCATTCGTATTAACAGCTAGATGTCCGTAAATTTGACAACTTTGAAGTAATTGTATCTTCTTTGTAAATCTAGGAGGGCGTCCTTGTCCGTTTACGTATTCCTATAGAAAAAGTGTGTAGAAACGTTACGGCGAAACTCATATTTCGCCACAAAAAATTTTTTCCCTTATGGTCGACTTTTCAACAACAACTTTCCCCCTATGTGCCGAATTAGTGAAATATATATATATATCTGCCCAAAATTCACAAAACGGGTAGTCCGGGCAGACCCATTATTTCCGGCAACAGGATTGCCACGGAAAAAATTTCAAAATTTGTTGACCTGCTTATCCAACCCCTGGTTCCAACCCTTCCCTCCTACGTTCAGGACACTATGGACTTCATCCGCAAAATTGGGAAGATCAAAAATCTCCCGTCTGACACAATTCTGGCCACTCTTGACGTGTCCTCGTTGTACACAAACATACCAAATGAGGAAGGCATCTCCGCTTGCACCAACGCCTTCAATCCGATTCGGGGCAAAACTCCCACCAAGAAAGACTTAGGCGAACTCATGCATCTGATTTTGACCAACAACAATCTCATTTTTGGTGACCACCACTACCTCCAAATTCATGGTACAGCCATGGGAACCAAAATGGCTCCCTCATTTGCTAACTTGATTATGGGCAACTTCGAGCAAAAATTTCTGTCTCGACAAAATTTGAAACCACAAATTTGGTTATGCTTCATAGACGACATCTTCATGATCTGGCCCCAAGGTGAAGACTGTCTAAAAATTTTTATTGAAAACATCAATTCGTTCCATCCCACCATCAAATTTACGGCCGACCATTCCAGGTCCAGTGTCCACTTCCTGGACACCACTGTAACCATAGAAAATGGTTCACTCAGAACAGACTTGTTCAACAAACCAACGGACAAGCACAACTACCTTCTACCCAGCAGTTGCCATCCTCCGCACTGCACCAAAAACATTCCGTACAGTCAAGCACTCCGCATAAAACGCATCAGTTCCTCTGAAACAGATTTTGACACTCGGGCAAAGGAACTATCCGGTTACGTCCGTAACCGGCAGTATTTTCGGGGTTCAATTGAAAATGCCATCAAAAAGGCAAAAGAAACCCCTCGCTCGCAAACTCTGACGTACAAAACTCGTCAGCACAATTCCGACAGAGTGCCGTTGGTAACTGAGTACCATCCCGGTCTACCACCACTAGCCAAATTCATCAAAAAGCATATGCCCACACTTCAGAGCACCGATCGCCTAAGGTCTATCTTTCCCCAACCCCTAGTTGTTGCCTTCAAGCGGCCCTCAAATTTACGGGACATTTTGGTTCGGGCAAAATTCCAGGACAAAGCCTCAGTCGAGGAAAACAACGAAAATTTTGGTTGTTCACCTTGCCCTTCCAACTGCAAGACGTGCGCCCTGGTTGATTCCACAAAAGGCTTCCAGAGCAATCAAAATGCACGCACCTTCCAAATTAGACAAGAAATTAATTGTCTTTCCAAAAATGTCATTTATCTCAAATACTGCAATTTATGTGGTGTGCAGTATGTCGGAGAATCTAAAAATACTCTCCGAATGAGAATGACACAGCACAGGTCAGCAATTAAAACCAAAAAGGTTGAACAACCTGTTGCAAACCATTTCAATTTGCCTCATCATTCTATCAAAAACTTACGTGTCATTGCAAAACGATACATGGACCGACAAAGCTAGAAAAGCTAAAGAAAATTTCTGGGAACTCAATCTCAAAACCACATCGCCTTTCGGCTTGAACATCAGGAGCGATTTACCAGCTTGCTGATGATACTAACCAAAATAATCCGATCAGGCCATTCCGGCCTGACAATTTCTCTAATTACTTTGAAGAGGATTTTCCTATTGTTGATGGGTTACACCCGAGTAATCCGATCAGACCCTCCCGGTCAATCAACCTGCTCAATTGCCTCAAGAAGGATTATCCTGTCACAATAGAGGTGTGACCATTGTCAACACCTTTAAAAGCTTCCAAAATTTCTCACTCCTTGTCATTCTCTGACCAAGTACTGATAAAGAGGTAGTATTCCTCGAAAGTTCTACTTCAAACCTTTTGGCTGTTAAATTTATCTAAATTCTAGCCTTCCGCTATTTGTATCTCCTCGGAGATCCAGCCTTTCAATTCTGTAGCACCGTTGTTTTACAGTTTCTCCGTCATGTTTATATATATATATATATATATATATCTATATATCTATATATATATATATATATCACTGCCGGCAAGGATGTCAACTCTTTTCTCAGGAAATTACGTTTAAAATTCCACTATTCTAATTCCACCGAAGGCTCAGATTCTGATCCTATCGTTGCGTCTGATCCTTTTGAAAACCTTCAGCCGAAGTTATCCACATGGACCCCCAAAGCCGGACAAAACAAAATGTTGGATAACGTTATTCATTCAACTAAAGTGGAACTTGATGATTATTTATTTCCTAAACCGTGCAATTTGAGAAACCTTACGAAGGGGGAACGCAAAGCTTTAGAATCCCTTAAAAAGAATTCCAATTTTGTTATTAAGAGAGCTGACAAAGGAGGTGCCACAGTGGTCTGGAGACGTGACCTCTATATAGCGGAAGCTGAAAGACAATTATCGGACACTACTTCCTATTTGGAAATTGATGTAGATGACACCTCAGCCTTACAAAAGAAAGTAACGACATGTGTTAATTCATTGATTTCTTCAATGGAATTCCTGAATTCGGCCGTTAGTCTGATCAATCCGTCCCCCAAAAGTGCTAATTTCTATTTATTACCTAAAATTCATAAAGTGAACACACCTGGACGCCCCATCGTGTCTTGTCATAGCTGTCCTACAGTCTACATTTCCAAATTTTTAGACTCTACTCTCAGGCCTTTGGTTTCTTCCCTACCTTCTTTTGTGCAAGATTCACCTCATCTCTTACGTATGCTGTCAGAGTTTCGTTTCCCAGAGTCTTCGCATAGTAGTTATTACTTATTTACCATGGATGTGTCAAGTTTATGTACGTCAATCCCGCACATTGTCGCCCTCACAGCTTTGAAATTTTACCTCGACCAGCGGAGCGACCAGACTATTTCAACCTCAACCCTACTTCGTTTAGCTGAGCTTGTTCTTACGTCCAACTCTTTTCAATTTAATGAACGCTTTTATAAGCAAATTAAAGGAGTTGCTATGGAGACTAAAATGGGCCCTTCTGTGGCATGTCTTACTCTTGGACTTTTCGAACGTAACCTTTTCCAGCAGTATAACGGAACCACCCCAATTTTATATAAACGTTATATTGATGATATTTTTGGTGCCTTTTTTGGCACTTTTGATGAAGTTCAAGAATTTGTGAACTTTGTTTCCACCTTTGATCCTAATTTTAAGTTTACCCATACTATTTCTACCTCTAGTGCTACCTTCTTAGACTTAAGGCTTACCATCGTAGATCATTCTATCAGATCTAATATTCATTTCAAGGATACTGACTCTCACAATTTCTTATTGTATTCCTCTTGTCACCCCCCTAAGTGTAAAAACTCAATCCCCTTTTCTCAGTTTCTTAGAGCTAAAAGAATTTGCTCTGTTAACGCCGATTTCATTCACACTTCCAATCAACTTTCGAATTTCTTTGCTAACAGGGGTTACCCCGATAAAATCGTAAAGGCCGCTAACCGTCGTGTTAAATCCATCAGTAGGTCCTCTATTTTAGACAATAAGGCTCCTAATTCTAATTCCGACCGTATCACTCTGGTGCTGCCCTTCCACCCTTCCGTGGAACCCGTTAAGCGTTTCATTATTTAGAAATTTAAGACCCTCATGTCTGACCCTACCACTAAGTCCATCTTTACTCGCCCCCCTTTAGTTGCCTTCAAAAGAGATCGCAACATTGGTGATCATTTAGTAAGATCTTCCCACCCCCACCCCTCTCCTGTCCCCAACCCTGGGACCTTTCCCTGTAAACGCAAACAGTGTAACACTTGCCCTGTTGTCTCCGGAGACCAACTGTTATCGATTCAAGGACCCTCTCATGTGTTCAAAGTTACTGATCATTTCACTTGTATTTCTCCCAATGTTATTTACATTTTAAGTTGTAAACGCTGTAAAATTCTGTATGTTGGTGAAACCAAACGGAGCCTGGCCGATAGAATTACTGAACACCTCCGATCTATTAAACTTAACTTGTCTGGCTTTCCTGTAGCAGCCCATTTTAATCCGCCCTCCCTTTGTACAATTACAGACTTTTTGGTCACGGCCGCATTAACCTGTAAAGGAACCCATATTGATCGTCTCACGACTGAAAACCGTCTTATCCTTAAACTTGGCACTCTTCACCCCCATGGCCTTAATTCTAAGCTAGAATCACTGCTTGAATGATTTTAATCTTTTTGTTGACTGGTGTTTTTTCCTTGACTTTGACTCCTCGTTTGTGTGACTTCAGTTGACTTTCTGTTACCGTGTTGAAGGGTATGTAACCCGAAACGTCATAATTTGTATTTTTCGTTCAACTCCATTTTTTGTTCAACTCCATTTTTGGTTCAATTATATTGCACTGTGTATTACCATGTTTTTGCATCGACCTATATATATATATATTCACAAATTTTCAATAAAATGTCATCTTTTATAAAATCTTAGCACACCTTATAGCTTGTATTGGCAATCAATTTTTTGAAATAATTATATGCTGTATAATGAAAAGTAATGTAAGATTATTGTCATGGATAAAAACAGATAGTACATGGTTATATGCTCAATGTGTTATTAATTGGATAGTTTATGGAAGGGTAATTTTAGAAAATTGTATCGTGCACATGTAGTGTAATGTAATGCCATAACTGATAAGGTCACACTGTGATTGCCTTTGTAGATTCCTCTCGCCAACAATTCCAGTACTGTGTCCTTCTGTTGTACCATACTGGAGGAGATGCACGATGGACATGTACAGAGAGCTGTGAGTATGAAAAAATGATTTGAAGCATCATGCGAAGGCTTTGACTTTCAGACAATTTTATGGCTGTTCTTTGACAACCAGGTCACAATTTCTTGTTGTCTACAAGGAAACATGGTTGTGCAAAACATTTTTTTGCACAATCTTGCACAACTACACAGCAGTGTATTTTAATTAGCAACTACCTATTGTGTTCTTCTGTAGCTGGAATTTAGAGTGTGTGTGTCAATGCATTACTTATCTTTCCGAGAGAAAGACGTGACATTTGAGAGACAAATGATACATGAATACTGAAGTCTAAAATATGACATGCAAAGTTTAAAGATTTGATCAGTGAGCATTATAGATTTGAATCAGATAAAAGAAAGCTGCTCTTTACCTCTTTACTTCTGAGAGAAAAAATGGTGTGGAATTTAAGAAACCCGAGACTACTATGAAAATTGAGCCATGATGTGGACTTTACAATAATTTTGACTTGTCAAATGTCATGTGAACATGGTGGTCAATCAATCTGTATTTTAGCGTAATGAGTAGTGTCCATGAAATCTTAATTCATGTTATGTGTTACTCTGTTTAATTGTCAAGGGTTATTTTAATGTGAATCATTTCCCATTTGCATTTTTTCTTGTTGGTATAGTATCCTAAACTAAACTGAATTAACTCTGAATTTTAAATTTTAATACTTCAACAGATCTTGCGCAGCTATTTTTTCCATGCCCATAGCAGCAAGACATAATTCAAAATGAGAAACAGTTCAAGTTTAATCAACCATACAGGGTTGAGATGAAGGAGAAAAGTGGGAAAAATTTTGAAATTACATGGGATTATATCTGGGTTTTGAAAATGCTTGAATTTTGGGTCATTGGTCTGGAAGAATTACCTAATGGTCTTGACGTTGGAAAAGGGAACCTTGCACTTTTGGTAGTTGTGATCATGTTTAGTTGGCTATGCACCCATGCTGGGTAAACATATGATAAAAGACCATTTTGTGCAAAATTCCTCATTTTTCAGTACTTACATAAGCACATTTTAGCTTTCAAAAATCTAGAGAAAGTCTTGAATTTCAGTTTTTAAAAAGTGTGGGAAATCCTGATATTAATCTGAGTTTAAATTTCACATTGAATCTTATATTATCTCACTAGATCCTGTTCAGCCCATCTTTCTGGGTCCACAACTCCCTTCCACATTCCTTGATTGTAAACTTCACCTGTAGGAAGACCCCTGAAGTGCAATCGGAGGAGGTCAAAGGTCACGGAGCCATGACACCTCTATATCACATCAGCCCATCATCTCCATACTTTGCCACATTCCAGCTCAAGTAAGTTTAATAGACCGTTTTTCAAATAGCAATTGCAAAGGATTGTGGGATATATTCTTGGTATGCATCATTCTTTTGAATGTCATTTTACCATGGCCAAAAGTGAGTGCTCAAAAAGATGAGCCTCAAAATGCTGTCTTACAATCCTTTGTTATTGCTATTTAGAAAAAAGTTTATAGACCTTTTTCAAATTACAAGTACAAACATTGTCAGTTCCCATGCAGTAGCTGGTCTGACGAAAAGCTGGAGTTTTGTCATGGTCCTAAAAACCTTGAAATTTGAGTGGTTGGTCTGGTAAAATTGCCACGTGGTCTCAAATTTGAAACACCACTTGTTCTATATTATTTTGCAATCATGTTTAGTATGTGTCCATGTTCGGGAAACATATAAAAAGTAAAACCATTTTTGATGAAATTCTTATTTATCAGCACTATATATTTCCATTTTAGTGTTCAAAAAGTGGGAAAATTGTTTAATTTTCATTGGCATTTCAAACAAGTGAGAAATTTGTTCGAAGGACTGTAGGATAGACTCCAACTGCCTCAGCCATCCTGTTTTGCTACATACATTACAGAAGCATGAGTAAACTAGCCTGCTATTGCTATGTGTTCAGAAACAAAGCATGACAGGAGCTGCTGCAGTTTTGCTACTTGACATGGTTTCTGATGTTATTAAATGGCAATTTATTTTTGGCAAAACCGAGGCCTACCAATTCTCTGCCTCGTAATTAGTTGTAGAATTGAAAATTCCCTCAAAACTTTATTAAAAAGTTAAAATTGAAATCTGTTTTATATTTTGAGCCTAAATTCCAGGAATTGGATATAGATACATCTGTAATGTAGTGATGATCTCGAATCGGTCAGTATCTTAAGTTGGTCACTGCATACAAAATATATGGCATGTACACACCAGGGTTAGCGCTGAGCTCCGAATTTAGTGGGTCCCAGCCTTGGTTTTTGGACCCCTTAAAAGTATGACACATTAAATTTAAGGGGTCCACCAGGAATTTTAAAGGGTCCAATTCTCCCGCCATCTATACTTTTCCTCAAGTTCAACCCTATTTTCCCCTGTAGGTACTTGAGTTAAATACTACAATGTTTAGGTGCTGAAAGTTTAGTCCATAGTGCTAACTGCTAAGTAAGAGTGAATACAATAATCTCAGAGAAAAAATATGTGACATCAATGCTTCTGTTTGCTTTCCTGGTAATACTGTAGAGTGAAGGGTGCTGATTCCACAAATTTCAACATTTTTTTTTTTAGTATCGACTGATTATACTATAATAGGTAATACCCGATTACCAATTATTTAATTAAACAATTGGCCCGATGCCGATTACCTATAACAGATTATTAAAAAGAGGGAAATCACGTTTGTCACTTTAGTACGTGCCTACCCTTGCTTCGTGCATATTGTATTACCATAACCAGTTCAGGATGGAAAATACTGGGAATAGTTCCGTTCGTTTCACGAATGGGATAACATTTTTGTAGGCGAAATAGTTTCACTTCAAAATTGGAGATACAAATCAACCCTTAATGCAGTACATTTGTTTTCAGTCCATGTCACATGCCCTTTGATAATTTAGTTCAAAGGCCAACGTCATGCTCTGTCTAGTTTTCATCCCCCAATCATGTTGGAACATTGCTTTCTTTTACTGTACTGGGTTGTAGTTGTGTTAATATACTGTACAGTAGCACAGTAGCTACTCCCCCGCTTTAACGAACCCCATGTAAAGCAATTATGATAATCTTAGCAGTTATGGGCACCTGTATAACGTATCTTATGGTTTCTTTCCGATATAAATATCCCTGGATATTTTTAGCAGTTCTTGTCCAAAACTTAGTCTTGTTTAAAAAGAATCTGCAACTGAAATGCACGTGAGTCCGATCCCCGAAAAATCCACGCATGCAGAGATTTGTGATGCCCGTTTCTAGGTGAATTTAGCACAGGGCTTGTCCGGCTTTGCAAGCCAGCCGGCATTACAAGCGCGATCTTCGTATATAACACAAACTCAAACGGGAAAACTTGTCTCGAGACCGAGTATTTTCACACACTAAATCACATAGGCGAAGGGGCGAGTTGTGATTGGCTGCCTAGAATTAACGCAATTTAACGAATCATGATGCTGGGGCTAATTTAAATTTTGCAATGGATCTTTTGCATATGATGTCACCCAGCAAAACATGATGCCTTGTTCGGCAGTAAAAACATAAGTCTAGTGCATGCGTGGGCTAAGAAGTTTGCTGCAAGAGACCACGTGCATTACTGTTTTCATTTGCAATGATGTCATATGATAACATTGCTTAAGTCCTGTATTACGGAAGGAATGCTGGGAATGACTTAATTTATGCAAGATAATAACCACCGAACTACACAAGATTCTAGGTGATTAGTGTACAAAACGTGCACAGATATGTATGCAAAGCTTGGGGATTTGAAAAATCGGGGAAACACTGCAGCTAGATAGTCTGTACTATGTGTTTTGTGCAGAACAGTTTGTACAGCAACTTACGCCGCTCCTTCTGCGAGACAGCAAGGAATGCACCTTGAGTGCTCTTCTAAATCGAATTCCATTTAATACTACCGCGTTGTGGCGAAAAATATCAAATGATCATTCCCATTGCAGGGGTAGGGATCGTTCTTCGATTTAAGTACATTTTCGTCTGTCACGGAAAGCGTTTACAACACGTGGTCAGTCATTTCGTTGAAGTATGTTTGTTTTGTACAAGGGATCTGAAGCGATAAAACCACACAGTTAAGTCAATGTGTTTTCTGAGAGAGCGTTCGTTCGAACGGTGCACTGTGACAGTGAATGAAGCAATAAGCCCTGTCCCTTCACAGCGCAACAAGCGATATTTTTTGCAGGTTACCTTCTTTATAGTATAACATCAAAACAGTTCCGTATCAGGTTACACTGGGGTCAGAGCGTTTGGTTCTGACTGTCAGTGAACTCCGTGCTGATATTGGGCATGAGGCCATGTGTATATATGTGCACACTGCACAGTGTTTTTATGTTTTTCTAGGGATATCGGGGAGCCAAACCGTCTTTAGTAAAAGATTGAATTAAAGCCAGAACTTTCGAAAAGGAAGCCTCATGCATCAGCCCATAGAATTTTTCGTAACAGGGAATATCCATGCTGGCTGAGGCCAAATTTCTTTGTGTCCAAGCTTACTTCTCGGGATGTGCGGGAAGAAGTCTTATTTATAAACTGTGCGTCCAGAGACAGAACCTTGCGTCTATGACGCGCAGACGCACTAAAACGTGAACCCTGGTACACACTGTACAACCCCAATTGATTGACCGACTCATAATGATACTGTAATGTACACTTCTTTCCATAGCTCTGATACATCTCCATCAAGCCCAGCCATTCCTATCAGCTTGGATTCCGATGTGTTCGTTGTCCTTCCCAAGGAGCCAGTTCATATCAGTGATCTAGTGCTGCAAACAACTACCTCACCTGTTAAAGATAAATGGCCATTTACAGGGAGAGATCCAAGGTTTGTTCCAAACACAAATGTAAACTTTCTTTTTAAATAGTTTCAAAACAGCAGAAAATACTTTAATGATGTAATTTTTTTCCATTTTATGCCTTTACATTTGGTTCTTCACATATTTTCCAGTTTCATATGGCCCTTATTCGTGTATGATCTCAATATGTCCCTGAGTTAGCTTCTGTTAAAATGTTGGGTTTTTTTTAAGTGGGTGATTTTTTTTTTAAGTGGGTGATTTTTTTTTTGCTTTTTTTTTGTTAAAATATACAACAATGGTGGACACCATACCATAAACATAAAAGAAAGAAAGATTAAACAATAGATTACTACATCATATTTAAAATAAGGTTTACAGCATGGCTGTAATGAAGCATTCGTTCTATTGCCCCAGACTGGTTAAAAATGCATCGGCCAACCAGTTTCTCTCATTGAGGAGGAATAGATTTTATTGAAATTGAGGTGGTTTGATGGACAAGCAGACTTTATGTCTTTACATTACCTGCAAGTAAGTTTGTTGTAAAAGTTCTCGTAAGAAGTTGTATTGAGATAATGCTGTGGACTACAATTCATCATGGAAACAGATAAGAATGGAAAAATACAGAATAGAAAAAATTATATTATAAGTTTGTTTCCTACGGCAGAGACATCAAATACAATTCTTTGTGTTCTGATTTTCACTTTCATTTGGACAACTGAACTATGTTTTGGAGAGCCTCAATTGACCCCAGCTTGTCCAAGGAACAATTCTGAAAGTTTCCTCAAAAATCAGGCCTGGAAGGCATGTCTGTAATTTCTTAAAAGGTCTGACTAAATGCATGATTATACAGACTCTCTCTTCATTATGTGAAATCTCTGTTACTCAATTTGCATACCACTAAACAGTCTAAATCTTGACCTTTTGGTGGAAGTTCAGAATTTTACTTGATCGTTGCACAAACAGTTTTTAGTCACCTCAATGCTTAAAATTTTCTATTATCAATGAAAACATGATAAATTAAACCTAAGAAGCATAATAGTGATCAGTGGCTAAAAGATGTAAATAAGAATATGCAGTAAAATTCCTCCATTCCTCTCATAGGTCAGTCAGGTTTTAGACTGTTAGGCAATTTGAGTAAGGGCCACAGTATGTGACCTACTAATCCTCAGTTTTCTGACTAATATGTGAAACAAAAAAAGAATATTTTCATTCAGTGTATGGGTTTTATGTTCTATCTTGATTTTGCACAAATGTCATGTTTTTTTGTGGTTTTTTTGTTTATTTTAGACCACCAAATGCCAGTATGTCTCCAGCAGGGTCTACCAATTATCCAGCCACGGATTTGAATATTCATCTATCACATGACTGGTCACATGTTGATTCTGTGGTTATCAATGTTGAACCATGGTGCTTGGTATCCAATGAGACAGATTGGTACATCACCATGCAGGATGGGGGTGATGTCAAGTCATTTATTCCAGCCGGAGATGTAGTTGCACCCCCAAAAATTCAGGTAGGGAAACAGCAGGTTTACCATTTTTTATGGCAAATGGTGTATGATTTGTGTATCAGTGTCAAAGTGTGACAACTGGCAAGCATGTGTCAATTTCATAGATAATCACAGGTTCCACCTGCAAAAACCTGTGAATACCTATGGAAGACACAAATAAACACCCGAGGATTTGGAACTAACTGATAAAATTTTTGGCTAGAGGAATGAATGCTCCATTAGCGTTATCGATCAGCAAATGTTTCTGATAATGTTTGTGCTTGAATGTATAATTAAAAAAAATTTGTTAAATGTTAGTTTAGATACATGAAAGAGGAACTTTATAGCAGATGCCATCTGGATATCCTTCAGCATTATAGAACAGGGCATGACCAAAAAATAATTTGATGAGATTTAACGTAACTCCAACAGGAATGTGTTATATAGCTTTAACTATATAAAATGATAACATGTCAAGAACTGCCCCTTACGGATTTTGACAGAAATTGTGCAGCCATGCATGTAATGCCTTTTTCCTGTAGCCCCTGTCCAGCTACTTGCATTTCCTGCCAGCAGTTTGTTTCACCCCTTGGCTGATTATCTTCATTCAGAAAAGTTCTATGTACACAGAAAAGCAGTGCATGACTGCATAGCTTGTTTACACAAGCCTGATATGCATCTCAGCATTATATGCTGAAGGGGCTATCTCCAGAATAAACATTCTGCTGAAAACCTGACCTAAGGCCCACAAATCGGGTTTTTGAAAGTGTGTGTTTCTGTAAGGGGCCTTGGCATGGTATGAGGTTTAATGAAGTTTAAATACTGTTTCAAATAGTTTCCAAGTTGAAGTTCAGATTGAAATGAGTTAAAATATGGTGAAGTCCTTTCCTTTTGTCGCCTCCTGCAACGGGGGAATACCATTGCATATTCTACAATTTCCCACCTACAGGGGGTGCCTGACAAGGAAGAATAAAGCTTTACTTAGTATATCCTGATATCGCAGAACATCATTTTGGAGGGAAGCAAAGAATCTGTTTCATGTGCGAAGAAAACTGCCAGGTGCACTAGGTGATGTAGTATATAAACCTAATGAATATCATTTTGGTTGGCAAGTCAGCTGTCTGCATTTGTTATTGTAGCTTGCACTGAAATCCCTTTTTCCCCAAACAAGAGAGTACCTTCTGTTCTGACAGATATGAATAAGGTTCATTACTACAAGATTAAGAAAAAAATGAGAAGACAAAAAACATTTCTAATTCATATTAGTAATCTCTAAAGAATTGTCTCATATATTTTGTGGATAAAATTGTCTAACATGTTTGATTTTATCTATTTAAACCACAGGACACGTTTGTCCTTACTATCGGCGATAAGGAAAGACAGGGATGCTCTCAAGTTGTGAGTTTGGAGGATGAAAAAATGTCACCTTTTTTGAGACCAGACCAAATGGAAGGGAAGCAGCTGTTCATAGATGGCTATGTGTCCTTGGAGATACCATTTACATCAGAAGAGACAAAATGTAATGAGGTTAGTATTTTGTAGGCAAAGTGATTTGGTCAGGATGTCGGTGAAAAGTTGGACACCTCAAAAATGTTGGCTGATACTTTTAAAGTCCATCTCACAGTTTCACATGGGATTATCTGTTTGGATTGGAAGCAAATGTGAGCCAATTATGGAAATGGTCAAGACAGAAGATATTTGCACTGGTCTCTTATACACGAATCCGGACAGCAAGTGATGGTCTGATTTTAGTCGGCCGTAACTGGGGTCCATCACCTTGAAATCTTTCGATTTCCTTGCTTACCTCTATCATGGATGGTTGTACACTAATTTGTATCTTAAGTTCTCCAAGTTTACTAAGTGAGGATTTGAAATTCATGTAAACAATAAATAAAGATGGTTTTAGGCTGATGGACCCCACTAATGGCGGCCTACAATCAATAAGAACAAGCGCTAATTGGATTCGTCTATAGGTCGAAGGGCTGTAGAATCTACCCAAATATATTCAGGAATCATAAGGTATCTCTGTTCACTGTTGGTGTTAGCACTTTGATTGAAATTTAGAATATAAGAAACATAGAACATATTTAGATCACTTAAATGATACGTAATATAGTGTGTATTGCTATTTGAGTATTGCAAAATACCATGCACCGAGACAAGGCTGGACCAAACAAGCTTATCTGTTCCCTTGGCTCTTTGCCAGAGAATCAAGGTGAGATAAGAAAAATTAATCCAGAAAATAGTCTCACTCTGTTCAGTCAAAATTCATGGCTGGTTCTTATTACAGAGTGTGCTGTTGTGCTTCAGCCTGTATCTTTTTCATCAGTATAAAACATGTATTGATGGATTGTCACACTTAACTGGTCACTAAGTTGTGACAAAACTCCCTTACTCCATTGTCATTTTTGGCTTCGTATAACACTTCCTTTAAAAAAAAGCACTACACTGGAAAGAAAAACAATGTTGTGTGTAAATTTTAAACTTGTTGACTTTGCTGGGAAATTTTGGCTGATAAGTGAGCAAAACCTGGTGGTGAAAATGACAACAGAAGTATGACAGACCATTGATTGTGCTTCCAGTTTCCATTATGATTTATGTTCATCCAGTCTTGTCGTAATAGGTTCTTTAACAGATAGTTGCCCAGCCATTGTCTCGAGATGGAGTGTTCTCCTACAGGTGAATTTCTAAAAAATACATCAGATGAGAAATAATGCTCAACCCTCATAAGTTTTATTCTATATGAATATGTTTGAAAAGACTCTGCAAGACAACATTAAGGAGATTGGTTTTGAACAACTTGTGTGAAAGGCAGTAGAAGGAAAAGGAAAAACTGAAACATTAAATACTTTACAAATAAAATATTTGTATGTGAGATATGGAGATTGTGTTAGTTCTGCCAATTGGAAAATTTCATTGGTGTGGAAATAATTGTGAATTTTACAAACCAACCCAATGTGCTACTGTAGTCATTTTGTTTCATTGATTGACAGGTTTGTTATGTAGCCGTGCAATCAGAACTGAAGGAAAATATTCGTGTGATCACCATCCGTCCAAGATTCATTGTACAGAATGATACTGATAGTGAAATAGCTCTGAGAGCTATTGAAGTAGTACCAAAGGAGAAGGTTTGTTTGTTTGTGTTTTTGTTTTGTGTTTCCATATTTTTTTCTTTCTTTTTTCAGTTGTCAATTTATTTTGTAGTCTGCTCATTTGCTTGTGTATACAAGCCCTTCTATAAATGCTTTTAATAATCAGGTGACTATTAATTTGTTGTTCATTGTTCCATAATATGTAATATTTAATCCTTAGGAGGCAAGGTCACTGGATTTTACTAATCCAATGTTGTATTCTGGTCATTCTGCATGACCTTTGACAGAAATGAAGATGTATGATTAGTAAGAAAATACAGCACAAGTAATTAGATAATATTTCCCCAAAATAGGTTATTCAATTACATACACCCAGCACCCTAGGAATTTCATTTGCAAGACTACTTAAGGCTTGACTGATCACATGACCCCATACATGGTGCATTAATGTCCTGCAGGATGTGTCACCATTAACCCAAAGAAAAAGATGACTTACAGATAGAAATGGTACTTTTCCACCAAATAACTGATTAGGGGGAGGACAGAGCACTTTTGTGAATAGTTTATGTATATCATACATTCTTAATCTATATCAAGTCCCAGATTGTACCAATCAAAATGTTTGCAAACATTCATACTGCAATATTTGTCACTGTTGCAAATGTATGATACCAAGTGCAAAAGGCTCCTATTGCATTCAAACTGTAAATGTATAGACATGGATTCTTGTTTGTCTAAAAGTCAAATTCTGTTTTGTATTTTCACTTGGATAAACTTTTAATGAAATATTGTAGCATCAAAACATCAAATTCTGTTCTATAATTTTACAAAACAGAAGACTCCTGCATTACGGTCTCATCTGCTTAGAGATCCAAACTCTGGGTTTGGAATCATAAACTGGGTATCTATTACCAAATCGAATTAAATTTGGTTTCTGTGAACAAGGCTGATTTATTCTGAGTGACATCTGAACCCTTCTTTGTGTAAATAAAGCAAACCATTCAAGTCTGCAATCATTAGACATGTCAGAAGCTTATCTGCTGTGTTAGTAGGCTGTGTAATTAATTGGAAAAAGTTCCTCACAGGCCATAGGTTAAGGGCTATTGTAGAAGTGATAGCAGTTTCTTACAACAAATAAATGAAGGGATAAGGAGGATTTTATTACACCCGACCTCCCCTTTGTGAGGTCTGGTCAGAGTGTCCTTATTTTTAAGCAATTGAAGTCATGTGTCTCTACATACATGTTATGTTATCAACACGGGTGATACAAGGGTCTAGTAATTGAGGGCACATATTGCCTTATGTCTGTGACAGAATGTACACTATCTAATGGAAACAAATTCTTTGACAATTTTTCAGAGTGTCCTCATAGTTTTGCAAGTGAGACCTTTTCTTCTTCATCCTTACTGTAGGTCCTTCCAAACATTTTGAGGGTCAGCCCAAAGCTTATCATAGCTCCCAAGACAACAACTTCCTCAGTGAAGTGGTGGAGATGTAAGAGCAAGTTTCCTGACCAGAAGAACCTATTGTGGAAGAGAAATATGTCAGTGGCAGTGATTGAGACTGCAATGTATGGTAGCTCCCAGGGGACTAGTGAAAGGAACTGGAGTAAATGGATTCAGGTTGACGGTCAGAATCCTAGACAGCCTATCCCTGTACCTGTATGTATAAATATTCTGGAAATTTTGTTAGTTAATTCCATGGCTTAATAAAATATCATTTATGAATTGACTTGTTGGCCACTTCAAGTAATATTAAGAGTGCAAATCCCCTGTGGGCTAGCAATTTGCCAGCTGTGACGTCTTTAAGTTTCATCCTATTTGAAGGGAATTTATATTTTGCAATTATTAAATCTACAGAAAGTTATGTAAAATTATCTGTAGTAATAATTTGGAACACAAAAATATTTTTACATTTGCTCCCCTTATTAAAGCCCTATATCCTAACATACACCACTGTGTAGCAACATCCTCATGTTTCGACATCATGTATTATGACACCTCTGTACTCTGACAAATAATTTATGTTCTAATACCCTCCTGTTCCGACCCCTGTACTCCAACGACCCCATGCTTGGGTACCCCCATGTTTCAATAACTTGATTGTATATGAATGTAGGTATGGGTGTGGAAACATAGAGGCTTCAAAATGTAGAGTACTTTCACATGACTTCTGAACTTGTAAGTAAATATCAACATTTTTTTTGGTGCAACAGTTGCAAGTGGGTCATCAGTCACTTCTCAGCTAGCTACTCTAGCTAGCCAACTGCATCAATTTATGCCATTCAAAAGGGGTAGGGCTTGTCAAAAAGGGTCAGGCTTGTGACACTGGCAACAGTTGCATGTGCAGGTCATCAGCTGCTTCTCAGCTAAGTTACACTACCTAGCATATACTACACTAGTTTTTGACAGTCAAAAGGGGTGGGGCTTGTGATGTCAGTAAAAGCACTCTACAGAGCAGCCACATCTTCACCAGTAGTGAACATAAAAATTCATAAGAACTAATGCACCCTTTTTTACTTTCACAGCTGGAGTCATCTGGGAACATGAAATTTGCCACAACCCCATACGTGGCAGCCCTTCATGAAGAAAAGGGAGTGACGTATATTTCCCTAGGGGTTGACCCGTCACCCAGGATGGTTGTCACTAACCAGTGCTCCTTCCCCCTTCATGTGGGGCAGGCCGTGCCATCCAAACTGTTTCAGGGTATGTGTTCCGTTTTATTTCAATGAATCCTTTCCCAAACAGCAATTACGAAGTATTATGGGGTAGCAGTTTGTAGTCACAGTAAAATGGCATAAAACAATTGGTGCAAACTGCAAGGTCTGTGCAGTCTTGGATATACTGGAAAAATTTTTCAAGATGTGGAAAATTATGAAATTTAGGGAAATCGTATTATGTCCAGAAATATCAAAATGTATTCTTAATTGTTATATCAAATTTTTATCTCAATACTTAACATGTACTGAGATATTGTCTCACCAGCTCGTTGCTAGCTGTAGCTAAAATCCTTCTCAGCATGGCCATGTTTGGTCGGTTTTACATTTTTATCATAATATTTTTTAGAGCATACCAATGTGTTTAATTATTGATGCAGTCAGAATTTTAACTTGATAGTGTGATAGGTTGATAACTTAGGTATCTTTTCTCTGAAAAGTGGTTGAAAAGTTGTGCAAAACAAAGAATCATTTCAACCCATTGCTTATACTCCTTTTTTCCCACAGTGCAAATGTGTGTATTTAGTCTGCTATTTTGTCTTTGGCTTCAAGCCTCTGCTAAATCAAGCATTAAGTAACGGTTTACATGATCTTGTCTGGTGTGACTAAGGTACAAATGGATGGTGTATTAAAGTTTCTTCCAGTACTTCACTTTTTGCTTACAAATTTCACAACAGAGGAGTGATCTGGGGAGGGAGGGAGAGAGAGAGGAAAACAGACTGAAATGTTGGGAAGGGGGAAAGGGAGTGAGGGAGGGGGGGGGAAAGACATTTGTATCTTCTTTCCCTATTTGTTATGCCACTGTCCTTCACAAACTGGTCATATGTACAATACTCTGTGACTTAAGTTTCTGATTCCTGCCCTTATAGGCAGCATTCTGTAAGGGGATGAACTAGCTATAGAGATTTGTCCCTGACACAATCCAACTGCTAGTTGAACAGTGTTTACATTCTGGCCATTCAAACTGGAGTTGTCTGAGTATGTGTTAACTTGTTAAATGTACACCATGACTTTTTTGAGATGAATTAAAAACTGAACAGGTAACATCAGAAGGGTTGGGTGACAGTAGCTATACTACCCTAGTATTGCATATTGCATTATTATTAGATTGTGATTTCCTCAATAAGCAAGTTTGGTAATTCCTTGCCACATTGAATTATGGGACACACAGTAGGATATATACATCAAGCTTAGCTTGCAGTGTATTGCATTCCTTTTTTTTATGAAGTATATGCAAACAAAACTATAAAAATATCTTTTAAATTTCTAGCTCATCGAATGAAAATGTGGGCCTCATAATTACAGTACTTCACTGCAGATTATATGCAATTTTGTACACCAAAAAACAATAAGATAAAGTCCACTGCTGGAAGCCACACTTAATATCCCTCCTTGTATTGTGGATGGGTTAAGAAAGAATGATTCCACAAAATTTTCAAGTTAAATCAAATTTTGAAGAATTTTTGTGGATAGCATTTTGTTTTTCTCAGCTATTAAGAGGATTCATCCATGTGACTTTCCCCAAATTTAAAAACAGGCTTTTTATTTGAATATACAGTGAATATAGTTGGAATAATTTGCACAGTCATATTATCACAATGGCTAACCCTTCTTTTGTTTTTTTAAAAGGTGGCATGAAAGTAATAGAAGACACCATTGAGCTACCTGACAGCTGTATCATTCCCCCACAACATATGGCACACTACAGTATTTACTCTCTGTCCGATGTTACGACACAGGTTCAGATTTGTCTAGCTGTCGCACCATTTTTCAGTGCAGTACAACTACCAGAGGGAAATGAAGGTCAAGTAAAATCAGAACCTGAATGGAGCAAAGCGATTAAAATAGCTTCTGATTCAACGCCAGTGGCAGAAATCATCGCCTTGTCAACAGGATGTTACGTTCTTGTTTCAAGTTACATGACTGGTTGTCAGACAAATGTTAATGTTGAGCTTTTAAGCATGGAATCGCCAACCAAAGGCAAGTCTGAAACTGTGCAAGGTGACAGAGGGTTATGTGATGAAGGGAAGTTTAACATATTCAAGAAGCTGAATGTAAGGGTGCTTGTAAAGAGCATAACTATGTCACTCATGGATGAAGTCCATAATTCTGTAGAATTTGTGGAAGTTTTGAGAATACAGGCAAACATGGGACAGTTCATGTCATTTCCAGTACCCTCTAAGGAGAGTAAGCTACTAGTGCAATCCTTTCACTTTGCTGTCAGTGCAATTCAGGTTGACAACCAAGAGTACAGGTCTGGAAGATATGACTTCCCTGTTATATTTAAAGGCAATGAAGGACTTTCGCAGAGGGAGGACAGAATTGTTTCAAATTTTGCTGAAATTGCAGAGAAGAATAAAAATGAATGTTTCTTTGCTGTGGAGATGGCAGTGGAGTTGAAAGAAGATGGAAAAGTTGCTGGGTTAAAGGATCTTACTATATATTTCAACGATGCTGAAATTTTTATTGAAGATCAATTCATATTTGACATGCTCCACTTCTGCAGAACATTTCCAAAGGCAGTTTTAGCACATAGCAGAAACCCTACCAGTAGAGAAGTAATGCCTGGAAAAGTTAAAGCTTCATTAGCTGCTTTGAAAGGACCAATCAGCTTGCAGCATTTTACCATTAGACCAATCACAGTGCTTGCTTCAGTTCATGCTTCCATGAAGATATTTGTGGCTGTGGATAGAACAGTATTAAATTTTGGTCAGTTTGATACAGGGCCTGTCTTTGCAACAGTCTCACAATTAGGTCAAGCACTGTCTGTGCATTACACATCAGGGGCAATATTTAAAGCTGGTGAGTGTATTTGCTTGTCTTTTCTGCTTCTCATGTGTAGTCTTTGGGCCACATCTATGGAATTATGTTTAGGTAGTTCATCATGTAGGAAAGGAAAGCAAACTACTCCAAAGTAGGCATTTTACAAAAGAAAGTTCATCATGGGAAAAATATCTCAGAGCTTGTTTGGCATGTATAAATTTGTCAGATAGAGTTTTACGGCCCAGTTTCCAACCTATTGGTTCAATTCCAGCAAGCCACTGCCTTTTCCAGTTGTGGCTCACTGGCTTGTTTTCCCTAATCCATTGCTTATGCAGAGCATCACACACAACAGCAGTAGGTTCCTTCCTTTTTTAGAGTCTTGTGTATGACTTGACCTGGGAATCTAACCCAGGCCTTCCACGTGAGAGGCGGATGCTCTACCATTAGACCAAACACGCGGCATGTATAAAGTGGAATAAGAAATTATTGTACAATGTATTTATTGTTTGGTCCATGTTCAATTGACCAAGTGGACAAGGGTGGTGACATAAGAAGTGATGAAGGTCAGCAACCATGAGGTTATGAGTTCAATTCCTGGCTGGGTCAAAATAAGATGGGTTTTCCATTCAAGAACAATTTATGGATTTCCCATCTCAACTGGCTGTTCAAAAGATAAAAAATTTGACCTAACTTGTTTAGTTGGTTGATATGCCACATGAAGTTGCATGTAATTCATAAAGTGAAATGAGTAAAGAGAGACACAAAAAGTGACTGAGTGGTCAATAAGTGTGGTAGGGGAGCTGGCCACTTTGAGTATATTGTGAAACTTTGCTTTAATCCGTTACCTTTGCTAGTGTTATTAACTATCAAGGGATTTGCAGCTTAGATGTTGTTTTTAAAAAATTTCTCCTTTAGGTTTGTCACAAGTCTAGAAATCATTGAAGGCTATGTCAATCAGGCGCCTTTTCATTCCATGATGTCCCTAAGAAATTACAAATGGCAGTGTCATAATGACCTTGGCGTCCTTTTAAATTGTTTTTGTATCATTTAATTGTGGAGCAATTATTCCCTTTTGCTTGGTCTTTGTACCCTGACAAACCTCTGCCGGGGGTGCTCTATTCTTCTTGCCCTTTTTTAAAACTTTGTTATGCCAAGTTTTGATGATTGTCGTTGTGGATAAAATTATGTTCTCAGATCATCTGTTGGTCACACCTGTTTTTACTTTTGCAGGATGGGTGTTAGGATCTCTGGAAATATTGGGTAACCCAGCCGGTCTACTCAGAAGTGTTGGCTCTGGTCTGGCAGACACCATTCTACTACCATATGAAGGACTGACAAGGGGGCCATCTGCATTCGTATCAGGGGTAGCGGGGGGTATCAGTTCTTTGGTGCGACAGGTCACTGCAGGTAAGGACAATTCTTTATGAAAGATGACATTACAGGAATCATATTGGTGACATTGAGAACAATGGGAGATGCAGAAATTTTCAATGAACTCATTCTAAAGCCCATGTTACCCTACAGATCAGATTATGATCTGATTTTCATGAACTTAAGTCAAAAATTTTTCTGTCTCAGATCAGAAGGAACCCAAAATTTACCACCCTGCAAAAATATGTGATTTGCATTACAGGAGTACAAAAATAAAATTTATACTTTTTATTTCATGGTGTCACATTAACAGATAGGTGCATAGTCTGATAAACATTGAGACAACACAAAGTGAGTGGTAAAAACTTGATTTTTCTTTATCCTGCCATGCAAATCATATATTTACACAAGTCAGCAAATTTGGGTTTCTTTCTGACCAGAGATTGGGAGAATTTTAACTAAAACTCAGAAAAAATTGGGTCATCACCTAAATAGATATTGTTGCAGTGTTACCCATCCTCAAGAAGGTTGTGGACAAAAACCAACACGTTTGGATTTGTGATTCAAGTGTGATAACAGTTATTTGCATCCTTGGGAATGACTCTTGATCACAATTGAATTTCACCATTCAGCTTAGTTGGTAGAGCTGGAGGAGCGCACCTGGAGAGACTGTTGAACTCTGAATACGGTCGTTGCTGATCAGGGATAATATTTACAAAGTAATTTTATGGGGGTTAATAGTTTTAGCGGGCCCTAATGTAACATGTAAAATGTATTTAGTGTCTGTTTTAGATCAATCTTTTGAAGAATGCTTTAAGATGTATTTCTTCAGAGTGTCACAGCTTAAAGCAGTGCAATTCTGTCCATGACAAGCGCTATACTGGACAAATTTTATTCAAGTGAAAATAAGTGTCTCTTGTCTTTATCATATATTTTCTGTCCCTCTCTGTAATGTCGTATATTAATTAAGGTCTGTGAATAAAACTGTGAGTGATAATTTTTATTTGTCTCTGTACTATTTTTCCAACCTATAGGTACTTTGACCTCTATCACAAAGTTTGCCACAAGTGTGAGTCGAAATCTAGATCGTCTATCCTTAGACAGTGATCACATGATCAGGCAAGAGACCGCACGTAGGAGAGTACCATCTCGCACCACAGAAGGACTTGTTCAAGGACTCAGTCACTTTGGAATCAGTATATTAGGTAAGATAGGCCTAGTCATGTAACCAGGTGGTCATTGTGTTTGCTAGGTCTGTGCATATGTTGTATTGTGTATGCTACGCCTAAGCAAGTAGGTTACCAAATTTTTCTTGAGGAAAATACTGTTCCCAAGTAAAGTACCAGACCACTGGCTCACTACCCCAATTTGGTGCTTCAATGGGCAGCAGTTTTTGTGACCATTTTATCTTAGTAGAAGCCCAACAACTGAAGGTGTTATCTGAGATAAACTGCCATCCAATGTCAAAGTTCAGGGCTATTGGCAAATGCTTGAATGAACACTGACTTGGTTTTGTTAGCAACTCTTGGCAAGTTCTGGCAAGAATTTTTGAAATGATTTCATAATTGTGACTCCTTGTGGGGAGCTGAGAATTAATGACCTTACTTCCTTTAAAATCCAGTCAGTTGTATAGTAATCAATACTGTCAGATATTATGAACAAATATTACATGTTTAAATTAGAGGTAATCTGTGCTCAGTCACAGGTTTTTGTGGACCATATTGACAGTTTTGTTAATAGTAAAACTCAGTGACTCAAAACAGCATTGCCTCTCAACTAAAGAAAGGTCTCGCTTCATTAAAATGTGTTGGGTTATACCCAACGGTAAGATATTGTGCATAGGGTTTGTCCACTATTGCATATCAGTAGTATTAAGTTTTATTAAAATCAGTAGAGTACATCAACCTGAACATAGATTTCAATTTTTTTTTTTTTTTCATCTTTTAAAAGCAATTCCGAGCATCTTCCAGAAAGCATTTTTTTACATGTAACTTTCACTCATTTATTTGTTTTTCCACCACATTGTACAATATAACAAAATAGAAAAGACTAAGGGCAACAAAAAGCAGACATGACAAAGTAGCATGTACAAAACCCTATTGGACTTAACATAAAGGCAGAACACTTGCTCCCATAAAAAAAATGAGCAAACAAGCATACAAAACAAAGCTAGAACTAAAGCTACTTAGGAGAGGTATTAAACATAAAGAATAAAATACCAGCAGAGAGGACACAAAGAGAATCTACATGCAAGAGCACTATAAACAAAAAGTAGAAACCAGCTACTCCCACACCCACCCACCCTGCCCCGCCCCACCCTATCATTAAACCTAAATCCATACCTCTAAATCCTGGCAAACCTCCTAAAACTGAATATGGACTGTTTTTGCTAAAAAGCATCAGGAAGTGAATTCCACATTGCTCATTTAAGAGTTGGTGTGGTGCATGCATGTATTAATCAACATATTACTTTTTGTTCATCCATACAGGTGCAATAGCAGGAATAGCTGACCAGCCAATCAAAAGTTTTCAAAGAGCAGGCAGTACAGACGAGTCCCACGCAAGTAATCAAGCCAGGGAGGTCATTTCGGGCTTTGGCAAGGGGCTTGTTGGGGCAGTTGTCAAGCCCATTGGAGGTGCTGCAGAGCTTGTCTCTCAGACAGGCCAAGGTGAGTTCATAATGGATCATTGCTAATAATATTAATGTACTTTAAAATCAGGGCAGTCATGCAGACAACTAGGCTAGTCCATCAGCTGTACGAGGGATCACTTTTGTTTAGTAGAGTATTCCATATATTTTTGACTGTGGTAATTAATGACTGTCCTGAAGAATTTGGTTGATAACCTCACATCGTCTACTTAAAATAGACCATGAAAAAAACAAAAAGAAATCCCCTGCTTACAAGCCAGAAGACTCTGGCCAAACCTCCCAGATGGAAGGTCAGGTATAATAAAATTCTACTCACCAGCACATTTCTTTGTTGTTTAAAACCACCATCACTTCTAGACTTACTCTAAATCCCTGGCCAGTGAGGAACTTTTGTCCTGTTGGTTACACAATAGATAAACTTCCACAGTAACAAACCTTTGATTTGTGGTTGTCTCAGGAAGGCCAAGGCCATGCTTAATTGGGTTATTTAAAGAGGTAAACATTTCAAAAGGTTCTGAAAATCGTATCTGAATTTTTTAAGCAGAGGAGTTTCTAATGAAATTTTCCAACATTCCTAATTTTATAATAAATTTAACCAGTAACATACATGAGGAGGTACTGAAATAAATGTATTCTTCTCTGAGTTCTGACAGTATATATGTATAACAATATCTTCCCAACAAAAAATTTATCAAGAGTCTGTTGATTTTGTTGAGTCAGTCTGAGTAATAAAACTCCCTTTTAAGCCTTTTATCTTGTTAGGAAGTACAAATACTCTCCATTCTGCTTCAAAAATTGCCATTCAATACTGTGCTTTAAGCTGAGGATGTTGGTCACAAACTGAAAGGAAGAATATGCTTGTATTAGTACATTTATATTTCTTCTAGCTGGTACTTGTTCTTTAAAGAAGAGAATTTCACTGCTACTCAAAATATCCATAAATTTTGAAAAAAATTGCATATCTGCTTGTAGTAAAAGTTTACTTGTAATTGCATGAAGAATATATACACTTTTACCAGAAGAGTGTATTTTATAAATACACTGGACTTATTATTCATTTTGCCGTACGTTCATAAGAACAATGGGTGATTGTCATTGTTTGGTGAAGTTTCACAGCTCAATCTGTAACCAATTGTTTTTAGTCAGGCTGGTCACTGACTTTTCTCCAATTGTGACTCACTGGATTGCTTTCCCTACTCCTATTATTGATGCTGAGCTCAAAGCACAATAGTAGTAGGCTCCACTTTTAAGTCTTCATACCATTTTTTTATCGCCTCACCAGGAGTTTAACTCCAGGCCTCCCATCTAAAGTGTGATTTGCATGTACTACTGTTTTTTAATTGTTTCAGCAACCTATCAGTTCTTAGTATTGATTCTCTTTCCTTTACAGGAATCCTTCATGGGACTGGCCTTGCTGAGGTGCCAAAACAACTAGCTGCTCAACAAATAGAATTGCGAGCAAAATTTCCCAATTCAAGGAGCAAGTATACATGGTAAGAAGGATATATGTAAACCAGTGAGTCTCCCCCCCCCCTCCCCCATGCACCTCAGACTGATTTACCCCTCCAAAGTTTATTTTGAATAAGGAGAAGGTATGATAAATTTTGGAAAGTTTAAAAGTCCACCTTGATATATTTTTTAAAAAAACATATTGTTGAGATCATTGCTTGAACCATTCCTTTTCACTTTCACCGGTGAAGCAGCGCCACACTGTCAGGAGTGATTGTCACTAATCCCAGCTTGGCCTCTCTGTCTGTGCTCTGAACAGTTAGGCAAAATTAAACAGTTACAAATTACGCAGCAGTCATACTTCAACAAATTCAGATTGAATTCGGATCTATCTTTTGTGAGCTTTCATTTAGTCTTCATCTCTGGTTGGAAAGAACCCAAAATTTGCCAAAGAATGTAAACATTTCTTTAGCATCAGACGTCTATGAAATTGAAGTGCTAACCAGTGTTTTTGACATCACAGCAACAGACAGCATTTATCAGATATCTGTTGTCCAATGAAAGGTTTCTGTCTATGTCAAATCACCAAATAAGTAGTTAAAATTTAATTTTAATTTTTTATACAAATCATATGTTTACACAGGTTGGCAAACTTGGGGCCCTTTCTGACCAGAGATGGGAGAAGATTGTAATAAAACTCACAAAAATCTGATCAGAATCCAATAGTGCATTGTAGTGTGACTATAGTGCAGCTTTAGACATTGAATTAATAATTCAGTGTGTTTTATTCTTAAACCAATCATTCAGTGTATTCAGAAATTCCTGAAATTTTTAGCCATACAGAAGATGACTTTCCTTCTTAAATGTGAAACAAAGTTTAACTATCAGTAGCTTTTGATGGTGTTAAAGCAGTAAAAGAGAATGACATGAACTTGTTAGAACACATTACGCTAGAAGCGAATAGCAAGTTCTAGCCATCTCCAGCTGGCAACTAATAATTCAGAATCTATCAGAGAACTTCCTTTTCAGGTATCTTGAGATCAATAAAGTTAAAGACAATTGCCCCTTCAAAGACTATTTGCTCAATCGAGCAACAAGGTTGGTTTAAACGGGGCTAACTGCCGCAATTGCAGACGCAAGCTTCACCAGAGAAAACGCCTTTTTCTCGGGTAACATTGGCTAAAACATCCTATTCAATTCTAACAACATAAGGTTGTTTTGATGAGGGCAACCAAGAAACCTAGGCCCTGTTCCACAAAATATTAGTTTTATATTTATTTAAGCTTGGTTTACCACAATAAAAGTCCAACTGAAGGTGGACAAATTCATTGCTATTTTTGCAGTTATTTAGATGAGGTTTTATGGCTCGGTTTCTGACCGATTGGTTTAACTAAGCTGGCCACAGTCTTTTTTCCACTTGTGACTGACTGGCTTGAATTCCCTACTCCATTGCTTATGCTGAGCACCAAGCACAATGGTATTAGGCTCCATTTTTAATCTTCCCTATGACCTGGCCAGCAGTCAAACTCTCTTTGTGTAACACGTCCCTGTAAATGCTTTGATCTGCATGAGGCACAAACAGTCATGTAATTTTGAGATGTTAGACCTCTGTTTTATTTTACAAATTCCTTTTACATTTGCAACCTAGTGAGCCACAACTGGAAAAAAGGCCATGGCCGGCTCAACTTACACCAAGTGGTTGGAAACTGGACTGTAAAACTCCATCTTACTAACTATTTTCACATTTGCAAAATGAAATCTGTGAAACTTCAATCCCAGCTGTTAATCTCATTCTGGATTTGTTTTTTAGATTATAGTACAGACATATTGTTGTTAATCTTAATTATGCAATTACTAATATGTACATGCATATTAAGACATAATTTTGACTCTTTGAGCATTGAGGTTAATGCAGGCCTTTAGTTTTAGATTTTCCAGGTGTGTTGCAAATCACATTCTTAAGAAAATTAAGGAGCGTGGTAGGTGTGCTGTTTTATTTAACTTATACAGGTTTACATGAGCTTCCATTCTTCATCTAGGCATGCGAAAATTACACTCCTCACAGTGATTTGAGGTGAATGATGGTGTGCAATCTCTTTGCATGCCTCAAAATTCAAGGCAATGTTACGGGCTACTACTTCAAAATTTTCTTGTCAAAATCATGTTATATACTGTTCAAGCTTTATAGCACCTCAATAAATATATCATTTCAGAGGGCACTTAGCTTGAAAACAAATACAGAATGGCCTTTTTGTAAGAATTAGGTGTCTTCTGCTGCTGATGCAGTCTTCAAATTCTGATTTCATTTTGTTCCTGTTATTTTTTCCTTTCTTCTTCCTTTCCGCTACCCCATATAGGAAGATGTTGTCAACACTCAGTAAACCTGACCTACTCATGCATGTAAAGGTCACCAGTGTTACTCATCATGGGTTGCACCATGCTGGGGCCCTCCTTCTGACCCCTGAGGTCCTCTTTGTCATAAGTCTCAGTGAAGACACGCACCAACAGGCATTTTCTCTGGATCAAACCCAGTGTGTTCCTGTGCGAGGCTCAGAAGAAGGGCTCAAATTTGTCGTGAAGGGAGCAACTACACCCCTTGCCAGCCCAGAGGTAGGATATTTACACCATTGGACAAAGTAATTTAGGAATTTTTGTTTGGAAATGTATCCTAACTGATCAGGAAGTGGTGAAAATTAATGCATAAATAAACAGTTTGACAAGATTAAGAGAAGAAAGGTCTCCCTCATATTTTACTTGTCTATTCATTTCTGATTTCAGTGTACGTCTTCGACTTACAGCCTTGATACTATTTGTCGTGAGATGCTTGTAGATGTATGTTAATATTGGAACATTTAAGTAGACTCGGATAGATGTGCACTGTTTAAAAAAGTGTTTCTTGATTGGCTGTTGCCATGGTATTGTATCGATTGTATCCCTTGTTAGGGTTAGGGACTAGGGCTATCGTTAGCCAGTTAGGAAGTTTCTTGTTAAACAGTGGGCATCGCTCTGTAGACTGTCCTGTTTCATGATTTGCATGTTGAGAGTCATGTGACAATATTTTCTCTCCTAAAATGTGAAGTTTACTAGAAGTAACAAATTGGTTTACCTTGAATTATGCAGTATTGAAGTTCTAAAACATAAATATACTAGAAATATATGATGAAACATTCCTTCTTGCTTTTTGTTACATTCTCCTTCTCTGCCTGATTAACTCTTATCGCTTCAGGGAGGAAAGGAAGCCCACTACATGCAGACTTGATATAGTCACATTTCACATGTGATTAATTGGTTTACAGTAACAAATTGGTTAAAATATACTAAAAGTTACGTAACATTTTGGGTTAGCTTAACAGGCCAGTCAGGCATGTGTTTATTGCTTTTCACGCAGCCCCACACCACCTTTGATCTACTGGGGTGTCTATGTTGCTTTCTCATGAAGCAACATCACGACATGTAGGAAATAGAAAGAAAAATGCAGTATTTAGCTGTTGCTTCAAAACAAGCTTGGGGCAACTGCTCTTGCCCTTTAGAGGAAGCATGACAATTTTCTTTTAAAGGAAGCATGACAATTTTCTTTTAAGTAGTTTGTAACCTGTGGTAGCCAAAATCCACTGACCTCTGACTCCAACTGATGCATTAGTCATTAGTTAATGTCCTGCTATATTCTATTTCACAACATTATCATATACACTGCAAAGTCAACCACAAGCAGTGTTCAAGAGGGCAAGCAACTAAGGCATCACTTTTTTTTTTTTGCTTGATTTCTCCTTAATATAAATCACCAGTTTTGTTAGATTAGTCTGCCCGCTCTTATTACTGTGAGCAATGTGCTTAACCATGCAGGAGTGGTTTTCTACAAGAAGGTCTTTATTTGTACAGTAACCAGGCACACATCTATAGCTGAAAAACAGGAAGTTGGGTTGACCTTTTGGAAGCCCCACTTTCTGCTCAAACACTCTCAGGTCCACAGATCATAGAGTAGGGCTCCTGCCTATTATGTTAGCAGGAAAGATGACATGACATGGCCCAGATTGACTCAAGTCATGAGACAAAGGAATTATGGCATGGGATTTATTTAGGTGGTTACAGTGCCTGGATCCTACCCCTCATCGAATTCTTCATTGTCATAGGTATGAATCTGTGGAAAGGGATGTTGTCAAGGGTAGGAATTGTCAAGGGAAGAGTTGTCAGGTCATTCTTTTTGGCAGCCTCTTTTTATCTTAAGGGTCACCTTCTGCCCTCTGAAAACAATTTCCTCTCCCAGTCCCTTCTCCTACCCCCAGACCAGTTAACATCACTCTTAGTTATCTTTAAGATATTTAATATGTCACATTTGTTGACTCTCACCAGTCTTGCCCAGTAGCTATTTATAGATATTAGTGGTCTTTCAGTTGGGGGTCGGGGTCGGGGGGGCTTGACTGACAAACCCTGCCAAGCATACAGCAAAAACACAGCAGATTAAAGAATTGGGGATAAAAGCAAAGATTTTCATTTGAAATGGGTCCATGTGCCACAATGAGACTGTACTAATATCCAAACTTATCTGTGTATGCTTTGCAGGATTCCCATAGAAAAGGGAATGAGGAAAGTGTGGTATATTATCTTGGTCTCCACAACATTAATTCTTTTAATAGGTAAAGGTTCTGTCCAGTTTCTCATTTGAAGTTGTATGCTTAATTAAACCTAGCCAGGGCTACATAGTTGACTTATGAAGTGAAAACCACAAGACAGTTTACTTCATTACACCGACTTCCTATATACATGGACAGAGGATAATGCACGGTACATTGTCGCTACCGCACGTGTGAGAAAAAGCGCACCAAAATGGCCGCTGCTATGGATTTGTGTGAAAGCTTGGACTTGCTCAAGTATATTCCCCCATATTTTGCAAGAAAGGTGGAATATTTTTAAAATATGGCAAGGTAAGGTCAAAATCACTTCATCTATTGCAGCAATATGATATTTTTTCCATTTACGTTTAACTTTTGTTCAAAATATTACAGAGTCGTCGTCAAATCAGACGATTTATAGCTTCACGGCGGCCATCTTGGTACGCCTTTTTTGTCCCAGTCGGTGGAGACCAGCTACGGATAGGGAGTACACGTTACATGCTAAGTCCATGTATATAAGTCCGTGCTTCATTAACACAACAGATCCTTTGAAACGGTCAGCTCATTCTTGTAATCACAGCATCTAGGGAGGAAGATAAACCAAGCATGCATAAAATGCAAGTATCAACAGACTAGTGGGCCAAATGGTTCAGTTTTAAAGTACACTGAGCAAGAACTACACAGATATGGAACTTTGCAGGTGGAAAAACCAGTAATCTTTCCGAAGAATTCAATGACTTTGTTGAAATTTGAAACCTAACACTGTCCTTAGTTGTGATCATGTTTAGTGTGTGTCCATGCTTGGTAAGTGTGTAAAAATAAAGGCCATTTTGTATAAAATTCTGTACTTTCTCCAAAAAGTTTTTCTCCAAAATTTTCTTCAAAAAGTCTGTGAAAGTCTTGAATTTCAGAAATAGGAGGAGCCATTTTTATTAAGAGTTGAGTGACCTGTTTACTTTGATCTTTTGTTTCCCAGGTACCAGAGACATCAGATTTAATTGCTGACTTTGTTGATGTGTCCTCTAGCTTCGTTGGATCCTTGGAAGACCTCCAGTGTCCTAGCAATGAAGAGAGTTCCGAAGCCTCTGTGAACTTTGACCCCACCACCTTCACATTCTTCATGAACCGTCACCACAGACAGACTTTTGTCAGTCTCTTTGAACTTTCCAAGAAACGCATAAGTGGAGAAGATTTTTATCTTTTAAGCTATCAAGATGTTGCTTCAACAAGACTATAGCCATCTAGCATTTATTTTTTTCATATGTATAAACACATATATATATATTATAAAATGATACAAAGTTCTCTGTAGAAATTTATTATGAGTTGGAAAGAATTAACAAATAATTTATTGTTTTCCTCTGATTATAATGGTAATTAAGTTCAACCAAATAGAGATGGATGTGGTATGTTCTGGTGAAACATTTTTTACTGCTTTCTAAAAGGCAAAAGGAATATTAATTTTTATTTTCATTACCTTTCCATATTTTTCAAAATTGAAATGATACTGATTTACCCAAGCAAAGCAAAATATGTCTGTTATAACGAATAGACCATTTGCCAAATAGCAGTTAAAAAGGATTTTGAAATAGATTTTTGAAACACATTGTTTTTGTCAATGTCATCTTAAAGGGAAATATTGCATTTGCTTTACAAGGAAATTTCATCCTTTTAAAACCAATATTTATTAGCAAAGAGGGATAAACTGTTAGAAATAAGGTAGTTTGGAAGCCTTCTTTTCACAAAATAAGTTTTCCTCTGATAGAAATTCAGTTCCTCGTAGCTGAAGAATAATTTGTTCACCCAAACTTTCAACATTTCAAAAGATGCAACTTCTGGAATGCCCCATAGGCATAATATTTTGAGGAGATGTAGCTATTGTTGGGGTTTGTGGTTGAGACCAAATGATTTGATAATAACTAGAGCTATTTTCTTTTTATGCTATGTTGGAGCACTTTAAACACAATATTTCCCTATAATGTGGCCAAAAATGAAGCACACCAAAATGCTATCCCACAATCCTTTGTACTGTTATTTTTCTTTGGAAAAGGGTCTACCAGCGTCACCTTGTATAAATCTACATTGTAAGCTTCCACAGATAAATTACTGTGTGAAAGTTTACAATCCTCTCACTTTTTTAAAGGGAATTATTGCATTTGAAGGCAGTCAGCTCTCACCCCAAGCTGCAATTTTTGTAGTAGTCTACAGAAATTCTCAATTGGCTTAGCTCTCTGATTGACAGGTAGTTTAAAATGCATAGCCTGTTATCACACATTACACAGCATGTGCTGTACTGAGAATGTTTTGATTACATGTTTGGGCCCTTGTTTATTCAGTCTGAAGCAATGAACTGAGATTGTGTCTTGATGAGATTTTAGACAGTTATGGGAGGGGCTCAGATAAGTAGGTTAGGAGAATTAGAACTGTTTGGGGTGAGAGGATTTGGCCTTAAAAATGAACCAATAAGACCTCCAAAGAAGATAGCTCTAGTTGTGTACAAATCACTTAGTATCAGGAATAACCACAATAAAAGCTTTATCTTCTCAAAGCAATATTCATGAGACGAGTTACAGGAGTTGCATCATTTGAATTTTTGAAAGTTTTGTGAACACATTATTCTTGAACAGCAACCAATTGAATTTTATGTGAAATACTTATTTCTTGAAAAGAAGACTACCATACTACCTGATTTTGAATAATCGATCATTCTTTGTCTTTAATAGTTGGTTTGAAAAATAAGATCCTCTTCTGCAAAACAAATGCAATATATCCCTTTAAGTTAAGGCCACAGTGGCATTGATGATGACAAGTCAGGAATTATTTGTAGCTTTTCAATATGTTATATAATCAGTGATGGTTTAGATTAAATTAATATCATTGACTGACAGTTGTGGTTCTCATGCAAAAGTTCTGTGACCAAATTGACCACAATTTAACTATACATAATTGGGGGGGGGGCACCCCAGACAGAAATTTGGCTGTTACTGGTAGCAGGAGTTGTGCAAGGACTGTCTGGATTACAGGAGGAGTTTTTCTATTTTACCTTTACCAGGGTACTCTGAGTCATAGAAACCCCCAAATATAAAACTCAGTTGTTGTGAATATTTCCTTTATATATTTCTGTGCAACAAACCCTTTTCTAGGAAATTAATTTTGTCTTTCTTAAACCATGCCGCTAGAATTCAATAGGGTTGTTTAGCCAAACTTCCCCGAGAAAAGGCCATTTTCTCGGGTGAAATATATAGATGTCTTATGTCGCCTGATGGCTAAAACCTCCTATTGAATTCTAGCCTCATGCAAAGAAAACAATTGGAAAATTTCCTGCATTTTAAGTATATTTCATGATATTGATAAATATTTCATATATCCAATAGATCAAACAGTGACCCCTCTTAAATTTAAAGCTTGAGTGAAAGAGATATTGCTACATGATTCTCAAGAGCCATTCATGAAATAGGATAGTCTACTACTTATTCAAAATGAGGCCACTGCATTATCCCTTTAAAGTATACAATAAAGTTTCATATTCACATTTGCAGTGGGCATATATTTCATTGAGGTTTCAGATATTGAAAGCAATTAATGGTACCAGGGTGCAAATTGAACTTTCCTGATTATTTGGTTGACGGACTATGACATGTCCCCTAAAATAGAGAGTTGCTAGGAACTCCATGTCCAAACATATCCAAGCATATTCATATAGTTCTATATGTAATGAAAACTCTACATTGACAGACATTAAAATAATAATATTTCCTTTCTAAGTTGTTTAACAATGGCTTGTACAGTGAGTTGTTGTGTTCTTAATTTCTTTTAATTTCTCAATTACTGAAATTAATTTCTTAATTACTGTACCTCAAGAAATTATACCCAGCTCAGGCTATTGTGGTTCTGTCTTGGACATGTTGTTATGGTTTGTGTAGATTGTAGGAGAATTGTTAAAGATTGTGGGGAGATTTTTGGTGAGGTGGTGGGTTTTTTTTTAGATGGGGGGGGGGCTTTGAATGTGAAAGTAATATTTATCCTTTTTACTCTTAGAGTTTTTTACTTCGAGAAAATGAGGGCAGTAAGGCAGAGGGTGTGCACCTCATAGCACCACCACCACCCCCCCCCCCCATTCTCTTCACCTATTTCACTGATTTACACATTCCTCCCTTTCGTTTTTCTGTCATATTTTTATTTTTGATATTTTCATTAACTTGAGGTTTTTCATTTTGTTTTTGTTTTTTAAGTTTATTTGCTGAGTGGGATGGTTTTAAACAAGACACTTTCCAATCGCCTTTATTCGCATCATGTGTAAAAATTCATCACTTTACATCTAAATAGACAGGGATGTATAATTATTTCATAGTTACTGGATATTCAAAGGGTTTATTTAAATTAATAAAAACAATTAAATTAGAGGAAAGATTAATCCATTTATTTCTTTCTTTTATGCATGGATTGTTTAAATGGTCATCACCATATGGCATAGAAAGTGGGATGGCCTTGGTGCTTTAGCCTACAGTTAAAAATGTGATAGGATAGAAGTACATGTGCATTTTCCTTTTCACATCCCATTCCCTATAAATCAGTGTTGGAAAAAACTTCACCTGTTCTCTGTGCATAACATGGGAAAATGTCCAACACACTTTTGCAGTAATTTTCCGTTACCTTTACACAACAGTAACACACACCATATTGCATCAAATAACCTTCATACATAAGCAAAATCGCTAGCCCCTCCCCCCCCCCCCCCCCTCAGGTATACAACCTTAGAGAACTTTAACCTTCCTATCTTGGCTTTCTACATCTGTAGTTGCCACTACTGAGCTGGTGACGTACTTGGGAAACATTTTCTGTATCCTGAAGGGAATACCAATGGAGTCATGCCCTACAATGTCTCATGGACAAAGCAGGGCATGGGGTTGGGGATGAAGGCCCAAGTTTCATATTTAATAATAAATACTGGAGTGGTAAAAACCGTAGCTCATGAAACCCTTGAATTTCATGCTTAAATCAATGTACTTATGATTGACCTATACGTTTTTCTTCTCCAGGGTGATTTAATTGAATGGCTTTTCAATAAATTAACGTTTCATCTAACGCAGAAGTCTTACTTTTAAAGTTGGCCGCGGCGCCAATTCTGAAGTGATGGGACTGATGGTCACAGCGACCAGCCACGGTATCCAGTTTGAGGAGGCTAAAAGTACACAATGCATAAAAATGAGATTCAGCCCCCTCCTCCCCCCCCCCCCCCCATCCTAGTCTCCGTGGTCCTGCTTCTAAAGCATGGTGTCTCAAACGATGGGTAGGTGCAACTTTTAGTCCTCAAAGTTGTCCAACCATGTGGCAGCATTTTTATATGATCAAAAACAGACCAGGCAACGCACCATGGACCGTAGCCTTCCAAGTTGCGCAGAAACAGGCGAAACGGTACCTTATCTTTGACCGTGGCACGGTAGGTTTTCATGCCACAGATGCTAGAACTCTTAACAATGAGAACTTTCGAAACATTTAACCAATTTTATGTTTTGTTATTACACCATTTCATATCGATGAAAAGACATAGAGGCAATAGTTTGTCAGAACAAGCCCGCTTTGGACGGCATTGCTCCCTTTCTTCCATCCCCTCACAACAAGAAAAATACTTAGAAAAGGTTACTATATTTGAGAATTTCTAACACCGTACTAATAAATAGATATTTCCTCAATAAAAATTTATCACTATTTTACATTTTAGCTAACATCTGTTTTTACAACAACTTTTCAGTGTAAGTTAGCCCTTCCGGACTCAAACTCCAGCCCTATCCATCCCACCGTATAAATATACAATGAGTAATTTCAGTCATTTAATAATTTGAGAGAATTCCTCAGGCGGCTCCAATTTGTAAGTAAGCAACCTTAAAAAATGACGGCAATCCGGAGGCACCTAGAACCATCGCTCAGGACATCTCTGACAAATAAATTGGCTTAGCCTGGCACTGTCCTAAACTCGTTATTCCTGCCGAGGTTGTGATTTACAATCTTGGACAAAACTCCTTGGAATACCCATCCCCCTCCCCCTTAGCTCCTCCGTAGTTATGTTGAGTTGAATCAAGGTTAAATAACAGTGACCCATTGCCTTCCGTCCAAACTCATCTTTGGTACGGGGGAGGAGTTTTGAATAAGAAGACTCGTGCTTGTTATTATTTATAAGGACATTTGATGTACATAAAACCTAGAGGCACCGTGCCCATCCCCCCTACCCCCCCCCCCCCCTCCAAAAAAAAACAATCAAGGGTGTCATAAAATTTTGTCTGGAAATGTATCTTAAAACCCATAATATGACGATGAACACAAACCTATATTTTTTTTATCACATTTAGGAAGACTTTGACAAGTGACTGAAAAATGGGGCATCATGGCATTACTTGAACAAAACAATACATTGTAAACCGAAACCACAATTTAGTTTTATATACGTATTTTTCTATATTCTGGTAATAATTTACTTTCAAATAAATTAAACCTTCCTGGCTGTTATACCCAACAACGCCTCGCTTAGAGAACATAAGACTTAGTGTCCAAGACAGAAAGCCTTAACGGAGTATCTTTTCCGATCTTTACACATAATTTTGCCAAGTGTGACATCTAATTACTACTGCGTACGCCACACACAACCACATTTGGGGGATTGGGTTGAAAGCTATTTTACTGAAGAAATCATATGTTCCCGATTAGCCTAGAGAAATCTCAACTTGGATTTTTATGGGTGAGCTTTCTTGCAGTTAGCGCAGTCTGTCCCAATACCGCCGCGTGTATAATGTATGGATCGAAGAAATGCTCAGAACGCTGTGACGCCCGGCAACTATAGTTTGCGGCAAGCATACGAGAAGGAATGAAGAACCTTTAGCGGTCAGGCGGTGCGTAGACACTTGAGAAAAGCGAAAATCCCAGTTTCTTCCGTTTTTGAAATTTAACTTAGGGCGGCAATCATGAGTGCCAAAGGGGGGGGGGGGGTTAGACATGGGTTCCTCCTCCCAATATGTGGACAGTTTCAGGCATAAATTACTTAAACTGATATAGTTTGGCCTTATTAGGTGGCATAGAGATGATTCCGTGTATTACAGTAAGGGCGTGGCGGAGCTAGGGGTTTCGGTCAGAGGGGGCGAACATGGTCTGCAGGGGCACTTCGAAGGAGTAAATACCCTGAGCCTCCGCACGATTCAAGCCACGGCTTTTCATATTTTCCATTATTTTGATTTTCACCTGGTAGAAGACTACTTTGACATTTCTCCTCAGAAAGTCTTTCTTTTAAAACATGTTAAAATTTCTATCCATGGGCCTCCGCTGAAGAAAATTCGGGGGAGGGGGACTAAACTCTTGTAGGGGGAAAGCTCCGCGCCACCATGAGTTAGCGGGGAGCGCAAGAAAATTTTGGCCCAAAATGCCGCTCAGATCGCTGAAATGACATTTCTGAAGCCTATTTACCGCACATAAATAGGGAAAACACTGAATGAACTGTTAAGAAATATTGATGTTAATTTTTCTTCGTCTTTTTCTTTATGTTTTCTTCGTTTTTTCTTTTTTTTTAATTTATTATCCAGGGGAGGGAAAGTCCCCCTCCCTTGCCCCTACCTGCGGACGCGCATGTTTCTATCCTTCTCTTCCACATTCTAGTATGAAGGCAGTCATTATATTTTGTTTTGAAGGTAAAGATTAAACCTGCTAGAGCTAAATAGCAAGCAAAATTAAAGCGGGAAAAAGCTATGGAAATTAATCACCGTTAGGTGTACATTTTCGGCACCTGGAAATCAAGATGGGTACACGAAGAAACATTAAATAAGGTAATGTACATCATACGACCATTTGAAATAGCCATTAATTAAGTACATTAAAAGAAATGGCCAAGACAATAGGTCTGCTTGGCTTTCTAGATACCAAATTCATAATAAATAAAAGTAGCCTAAACTTAAGCTTTTTTGATGCAATGTTCTGGCATTTTAGACCACGGAAGTACAGAAATAAGCATTATCATAGATTTGTCGCGCATTGTCAGAAATAGCCATTTATTTTGATAATGGTCACTTGAAGGAAAGCAAAATGGAAACTAATCATTACAACTCTTAAATCATTACCACTATGATAACAGTTCTATTTTATTTTAACCTGAATTTTCTCTTATCGTCTTTTTATTGTCTATGTTGACAATTATCCCCGACAACAAGAGGGCTATTTGCGCTACAATTATTGCTGCGCCCTTTGCAGCATCTTTTACTGGCCGGGAGAGTTAATTTAATTTCAATGTGTGTATTTTGTAAGCTTATAATCACGCTTGCTGTGGAAGCAATGAACTTAGCACAGCCACAACATTCATTAGTGTGTATAAAGTATACAATTTGCGGCAAAACCTATCCCTATATTACAGAAGACGACCCTTTTCATCAGAATGAAGTGCAGTTAGTACATTTATTGGTGGCTGTTTGAGCATTTTGTTAACTGGACCTTAAAACAACGCTATTAAATTTTGTCTTTTGCCAAAAATGGTTCAAGAGTAAAGTATGCTGAAAACCCCAAAAGGGCGCCGACAAACGATTTTGGTCCGTCAGGGCGGGGCGACAGCCCTTTACTTGGGACCAGCTCAACATCCACCAGAAAATAAGTAACGTTGCACCGGTGGGAAATATCTCCCAGATTTCCCCTCGTTGAAAATTCTTGTTGTACAGTTTTTCATGCGCATGCAAGGCAGCATGATGTAAATCGCATTGTATCCCTGACGCTCTATGTTTTCACTGGCAAATGATTGTTGCAGGAGGGAAACACTTCAGAGGTTTTTTGCCGTTATTCCACTTACTATCGTAATTACTTGCCAATAAGGACCAAAAAGCTTCACTATCCAGAAGAGTTGCTAAGTTAGGGGTTTGAGGGGTTACCGAGCTCCCACACCCTCCCTTCCCTTCTGCCATGACATAAGCTTGAAAAATAAATCGGTGAAACAAAATGACGAAAAAGCGATCACTGCTAACTTTATGTCGTTTGAGGCGCAAATATTGTACCATGACGCGTCTGAACAATAAAAAGCCGTTCTTCTTCATCCGGTGTGGGATGTCGGTCTCTCCATCAACCCCTCCCTTGCCTGACCCAAATCCTGGCTACACCAAGGCACTATTAAAACCGAACCCAAATATTTGTCGCTGCATTGCTGATCAATTGAAGTTTGCCGAGAAAATCGATTCTCAGACTGCCTCAGTAGCAATATACCAATGAACCACTAGTACGATAACGAAGACGGGACAAGTCGTATGAGGGTGACCAGGCCCTCTGCTCCTTGTATTTCCCCACATAGGTCTATTTCGCATATAAAGGTTGGGAACTTGAAATTGCCATGACCATAAGAACCCACGAGCTGGTATCAACAAATATTGCCAGATTACGGTCAAGTTTACTAACGCATCGGGGTTCCCCCCATATGGACCCTGCAGGTTTGCTACTGTATGTGTACCGTAATTAAAGTCTATTGCATGAGAAGACGATAAGAAAGATTTTTGACAGGTAACCATTAATAAAATTGCAAACATAACCGACATTTTATGAAAAACAGTGACGTCTGTCCTGGTGGCAGGGAGATTATTATCATAGTACTGAAACTGCTCTGTTACGCGTGAGAAATGATATCCTGGCTTCTATAGAAAATCATAAAGAATGTATTCTTATTCTTTTAGATCTTACCTCCGCATTTGACACAATTGACCACGATATTTTACTCCAGCGCAGTGACGTAGCCACGGGGGCATGAGGGGGCACGTTTCCCCCAGGTGCCCCCCATCCCATTGCAATCTGCCCCGTTCAACATGTTGTGAGCATGCGCACTTGCATTTTATCTGCTGAAATGATGAAAGGTGAGTGGCCAATTTCTTCGAACTACGGGCAGCCTTTCACTTGGCCAGCCCTCCCTGGTCTCGCTTCGCGGCACTGTATGCAAACACCGGTAATAAGAACGCGTTAATCAGCCACGTGTGTATCCTTTGTAGAAAACTGCTGCGGTCTCACAAAATCACGGTGAGTCAGGTCCAAATGCTTATTGCAGCTTGGGTATACATTAGCACTCAATCGTGCTAGGGGCTTTTTGTGTGTTAAGTCTCATCTAGCTCCCAAAACCCTCTCAATGTGACACATGAATGCAACATGAATACTGACAAAAGTTTACAAACTTGTCCATTTTCAAAGAGGAGTCTTGAAGAAAAATTGGAAATCATTGGAAACGATTAGGACCACATAGGCCGCAAATACTGTCTGTATCGTCTTCAAGTTCACGTAGGTTTTCACCCAGCTGGTACACTAAGTACGAATGATGATACTAGGTTAAACGCTTTAGCTATGCTATCAATCATAAAAAGAAGTTCATAAGAGAACATTCAAATTTTAATCAACGTGTAATTGAAATGTTTGCTCATCTCAAAGTAAGACGAATGCATTGTCATAGCCACGGGAACCTCGAGCCAGTTGTAAGACTAAATTCAGTGAAATAATGGTGAAGTTTGCAGTCAGTTGAATGCTCATCAAATGCCATGTGAAGGCAGAGAAATGCTTCGTTCTATAAACCCAATTTTGTAAATATCGCAGAGCTTCCGGGGGCTTCTCCCCCTGCACCCCCACCGGGGCGTTGCCCCTGGACCGCACGCCTTAGGTGGGAGCGCTAGGAGCAGGCCTGCATGAGCTACCACCTTCCCTCTTCTGATGATGAGCCTGCCACATTTCTCAAGGCCGAAATTCATGCCTATATCGTCACTGAAGATTCGTACTGTGTTGATCATCGAGTCTATCTCCCTGTCATTCTTCCCGTACAACTTTAAAGGCCTATATACACGAGCAACATTTGCAAAACATTCTCAAAAACATTTTCAAAACATCCACCTGCAAAAAATCCAAAACATGCTTGTTTTCGGTTTGTTGCACAGTGTAGACAGGTTATACAGCATGTTTTGAAAATGTTTTGGAAATGTTGCAAAAGAAATGTCCTGTCAATTCTCTTCAAAACATTTTCAAAATGTTTTCAAGTTGTTTCTACTCTGTCTACACTGTGCAATTACAAACCGAAAACAAGCATGTTTTGGGTTTGTTGCAAGTGAATTCTATTGAGAATGTTTTACAAATGTTGCTGGTGTATACAGGCTTTATTAAGGCCTGTATACACGAGCAACATTTGTAAAACATTCTCAAAACACTTCACCTGCAACAAACCCAAAACATGCGTGTTTTCGGTGTGTTGCACCGTGTAGACAGAGTAAAAACAATTTGAAAAAAAATGAAAATGTTTTGGAAATGTTTTGAAAAGAATTGACAGGACATTTCCTTTGCAACATTTCCAAAACATGCTGTATATCCTGTGCAACAAACCGAAAACAAGCTTGTTTTGGATTGTTGGATGTTTTGGATATGTTTGGGGGAATGTTTTACAAATGTTGCTCTTGTATACAGGCCTTAGATCGTCCATGCACAGGAGGTGGTGTATTGTGTGACCCGATCGTAGTGTGTATCCACGTCTTGAGTTCTTGAGTATGTGGCTGAGAGGGTTGATGGCTACACAGAACAGCAGTGGTGAGAGGGCATCTCCTTGGAATATCCCACATCGGATTGGAATTCTATCGAGGTGTTCTCCATTGGCAATTAGATCGGTGACCCAGTTTGGCATGGGTTCTTCTTTGAGAGTGCAGATCTTGTTGTCGATCGTTTGCATCCGCATGGCCTCTATTATACACGAGTGCCCTCTATTAAACACGAGTGGGGAACTGATCGAGTCATAGGCCTTTTGATAGTTAATCCATGCCACTGCTAGACTTGGCCAAGTCTCTCGTGAGTGTTCCCCGGGGAGCTGACAACACCAACTCTACACAAATCCAGTACTTCAGCACAGTACAGCATACCGTATTTGCCTTTTTTCTAATACGCCCTCTATCGGTCTGTAAAAGGTATCTCTTCTCGTTGAGAAACGATGACCTATAGAGGGCGTATTAGATAAAAGGGAAATACGATATTCTGTACTATGCTGCAGTAGGGGGATTTTGAAGAGAAAGTTGTCAACTCCCCGCGGAACACTCACGAGAGACTTGGCCAAGTCTATGTCACTGCCAGGTTGGTGCGACGGGTTCTGGAATCCTTACACACTGCTTTGTCTATGATCAGCTGGTCTTTGGTGCTTCTACTCCCAGGCTTAATTCCCTTTTGTTCTTCCGCCAGGATGTTTTGCTGGCTTAGGTGATCCATTACTCCATCTGCGAGTATTCCCGAGAGGAGATTTCATGTAGTAGGAATTAAGGCATGTGATTGGTCTGTAGTTGGAGGAGGCTTTGCCTTTGGCTGGATCTTTCTTAATCAAGGTGGTTCGATTATTATTATATATAAATACAAGAAAAAATTTCTTTATATGCGATGCGCCAAGTTCCGCCATTGATGGTGGCGCTCCGCACCTTGTCATCGCTAGGCTCAGATGAACTGCCACCTCAGAGTCCTGTGCCAGTATCGCATGCATGACAAATTCACGGTGGAATTTGCCATTGAGCCGCCGCACTTTTAATATGGGAAACCTTGTGGGGAGCCTTATGTCCCACTCACAGAAGTTGACTGTACAGTCCCATAACCCTGCTGAAAATTCTAGTAACAGGTAATTGGTGTCAGGTTTTAAGAGGTACCTGGCAAGACCAGTTAAAACCTGCAGAAATTCCGGTCAAGTAACAGGGAATTGGTTTCAGGTTTTAACAGGTACCTGAAAGCCACGAATAAATTCAAGTCGTAACAGGTAGGCCTAATTGGTGTCGGGTACCTGACAAAACTAGTAAAAAGCCATTAAAACACGTCAAAACTCCCAACAAAACCCGACAAAACCCAGCAAAACCTGACACGCCAGTAATTACCATTGGTAGACTGGAATTTTTAACAGGGAAAATTCCCCCTGATCCCAAATTCGCTCGCAAAAGAAATTCCCAGAAGTCCAAATTTCACATTCATTCCCATATATCTGGTGTGATGGACAATTAATGGGACATGGTTATTTTCTTCTGACCCCCACCCCCACCCCACCCCGCCAATGAGAAATTCCCCTCCTCTCCACCCACATGACCCCAACCCAACTGGAACTGAGTAGAAAGACTTTGATCTAAATTCTACGCCCTGCTGAAAAAACGGAACGTAGTTGCCAACAAGGCCTAGTTAATTGTCGTCAACTATTCACCTCGGAATCTGGCACTTTTTTTCTCAACAATGCAAGCTGCGGCTGTCGAAAAAGTGAGCTTCGGCTGGCCGGCCCAGTTGACCCAAGAACCCGACCCGCTTCATGTACAGTAGTAAGCATGTTACAGATTTCAGCAAATCAATTATCGCTATCAAAGTCTTTTCCTCCTTGAAAACTGTTTACTATTGTTTACCAAACAACCTTCTCAGCCCTAATCTGAAACGATTTACTGTGTGCCTTCTTGATTGTCCCGTTGGATACTTGGACAATGGAATATAATAGCGTCATGAATATTCAATATAAACTTAGCCGGACCCTAGCAACAAGCCAAGAAATGAAAGTGTTGTAAACAATTTTCGTGTGCATGGGACGTTTTACGTACAAGTCAATACGCACTTGTGCATGTACTGGAAACCCAGCACTAAAAAGACATTCTGTACCGTACCCATGAGACTCACGCGCAGTACAATATTGATACAATATGCGTAAGGTTTCCATATTCGTAGCTTTATCTCCGAAGTGTTAAGCTTTGTATGTAAAACGGCGTTGAGTTGGATCAGCGAAAATGTTCTTTCCGTAACTTTTCTACATTTTTACTCAGTTCATCAAAAGTTTCAAGTTCAGACAATGGCAACAGCAGTATCACAGTCGAATGCCATAAACATTCATGTATTCAGAAATGGCGATTCACATTATAAAGGACGAAAATTTGTTGTGAACCAAAGACAGACAAGAAACTTTGATTCCTTCCTTTCTATGGTAACGACGGGGGTAAAGCCACCTTATGGAGCAGTACGAAAATTATACACACCAACAAATGGACATAAAGTTGATGACCTTTCGCGGCTCGAAAACAACAAATATTATGTCGCCGCTGGTATGGAAAGGTTCAGAAGGGTGCAGTAAGTTGTCAAAAAATTGTTTTTAAAACCTTTATGATAGATCAAACTTTAGGCTAACCTCAACGTTAAAACTTAACGTTAGGCCTAACGTTACACAGTGAAAAGGCTTAACGTTAGTCTACCTTAGCCCTTGAACAGGACCCAGCATTACGTTCCTATGCTATACACTTCATTTCTGGGCCTTGCTCAGTACACACAAAAACACAGCTCACTTGCCTACTCACGCGTGAGTAGGCATCCCTCACGTCACCAAACTTTCCACAGATGATCTTTGTCATCACATTCATCTTCCACACAAGTCTGTTAACGAAATAAGGCCATTATGAGGGAAATTTTGGCTGGATAATTCTGCGAGTAACGTTAAGCCTGTGCAGATTAATTTTTCAGTCGAAGAAGTCAGTGTTTGTCATGTGATCTCATATAAAACGGGGAAACCTACGCAGTGACTGTACAATTTCGTAATGTACAGAGAGCTTACTAGCTATATGAAGTACAAGTATTGACTAGCCACGCTTACTAATTGGTCTTCGACAGCTTGTCTAGCGGAAGTCCTTCCCATCATGCAACACAGTAGCAGACAATCAAGATGTCGATGTTACTGCGAGGGATGGCACCACATTTTTCCTGCCTTTTGCAATGAATTTACTGAACATTCCAGAAGGTATATGTGGTATTTAAGAATGCTCAAAATCATTATATTAACTCAAATCTGTTCTATAAACCATACCATCGTAATTAGAGCTCGGCTTGTTGTTTTGACTTAAAACGTTGTTACCTTTGTACGTGTAGGCCAGTGACCGTAGTAAGGAGTGACTACAAGGAGCGGATTGTACGGTCACGTTCAGTGACTAGTCTACCTATAACTTTAGAATTGGGGCCTAGGCTAGATGGGATCAGTGCCATTCCGCCATCGGTACTTTCCGCCATAGGAAATGTGCTCATTCCGCCACAGAAAATAGTGCCATTCCGTCATGGCGGAATGAGCACATTATTTTGTGGAAGGTAGAAGAGGTTGGAACTTTCCAGACGGGAAGAACATGGATGAATGGAGTTTAGAAATTTGTTGAAAGCATTATTAATTGGTGCTTCATGGTTGAATGAAAGATGCAAAATCACATTTCCTGATTAGTTAGGCCTACCGATTAAAATAGTGATCAGTGTCAATGAACACTTACTTCCCTATTGAGTACAATGGTAGTACTGTAATCCCCTATACATGTACACAGGTGCAGACGTGTGAGTATTTAAGTTGATATTTTTGCTTTACAACTAGGCTAGTCTAAAGACATTATTCAGCCACCGTTCTTACATTTAAAAGGATTTAACTTTATTCCCCACAGCTTTCAATCAAATCCATTAGTAATTACATTGTTAATTCTATTTAAAGTTCTTACTTTCTTAAGCCTTCTTTGCACTTTCATTCAATCTATTCAACGAACTGTTTTGGTAGTTGCAATGACAACAATTCCTCTTATTTCACAGATTTTTTAAAAAGTATGGTCATGAGTCACAGTGGTGATCTGCATTAGTTGCCAATCAGTGAATTCTAAACATCTTACAGTATGTCCATTCAATGTGATTGTAATGCACTTATCAATTGCAACCCCAACCCCAACCCCCCCTCCCTTGACCCAGAGATGGTCGCCCTTTGAGCAGGAATTTGGCTGGGAATTTCACAGTAATTCTGCCCCTATGTGGAAATATGCCTGGACTTTACTCAATCTAGAAACCTGGGAAATTAGCATGCTGCATTTACTCATGGCATCTGACAGTCAGATGTGGGGAGTTGGCTTGGAATTAACCCTCAATCAATGCCCCATCCTGTACATGGACATGGCTAGGCTCTGCCCAGGGATTGACCAATTTCAAAAATGAAGGTTCAGGCCAAGACCCGACCATTCCGGGTCTAAAGTGGTCAGGTTGCAATTGATAAGTGCATAATGTCAGAGTAACCTACAATGCACTTCAAACACATTAACAACAAAAAAGTAGCAATTATCTTTTTTTAAGTTCAAAGTGAAAGAATGTTACTCATGACCAAATTTTCCTGTTCCAGCATGGGCTTTAGAGAATGCATGTACAGTGAGTGACTCTGCCATCTGGAAACATTCATATGACCAGTAAGAAAATTGTAACCATTTGAAGTGTCTTTAATAAAGGTTTTGCTAAACTTTTGACATAATAAAGAAAATTCTTGTTGTTTATTAGAATAGGCGTAACTGATATGTCATTTAATGTATCAGTCATTTAATAACATTAACATGCTTCTTGCAGTTAATCCAGGGTATTATGACCAGGTTGTATACTGGTTTGAACCCATAACAATTCAAATGCCAGTCATATCAATGTTCATTTACTGGTCAGTGCTTTGCTTAAATACAAGTCCAATAGCCTACAAGTCAAGGTAATCAAAAAATAGTAATTGCTTTGCATTTCTCTTATTCTTTGTCAGTTTGGCTTTTACTTTTACTGAAAGAGAATAAATTCATACTTTTGTACAGTAGGTGTCTAGGTGAAGAATAAGAACTTGTTCTCATGTTGAATCAATCACTACCTCATCAGGTTTTTCACCACACTGGGTAGTGCTACCGGGCTCTTAAAATCTTCATCCAATACTCACCATCAATATAAGCATCACCACCCGACACAAATTTCTTACCCTAACTGAATAAAATTCTTGATTTCTTTAGAATTGAACGGTAATTCCTTGTTTTTTGTTTACAGGCACATTCCAAACTGCAAAAGATTTTCAAAGGGGAGGTGGGACAGTGGTTCCCCTTAGACCGCTCCCTCGGGATGCTGACCACAAATTACCTTGCTCTGAAAATGGTATGGTGACAACCCTGTATCTAATCATGCGTTGGTATTTATATATTGGGCACTAATATTAATAATCAGTCTTAGAGTTGAGGTTGCAAATTAATGAAATGAATCATATGCAAAAGAAATGATAATGAGTTATTGGACTCTTCTTGTTTTTTTACTAGATACTTTTCAATTGGCAGACCAGATGGGGCACCAAGGCAAACCAGTATACTGCAGAGGGTAAGTTTAAAGGAAGTCATCTATCACCACAAATTACAGTTCTACCCGTAATCTACAGGAGTTTTCAGTAAACAAATTGGAATTTTATATCTGCCCATTTGTTGGTGACCTTTCTGTCCAGATCGACTGGTAACAAAACATCTTTGCACAATAAATTTAAGCTAATTATTGCAACAAATCAATCTCCTCTCATGGTATTGTATAAAATACTGCAGAATCACATTTGCTGTAAGACACTTAGCTTGGCAACACATTTTGAGTCATCTAAAACTTGACAATGCTAATTGTAGGCATTGGCATGTGGTATTAAACCTTAAACACTCTCATTAACTCAACTCATTGACCCCCTTTTAATTGAATAATTTAATTAATTTAGAAATTAATAGTGGTATGTACAGACTTTGTGAAATAAAAGTTCACATCTACAGTAGGCCTACTGTAAGGATCTGATGAACTGAACATTTCCTTCAAATGAGTGTCTAAATTTTATTTTATTTTTTTGGTAAATGTACAAACAACTACATTGTCAAAGTGTATGCCTATTTTAATTAAATTTAAATCAATTTGGAATTTAAATGAGAAGCAAAGTTGTACAGTAATTGCACTTTTTACATGTACAATACCTAGTCCTCTCATAAGCTATTGATCCAGGTGTATATGTTTAAAATGACTGTGTACTGTAATAGCCTAATACTGTGCAGTATCAAACATATACTTTCACTGCCAGTACCACAAAACCATGAGTGTTTTACTGTAAGTACAAGTGTAGACTGCAATTTATTGTCAAGCAAGAAGCAACTTTGAAAACTGTTAACTTTGAGAATGATTTATTACTGGAATTATTAGCATGTTCACAATTGCATTAAAGAGGATTGCACACCTTTCTGCAAAGAAGATATTCTTGGCAGGTAATTTCCACAAATATATATTTTTAAAAGTATTTTTATTACACATATTATTAGTGTACATCACAAATGTAAACCAGAGCCTCTTTCTCCCTTCTCATCCTTGAATGTAAGGGATACTTAATCTCCAGATTAATAACTTTCCAGATCTGTGCTAATCATTTTGAACTGCTTCAACATTATTGGTAGATCTATCTAGATTTCTTGATTGACATTACATGGACTCATTCAGACCTCTTACACACCTTATTGTTTAATTAAGAGATTTCTTTGCTCCTCATTGTGTTTGTCCAATGTCAATGCATGGGCTCTGTACATTATTGACAGAGTCAACATAAGGATACTCTATTGTAATTAAAAAGGAGGTTCTACAGGAACCCCTTGACTTAACCATTCAGTATAGAGTGCTCTGCATCTGCAAGTATTCTGCTGTAGGTACTGTACTTGCAGTTACAGTATCTATCCTCTACAGTATTTAAAGGCAGTCATTCGTCACCCCAAACTACAGTTTCAGTATACATACTGTATATCAAAACTCTCAATTGGTACAGCTCTTTGATTGGCTTCACATTCAAACAACGCATCATAGCTAAATTACAGAGCATGGGCACTGAAAATGTCTTGATTAGACATTATAGACTTGTGTGGCCACTGGGACAAGCCATGAAGCAATAAACTAGGATTGTGTCTGGATAAAGATGAGTTTTAGATAAATGTGGGAGGGGCTAGAAGTAAGTAGGTTGGGAGAATTGGAACTGTTTGGGATGATAAAAATATGCCTTTAAATTAAAGCACACTACAGTAGTTACATATTTTCCCTGTACAGAAGCAGTTTTAGCAACTGTCAAGTACTGACCACTTTAGTTCATGCTATGCATAGAAGTTTCCTAGCAAATAAACATAATTTTACATAATGACCGCTGCATTGCCATTATGATGAAGTACTGTACGTTACTGATTATTTAGTACATATATAATGCACCTTCTCTAAGTTCACTCCCTCAGATTTTACAAATAAATGTCAAAACGGAGCCCCTCACATTGGTTTAATTGCCTCGATCATACAGTTTGGTTTTGCAGACCTGTATTCCCACATCGCCAAGGGAAAAAATTCAAATCATGCTTGTCATTTATCATTAGTTTAAGGTAAACAACATGCCTCACTCAGCCATTTGAGTCTTTGGCTGTTTGCCGTACATTTAGTGTACATGTAGCAGACTTATAGCTGCTCTTGTGGTTGCCTAGCAGCATTGCAAAAAATTAATAAATTTCCCTTTTAGTTCCTGATTTTTTATTCCCCAAGACCACATCCAAAGCGTCATCACCGATACTTGTCATTATTTACAAAACACTTCAAAGCTACATATCACCCCAAATCATGGACTAGTTTGACAGCTATTATGTCCTAAAAAAGGAAATATTGATTAATCTTGGAATATCAATCATTAGTCCCTTGATGGATACACACACAATCAATTTTTAGGAGCTATCTTCTATGGATTTTCATTCTTTTCTTGTAGTTCATCTTTCCCTTGGATTTTTTTAATTTTGTTTTTTTTTTTTTATGTACAGTACAATCCCACATATTTTCTGGATAACTGGATCACCAACAATTTTTTTTTTCTTGGTCATTTTATTGTGCAGTGCATTATTTGAGATCTTAGTGTTAGGAGAAGTAAAATGTAGAGGGTAAATCTTGTTTTAGTTAGAGACATTTGTATAATGGCAGGCTATGTTGTTTAAATAAATATATGACTATGGTACACTGCAGGCAGGGTGCCTGAAATTTAGGGGTTGGGAACCTATCCCCTTATAGCAACTCATTGGGTACATTGGTTCATGAAATTCAACAATTTTTTCCAAACCTGTTACCGTAAGTTTTCTTCACATACCAATTTACAAATGGTCATACTTAGACAATCCCCAAATCCTACATGCAAGACACTGTGAGTGAGTACTCAATGGTTCTGTTTTGTTTTTCAACAATTTGTGCCCAAACTCTTATTCAAATTACAGTATGCAGAAAACTAGAAGTGGGACACTACAAAATTTGTAATTTTAATTTTTCCCATAACTACAGTACTGGATGAGTGTTATCATGTGGTACAGTGGTGACCCTTTTACACTCTCATTAAGTTTTCAATATCAACTCAAATGAGTTCCTTTAAGAACTCCAGTCCCAATGCAGTTTCCATGAATTTGCTGATGCAGTTTTCAAGACATGTTAGAGTACTCTCATATAGGTGCAAAAAAACCTAGGATGGGGTGGAAAAGAAGATGAATTGTTTTATATCATTGAACCTTTTAATTATTGCATTCCTGTTAAAAGTCTTTACAGACAAATTCCATGTACATAAATGTCATATGTTTCTTGTCACATTTGCATGATACACTGTACTCAAGTATGGTAAAGCTGCTTGAACTTAGTCAAAAATGTTAAAACATCATAGGCCTACTGTACAGTAATACATGTAGGGTTGCTGGCTAAATTATGTGAATTCAGTTTATGTAAGGTATACAGTATTGTTTTGTTTCCTTGGACAATGTGGTTTACATGTTTTTCAATTGAACTTCACTACTCACTTGTACTGTAGTATAAAGGGTACATCCTTTATGTAAGCCTACCTCAAAATAATGTATGGAATATATACATATATTTATATGTGTATGTACACATATTTAATTTCTCTGAGGAATATTTATGTGCATGTATTATACTTACACATATATTTCCATACATTACTTTGAGGTAGGCTTACATGAAGGATATACTGTACTGTACCGTATAAAGCAGGGATCTTTGAGTTATGGTGCCATTTATGTCTTTTGGAGACCTTATCAACTGCAATTAACAGGAGGGACTGCCCCTCCACTACAATGTATTATGATGGTAGTATGTCACAGAGCATTTAACATTATTAAAGTTGCTTACCATGGAAAAGAGTAAATTATGAAATTGAAATACGCTGAAACATTTAACCATAAATCAAGTGAGATACTGTAGTTTTGGGGAAATCAGACAGCAAATTCAATAGTCATCAATCATATTTCACTGTGGCATTGGGTGTTTTAAACTTTTTGAAAAAGTTTGATATTATCAGTATGTATGTAAAATTCTTAGTCATGGGTTCCACCTTATTGTGAATTCCAGGACAGAAAAGAAATCACATGTACAGTATACAGAAGTGAGAATAACTCAGTCAGAGAATACTGAAAGTACTGTTTAGTCTGTAGTGACATTTAAATTGTACTTATGCACATGTGCATGTGACATGGGTGATCATATCAGATATTTTTTGAACAGGATCATTGTGAAGAAAAAAAATAATGAAACAGTTACCCTAGCTAGCTTACCAGCCTTAGACAAAATTTTTCACCTGCCATGACATGTATTTTGACCTTTTCCATTTTTTCATGCAGTGAACATTTAAGTAATACTGTACCACTAACTGTCTCAAATCTCATTTTCTTACAGTCCATTAAACCAGTTGCTCACAGTAGAATTCAAGCATCTGCAAAAATAAGCAAACCAGCAGATGGACCAAAGACAATTCAGTAAGTCATTAATCTTTCAGAGTTGTTGCTGAATTACTGTATACTTATTTAAGTATCGTCATTTAAAGTGTAGTTGTGATTGTTCAGGACCAGTTTGATTTTTAGCGTTATATTTCAACTGTGCAGTTGGAAAGTTTATGGTCCCTGGTATCCCTAGCTGCCATCAGAAAAGGGGGAAGGGGGATTCCCTTCCTTTCCAGGATAAGTTGGGTGAAATCCCCCACTTTTCATTCCCAGGAGAGTAATGGCAAGTGATTGCACTCTCTTGCCTCAAAATTTGAAGCCTACAGTAATAATGGCCTTTCAAATCTTTCAAATTGCTCCTTGAAGCAAGCTTTTGTCCCCTGAAACCACTACAAACTTAAGCCTAGAACAGCATCAATTTGGACTTGGGGTTTAGCAGTAACAAATTGCCTGCCCTCCTTCCCACCCTCCCCCCACTTAATGTTTCTGGGTAAATCCCCGGTATTCCTTGCCTGTCATTCCATTTTACTAAAAATGGAGAGATTGAATGGGTTTAGACTTTGTTTGGACAGTATATGTGAAAATGAACTTAAATCTTGAATCATATTTAAAACTGTTTTAAAACTTGACATTTGTATCTAGTTGACACTTAAGACATTTGTGTTGGTGTGTCTTACTGTAAGTCCCATATAAACTAACCACAGGTACATCATGCTACATATTAATTGAAGCTGAAATGATCTGTAAGTCAATTGCAGCAATGAATGCAATGAGTTTTTTGTTCCCATACAAGACATGCATGGATATGACACTTTGATCATGTCTTCTGCTTTAGCTGCAATAGCAACAGTACAGTATCTGCAGTAACTACATTGATGTATTATTTGTCTTGTGTGACCTAACAGCACCAACTGTACTGAGAATAAAACTGAATGCACCTTTACTGCTACAGGGTCACTCCATGTCAAATCACTCAATTTTTGAGAAAGTTGTTGCCCGACTGACTCTAAAAATTCCCAAAATATTTGTATTTGTAGACAGTGATAAAAAAAAGCATATCCTGAAAATTTTAGCAAAATTTCTGGAATTTTGACCAAATAAAAATCGGTTGAAATTTCGCAAATCAGTGGCAAAATGGCATTTTGGCTTACAGGAGATGGAGCGTTGCCGTACCTGGTATTGCAACTTTTTTTTTATTTTCTCTTGCAGTGTTTATAGAAATGGTGATACTCTTTATCCAAGTGTTCGTCTTCTACTTACCAAAAGAATGTTGTCAAACTGGGATGTAGTTCTACAGGTCGTCACAGAAAGAGTCAACTTAGTCAATGGAGCTGTGAGAAAGTAAGATTTGAAACATTTTTTTCCATGGTCTACACCCCTTGGATGATCTACACCCCTTGGATGATCTACACCCCTGCAATCTTACATATTAATTTTAACACTTGAACGTGCCTCAAATTTATCATGGAGACCATTTTCCTTGTATATTTCCATATTACCCCAATGCCCTTGAAACAGATCCTGACAGTCAGGGCCGATGTTGCCACAGCTATCTTCAATGTATACAATAGCCTTTGTGTCTTCATACTGTTTAAACTGTACCTAAGAAAATCTTGTAATGCTAGTAACTGATATAAGGACAGTATTCAGACTGTATACAAGTTATATTACAGTAGGCAGTTTTTTCTTTGGTAAGCCTCTCTTGTAAATTGAGTTAAAATGTCAGTGTAATGTTTTTGTCAATGTCCATAAAGTTTTGTTTGTTGGTTTGTTTGCTTGTTTCAAAACTTCCCTAGTGCCCTTTTTTGGCAGTTGTACCAATTATACTGTAGCCTTAATGCCCTGATTGATGGCCTTGCTAAGTTTACGAAAAACCAAACTTAAACCAAGACCGATGGTCTTTCCCTTTGGAATCCGTAACGTGAGACCTGCTTCAACATTCAGGGACAAGCCTGTGTTCATGCAAGCACATGATTTTGAGTTACAAATCCACAGTTTAGATCCTGAGCAGGCCTCAATTTTCAGCAAAATTTATGGTTGCCCTTCGGGCAACCATGTCAGTATTTCTGGTTGTCCACAAGAAAATTTGGTTGTCCGAAATATTTTTTGCATCGACAAAACAGGTTTTGTGTTTACATGTATTGTTAACAAGCGTCAAAAAAAAAAAAAGATATCATCTTAGAGAGACAAAAACACTTGAAGTCAGAAATATTGCATGATAGAAAAAGTTGAAAGTGCTGATCAGCCAGCAGTATACTTTTCAATCAGATAAAAGTAAGCCGCTGTATAATTCATTGTGAGAGAAAAATGGTTGTCTGTCGGACAACCAAGTATAAACTTTTGGTTGTCCATGTGAAATTTTAGTTGTCCCAGACAATCGGACAACCACGAAAATCGAGCCCTGCTGAGATACTGTCAGTGGCTTTGGTTTGTTAGCTGTCCTTGACTGCAGGAGCCTACCATTAAGAATATTATTCTTTTCAAAATTTGTCTTTTTATCTTCTTTAGGTTATGGCATATTGATGGCAGCAGAGTTATAGAACTAAGTGAAATTGAAAATGATGCATCTTATGTGGCATCAGGAAATGAAAAATTCAAGAAAGTCGCTTATGGAATCAACGGACCCCTGGATCCATCATCTCCAAGAATTAAAAGGTATACACATGGACAGTTATAATGGAAATTATACTGTTATACTTGAAAAGATAATTTTGAACATGTGTTTGTAAAACTGCTGGTCTCGTGTGGAACAATTGTGCACCAGGGCTACCAGGCTACCACATCTTATCAGGGTCAGGGTAGTAAGAAGTAATGTGTTAGGAATCTGTTACACTAGACTGGGGATGTAATTGCACAATATGACACTCCTCACATTGACTAAAGGTGAGTGAGGAAGTGTGCATGCCTCGTAATTTTAGGCCTGGATCTGATCCGTGAAATGTGATGGTTGCAAGATATGGGGGCCTGACACTGAGATGAAGCTGCTCCAGGAACAACTGACACTTCTCTCTTAGCTTACCTTTTAAGTAATGACCATTTTTTGTCCATAGACACCACCATGCGGTGAATGTGCACAGGGTCGGGAAGGGGAAATGAAATGGAACAGGATCATAGTGTAAGTCCATCATAACTGTGGTTTACCTGGCTTGCTGGAAGTATGGTCTTATGATGATCAAAGAAAATAATGAAGTTCCAGGTCAAGAGTGTTAGCGTTCTGAAGATCTTTGATATCCTGTGAGGTCATACTTAGTATCTTGAGGTCATACGTTGTAAAGTACATTGTCTGCTGTTCAAAAATCTTCAATCTGAATTGTCAAGGAAAATTCAGAGCACAATCAAGATATGCTATCATAAACTTGAGATATGCTATTATAAACTAGCAGAGACCTTGTATACAAATCATTAAGTTATTGGGTTTTTAATTCTGGGTCTAAAAGGGTTTACAGACCTTTGTGTGTGAACAATTGATAATGGGAAATTTTACTGGGCAGGTTTAAAAATGAAAACAATGGTTTATTTGGTTGTTGCTCTGTAAGGTAGCTATGATTTCAAAATGACTTGACATACACAGTAGGCTAAATTTAGAAGCTCATCATTTACAACACAACAAATAGCCGATTAAATATATGTCACCCATTTGAATGTACATTTTTTGAATAGCAAAAATAGGTAGGGCCTGACTTAAACCTCCTGTCACACAAAAGGTGAGGTGCAATTAAGTGCTGTATGCAATCATCACAATAGTCATGCTACTAGAATTGAACAGGACATTTTAGCCAATATTACCCGAGAGAAAAACCCTTTTTCTGAGTCAAACTCGTCTCTAAATGAAACAGTTTATCTCTTTTTCAAACAGTGTTGTTCTATTTTAAGCAAACAGTCTTTAAAGGGGTCAAACCCCTTACATTATTGATCTAAAGATACCTGAACGGGAAGTTATATGATAGATTCTTTAAGAGTAGTGAACTAAAGACGGCTAAAACATGCTTTTCATTTCTACAGTCATGTTCATAGTGAGTTCTGTTCAAGTATGCCAGTTTCTAGGCACAATGTGTAGAGTTAAACTTCAGTTGGAGTGTAAGCAGAAAGTGTGTCATAGATTTGATGTACCAGGGTTGAACCATGAGATTTTAATTGCAGTCATTTTCTATCATGATGTCAGTTTTCTTAAAACAATTATTTATTTCAACAGGCCAGCACCTCCAAAACCAAAGCCTGTAATATCAAGGAAACCAACTAAAATTACACAGGTAAGAAGGTATACATTCACTTCCTTGCATGTGACTAGTTATTGGTTGGCTGCAATATTCAGATTGTAGTAACCAATCTTTTTATACGTACTTTCAGGCATTGTGTCTTGTAGTCCAGCCTCAATGCCTTGTCTTTGCCGTTTTAAAAGCCAGGCCTTCAGTCACAGTGGCAAGACAATTAGAGGCCAGTTCTTTCTAAATGGTCTCTTGGTGTGACTCCTCCAATGAAAAATGTTAACCTCCCTTTTCTTTTTTTTTTTGGGGGGGGGGGGTCATTTTCATTTTCATTTTTTAACTGAAGAACATGATTGTGATCCATGCATCACAAAAACCCCATAGAGCAGGTGAATGTATAGGAATTTCTACTTAAAACTGAACAACTGCAGATGACTTGAAACTAACAAAGAATAATCGGTGCCCACTGTCTAATGTCATGGTTGGTTACAGTGTAGTGAAGGCTGTCTAATCTTGCATCTGTTTGGACTTTTTTCCCAACAGGTATTATTATTACTATTCATTAATTATAAACACAACATTAACTTTTCTGAAAACCAGTAGACCTAGTTTCCATATTCTGTTAAACAATTGTTTCATAAGGGAAAATGAGGTGCTAGATTAAAAGGTCAGTATTCTCTACCAAACTGTGATTGCCCCATCAACAAAGAATTTTTCTCAGGTATGTCTGAGGAATTTAGCTTTTACAGGATTTTCTTTTTATTCTTTTAATGTCATGAAGTTCAACTCCAATTTAAAGTATGTTAGAGGTTATTGGTCTATTAAGTCTGGTAAAATGCAGACTGAAATCCAGTGTGTGATTCTGCACCTATTATCAAAGCAAGTAATTATCTTTTGAACCCAAAGTGAATTCAGAGGAAACACATGTGATATAAATTTACCTCAGAGCAAATAGTTGCCTTCTTTTTTCTGAAATTAAATATGATTTTTCCCCCATCATAATAAATGCAGAGAAGGCATGAGAATTTTACCTACCTCAAATTTCCTTGGGGAAGCTCATAGTGGTATTACCTTTAAGCTCAAAATATAAAGGTTGAAAACAAAGCCTATCAGTGTAAGAAAATGGTGAACTGTCTGTAACCCCTGTTTGCTTCAAGCTCTTTTTAATTAACATCAAAAGAAACTTAACTAATCTAGATAACTATGTCTTTGAAATTAAGGGAAATTTCATAGATTTAGCTCCTTATCACACATCAAACTTTGTCTATTTTACTGTAATATTTCCTTTAGTATTCAGTATTTGCTTGTTTGTATTTCTGAACAGTGTTGGACTAGTTTATATTGCAATACTGCCCTCTATTTGTATTCCAGTAAATACTCCACAGTGCTGGTACTGTTTTGAATATTCTTTTCAACACAAAATGATTATTTTTTAACAATTCAGTTCATAGCTTTTGTCAAGGTCACAAATACTGTAAAGTTAGTATCTGCCCTTTGAAGCCCTGGGGCTAAGCTTTTTGGCATGGTGCTAATTTTAACTTTTATCTTTATGTTTTTCCTTTGTTCAAACTTTGTGGTTTGAAGTTATTTATAAAACGTTGAAAATAGTTGGGGAGAAAAATAGCCTGAGAATGATTGCACCTGTACAGGTGTGGACTGATTGTATAGTACTGGAAAAATTAAAAAAAAACGTTCTGCATGTCTCTCAGCAGAAGGTTACTCCTCCCAAAAAGGTACCAAAGAAACCACCACAACCAAAACCAGAGAAGAAAAAGAAGAAGGAGAAGACAGCTGAACAGAAAGAAGCAGAAACAGTTATCCCATCCAAACCATCAATTGTTAAAAGGAGTCGAGAGAAAGATGAGAGTGACACGTTGGACTTTGGTGAAAGTACGTCCTCGTCAAAGAGTGATTCACGACTTAGGTCAATTTTGGGTAGTTCATATTGCACCATAAATCCAGCGCTGAAGCCTTCAGGAGCTGCCCCCACCACCCTTGGGATTTCTAAATCATGAATACCCCATGAGCAAAGAAAAGTGGCATTCTTCATAGAGAGTGTTGTAAGTGCCCCGGCCTCCCCTGCCCTTTCCATTGTTTTTTGCTCTGAATCCTATGGAAGTTGAACAAGTATCAACTCTGAGCTTTGTTTGTAGTTTGCCCAGAACAGTATGGTATAATTATTATAGAGCCTTAGAAAATTTGAGAGATTACCCTGGCCTATAAGCTACCGTAGTGGGAGGTAGTTCATACCAGTTGTGGACCCCTATAGTAGTTTATGGAATAAACATGCTAAGCCCAGAACATGGAAATATAATATTTTGAAGTCATGCAGCTTTTTTTTTAAACCTAGTTAGTTGTCAGGGAGTATCAATACATTTATTTTTGAAATGCATCCTCCAAAATCATGCTAAACACTTTGAAAAGAGATTATTTTTTTTTTCAAAATGATAAAATTGAAGTACTAGACTGTGAAAATCTGACAACGGTTGTGGTCTTCTGTCAGCAAGGTGCAGTCATAGGGGGTGGTTATTTCCTCTACCACCACCACCCCTAATCTCCAAACAACACAAAATTTTATATGGGCTTAGTGGAAGTAAAGGTAGACATATTTTCAGGAAATGCTTGTGGTCCAGTTTTAGGTTGTAGATACCCCCCAAAAAGGAAAAAAAATTCCCCTCCCCTACCCTTCCCCATAAAAGTCAACATAGGGAATGGTGACAGCCTTTAATTATTAGTTCTATTTATCTATAAACAAAATTTATAAACAATAGTGCTTAGTTTGATTTGCTTAGTGTCAGTACACTTAACAGACTTGTCATTATATGCCCTTAAACCATGTTGTCTCATCTTGCCATTTTGTTTGTTTTTTTTTTTTTTTTACTACAAACCTGCAAAAAGGACTTTGACCTAAATACTAACCAGGTTAAGTGATCAAAGTTTATTGGGTGATTTTTAAATATTTGCTGTTGTATTCATGTATTTCTTTTTATGCATATCTGCATCTTTTAATTTTTTAAAGATGACAAGAGTGTTTTTAAAGCAAAGGAGGGACGGAAGGAGACAAAAGGTGCTGCTGAGGTTCAGGATTCCAAAGATACAGCTATTGATCTGCCAATCGATCAGATTGCTGCAGAGGAAGTGGAAGAAGAAGTCGCTCCATCTCAGGATGTTGATCCTGGAGAAGACACAAACAGGAAAGATGAAGACACATACAGGGAGGAGGATACTATCCCGAGAGAAAATACGTACGACAATACTTTTGCGAACAGTTTCTCCGAGTCAAAGGAGGAGGTTGTCCATGATAAGCCAGATAACTCATTTTCAGGGTTCCAAGAAAACACCCAAGATCTTTTTGAAGAAACTCCTGCAGATAACAAATTTGGGACAGTGGCAGATGAAGATGACCAAAAGAGAGAAGAAGCTGAACCTGCTACCAGATCAGGATATGAAGTGGTTGAAGAAGAAACAGAGAAAAATGCTGATAAAGATAGGACAACCCCAACAGAAGAACAAGTAAGTATATCATGTGACTTACCAACATTTGCTGAATAATTTCATTAATTATGAGGAACACTGTAGAGAAATCTTCCACAAAACATCATCCTCATTCTAACATAAGCACACATGTGTGTTTTCTTATGCACAGCATTTGTTAGTTAAGACAGACTAGTTTGTGGTAAGTCCTTCAAATCTATAAAAGCAGTGAAAATATACTGAAATTTGGCTGAAAGATACTGCCTGTTTCAAATACTAGATCCTTCATGAAAAGGAAAAAGCACTTGGAATCTTGACATTGTAACAGGTTAGATGCAATATTGTGGAAAAAACAAAGCTGAATTTGGAATGACATGAAAGCACCTGCCCCTTTGAACATATCTAACTTCATATGTTAGGAGGTTGGAAGCTATAAAAATAGAGATGCTGGTCTTGAAATAAATTTAGTATCTACCGTAACTTTTTTGTGGGATTGGTAAGATCTGATAAATACTTACCAACCATCAGGTAAAACATTTAAGGTGTTTTTTGATTCTCAATGAAATGAGAGTTTGTGAAACTCTGCTTAGCAGTCAAATCTTCTCATCCCAAGCAGCTTTAAGTCTCTTCAAGTCTGGGTTACTCCCACCCCCCCCCCTAGCAACACTCATCTTTTCCTCTTGTGCTGATACATACCAAGGTTATAGCTTAAGGTCAGCATAGTGGCTGACAGTACAAGACCCTTACAAATGTCCAGAACACTCTCTGTGCATGTTGTATTGTGTAAGCTACACTTTAGAATTTAATTTTGATATCATCTAGGAGCATCAAACAGTTGCAATTCCCACCTCCTCCCACCTGGTGAAGTGCTTTGGGTTAATGAGTGTTTATCTTTAAACAATGTATACATCAAACCTCGCAGCCATCATTAAATGAGTTTTTAATGATTTGTTTGTATGAAGTTGTAATGTGAAAACACTTAAGTTCAGCAAAAAACAATATTTCTATCATGTGGTGTTCTAATCACGTTTCCCATGAAAACAGGCCCTCATACTATGTTAGTCAGTGTTTACCCGAACCATGAACCTCCTTAACAAACACTTAGTGGTCCTCAACATCAAAACTATATACTCTACAATAGAAATATAATAGTAGCGAAAAAAAATAAGATTATTAACTTCAGAAAGCGGTTTCTCTTCACATCATCCGGTTTGGACTCTTTATCAATCACTTGATATTAAAGGTTAATAAGTTGGTAGGCCTTGAAATGGCCTTGTGACTAAATTGTGAAAGGATTATGGTAGTAGATCCCATTACCATTAATACCTCATAATACCGTAGGTGCTTGTTAAAGCTGAGAGATACTCGTTAAGGTAGAAAGGTGAAATCATTTAAAGATGTCGTTAATGGAGCAGTTTTGACAGTTTTTTTTTTTTATTATTTCTGTTTGCCTCCTAAGTACTGTAGCTTCCCATCTCAGCATCTATCACATTTCTTGAAGAAAAGGATGTAAAAATATTATTCCAGAAGGAATGATTCATTGCTCTAAATATTGAACGGCATTGAAAATTTTGCCAATTTTTCTTGATTCAAATTTCTGCAGTGAACAATTTTTTTTCTTTTTTTTTTTTTTATGATGTCGTGATATTTAGTCATAGTTTTGTCAGATTTTGGGATTGAACTGATCAGTTTCAAGTCAAATTTAGTCGTTCTTGCTACGTGTAACAGTTCTTTTGTCATCGTGTGAAATAATTCTCCTTGAATGATTCATTTTTCCTTTAACCCTGGTCATAGGCTATACGTACACCAATTCATTCTGCAACATTGCACAGTAATAATTTACTATACTGTGTACTGACAGTGCACTGTATTAAGAGGCAACCTCAATTTCATGTTACTGTCATGAAGACTGTAAGAACACATCTTTAGACAGGAAGTGTTCAAAAGAAATTGAAACACCAAGTACACAAAATTTAAGTTCCAAACTTGACGTGTATGCTTCAACCAAACCAAATTCTATTGTGTAGTTATTGGTAACAGTAGTGTGAAGTGATTGTTTTGAATTTAAAAGAAAACTGAGAAGTAAACAGCATAGTTAACCATTGTTAAATTATCCAAAGCAATTCTTACTTTGGTTTGAATTTGATACCATCACACCACAAGGAACCACAATACTGTATGTTCAATAGCATGTAATTTCAAAAGGGAATTTATCAAGCAAAAGACTTTCATGTTCACTTTAAGTTTCTGTTCTTCATTATAGAATTAATGTGCTCTGTTCTGTAAAATTATACAACATTAGCTGCAATAAACATTTGCAAATTACCTTTTTGACAATTGAGTTATCTTGCCCTTACTAGCCCAGATTTTTTCAGACAATTTTCTTGTTAATTGCAAAAAAATGCCAAGAGTAATACAAGTAGGATTCTCTGTGTATTTGCATTGGATTTAGGGTGGAGGAAGGGGGGTCCAGTTTCTTCAAAATGGGGTCGGTTTCTTGAAATGTTGAAACTGAAGAGGGGTGGATATGACATAAAACAGTTCTGAACCATTGTGTACTTTCATACACAGTTCGACGAATGGTATGTTTGATGTCATTTGAGACTCAAAGAGCATGTTTCACCAATTTTTTTAGTTCATAGCTGTTGTAGAATATCTGTATTGGCATCAGTACAGTAGTTTTAAATTATTTAATTTTACTTTATTTATTTATTTTTCCTTTTTAATTTAACTTGATCATGGCTGTGAACATGTTGGTTTTACAGTGCCATCAATGAAAATGCTGTAAATTATAATATTCTCTCTCAAATTCTTCTTATCTTGACTCTATAGCTCACTGCATTTTTGACTGATCAAACATAAGGTGAGATTACTGCAACTCTGCATGAAGGCCTATCACTGTGGATGTTTATTCATTAGTAGCACCAGAGAGATCAGGAAAGAGCTTAGTGGAAAAACTTTCTGAATTCATGTTTGCTTACATCCCCAAAACAATTGTTTGATAGCATGGAAGCTGTTAGTATTTAGCATTAAAATATAACACCTTTGCAATTTTAGCATTTGCTGCATAGAATATGCATCATACAGTAATTGTGTAGGGGCAAGACATGCACCTTTAAAAAGGGCCTTGGAAATTTGAATCCTCACTTTTCCCAGTTTTCTGTTTCAAGGGACTGGGTGGGCAGAATAACAGGGGGACATGGGGGTTGAGTTAGAGTCCAAGCATGCTTTTCACAGTTACAGTTGTCATGGAGCTCCTGGTCAGCAAGTTCCTTTTGAATAGTGAATATCATATAAGAGAATTTTTCAAAAAATGACTTTGGAATCAAACACTAGTCTGTCTGTCTCCCTCCCCATAAGTATGAGAGCATTTCCCCCCCCCCCCCAAAAAAAAAGCATAAACAATAAGATGGCTAATTATGGGACATATTTTGCATTGCACTGATCACCTCACTAGAACTAATACTGTTTATATACTAACAATTGGAAGTATTCTTATAGACTGATCCAGACAGTCAAGTGATGGTCTGATTTCAGTCAGCCATAACTGGGGTCTATCACCTACATAATCTTTCAATTTCTTTTGTTATCTTCATTGTGGATGGTTGTACAATAAACTGTATCTTGATCTGAGCAATTTCACTTAATATGAGGGTTTGAAATTTAGACAAATGACGACGATTTAAGGCTGATGGACCCCACTAATGGCTGCCTACAGTCACTAAACACAAAGGCTGATTTAGTTCGTCTATATGCTTATTGATATTAATTAAGGAAGCGGTCAATCTGATCTCTCTCCCCTCCTCCTTCCTCAAGACAAGAAAAGTAAAAACACTTAGATCCCTGTCACTCGCTAGTGATGCACATTTTGTGTTGTGCTGGTCACCTCACTGTATTTAAACTAGTGAACTAACCAAAAAAGTACACATTTATTTTGCACACTACTAACTTCCATTCTTATGCTGTACAGTAGCTGTACCACAAAACCTCTTCCAAACTCCCTTTTAACTATGTGTTATAGTAAACATACCTTTTCAAGTGATGGGTCATAGTCAGAGGGGCGGTCCCTTCTCCTTAAATGTAAGTTGTTTTTTTCAAATTGGATGACATTGTTTTCAATGGTTTCAAACATCAGAAAAGATGCCTTGTACAGGCACCTTAAATATTGTTCAACGAAAATATCAGACATACACTTGTAGAATGTTAGTGATTGGTTCGTGGTAATCTTTACTGAATCTTTTTGTGAGTAAACTCTAAATAATAAATGAATATCAAAGTTATCAACAACAGAGCTGTATGTTTGTGTACATGTACATGAGAGAAAAGCTTATAGGTGTGGTAAATTTAAAATATGAAGAAAAAGTAAAGACTGAGCAAAAGCTTATCAACAATTAGCTGTCAAGTTAAATCTTTAAAATGTGATTCAAATCCCTTCAAAAGTGCATAACTTGGCATAGTTTTAATGAAAATAATTTTTTGTCAACATTTGGTGTCTGCTGTACAGTGTTGACGTTCAAAATTATTTAATTTAAATGGTGCTCATTTTTTGTGCGGGTGTATTATCTGTGCATGTTTATACAAGTTTGCACTTGTCGCTAATTAGGAGCATTTTTCCCTTCTTGTTTTTGTTTCTCTGTAACTGTTTAGTTACTGTCTATTTGTCAGTACAAAGATTTGACAACTTACAATTCTGCACAGTGCTGAAAAGTGTTCATTGCATTTTTCATTTTTTTTTATTTTTCTTTCTTTTACTTTTGCTATTTTTCTTGCCTACTAAATGTGAATAGCATGGTACACATGTGCCAATTTATTGCTGTCCAAAATATTAAAAGTGTATCTCAACTCAAAAAATTGAAAAATATGTATTAAACAGCATGAAAAAAGAATTCTGACCATCTGAGTCCCATCTTCATAGGACATTCTTGAGCCAGGATACAAAATATTGAAGTTCAGTCACTCAAATTAAAGCAGTGCATTGTGCAATAATTTGTGATCTTGTTGTACTACTCAAATTGCAACCTTTATATTTCTTTGTTTTTCTTGAGAGTTACTGATCTTTGCACCCTCACTCTCATAAGGTGATGTTATTAATTTGGCCCTCTCTTTGTAACATGCTACAGTATGCTGGCAAACAGGAAGTGTTCAAGGTCATAAAAACATTTTCAATTTTAAAGGGAAACAAAGCAGATATTGAATGTGAGTGGTACAACAAGAAAGTCACAAATTATTGTACAATGGATTGATTTGTTTTAAGTGAATAAATTTCAACTTTTCATTCTTGGCTCAAGAATGTTCTATGAAAATGGAAGTTGAACTGTTAAAACTCATTTTTCGTGATGTTTTTATGTGTATATAAAATTTTAGGCTTGAGCTACACTTTAGTACAACAAGTAAATTTGTACATGTAATCTTGAAAGCAGTTCTTAAAGTCAGACAATTGTTACCTACAATGACAAGAACTTCATTTACTAATTAAAGCAGTGAAAACTGTCATACTGTATGTTAAAGACAGAAGAATTTTGCATTTATATTTTTACCCCCTTGGTAGAAGTATACATACTGTATCATTCAGAGTACTGATTCCTTTTCTTGCAATGAATAGCTTTAACTTTGAATTACCTGAGACAAGGAACCAATGTATAGCAATGTAATACATTCATAAACTCTACAGTATAGGCCTACTGTTTGGCACAGTAATGACATCCTAAGGAATATGATTGATTTCTCTTGTTTATAGTAGAACGGTCCATCTCACTTCATTAGATAATTTAGTATTCACAAGAAATTTTTCATAATTTCTAAAATTGGTTTTTACTCTTTTTTTAACATTAGGTGTCCCATTTTCAGAAAAATTGATTTGCCTTAAATAAAAGTACAAGGTAAATTGTGGGAGTATTTACTTAAAGGAAAAGTTGAATGTTTACTCCTGTCAAGAGAAAATTCAGTGGCATTCTGGGGACAGTCAGTGGCATTTAATGTGTTAAAAATGTGTGGGTGGGGAATGAAATTTTATAACTTCCTTTCAGAGATGTCATCACACCTGCATGAATCTTTAGTGACTACTTTTTGGTAAATGTGTGCCAGATTTGGTTGATAGTTGGTTTTAAAGTTTCCCAGAGGCATTCTTTTTAGAGTTAGTCATTTGATTAACCTATTTTGGAACGGTTATCGCTGTGAACAAACTGCAGAGGCTGCAGTGATACATTGACAGTTCTACCCAAGAGTATCTTTATGTGTAAAAATTTATGAACAAGGATTGAAATGAGGTGAAATGAGGTGGGAGAGGAGGAATAGTATTAGGGGGAACTGTGAGGTGGGAGGTAGGGGTGGGAAACTCAAGGACTGTAAGGTATGGTTAGCAGGGGGGTTAGCAGCATTTGAATTTTTTTTTATTTATTTTATTTTTTTTTAGTTCCATCACAAAATATACCTCCTTTTTTCAGAATTTTTTTGGGGGTTGGCAGCCTGTCCCTCCCTCTTGCTATGTCAATGGAATTTGAATGTTGCTGTTATTCTCTATACATTACCTAAAGTTACTCTTCAGAAAGAACAGTTAGTCCTGTAAGTGACACTGTCTTCAAGGATAAGTACAAATAATTGAATGTTTAAGTTGCTTAAGATATTTTCAAAGGTTACGATCACCTACAAACCATACTTTGCTAGTGAACAGAAGAATTTGTAAGGTTAATTTACACAAGAACTTTAAAAGTGCGACATAAGATGAATATTTAGTCCATCTCACCTATGAGGTGAGTTTAATGCATGGGTCATGCATGCTACTACTGATTAGTGTTATATAAGATGTGACAACTGACTTCCTTTAAATTCAATTTTTTGTGTTTGTTTGTTCCCCTTATTAAGAATCTGAAAAGATACTGCCAATGCTTTGTGCAGAAATTGTTGTTAAAAAAAAGTAGCTTTTGACCTACATGCAGTTTCAAGTGTCATTAGTTCCTGAATATCTTTAAAAAAAAATCTGAAAACTGTGTTCTGGTGAAAGAAAAAACTGTGGGCATAATATGTATCTTGAAAATGCAACCGTATACTTAAATTGCTCTTATCAGTCAGACCATATTCAAAGTAACGACATTCACGAGAAGCTATATCAAAATCCAAGATGTTTCGTTTCTAAATTGGTCAAAGAAATTTCCATCAAATTTGCATGCACAATGAGGTATTTGTCACACAACTGGTATCACAACACCTCTTCAAACGACAAAAATGCAGGCAAACTAGGGGGCCCATTTCCTCTCTGCTAAGGTTTTGGGATCAAATGAATTTGATGAAGTTTGGCCAGATGAATTTGATGCCTCAGAGAAATATATGCCATGGATTTACAAAAATTGCACTTTCAACTAGGTAACACAATATGTTTGTTTGAAAAATTGGATGCTATGACTACTTGATTCTAGTTTCATGAAAATGAAAATAAGTAATGCATCATAAGTAGTGTAAGAATGGAGTGTGAGTCGTACAAGGAAAAGATTCAGCTATTCCCTCCATGTGTGACCAACAAAGCTGTGACATATTCTTGATACATGTGTTCAGTTATAGCCCTAAAATTACTCTTTTTTCTTTTTGTTTGCATTTTTTGTTGTTTTGCTTCTTTTTTTTATTTTGTGCTTGTAAGTAACTTTTTGAAGACCTAGGTGTATGTGACAGTTTGTGGGTGCTCATTGTCTGAAAAGAGCTATTACAGTGAAAATTTTGCCATGTTTGTCTCTACAGTAAGTTCAAATAAAGAAAAAAATTTTAAAGTTGAAGTGTTAACTGTCCCCAACAGCTATTGGCATCAACTGCCGGGAATGTTAAATTGGTATGTTCTTCACTCTTGCAAGTCAAGGGGATTAAGTATCAACTCCCTTATGCACTTACACAAAAACACAAGGTAATACTGAGACTATGAGGGATGACCATGAGCTTGGGGATTCTTAAGCCTGGTTTAAAACAAATAACATTCCTCTTCTGAGAATATGGGGGCGATACGCACTGTTTAACAAAAAATTTCCTTACTGGCTAACGATAGCTCTAATCCTAACCTAGTCCCTAACCCAAACAAAGAACACAATCGATACAATACAATGGCAACAGCCAATCAAGAAACACCTTGTTAAACAGTGCACATCAACCCAAAATATGGGCCATAGGGCACTAACCTGATGGATCAAACCCCGTAGTAGTGATAAGTTCCATATTCAAATATTTAAATCTTCAACAAAATGGGATGTGCAAAATTTCAATATTTATATATTAAAAGAAAACTCTTTACAAACTTACTAAACTTTCGTGCTCCTTTTACCTGTTGCTCCTTGTTCTTTGCTTCTTCTTAATAATCCTTTTCCAGTTTTGTTTCATTTTGCTATTTTCCTGTTAACCCGTTTTTTCACTGTCACAAACATTTTTTTACCAATACTAACAACTGAAACTAATTCTCTTAAACAAAGTTCCTTGCTTTAGTATACATGCTTCCTTAAAATTGCAAAGTTTGTCAAAAGCACTTCAAACATTTAAAAATGCTTAAAAGTGGTCCCCCCCCCCTCTTTTTTTCACAGAAAATTATTCATGTATGTAAAATGGCTGTGAAGAACTGAAATTGCATTAATTATGAAGTGGTAATTATTATTTGTGCTTGTAAGATGTTTATTGTATGAAGTGGTATACTTGAATAGCACTACCAAAAGTTGAAAATGACTTTATATGTATGGAAATACTTTACTTCTTTTTATTTAGAAATAAATAATATTGATTCTATTTACAACAAGAAGATAAATAGCTTCAGGGAACATCAGATGATGTATGGTATAGCTTAAATTAAGTGCACAAAGAATGTCAAATTCTTAATTAAAGATATTTTTCTCACTGGTTAACATTTAGTGCTTTTGCTGAGTTAGATTTTCTACTCTCAATTAACATTCATTTATCATCCTAGTGTACTCTAGGGCTGCTTGTAGCAAAATCAATTTACATGTTTCTTGAAAAACAACAGGTATTAACTGTCAATGTTAAATAGATTGGAGAGAAAGCCTTTGCCTCAAATACATCCATTTATCAAATTAAGTGAGATACACAGTACTCTCAGAGGTGTAATTTTTGTTTTATCTGTTTGTATTTTATTTTTGTTTCTCTTTCATAGGGATATAATGGTTATAAAGGCAGATCTTCCTCCAAAAACCAAAGAGGACCAGGGTTCAATTACCCTTCTCCATCTGGGAGTTTTAAACAACTTTCTCAAGAGAATACAAACAATAATAATTTCATTGATGGAGATGTAAAAAAAAGAAAGTCGGAGAGGAAGACCGATACTCCTGTACCTCGGGAATTGAGGTATTCATCACAGTCAGTCAACTCAGGGGGATTTGTCAATGATGGCAGAAAGGAAGCATTTTCAGAATCTAACCCCAAGCTAGAACAAAGTGAGAGAGATATTGACAGGAGAGATGAAGCAGGTCATATTCAAGATGATTCAGCAGAGGTTGAGGAGGAAGAAATCATTGAGTCTGTTCCAATACCGGGAGGAGGTGAAGATGAGGATGAAGAAGCCAATAAGAATAAAAAGGATGAAGATAAAGAAATCCAATTAGAGGATCAGCTGAAAGAGGAAGGGGATGAGGTTATCATTGAAGATGTTCCCATCTTAGGGGAAGGGGTGTCAGGGGTTCAAGAGGATGCAGGGGAGCATTTGACATTTGCCGTTGACTATGGGAACGTAACCGTGACAGATAGTCAACAGCCATGGGAGCATTTACCACCAGATAATGCACAAGATAGTTTGGCTGCAAATGATACCTCTGAGATAAAGGCAGACTCACCATAAGACAAGTAGGTTGGGGTTTGAGGGGAGGGGGCAATGTGAAACCTTGCTTCTTCATAAAATTTTAAACAGCTGTATCCAAAGAAACATCCGCTTTAAAATCAGATTTAAGTTCCTCTAGAACAGTTAACAAGATGCTTGATGTTTTATGTTTCATTTTTGGGTTACCTGAAATACTACATTTGTTAGATTTGAGTTGAGTTGCAGTCAAGTGAAACTGTTTGTGTAATAAAGTACAACTTATGTGCCATTTGTCTAGTAAAATGTTGCCATGTAAAAAAAAAAATTACAATTTTTTTTTCTATCAGTTTTGTTTACAAACTTGTCTTATTATTTATTTGTAAAAAACAAGGAATCCTTGATAATGCCATTCATTTCATTGTACTATGAAAACTTTTTGGTGGGGATGGGATGGTATGGGGGATGGGTGGTGCCACAAGAGAGTTGGCATGGGTTGCAACTTGTTTATAAAACTAACTTTTTCATATCACATATGATAATGTGTGCAAGATTAAAAAGCATCTTAAATTTATTCCTGCTAGAGTATTCAAATAAGAGACTGAATATGGGATTTGCCCAGACTTTTTTCCCATCCCTAGGTCAGGGTCCTGCACCATTTTGTAACTCTAGATCATCTTCAATTGGTTGATATATCCGTGAACCCACCTTTTACCATTAACTGCAAAAAGAATGAAGGTTCCATTTATACTTAATTTCTCTGTACTAAATAATTTACAACACTAACAAACATTTGGTACTGGAACCAATGCTCTTTGGGTTGAGAGTACAGATGCAGAGATACATTCAATTGTTTTTTGTTTTTTTTTGTTGTTGTTTTTGTTTTTACTTGGGTAGGGGAGAGGGGGGCTGAACCCATGGCCCAACAGTTGAGATAAAAGAAAAAATGCCACCTGGGATTATACCCTCTGAAGTTTATATTATTCATTAGGCCTACAACTTTGATATTTGTGCACAGAACTGATGATGAACATGTTGATTCAATGGTTGTCAGCTTTGCGGCCAGATGTTTAGACACCTGTACCCAGGGTTCTGGGAGCAGCCGCTACCCCTACCCCCTTCATGAATGTCTTCCTTTATCATGCTATATTGTGTGTACTGTATACAATGGATACAAAATACAACAAGGAAGAGCTGTTCTTGTTGATGAAGAGCTATTTGTAGAGTACAAGCTCATTGAGACTGTAAAAATACAATTTACATTAAAATCTGCAAGTATCAAAAATGTTTGCAGTTATCTGCAGACTGCAGCAGAGAAAAATGTATCTCATAATAACTTTATGCTATATATGGTACCATTACAAAAAATGCTCTCTCCAGCTTCCATACAACAACAGACAGGAAATATATATATTTCTCATCATGTTGGTATATTTCTGGTGTTACTCATTATGCTGCTTTATGTTTGAATATTCATAATAAGATTAAGGAGGAGGGCCTTTACAATAAGTGAGTTCATTGATTCATTTAAGTGGCTAAACAAATGTGCACATCCTCCAAATCGTTGAGACAAACCAGTCCAGCACTTTCAACACCTATTCCCAAATTTGAGTTTAACATGACACTAGAAATGAATTGCAAGTTTTAGCCATCTCCAGTTGACCACTCTTAATCCAGAATCTATCAGAGAACTTCCTGTTCAGGTGTCTAGAGATAAGCTTCACCCGGGAAAAAGCCTTTTCCTCTGGTAATAATGGCTAAAATGTCCTATTCAATTCTAGCAGCATGCATGAAAACTTTGTGACATCATTCTGTCTTTAATAGACCAACCATAACATAATGAAGAATCATAGTGTGGTTCTCTGCAGTGGCCTGTGATTTATTTCCCTTTTCTGTGTTGAAATATGCTATTTAATCCATCACAAAGTAGTACTGAGTCCCTATTTTTGTTCCGATTGTTTATTCAGATTAATATGCTTAGTGTTGTATGCACATACTGCACGAAAAATAGCACAGTTCACTATGTGCTGAGCTTGGTTTTTGTATCCCACTCTGTGCCCACAATTCCATGCGGCAACAAATTACTGAACTGGCATTTTGAAAACAGTGATTTTACCTTCTCTGTTTAACCCTTCCCCATCCTGGGGGTGTATTCAGTACACATCATCATACAAATACAGAGTATCAGTGCAGGTCGACAACCGAAATCTTTCTTTGTCTAACTTTTCGGACAAAGCTAGCCCTCGAAAGAGTGTTTTTCAACGTTTTACAAATGTTTAGCACTAATTCAAAAACAAAATTGATGCTGCTTTTATTTGGGAGTTTCCCTTTTGTTCTCTCTAAGTCATATACCTTGATAACAGTACACAGAATTTTTGTGTGTACTTACCCTTTGTACAGAACATTTATGCTGCTATTCAGTTGAATATTCATTATAAGACTAAGAAGAGAGTTTTTATAAATAGAAACAATGACATTCCTTCTCTTCGTAATCCTTCACCTTCGTGGCGATGCATTCACTACACACTATCTTACCACTCCATAGTATGGTGCAGGTAGACAATCAAAATCTTCCTTTGTTAAAGTTTTTCGTCAGAACAAGCCGTCTAAAAGTGTATGTTTTAAGTGTTTGACAAATGTTAAGCATTACTTTAAAAAACATTGAAGCTGCTTTTATACTGGTCTTTTTTCTTCATTCATACATCGTTATACAATATACAGGATTTTGTGTACATATCTTTGTACAGGACATATTTATAACCGTTCTGTTTCTACGTTGAAACGTTTTTTTTTTTTTTTTTTTTTACCTGTAGTTTTCCCCACCGTAAATATAATATCGTGAACCGTCCAGAAGCTCAGTTATTGCATTATCTAGTTTTGAATAATTATGTTTATTTTGTTTTTTTATTTTTTAAACTTTACTCCAGTTCTGTAACATTCCTGTAACTGCAAGACTATTGGTTAAAGTATACATCGAGAAATATAAGGACTTTGGGGAGAGTCGCTACGAAGAATTCTTTATCTTAGTCAAATCGAGTGATTTTTCTTAAATTTTTTCACTCGATGTTATTTATGGGGATTCGCTCAAAAATTTGTTGCACCTCTGCCGAAAGATGTAAAAACAGCGTTCTTCCATGTATTCATTAATTCCTTCATGCACCCAGCTTTTGTATTGCCTTTCCAAAGAGAAAAACATTGTAAATATGTGACAGTCTAGAAATATTTAAATAAACAGTTAATATCGCTAAACCGAATATTCCATTGTGAGATTTGTCATGTTTGAAAGCCGGAAACAGTGTCCGTCAGAGGGTTCTGGGGGTTAGAACGGCGTTTTGGGGGTCACTGGCGTTTGGGGGGTTAGAACCCCCCCCCCCCCCTCCGTGACCCAACCCTGAAATGCAAAAAACACCTATAATAGCAATTTTTTCTCTCTATCCTAAGACTTTTCCTTCATATCCTGCCCCAACCCCCCATGACACCAAAACCCTCTCCATGACACAATCCTGGCTATGCGCCTGCATGTAACCCACCCACCTGACCCCCTACATTACAATCTGAAACATTCAGTGCCTCGCCTCACTTTTCTACAGACGAATCCGGGCAGAAAGTGATGGCTGATTTCAGTCGGCCATAACTTTCAATTTCCTTGCTTACCTGTATCAATAATGGTTGTGCACTGAATTGTATCTTGATTACCTCGATTTCACTGAAAATGTTTGAAATCCATGTAGACCATAAATGAAGTCGATTTTAGGCCGATGGACCCCACTAATGGCTGCCTACAGTCACTAAACACTAGCGCTGATCGGATTCGTTTATATTTATGGGAACATGCGATCACTAATTGGACTGTCTGGACAGAGGGAGTATACGCAAAGGAATGCTCTTTGGACCTTTTAAAACTGATAATGTTGGAATTGTAGCTAACGGATGATGTAGTAAAATTTGGCCAGTAATATATAATGTATAGTGATTCGTTAACCGATAATGAATACCGATAACATACATTCGCAAGAGGTATAGGTCACACCAGAGAAAGTGTTTCAAACTGAGGTTCACCTTAACTTGATTTCTTGCTTCCAACAATTTAAGAACGTGAGGGCTTAAGCACGATTCCGTCTTGCCGAAATCCGGCTCCTTTGTCGAGAGCTGCAAATGGTCCAGGTGCGTCACTTGAAGCAGTGGCCTAGCCAGGATGGGATTTGGGGGGAGGGCCTAGGTAACAAGTGGGGGCCTGGTACCTCCGAGGGTCAGGCACGGCAAGACTATGTAAGCGGAGCGCCACCATCGGTTGGTGCGGAGCGTACACGAAAATTTTGGGCTTTAAAACCCCTCCAGATGGCCGGAAACGGCACTTCCCATGTGTTTTAAGCTGGATGTGCCAGCCTTGAAATACGAATCTCATGTCTGCGACTTCTCAAATAATGAGAATAAAAAGTCAATCTATGAAAAATGGTAATACATATACTCTTTCGGGACCCCAAAACTAGGCACTTCTGATCTGTGGCCTGGGGGATGAGACTAAAGGGAACCGTTATCTCCCTTTCCCTTGGGAAAAATTGTAAACTTCAGAAGGACGTAGATTGCAAATGCGGCAATATCTGAATCTAAGCGAGGTTGGCGCGGAGCGTACAAGAAAATTTTGGGCTCTAAAACCCCTCCAGACGGCCGGAAACGGCACTTCCCACGTGTTTTAAACTGGATGTACCCAGCGGCAAAGGTGGCAATATTTGAATGATTTCAGCTTACCTAAGGCAGTACCTTACCCTTTAACAGGAAAACCAAAAGTAGTTGTGCACCCCTCTGAGAAACTTTCTTTGCGTTAGATTTCCTAGATGCAAAATGGTGCTTTGTTTGGCAAACATTTGAACTGATTATAGGCCTAAGTTTTAGTATTTTCCGTTTTTGGGAAGCATGAAAAATATCAAAATATTTTTGGTTTTTCTAGAGATTTTTCAATAGACATACTGCCAAAGAAACAATGTGCAAAATGGTGCAGTATTTGTTCATTGGTACATTACGCAGTCAAAATTAAAATACTAAGAACAAATCTCTCAAAATAATTGAACCGCAAAGCAGAAGTATGGATCATTTGGAAAAACACATGAAATCCGGACCTTGTGGACATTTTATAAATCCCCCGGACGCCAGTGCCACCTAGTAAAAAGAGGACTTGTCCAAAAAAGGCGTCCTGCAGTGGTACTTGTCATGGGCAGGAATGAGGCACGACATGACTACTTGTTAAGGATGGAAGGGAAGAATTATCCGAAGGAAGTACCTTACCCTTACCTGCTTATGGCATATTTTGTGTATGATAAAGTACAGGAATGGTCGTGTAAGAGTGGCCTCCAGTGTATGATTGCCTTATTTTCAGTAAATCAATCAGCCATCCGAAAGGCAGAAAGGGTCTTAACCTAACAAAGTCACATTAAAGTTTGTCGTCGAGACTTTTGTTTCATCTTCGAGGTGAAATGCAATAAACGACAGTGTAGATCACGAACGGTATCTAATTTAGTGAAGGAGGAATTTTGAAGTTATTACGTGATTTCATACGTGAGCACAAAATTTGTTTTACACACATGATCCATGTTTTTTTTGTAATTTTTACACATTTTATTTATTTACTGTTTTGAAGGAAATACTTCAAAGTTTATATCCGTTCAAACATTTTATTTTTTTTCAATTTCTTTATCAGGACGCAAAAAATCGGGGGGGGGGGGGCCTGAAGAAAATCTGGGGGGACCTAGCCCCCCCCCCCCCCGTGGCTACGCCACTGACTTGAAGACATTAGGTGTACACAATCGTAACCCCTCCTTTTAGGTGTGATGTTTAACCTGCGGCAATGTGAGCGGCGTATGATTCGTACCCCTGTTAAATTTTAATTTAAAATTTACTAATTGTTGGAAAGGTTTTAATTATGTATTCTTCGGTGAGGTGACTGAGTCTGTGGAATACGTTATTACTAATGCAAACAATATAGGTGCAGGGGTGATTCACCGACTGCGGGTACGGTTAACGAGTTCCGGTTACACCTCTTATACTAAAATTCGAGATATTTTTTTGCCAAAGTTTCACAGAACAGGAAGCTCGCCCTCTATAGTTTTGTGTAAAGGACGTAGCATTACAAGTTAGACTGACATAAATTTCATATGACTTTGCACGCCGGAACTCAACGCGATCGTCGCTACGACTGTAATTGGCAATGTTAACACCAGTTTTAAGTCGCTTCGACTTAAGTCGGGGAGAACCAACATGTTACTGGTTCTTCCCGGTTTAAGTCGGCCCGACTTTAAACCGGTTTTGCAAATACCAATCGCAGGACTTCGTAAACTCACGCACACTGCACGACAGGTGGAGATCATGGCGACGTGGATCATGGGGGGATGGGGGATATACCCTCCTATGAAATTAGATGGGGGGGATACTGTACACCTTTACTCCCCCCCCCCTTCCTCCCATGGAAACAAACCTTCGGATTTGGAAACAATGTAAAAAGTTTTGTCTGCTATCATAAACTTCTTTAATAGAACGGAAAACTAAAAGATTAAAAATTCCTCGCTATAAAATTGTAACATAAAACCGTTTCTCTAAAAATAGAAGGGAACGTATGAATGTGGCTTGATAGTTCTGTACACCCTCCAGTGGAGTAACTGAAACATGAACATATCACAGATAAGCAACAATATCCTCAATCGCCTATCACCTTCGAAAGTGATCATCCATAAGTATATTTCCCTGCTTGAAATAGAAGGTAAATACATACATACATACATACATACATACATACATACATACATACATACATACATACATACATACATACATACATACATGCATACATGCATACATACATACATACATACATACATACATACATACATACATTTCTTACATACATTTCTTACATACATTTCTTACATACATATTCTGATAAGGTGACTTTTACATGCAGTGAAAGAATATATAATATTTAAGTGCCATCAAATTGCAAAATACTTCTCGTATAATTGCCCGACGCGCCGCAACCTTTTTTCTGAAAGATTGAATAATGTTACAACTTGGGTTTCTGCTTCTCCAGAGGAGTTTTATTATACCGCAGTTTATACACGGTTCTTACAGTGATGTTTACTTTGAAAATCATTGTCGGTATTTTTATTTCTTTCGTCGTCCAGTTTTATCGACTTTCTCTCAGTCTTATTTAATAAAAAATATTAGAATTATTTAAATCAGAAAATGACTGATGACCATGAAAATTTACTTAATATTTTGGCAATCATTAAGAATACTTTAATTCAGAAACTAACTTCCAGTCACTAATGATTATTAACAATTACTTAATATTTAGGCGTTTATTAAGATAAACAGTGTACACAAAAATGTAAATTGATTCATTACACAAGTATACAGAACCCGAGGAGTGTCTACAAGAAACTACTTGCAATAACTAAAATCACTATGGGAATCTAAAAAGATATACAATATAAAAAGATAGCTACTCAGTGACATTGGCGTAGCTACAGGGAGGCATGGGATTTCCCCCTGCTCTAATAAGGGAAAAATTCGGAAATTTGCCATTTGTGAGATCAGTTAACTAAGTGTGCTTTTCCCAACTCTTCTTTCATGAAATTCCTAGTTCTCTCCAATAAAAGCTCCATTTTGTAATTATTCGTTTCAAATATGCAGAACTTTCCGCGCGCTTTGCGCGCAAAAATTGTTGATTAATGCTTGCAGTCGTGTTCCCTCATAAGTAAGGTTGGTAGACTTTCCCGAACTCTGGGAATTACAAAATCACCAAATCAATATTAAGTGATACCGGCAATTATGCAACGCTATTTTCATGAATTTCTGTCATTAAATTCCAAATAATCCCTAATATAAACTCAAGACTGTGGAAATGCCGTCGTGCAGCCTCAAGGTGTAGGTCGTACGTAGATAATACTATGTAGCAACAACGATGTGTGGCATTATAAGTAACCCTGAATTCAAAATCTTCTCCAATACAAGCTCGACATTTTTAAAACTTTACTGGATAAGGTCAGTAGTTTCGACGCGCTTCGCGCGCCGCAAGTCACGTCCTAAAAAAAGGGGCATTCACACCTAAATAAAAACTCGAAAAATTTTTGGGTGTTTGCGCCCACTCCCCCCCCCCTCCCCCCCCCCCCGGAAAAAAGTCTAACTACGCCACTGCTCAATTATTTTCTTAACTTTTACTTTTCTTTACTTTTTGCGATAGTCCTTTCTACCTTTTTTTTATGAAATACGCTTCTGACAGTTGACATGATTTTACGTTACATAACCCGGTGATTTCAGACGTATTTTTGGCCGAAATTTTTTTTGTATGCTCCGTGTCAACTGATGGTGGCGCTCCGGTTAGAGAGTGACACCGACTATATCCCCCTTTGAAAGACGGATCGTCGCTCATGTTCCGACGATCAAGTTGAGTTGTTGGTGGTGCAAAGTCGTGTAAGTGTGCGGCTATAGCTTAAAGCTAATTTTGTTACAAATTAGTAAGTACATTAAAATAAATGCCGAATCTATCAGTTTTCACGTGCAAAAGTATGCGTGCGTGCCGTGCCTGGACGATACGATATCTACAAAACATTTGTAAGTGCAACAAATACTTTTTCTAAAGTCCTCCCGACCCTCTGGCAAAGGACGGCGTTCGGCGAAACCAAACTTCTACTGCTTCCTGAATAAGCTATTTCGGCCACCGAAGGACAATACGTGCAACAAATACTTTTTCTAAAGTCCTTCATATCCTCTGGCAAACGGCCGTTCTGAGAAACCAAAACCTTCACTGCTTTCCCAAGAAGCTATTACGTCCACTGACGGAGAATACGTGACCAACCTCACTGTCCTCAGACCATTTACATTTTACAACATTGGTTTGTTATGTATGGTTTCGTTCTAGTCTGGATAAAAAGAACAGATAATACACGTGACCTTAGCAGAAAATGCCGAGAAGCGACACGGACAATACGTACAACAAATAAAGATGGAGCAATAATATTCCTTACGTTCTGAAACTACCAGTGTTCAGTGGATATAACTTTTATATTTTAAATATCAAATATTCCGGTTCTATAAAATATATTACTGCATTGTAACTTTGGAATGCGATCAAACTAATAGATGGTTGTAATCAATAATGAAAGCTTGCACATTTTGCAATCAAATTGCAGTGAAACATTGTGCGAAGGTATAACGTAAAAAATTAAACACTCGATAAATAACTGTTTTACCTAAAAGAAACTTAATATTCATGAATACTAAATATTCTTCGCGCCAAAATGTATACGTGTACCTGTGGATACGTGTACAGGCGAAAGACGCGTTTTACGTACAGTAACGCACTGTAACACGATTGAAGCAATCAACACTAATTAGTAATTCACGTGCTGATGCTCACTGCCTACAGTAAATTACTGTAGAAAAACGACTACCGTATCTTACTGTAAATTACTGTGAACGATAAAGAAATTGTTGGGTTATTTGGTTCGGTTTTTTCGGTGGGGTTGTTTAAAGGCCTAATCCGCTCACCCAGAGCTATTCCAATTCTCTTAACTTACCTACGTGACGGGGCCTCCCACAGATGTCTAAAATTCATCCTCATCCGGACACAATCTCAGTTTATTAATTCAAGGGTGTACAAGACCCCAGTGTGTAATCAGTGATCACAACGCTCTCTGTGCAGTACATACTATCTAAACGTGAACTTCGGTACTCTGCTTTTTAAACTTGCTGCCAATTTAAGAGCTTTGCCAATTGAGAATTTCTGTTTACTGCTGCAAAAATTGCAGTGGAGTGAGAAAATTGGTGCCTTGTCGTGTACGGAAATTGATCTCCCGTGGCCAAGAACGTGTTTCCATCGGCTGTGCACATCAATGTCAATTAACACGGTTTTTAAGTGGTGAGGTCATGAACAATACCGAAGTAAACCATTGTGACAACCGTGATAAGAAGGAAAGTGACTTGGAATTCACATTGTCAATCTTTTTCCTCTATTTTATCTATTTATTTATTTTTTTTTTTCATTTTCCTTCTTCTTTCCTTTCTTTAACGAATGAAGTATTACTTTTAGTTTCCATTACTTTTTGTTCCGAAGATAAACAACTATACAACGAGCTATTAATTATCAGTGTGGTTTTGTTGTATTGACGACGAGGCTGTAGAATCAACCGCTGTGTGAAAACAGGGTCCATTTAATAACCCAAGTTAGCGGACTTTAATGTTCGTATTGTATATCGTTAAATAGGAACCAGGTGAAATTGATTTAGGTTTCTTAACCTTATTAGAATATTGCCTTGCTCCTCACCTTGAATTCATACGAGTATTCTCCGACAATGTTTTTGAGTCACGTTATGTTAGGCAATGGCGGCTTCTTCAAAGAGTAATTATTGAAAGTTAATTAGTAAATTGAGAGTGTTTCTTAGTACAACCGGCCTTTATCATTGTTTTCGTGATAACCAACAAAAAAGGGAATCACATACGTTACACAACGTGACGTTATTCCGCTTACAGAACTTTGAATTTGACCTACAAGATAATGCAACTCGTGAGACTTTTTTTTCCTCTTTCGGGTATTGGAAGTTCAATAACATTTCATTTGTGCAGAACAAAAGTAGCGACGAAATTTTGGGCAAGTTTCTGCTTTTCCTTTCCATTAAAACAAAAATGGAGTCATTATGAAAAGGATGAAGGTAGCAGGGCCACGAGGCTTTAGCTAAACCGTTCATGTACACAGATATGACAACTTCCCTGAGCAATTATGAGCTATATCATATGTTGCACCTTATGCAGTCACTGGCGGCGGAAGCGGGGGGGGGGGCTAAATTTCTTAGCGAGGGGACGTTCCCCCCCCTCCTAAAACTCTTAGCGAGGGGACGTCCCCCAAAAAAATCAGAGAAGAAGTAAAAGAAACTTGGGAGCTTTGAACTAATTCAAAGTTGAGACTGTAGTTAACCCACTATACCGAACAGAGATGCCGAAATTGACTTAGCCTATGTCCTGCCATTGTTTGGCTGGTTCTTGTCACGGTCCCCTGCGACCATGCTCTATGCCTGTGACCTAGTATTTAATAAAGTGGTAAAAAGTCATACTCATAATTAAATAAGCCTAGTTTAATTGTACTGGCTATGGTTCAGTCAGCAAAAGAGAGAAGGACTGCATTCACAAGCAGTGTTCATAAGACGGCTATCACAGCAGTTTCCATTTATGAGATTCTACTGTGATCGTTCCCATAGGCGTAAATCGCGCCGGGGAGGGGGTAATGCGATATATCCCCCCGATATTTGACTTGAGAATGACCTATGTAATCACCCCTCCCCCATGATCTGGAGGTGCATTATTTTGAAGAAATAATAATAAACAGCCTAAACGTTGGAACAAACAACGATCTAGATTCTAGACTATGCTATTGTAATAAAAGGTCACAAACAGTCGAAACCTACAGAAACCTGCGACCTAACTCTGAAATGTGGTTGCCAAGAACCTAGTTTTTTTTAACAGATTGGAATCCGGAATCCGCCAAAAATGAGGGAAACGTATCATCTATGGGAAAATCGCCGAATGGTAGCTCCGTTCGCATGACGTGTGCGTACGTACATGACCGTCCGGTTGGAACTTTTGAAGAGTAAGCTACCTCGGTATTATGCAATAAGCAATTGAGTAGGCAAACAATTCTGTGATCCACAACCGGGATAAGGGCTATGGGTACATTCAATTAAAACGGAGTTATTGGTTAAGGCGTAACCTCCCCCCCCCCCCCCCAACAAACCAAAACTTTACCAAACCCTTCCAGTCCAAAACCTAATTCTAAATCTTTCTAATTGTGCTCTAGATTTTTTCCTCTGCATTGTGTACATACAGTTCGTGTTCACTCCATTATCACGAAATGTAGGAGTAAATTTTACAACAATTTATTCAAAGAGAAGACTCTTTGTCAGAATCTTTCAAATCAAAATGGATTAAAAGGAAAACGCTTATAATCATCTGATTAATTCATCTTTTCATACCGTCATTGATCTTAAATCGACCTTCACATCGGATGCCAAATAATAAAGCTTGCCTTAAGACATGTTATGACTGATACGGTAACACTTCACGATTATGAATTGCCTATAGCATTGAATTTTTGTTGTAATACAGACTCCACCACGTCGCAAAAGAAAAGTATAAAAGTAATCTCCATTAGGTTAATGAATCGAGCAAATGACTTCTTCGCCTATTTATTAAAAAGACATTAAAATCGACAAATGCTAATAAACCAAACATGCAAAGAACATTTTTACATCCAACATTATCATTTGAATGTGAATGCATGTGCATATTTTGAAAAGACACCAGTTTAATGTACGGTAAGTAATTTGCCATTAAACATTATCGCTTCGTCAATCGCCCCTAAAAGTGATTCTGCTATGAACGAATTTAAATTGACAACTTCCGAGTTTTCATTATGAATTTCTTGGTTTTGTAATGTACAGAATTCAAGCAGAAACTTAGCAAATGCTATCAAATTTTCTTTTAGAATTTTCATAGCAGATCGGAGCTTGTCTACTCATCGCCAATAAAACCGCTTTTTCTCGAGTGGTTTATTATTTTCACGTAGGAGTTTAAGTGCTCTGCGGGCTTCTCAGAATTTGACATAAAAATCTGCCCCGGTTTTGAGCTTGCATGTGAACACCCGTTCCGATCCCTCTTTGTTCTATATACTTCTAACGTCGTACTCTCTTTACTTGACAGTTAAATGCTTTTATATACGAAATTTCCCATCTAAACCTATTTTAATGCATTTAAAGATCAGTTAAGAGGATGGAGTTGGATGGAGTTTTCAATGATTTTCAACCACAAAGTAGCGAAATAGCATACACAAATACGAGACCCTATTTCCCTGTTTTACTGCTGTGTTTTAATTGATGCGTTCAAAGTTAAATGAGCTACTTGGCTACTACTTGTGAATCAGCACAACCTCATGTTCTGTATATAATTAAATCTCAATGAAAGGGGAAATAAAAAAGAAAGTAGTTTCAAGTGTGGTCTATTGTCCAAAGTGTTGAAAAATAGATGAAGAAATTAGGAATAAAACAAAAAGAAACAGATAATGGTGAGAGAATTAAGCATGTCGTTTAGATTCGCGCATTACATTCTTTCCGAATCTTCCATTGCTTTTTTATACACTCTATAAATAAAAAAGAGGGGAATTACACTAGTTAGAAGGGTGAAAGTTCCCTCCAAAAGAGTGGAATTTACTGCAAAAGAGTGAAATTTACTTCGCAAAGGAGTTCAGTTCTTTCTTGATGGAGTGCCTGCAAGAGTGATCCCTGCAGGCACTCCTTAAAGGGTAAAATTGCGTTTGTTTTACAAGGAAACTTCATCCTTTAAAACCAATATTTATTGACAAAGAGTGATAAATAATTACAAATAAGGCAGTATGGTTCCCTTATTTTCAAGAAATAAGTTTCCCTCAGGTAGAAATTCAGTTGTTTGCTGCTCAAGAATAATTTGTTCACCCCCAAATTCCATCATTTCAAAAGATGCAACGTCCATAACTCTTCGTATTTTGAGGAGATGAAGCTATTTCCTGGAGTTAATTGTTGAGACTGAATTATTTGAAAATGACGAGAGCTGTTTACTTTCAGTGCTATGTTGGAACATTTTAAACGCAATATTTTCCTTTAAAGCGGAGTGAATTTTCACTCTTCTTGGGCAGGTGTTTGGGGTGAATTTCACTTTTTTGAAAGAGTTTCATTCTTGGAGAAAACTAACATTTTAATGGATTGATTTCACACTTTCCCTCTGATTATTTCACTCCGATTTGGTAAGTTAGTTAGTTTGTTAGTTAGTCAGTCAGTCAGTCAGGCAGTCGGTCGGTCGGTCGGTCGGTGGGTCGGTCAGCAAGCTAGCTAATCAGATGGGGTTTTACGACTCAGGCCGAAGGAACCCCCACACATACTGGTGTGCTCCCCCCCCCCCACATCAATTAATTTGGCTACAATGACTGGCCTGCCAGCAGGGACAGTAAATAAAATCTAGTCAAATAGAACACGGACCGGAATCTTGTCAAATATTTGCAAAGATTCGTTTCAAAATTGACTAGAAATAGTTCAAAAATGAAATTATTCGTTTCATTAATGAGTCGAATCTAGTCAAAGATAGGACCCCAATTGATTAGCTTCTATTCAAATTTGACAAAATATTTTTTAGGGTGCAGTGTATTGGTTTCGGGCACATTTTGACATCACATATCTTTCAGATCAGTCTATAAAACATCAAGTTTAATTTCTTCTTATTAATAACAAAAAATAATAATAATTTTCCTCTTCCAAAAAGTACAATGATGAGCAACCTTGGATCTTCCTTCGAGTATTGAATTACTAGATCCCACAAAAAACACTCCCCACCTAAATGCTCCCACGCTTAATCTTACCCTGTGAAAGTCACTAATTTTGACAGACAGCTCTACAAAGTTAGGTTACTTAGACAAATGGCGTTTTACAGCTCAGTTCCCAACGAACTGATTTAAAGGGAAATACTGCTTTTGTTTTGCAAGAAAATTCATCCTTTTAAAACTAATATTTATTGACACAGTGTGATAGATTATCAAAAATAAGGCAGTGTTGTAGCCCTTTTCAGGGAATAGGTTTCCCACAGATAGAAATGCAGTTGTTTGTTGCTCAAGAATAATTTGTTCACCCAAACTTTCAACATTCCAAATGATGCAAAGTCCATAGCTCTTCTTGTACATAGTTTTGTGAAGAGATGTAGCTATTGCTGGGGTTTATGATTAAGACTGAATTGTTGGATGAAGCCATTTTCTTTGTACTCTTTTTGGAGCATTTTAAACACAAAATTTCCCTTTAAGTCGGTCTCGTAAAAGCCTTGATTCCAGTTGTGGTTCACTGGCTTGTATACTCCATTGCTTACGCTGATCACTAAGCACAACAGCACGGTAGGTTCCGTTTTTAAAGTCTTCTGTATGACCCGACCAGGACTTGAAATCCAGACCTCCCGACTGCAACTTTCTTTGCCAAACTGAAGGTGTTAAACAGCTGTACAATATAATGTTGTAATCGATTGTAAAACAAGCCCTCTGAACCCAAACATGGAATACTTGATGTTAGATCTGTAAAAAGTGAGACTCCAGGTAATTTCTCCTGAAATTGCTCAAATAGTACAAATTGCACCCAAGGACTTAATTTTCCAAAATCTCCTCCAGGGCGGCAGTCCGAAACATTATCCAGCCTCCTAGTGGCGATCTGCTCCCTGCGACTTTGATCACAGGTGTACAACCAATTAACCATTTCACACAGAGCAAGGTCACTAGGAATGTTCTTATATTATGTCATCTGAATAAGCGAGTTTGGTATTCGTTTTAGTGCCTGTGCACATGCGCACATCCTCCAAATCGTCGGGATAAACAAACCACTCTAGCACCTACAACAGACGTATTATGAAATTTGAATTACATGAACATTTCGTGAAATCATTCTTTCTAAAAGGTAGTGTGACATAAAAATGACAAAATTGGGTATTGGATGTAAAAAGCATTGAAACCCATGAAAGTAGCCACAATTTCCATCAAAATCCATCAAAAATTGACCATTTTACAAGACAATTTCTGATTTTCACTTAATTATTAATAAATATGAGCTCATTATGCAAATCTTGTGATCTTGTGGGAGGGACATACCATATATGGCTAATGTTATCCTTTGTTTTTACCATCTTCATTTCAAGGACAGTTGTAACATTTGTTTCCTGTGAGGGTTTTATTTGGGAAGTTTAATTTGTGTCCTTGCAAAACATCAATATCAATTACCAAACCGCAAACTATCTGATGAGTAATTAAGAGATTATATAGGGTTAACAAAAGAAATATCAACACTACGGAACACTTCACACCATTATTTTTGAATTAGCAGCAAGTTTCTTCAGAAACGTTCGAACGTTGAAGAGGTATATCTGGAAACCCGTTAAAAACATTGAAATACTTCCAACGGAGTTTTCCTTAGAACATTTCACTCCATAACTACCAAGTAAAGTCACGCCAATTTGCTGACGTGTCACGCTACCTTGAACTTACATCCACAACATTAAGAGGGAACTCAAGTGTGGTTTAGTGCAGTGGATTATTTCTTTTGTCTTTTTGGTGTAAAAATTTGTATTTCAGCCTGCGGTAAAGTGGGCCTATTTTCGTTCGAGTTGGATAAACAGTTAGATAGTGTTGTATTCACGTACTGACGAAAACAAGGGAATGCAGCACACATAGGGCTGAGCTAGATTTTTATATCCCGCTCTGCAGTGGCGTAGGAAGCAATATGAAAGTGGGGGGGGGGGGGGCGGAACAATTTTGGACCATGCACCTCATCCTACCCTATTGAGCAAAGGGTACATTTTTATGCTAAATTTTTCGCTTTTTTACGAGCAAGAACATTTTTTTTAAATCCAAAAAATCTGATTTTTCTTAAGTGTGAACACCACCATGACAGGAACTTAATTTGTGGCGCGCAGAGCTCGCCGAAAAATTGTCCCTTTTACACATTTGTAAATATTGAGCTTCTATTACAGGGAACAGTTTGGATTCAGGGTTTCCTGTAAGGAATTTGAATATTTGGGGGGCCATCGAACAACTTCTGCGTTTCCTATTAGCATGTATCTGAGATAGCATGTCCACTGAAGATAGCTGTTGTTACATAATGTTATCTAAGGAATGCGGATTGGGGCTTCTTGGAGACATTCAAAAAGAGCTCCCGAAACTTTATTGCCTTTTTTAGACAAAATATTTAAAGATTAAAAGCCTATATCGACAAAACTTTTAGGGAAACTACACCGTAGCGGGAAAAATTTGCTACTGACTACTTTATAAGCGACCACTTACTGCATTAAGGGTTGCATTTAGGGCGCGCGAAGCGCGCGTAAAATTTTGCCTTTTTTAAACTAATAATTACAAGTATGGAGCTTTAATTAGGAAGAATTCGGAATTTTATAAAGGTAAATTTGGGAAAACCGCACTGTATTTGACTGGTGTCTCAAATGGCAATATCAGAATTTTCACTTTTTCGAGCCAGGGGGCAAGACCCTCCCACCGCCTGCAGCTACGTCACTGCTCTGCAACATTGAACATTGATAACAATTTGACACTACAATAACTTAAGAATCCATCTACACAGACTACCCAACTGGCAGGGTTGAAAGGTATCTGATGATAGGTGTGTATGATCATTTGAGTACGATATGCCAATGGTTCCCTGTCTGGAATATGTAGTCTTGCTCGAAAGACTATATCTTCAGTTGACGCGGAGCGTACAGAAAATTTTGAAAAATTGCGACCCCCTCAGACAGCCGAAAATGACATGTCTGGGACTTGTAAGCAGTAGCTAAGTTTTCCGATTTTCTTTCAAGTGTTAACACCACTGCAGCGAGGACGTAATTGTTGCTCCTTTTAAACAAATACACGTGAGATATGGAGCTTGTATTGCCGAAAGCTTTGGATTCTCGGTTTTCTGTAAGGAAATGTATAGAGTTAGGGGATTACTGAAAATCTGCACTTTCTTCATATACTGGTGGTATATCTGAGAATGATTGCACGACGACAGAATAGTTGTTACTACACAATGTTATCCATGGCCTACAAACTGACACTCTCCCTTGACATTTCAAAAGTTTCCCAAATTTTGTTGTCCTTTTTAGACAAAATATTTCAAAATCAAGAGTTTTCATTGAAGAAAATTTGGAATTCTATGAAAGACAGTTTACAAAAATAGCAATATAGCTGCCGGTGTCTCTTGATAATGTGGTGTCACATATAGTAAAGATCCGTTTTTATCATTTCCAGAGCTGGGAAAAGTTTACCAAACTGATTTACAACCGAGAACTAATGCATTTTATATTGCATTTTGCGTCGCGAAAAGCCTCGCCGGAAAAAAATTCAGTCATTTTGAGATTTGGAAAAAGGAAAAAGGGGGTTTCTGACTCGGGAAGTGGGGGGCGGAAGCATGCTTCCCTCCATCTTTAACTGGGGGACTTTCGCCCTGCAGCCCCCCCCCCCCCCGCTTCCTACGCCTATGCCGCCCCGTGCCCCACAATTCCGTGCGGTATAACGAATAACCGAACATGGTTATTCTCCTTCCCTATCTAAACGTCTGGACGATCCATAAAGGACGGTGATCATTTTTCTTAGAGAGTGGTGGAATTTGAATGCAAAATCTAGATGCATGATTTCTAAACGCCGTTATGGGAGAGGGATCTTAAGTTAGGACCCTCCGTTGTGAAAAAAAAAAAATTAAGGGAAGAGTATACGGTAAAAATTGTGCTACGTTTGGAGAAACTTTGAACTGCTTATATGTTGAGGAATTCTCATTGTCATTTGTTAAGTATTAAGGAGAATTTGCGATTGACTCATAACATCGAACCAGGTCATACTGATCGGTGTTGTCAGGATAGCTTTTTAAACGTGGAGCTAATCAGAATACACCCTTCTTCTATGTAAGGCTTCATTATATTGGATACTGTCAAGGCAAAATAGGGTCTTTAAGATAAGAATTGGATGTAGAAGGCATGAACCCATCAACGTCATGAAAAATAACAGTCGCGTTCAATTTGCCTTATGTAGGCTACTGTAAACAATTGTTTACGCTACATTATGATTCCAGTCTACTATGGTATAGAGTACATTCACCGACTTAACAAGCACCGCCCCTTTTGACGGGCTACATCTAGTGTAGTACGCACTAAAAGCTGAGAAGCAGCTGACGGCCAATGCGTGACTGTTGCACTATAAAACACTGAAGATTGTTGCCCGGCAGTGGGCCTAGTTTAGTAACTGTGACGTCACGTAAAAGCAGTTTATTAGAATATGATGTCACCGACACTCTACTACAAAAATTGTACTTTGGTGTGAGAGTTTACTGCATTTAAGGTAAGGTGGCAAAGAATTAATGGTAGACTCAGTTCGGTGAGCAGAACTTACGGTTGATTTCGTCCAGTGCACGTGTTCCTTGACATTTCTTTGCATAACTTAAGCAGTTAAAGAGTGACGTAAAAAGTAAAAGCAGAGCAAAACAAAGCATTCCCCAAGTTACTTCGACCCTTTGACGAACAGTCAAACTGACGGTAAAACGCCACTCTCGGACGCCGGAGCCCTCCCCCCCCCCCCCTCCAAAAAAAAAGGATGTCAAATGTGGCATATTGTCAGCATGGAAGTACTACCACAGTAAGCTATTTCTGCATCATGGGTCTGCCATCTTTGGCCTAATTCTTGACTGACTGAAAACACAGAAGCACACCCAAAACTTGAAAAATTTATGAAGTTGAATTTAAGATAATTATGGTCAACTAAATTACACATCTTCTGGTCAAAAATCGGGAAAACGAGGATATATATATGACGAGAGTCTCTAATATCCGCCATGTTCACACTTCTAGCTTCGTGCGTTGATGCATGTGTGAAAATTTAGCTTGTAGAGTGTCCTTTCCAACGCTTGGCGCCCCCCGTCCACCAGTGTCACGGTTGTTTGCATCACTAATCGAAATTAAGTTATGTATACGCCCCCACACTGACGCAGCCAGAGAGTGACTTTGATGGCCCTTATTGCATGTGCAAAACACGGCTACTTTTTCTCTCTGAGAAATAATACGATAATTGACAACTTAATATGAGGCTGTAGGGTCCACTTTGTCATCCTCTTCGATATTACAAGTGACAGGTGATTTTAGAGTTAAAAGGGAGGTCGGGTGAAACTATAGCCTGCGCAGCTGCTTTTTTTTGTTTCTTGTTATCCACAGGTGGATACGCTTAAAGTTGATTTATATCATGTAGCTATTAGCTGAAAGGAAAAGTTTTTCCTCTTTGCGATTTGTTAAGATGGTGATGATCATAGAATATCGTGCTATGATTTTATTTTTAGTTTTCAAATTATGCTGGGGTAAATTAAGGTGATTTTTCAACGACTCACGGATGCATGTGGTCGTTTAAAATTTACATGAACAAAAATTATATTGTTATATTGACTTTTTTATATTCCCTTTTCTGTCTAAATACCATATTTGGAATGATTTCGTAATTTGTAGATACATCAGTTGTACTGGAAGCTTATGGATATTCTTTTCGATTCCCTTCGATTCAAATAGGTATTATAACTTTGTACACTTCGATAAATACTTAAACTGATGAGTCAGGTCGGTAACTCTTTTTCTTGGAATTTAATATTTTTAATTTCGTTAGCGGGTCATGCTTTCTTCGAAAATAATCGATTTTTTGACAAATATTTTGGCTTTGGCCAAAAATAGAAGTTTTCAGACATCGGCTGCTCTGTGAGTTTTCGGTAATTTTCTCAATTCAAGTAGGTGTATTATTTAACTAGATGTTTTATAGAGTGTAAAGTGTAATCAGAACAATCTCAACACATGCCGTTACACTCAAAAAAAAAAATCTAGTCAAATGGGGTACCAACCGGAATCTTGTCAAATATTTGATTTGTTTCAAAATTGACTAGAAGTGGCTCAAAATGAAACTATTCGTTTAATCTGGTCAAAGTTTTTGACAAGATTTCGGTTCGAGCCCCAATTGATTAGATTCTATTTAAATTTGACTATGACGTTTTCAGAGTATGATTATGAGCTATTCAGTTGTTTTTATTAATTTGATAGGAATCAAAGAGCTGTGCCAATTGAGAATGTCTACACTATAAAAACACCGGGGTTAAATTTAACCAGGATCGGTGTTCTGTTTACTCCGACACAATCCTGGTATTTAACGCAATTCCTGGTTAAACTAACTCAATTTCTTGAACACCCATCCTGGTTAAATTTAACACCGGGGTTTTAAGAGTGTATAGACTACTAGTAAATATTTAGTTCTTGGAAACAAATGACTGCATTTGAGCCGTCTGGGATGAGATGGTTAGTCCTTTAAATTTTCACCTTTGCCGCTTATAACATAATTTAAAGTTGGCATATTGTAATTTTATAAACATTCCTTACGATACAAAAATATTTTTATAGGCCTATATACTGATGTATGTTGTCACTTTGTTTTCCTAACAATGTTGACAACGCCTAAATACCTAAATGCAAAATTTGGTTCTTAATGTTCCGAGACCGGCAGATTGTTGCTCAACTAATGCAGTTATGAATAATTTATAAAATATCCCCGATTAAAATGGCATGTAACACCTTTACTTTGGAAATGATCCTTTTTTCATCGCTTCGGGAAACACAAGTTGTTTTGTTTGTGATCAAGCATGTTTTCTTCGTATACAGTATTTTGTATGTATGAAATATCTTTTTGTGGACTGATATATACTAAATTGCAAATGTATGATCGGTGAAGAGCTGTACATCCTGCGGGGTAGTCACCCTGCATATGTTAAAGACGACCGCTTTACTTGTAATAAGCGAAGTACCGCGGGGGGTTGAAGTGCGAAAACGAATCAATGTTTAAAAAAATACGTAACGGAGTTTGAGTGCTTGTTACTAAAATGGCACCTTATAAAATGTTTAATATACCCGCAGTCTAAAATTTCAAGGATATAAATACAAAGCTCGCAAAATTACAATTCAAATAGTCTGACTTACATCTTAAAATTGTAATTCTAAGCAAGCGCATAGCCCATAGGAGGGATGAGAAGGGGTTGTCTCCCCTTCCCCTTGAGCATATTTGTATTTTCCCTTTTTTATGATGTTTTCGATGTCGATAGGATTTCCTCTACTTTTTTGCGGTAAATCGGCAAAGGAAGTGCCATTTATAGCATTTCTGGAGATATTTCCGGCCACGCATTTCTGTTCCTTTTGCACAAACTATGGTGGCTCTACGCTTGTCTGTTTCAACCAAGTTTGGCTCCCTCCTTAACAAATTTCCGGCTACGCGTCTGTTTCGAAGTTGAGGTTTAACATCTAAAAATGGTGAGGTTTATTCGCTCAATTAAAATGACCCATTTCTCTGTTATTTGATAGGTCATTTTGTGCTACTCAAGTAACTTCTTCTTCTTCTTCTTCTTCTTCTTCTTCTTCTTCTTCTTCTTCTTCTTCTTCTTCTTCTTCTTCTTCTTCTTCTTCTTCTTCTTCTTCTTCTTCTTCTTCTTCTTCTTCTTCTTCTTCTTCTTCTTCTTCTTCTTCTTCTTCTTCTTCTTCTTCTTCTTCTTCTTCTTCTTCTTCTTCTTCTTCTTCTTCTTCTTCTTCTTCTTCTTCTTCTTCTTCTTCTTCTTCTTCTTCTTCTTCTTCTTCTTCTTCTTCTTCTTCTTCTTCTTCTTCTTCTTCTTCTTCTTCTTCTTCTTCTTCTTCTTCTTCTTCTTCTTCTTCTTCTTCTTCTTCTTCTTCTTCTTCTTCTTCTTCTTCTTCTTCTTCTTCTTCTTCTTCTTCTTCTTCTTCTTCTTCTTCTTCTTCTTCTTCTTCTTCTTCTTCTTCTTCTTCTTCTTCTTCTTCTTCTTCTTCTTCTTCTTCTTCTTCTTCTTCTTCTTCTTCTTCTTCTTCTTCTTCTTCTTCTTCTTCTTCTTCTTCTTCTTCTTCTTCTTCTTCTTTATGTTTTTGTTTGTTTTTGGAAACCAATATATGCTTACAGCACCAACATGAAACCACGTTTTTATTATTTGACTCCATATTTTATATTCTAAGTGAACAAAAAAAAATATTCAAGATCATGTTAACATTTTAATCTTCAAAAGAAAAGAAGATAAGATGTGTAATGTAAATTGTAAATTTAAGAATAAAATTATTTCAAATGGACTAATTTTACTATATCCTTTTTCAGCAACTGAGTAAGCTGAGAACAGGAATGGTTAAGATTAATTTTGAAACATTTCAAATTAACATATTTTGACTTAAGGTACTTTTAGATGTTTCTTATGACGCACGTTACGTCGATGGATTACTAAAATGACTTCTTTTTATTGGCAAGAATACTTTTTTCTTAAGTCCTCCCTACCCTCTGGCAAAGAACCGTTCCGCGAAAACAAACTTTAAACTTGCTTCCCGAACAAGCTTTTCACAAGCAAGTATATTTTTATTTTTGTGATTTTCATGAATACAGGATTTGGTATTGACTGATACCATTACAACAAAAAAGTTTCTTACATTCCCACTTTGTAATATCCTCAACTTCTACCTGTCTATTGGACCATTGTAATCAGGTGACCTTGCGTATCCCATGACAATCTCCCGGTAATGAGTAACGTAAATTTACTTCTTTTTAAATAAAAATATCGGGTATGAATGAACATGCAAGGCTAAACAACTCTGGACCTGTGCGTTAGACCAGGATAACGCATTCTCCGGATTTATATTACAGCTGCATGGCTGCACGAGGGAGAAGTCCAAGTGCTTCATTTTCATTTAAGGGAAAGTTAAAGCAAAAAAATGAAGAAAAATACTAAATTCCAGAAAACAATTTCATTGTGAGAAATCTGTTATATCACACAGCTAGACTAATAAAACCATCTTCTGTATTTCTCTTCTTTAATTGTTATCACCTTTTCACATGTAAATGGAAATAAAGTCACCGTTAGGCTTGATAACATATATTCCCCAAAAATAAAATGAAGTAATGTTTAAAAAAAACAAAATAGACCTAAGATTGTGGCAACAATCTTCAGGATAGTACATAATACTTCATGCCGTTGAAGCGACTGATACTAGCGTAGCCATGGATAATAATAATAATTATTATTATTATTATTATTATTATTATTATTATTATTATTATTTTACTATTATTATTATTTTTGACCAACTGCAAGTTCTGATTGCAGATCTGGGCCCCTCCCCTTTGAGTAATTTTAAAACAATGGGAATCGGCAATAATGTAGTTTTTACGAGATAAATGTCTTTTGAGTTATCGTGCTATTTTCTATGTACCTGTTACATGTGTCGACTACATGGTCCCAGATTTATATCATACGTTTCTTTGATTTGTTATCGTGTTCCTTCTTTTCCTACTAAAGTTTATTGTGGTAAATATGTATTTATACAACCGTCTTAGTTTCTCTTCATCTGATTGGAGGATTGGTAGGGGGTCACATGCCTTTCATTGGTCCCCACCATCACACGATCCGTTCGTATAGAGTCGATCCGTTCGTGTATAGTTCAATAGTAGCCCCTTAGTGCAACAGTAAGAGAGCTACGAGTGCAATGGTAGGCTAAGCGTTACGTAGTCGTATATGAACGTAGTTCGTGCGTTCACAATGATCTACGTCGCTGTGAATCGTTAGTCCCGTTTGGAATCATACATTGCATATAGACTACATGCAAGAACGATGCAGACGGCACACGTACTTAAACGAATCCAGTTACCGCGCCATTAAGGAGCCCTCTGGTGTACAACATGGCGGTAGGATGTACAAATTTTGTGCTCCCAAACGAGGATGAACTTCCCAACTTTGTGACTCGAGGGATTCTACTTACAAGTTAGATGTTAAATGAAACAAATAATATATGATTTCACTCGTGAAATAGCGTTGCATTGTTTCATTCGTTGAGAGGTTGAACCTTTTTTTCAACTCGGCTTTACCTAATTGAAGTGCAAGTTTTTAACTCATGAATGAATTCAATGCCATTGCACTCATAAACTTTCATTATTTTTATTATATTAAATGTTTTGACTATTGAATCTATTGATTACGAAATGTTTTAGAACGCGTGTTTGGTCCAACTGTAGGGGATCCCCCTCTCACGCGGCCTGGGGTTCGCTTCCAGGTCGAGTCAAATCAAAGACTCTAAAAATGGAACCTACTGCCGTTGTAAGTGATGCTCGTATAAGTTATGGAGAAGGGAAAACAAGCCAGTGAGCCACAACTGATAAAAAGGCCGTGGCCGACTCGACTTGAACAAATAGGTTGGAAACTGAGTGGGCCGCTCAACTTTTACTTTATTCAATTAATAGTAATAACTTTTTTGCGCAAGATAAAGTGGTTCTGTTTGAAATGCTTTACAACTTAAAAAGAAATCATACTGTAAATATTGTAAATTTCATGTTTATTTTTCTTCTCTTCTTCTGTATTTATGTTCAGCTTGCAAATAAAATTGTTCCTCCTATATGAAAAAAGAAAACCATTTAGATTTGGCATAATTTCAGATCAATGTTTCTCCTTCATAACAAAATATTTTTTTTGGAATTTAGTTGGAAAGATCATGGTCAATGTCCCCCATGTTGCTGCCCAAACGACAACTGTGAGGCCATTTTTTTTACGAAAAATCATTTCATTTTTAGATATCAGAACAGGACTTTCTTGAGTTATGACACTCAAGGTGGGATTTGAAAGAAATCTGATGTTTTTTCACCTGAGATTCTTTGAAAGGTGTAATGGAATATCCCATTCAAAAGAGCAATTACAGGGGATCAAAAGTCACGCGATGAAAGTTTCGGTCGAAAGTCGTTTTCTCAGTGATACAAAAACCCTAAAACTATTTGAACACTAAAGACCGTTATCTGGAGAATAGACTCAGTCTGAGGTTATTAATATGCAATTCACATGCAGATTATCTTCGTTTAATCTTTTGTTTCCCTTTTTGAAACAATAAGTTCAATGACTCGCCATGTCGAAGTCAAAAATACTAAAAACAATATTCTAATTTTTTTCTAAATTTGTCGTCCGTGCGGTCCTGGAGACCTTTTATTTTGTTTTAGTTTTAGAAGCGATAGATTAGATAGCGATCATACTTGGAAAGAAAGCAAAATTTTCTAAAGGTCATTGCACAAAAAGAATTAAATAGTCCAAAGAATAATGTAAAAATTCTTTGAATCGCATGTAGGTAGGCAGGTAAGCTGACAGGCGGCAGGCGGGTAGGGCGGGGAAGCAAATAGGTTCGCGGGTGGGTGCGTGTGTACATGCGTATGTACGCATGTACGCTGTGTGAATTAATTGGTATATACACTCTAAACACAGTTGGGCAAAAACAGTACAAGCTAAATTGTTGGGGAAGAAAATTGCTGAAGGTTGGGCCAAAACAAATAAATTTAACGAATTTTGCTATAAATGATTTATGAGCTATGTTTCACCAACATTGGGTACTTTTTGCCCATCTGTTCTTATGGACACTGTTGTGTCTGAGTGTAGTTTTCATCACGGGAGTAGCCAAGACCTTTTTTTGGGGGGGGGGTGGCCAGTTACAGGATCTGATCGCCGTCCAGGGATTTTTTTGAATAACAAAGTACCCTAAGATAAAGGCTGATCTAGTTCTAATATCATTTGCATAATTAGCATCATTTGAAGTAATTCTTTCTGTACCATTAAAAATGTGTTTTCCTTTTTTAGAATTCGATTGTGGTCATGGCCTGTCATCCCTCTAGCTACGCCAATATCCCATACCTGGTTTATGACTGGATTTATGAATTCTCTCTTGTCGCTCGAGAAATTACATGAGGGAAAAACGTCAAGAAGTCAGTGACTGATCAGGAACCAGCTTACTGGTCTGGTCGGACATATTCCCCGTTATATGGGTGGCCAGGTTATACGCTGTTAAATATAATGCTTACTTTGCCGTCTGGATTCAAACTAAAAGGTAACCCAAGTCACTTACCACACCCCTTGATTTGTCCCGATTATCTTTAATACAATGTTGATTTTGAAAAATAATAATGTTGAAGCGAACATTTACAGGCGAAACGCGAAGCTGAGCCCAAACCGCCTAAGGGTGAGGGTCCAGGAGAAAGGCCCCGGAAGCTATGAGGTTTTAGAGTGTATCTGTATGAAAAATTAAGTCTCATGAGATGTATGTTGTTCATTATTTTGGCCAAACAACTTCCAACTGACCTTATTGCTTCGGGGGGGGGGGGACAAACTCTGGTGGGGGAAATTCCCAGTGGCGCATTTAGACGGGAGCGCACCCGGCACCCCCTAAAATTTTCCAAAGCTTATTTTTTACTTTCACTTAATAGATCTATTTCTTACCATTTAGGTAGTATTAGACTTGGCTCCTATGTAGGGTCTTGAAGTATGGTTTGGTGTTAGTAGGTGGTTGGGGGGGGGGGGATGTAGGTGGGGTGAGAGAGGGTGTGTGAGATGGGGCTATGGGTGGTTGTTCTAGGTGTTAGATTGTTTTGCCGTCTGCACTTAATGTTACCAACATTTGTTCCCTTATTCGGCACTCTTTTGTTTGCGACTGAAGTATCTTAAGTTGTTTTGTTTTTGTACTTTACACTTTTTCTTTCAAGGGAGTGTTCTGCCTTTAATGTTAAGCCCCCAAGGGTTTTGTAGCTCACTTCCTTTCGCTACTCTGTCTATTCTATATTGTTACTATGTAACTGTTATATTATGTAATATTGTACATTGTAGTGAAAAAACAAATAAATGAAATGAAATGAAATGAAATTTAGCCTACTTGTTCCTACATAATGTTGTATTATCTTATAATTTTCAAACTATGTCGTTATAATTGTTACAAACTAATAGCAATTTAGAGCACACAGTTTCATGTTTTCCGATAAAATGTCAATAGAGTGATATCAAAGGTCTCAACCCTATTTCGCGCCACCCTTTATGTAGAACACTTAACTCTTCTTACAATCCATCTGCTATATGGGTTCATCGGAGTCAAGGGAATTCCCCGTTCAGCCGTTAATGTTATCATACATTCGTCATGGAAAAACAAAAGAACCGTTAAAATGTCCATAGGCTACGCACCATCGATAATGGAAGTTCAACCTGTATGTAAATGTAAATCATGCTATCAGTAACAATCCCATTCCTTTCAAGGTAATTACGAGGAATTCGGGAGAATTGGTCAATTTCGGGAACCAAACCGATTGGATCCAGCCCAACTTTTTTACAATTACTTTAGTGTACTGAATATAGCATCGATCAAAACTTGGGATTGATTTGTGCGGTAAAGGCTATGCCGTATTATCCACATACACGTTCAATCTGTAAATCATCCAACACATAATAAGACTTTGAAAGATGAAAATTACGTTACTGGTCACGGAGTATAGAATGTAAAGCGCATAGCCAAACTTCACATGAGCTTAATGTATGTTCACCTACAATCTGTGATCCCGTTTCTTCATATTTTCATCAACTACAGAGCATTTTATATGAAGTTATTTGGTCACACAATCCAGACTATTAGGGGAAACGTTCTGTTCTAATATGTGCAAAATTTGTCGCTGGTGAATGGCCGAATTATGCCCTTTTGCTTACAGCTTAAAGACAAATGTGGGAAAAATTATTTTCAGGGTGGCTTTGCTTTTTGGAATGTTTGGTTTGATAGTAAAATCAAGAAATATGGCGGAATGTATGTGTTTTAATTTAATCTTTCCAATGAATATGTTATCATTGAAAACAAGTATGTAAGATGTTTGTTGCACCTGTTATTATTTCACGCCCTCCGGATGTGTATGCTAATCAATATATTTTGAATAATTCTCACTAAAATTGACAATAAACTCATCTATGCCAGAGCTCTCATAGTCACTAAAACTTGAAAAGTATATTTTAATGAAAGAGTCGACTGATTGCTTGATTAGAATGATTTCTGCCATAAATGTAATTTTACTAGTATTTTTCCTTTTACATCGTATTATGGAAAAATTCTACTTTCCCGACGGGGTGGAGACTGAATCTACATGCCACTAATGAAGTCAATGATAACGCAAAGTGTTTAACAATGTTTTTCTCTTATGCACATGACAATGAAGTGGTATATTTCATCAAGCAAAAGACTTTAAAATCTACTGCAATCTCAAATATGAATCTTAAAGCAGTGCATCGCATTCTCGGTCACATATTTTCACCATCGTCTTTGAAGCTGTTGGAGACGCTAAATTCAATTTTTTCAGTTTTTTTACGTTCATAGAATTATAGGTTGTAACGAATTTTTATTCAAAATGAAAAAGGAATGTTTCTCCTCTCTGTACCTTGTGTGAGGATCCCCCTTATCTTTAGATCACTTTTCCCGGACCTATAACATTGCAACATATTTTTGGAAAGATATTTCATCAAAAGTATTTAAAGAGTTGTCTTAGCTTAAATCCGACGGAAGGTCAAGTAAATTTTGGTTTAGTTCATGAAGCAAGTTTTTGCAATTTTCTCACTTTTAATTGAAGGAAAAATTTTTTGGCAAACAAAAGCTTAAAGAAACGACTGCTTAGGTTCTATTGACAAGCCTGGGAAATGCCATTTCCGCCTATCTGAGGGGTCGCAGATTTTCAAAATTTTCTGTACGCTCCGCGCCAATTGATGGTGGCGCTCCGCTTAGATATTCGTTCGGACAGATGATCGACCATCAGCGCCCCCACCGAAAAATCCTAGATCCGCCCTTGATTCCCCCTTTTCCCCCTCCCCGTAGCGCCGCCACTGCAAAAGAGCAACAAAGTGAGTATTCATAAACCCACTCATACACCAAGTATATAGGCAATTGGCGTAGCTAAGGGGAGGCATGGCAAGGGGCCATGCCCATAATCGAATTCTAAAAAATATTTTGTAATAGTGTTTTTTTTTTACATTATCGATATTTTTTTTACATTATCGGTAAATTTTTGTACATTATCGGTAATTTTCTCAACATTATATATCGTTTTTTACATTATCGGTAATTTTTTTACACTATACCGTTCTTTTTTACATTATCAGTAATTTTTTTACATTATCGGTAAAAGCTGTCTGACGGTTCAGAAGAATGAATGAATGAATGAATGAATGAATGAATGAATGAATGAATGAATGAATGAATGAATGAATGAATGAATGAATGAATGAATGAATGAATGAATGAATGAATGAATGAATGAATGAATGAATGAATGAATGAATGAATGAATGAATGAATGAATGAATGAATGAATGAAACAATTTATTTCCAACAAAGTATCCAATATAAATAGTACAAATCATACAGGTAAAGTAAATGCCAGAAAAGGAGAAAACAGAAGTTTCATACTTATAAATTGTTTCCCCTTTAACACAGAAAAGGGAAAAAAGGGAGTGAAATAGTAATAACACTTACATTACACAAGGAGGCAATTACATGATAATAGCTTTAATCAAAAAGATACTCCAGAATAGGCGTTATGCATCGAACTAAAATTATACTAACATTTCCTGATAAATAAACAGTATTTTAAGAAAACAATCATTTTTGCTCGTACGTACTTTTAAAGCTATTCAAAGTCTTACAATTTTTTAGTCTGTCATCAAATGAGTTCCAAAGTTTGAAGCCTGCAGTTGATATACAAAGTTGCTTTTTTCTTGTTCTTACATAAATTTGTTTGAAGTTATTTTACCGTTTGGTATCATATCTGTCATTAACTGATAGTACGAAATTATTTTGAAGGTTTTCTGGTAATAAATTATGATATGCTTTGAACATAAAAACACCTGTCCTAAAATTTATAAGTTGTTGAAGGTTTAGAATTTTCAGACCGTTAAAAAGTTGAGCCGTGTAGGCTAAGTAATTAGGGTTACAGACTATACGTATTACCTTCTTTTGTGGCAAGAAAATTGGAACGGTAATAGAGTTATATATGTTACCCCATACTTCAATACAATAGTTAAGATACGAAAGGAAGATAGCACAATATAGTATATAGAGGGCCTTAGTATGTAATACATGACTTGCCTTACAAATTATTGAAATACTCTTAGAGAGTTTTTCGATAAATTTACATGTTCTTTTTAGTTCAGATTAGAATCAATTAATACACCTAAAAATTTTGCAACATAAGACTCTTTCAATATTTATGCCATCTATAGTTATATTTAAGTTTGTAGACACACACCGATTGTCAAAAAGCATATAACTGGTTTTGGTGACATTAAGAGATAGCTTATTTACTGCAAACCACACCCTTAGCTTTTCTAGCTCATCATTTATAAGTCGGCGGAGTATAGAAATATTATCATGCGAACAGAAAATATTAGTATCATCAGCAAAAAGAACAAAGTGTAATAAAGATGATACATTACAAATGTCATTAATGTAAAGAATAAATAACTTAGGACCAAGGCTAGAACCTTGAGGTACTCCACAGAGTACTTCTTGACAGTCAGATCTAAAATTGTTAAATTGTACATACTGTTTCCTCCTACTCAGGTAGCTACTTATCCAGCTGTGAGGTATGCCACGGATTCCATAGTGCTCTAGTTTATGAAGTAACAAATGGTGATCAATTGTGTCGAAGGCTTTTTTAAATCAACGAATACCCAAATTATTGCCTGCTTATTGTCTAATGCTGCGGTGACTTTTTCTATTAGATCTAATAGCGCCATAGATGTAGACCTACCAGATCTAAAACTAAACTGACTCTCAGAGAGGAGATTGTGCTTGGCAATAAAACTTTCTAGCCTTTCATTAAACAACTTTTCAAGTATTTTAGAAAACTGGGGGAGCAAAGAAACTGATCTAGATTAGTAAACAATTCTTTATTACCAGATTTATATATTGGTGTTATTTTTGCAATTTTCATACTGTCAGGGCATACACCATCAGCAAATGACTTGTTACATATAAAAGTAAGGGGTTGTATTATACATGATATAATATTCTTCACTAATGCCATACAGATATCATTACAATCACGAGACTGTTTAAAATTGACACGATCGAACGTGATAAAAAAAATAATAAAAAGTTTTCGTCATAGGGTTCAAAGATGCATTCAAGTAATAGAATTTTGTTGTTTCCAGTACCTAACGAGCTGATTAAAACAGCACTTAATCCCGTGAGGCCCAGAACCGTTCTAACATGCGCCACCGCGAATGGTGGTTTAGTGTTCGCTCAATGAACTCGTGAGTCAAAGTGTAAGAGCGCGACGGGGTTTACTTAATAGACCTCACGTAAGTGTTACAAATAACGGTAACCATGGGTGCTGTTTTGCATGACTTTTCGAAACTGCCTTGTCGCTCCAATTTTCGAGCACAGGTGAGATCATATTGACGTAGAAGTCGACAAAGTACGTGTGTTGTGTGTGAGTTTTTTTTATTTAATTTCTTACCTATCTCTTAAATACCATTTCCAACAAATGTTCCTATCATTTAAGACACTTTTTCATATCAGATTTCCCTCGACTCTCTTGTAAAGAATCAACGGGTGAAACCAGACGTTTAGCCTTCCCGAAGAAGGGTCTGCTTTCCAACGAGGAAGCTACATCCCCGAGTAGACACAAAATTTAAGTTATACATGACTGCTATATATTTCAAGATATACAATGTAACATACCTCGAAAAATAGAATAGAATACTTCCGAAATAAGACATATGAATGCTGAAATTTATTCACTCGATTTAAAATTGTATATGGAACAGAGAAGATATTCGTGATACCAGGGAGCTCTGTTCCAGTTCCCTAGACAAACACAGCACAGCTGCATCAAGTGCGCATGCGCTTTGAAGCTTCAATGCAGTAGATCCTTTTCCAAACAGCTATTACAAAGGATTATGGGATAGAATGTTCAGATGTTGGTGAGTGTCACTTTTTGCCTATGTAAAATGCCATTGACTCCACAAAAACAACATGTACTACTTAAACCCTATCCCACAATCCTAAAGCTATTATAGACAAATCCGGACAGATTGTGATAGTCTGATTTTAGGCGGCCATTACTGGGGTCCATCACCTTTAATCTTTAAATTTCCTTCCTTACCTGTTCTATGGATGGTTGTACACTAAAGTGTATCTCGATTTTCTCAACTTCACTGAATATGAGAATTTGAAATTCACGAAGACAATAAATGAAGACGATTAAAGTCTGATGGACCCCGTTAATGGCTATCTACAGTAACTAAAAGCAAGCGCTAAACGGATCCGTCTATTTACTGAGGGTCTACTCAACGTTTGTCATCTCAAAGTGCTAATTGGCTATCAACATATACCGGATGCCGTAACCAGTGGCGTAGCTGAAGGGCGACGGAGCACGTGTCCCCATGGCAAAGGCGGTCCCAGGTGTCCAGTTGGAGTCCGCTGACTTGTTTTCACTACTCCATTGCTTACGCTGAGCACCTGAAGCACAAAGGCAGTATGGGTTCCATTTTTAAGTCTTCTTTGTGACCCGGCCAGGAGTCGAACACCAAACCACCAGCATCTTTTTGATGCATGAAGATGTAAACCTTTGGTTGCAAAAGTCATCGTTTGCCAAAAATGAGGGGGCGTGAGTCTGTCTCGTCAAATCCTTGGAATCGACACTGCCATACCATCATTTGCTTCACCTATGACTTAAATATAAGTACCAGTGCTTTAAGTTATAGACCTTATGAAATAACGAAACAATGACGTCATCTTTGGGGACAAAACAACGGAAACCTTGGCCGCACGCATAAGCATTCTCCCAGCACATGTGGTAGACTAATCGCATGTTCTATTGATTGGCTAGTCAGCTGTCTACATTGGTGTACTGGTGTTGGTTTGTTTTCGTTTTGCCCCCTAAAGGAGCAGCTTACTTGTTGCTTTGTGACAAATGCATAAGGTCTGTAGTCAAACCATGCGATAGAACCACCTAAGACTGTTTTAACCCTTTTGGAATTTGACTGCCAAAATTTGGTATTTGCTTAAAAAAGAAACATGGAGTTCTTTTTTTCTAAGAAGATAACACGAATAAGAAGGTGTATGTTCTACCTGTTACTACTAATACTTCTACTACAATTTTTTACCCATATGACAACGCCCTCTGTAGATAAAGCAATATCCCAATTTGAATATTTTGACACGATATGCAAAGGGCGACTTAACAAGAATTAGCAGACGAAGTTGGTACATTTTCTCCGTCCAGCATAGCCACTAAGTTGCGGACGGCAAACCGGACGATAAATCGGACTGTTTACCCACTACCGTGCTCTACCGTGGTATCGGCCGACAAAAAAATCTGCCGATTCAAAACAAAATAGGTCTGTGCGACCATGACTTTGTATAACGTTTTCCATGCAAGATGCTTCTATAGATGCCCGCTTACACATGACAGCGTCAACTCATTATGACAGTCCACTCAGACCAGGCTCCTTCTTCTAACCGAGTCCCTCTATGTTCATTACCAAAATTATTCAAAAGAGAACTTTTCTATTCACAACTAATTCGGCAATGATGTTCTACTTTGGGGCTGTACATGTGTCCAGATCTTTTAAATTCTCTGGATAAAACAAAAAAAGTCATCGCACCTGCAACATGTGTTTCAAAATTTGACTTGACTTAAAAAAATTCGTCGAATCGTGGTTTTTAATCCATCCATATAACACAAGTTGGTTTTGCGGAGTGGACTGTATGTCTAAATTGCTCTGGTTTTTAGAAAATTGTTATTTAATCTACTGTTAGGTAGGACTGAGATTTACGTACGGTTTAACCAGACTGCTTATTAGTATTCGCATGTGCTGCGCGAAAGCAAAGGAACACAGCACACTACTTTTTCCAAAGTCCTCCCGATCCTTTGCCAAAGGGCCGTTCGGCGAAACCAAACTTGATACTGCTTCCCGAAGAAGCTATACGTCCACTTGAGGACAACACTTGACCAACCCCAAGGTCTTCGGACCACAGCACACTATTTGTTGAGCCCCATTGTATATTTCGTCGCGTGTCCATAAATTCCATACGGCAACGAATTACCGAACTCGCATACTGCCAAAAGAAGGCACAAGTATAACGACCCCAATTCTAATTTGCAATTACAAAATATTGTGGGATAGACTTTCGATTTAAAGTCGCTTTGTCAAAGGCATTTTGCTATGGCAAAGCGACACGTATGCAAACATTCATATAAAGTTAAACTTGAACAATAAGGCCAATTGATTGAAGAAAGGGGTGAACGCGACCTTTGATTTATAGAAAGGAAGTTTTAAATTGTGGCAAAGCATCGTCGTTAGTCATACCACATCTACTATTCGCAAATCTTTCAAGGGTGTGGTCAAACAGTGTGCCTGCTGTTTAAAATTCCACCTTATTTATTCTTGTTCATAAAACGTTATTTACCTTTGGTTTCTAACACTTATAAATTCCTCCGGAGGTAAATACGTGCTAAATTAGGTCATATTGCTGGTTCTACCGATGAATATAAAGTACTAGGTAAAATAAGACTAGGCTACTACCACATAATTCAAAATTTAAAGGTCTTCCTGACTGTTGTCAAGATAATGTAGAGTGCTTCACGTCACAGAACAATTGATTGGACACGCCCACTGGCGGGCCAAAATCAACATTTTTCAATGCTGCAGTCACACGTGGGTGGTCAGCTGCTTCTCCCAGCTATCTAAACCAAATGCGTACTACACTAGTTTGCCCGCCAAAGGGGGCGGGGCTTCGCTTCTGACGTAAGTGAAATCACGTTGTAGCCTATAGAGTGCTTTCACGTTACGTAACAACTTGGAAACCACGCCCACTGCGCTGCAAAAAGCAATACTGTCTCAGTGCAACACTACCACAGTGGGTCGTCAGCTGCTTCTCAGCTAGCTACACTAAATGCGTATGCCCGTCAAAAGGGGCGGGGCTTGTGACGCAGGTGAAACCACTCAATGCCATCATAGCTAGACCAAGATACACAGTCCTTCCTCCGCCTGTTCAAATCAGCTTATTGATCGGTGGAAGTAGTTGAATCCGTTGTAGTTAACTTCTTTCTAATTTTTGTACCTAAGACGATAATTTATGTCATAACTATTGATCGCAAAATCATACACTATCACCCAAACGCTTTTTGATCACTGAAATCTTTTGGGAATGGTCAATATTTTGAAATGAAATTAGCAACTTTGTCGCTCCGTATATAGAATTGACTATGAGACTATGGAACTTTCTTTACAACATTATGCTAATGAGAGTAACTTACACGTCAGTGTAGACGAGTAAACAAACTATATAGGGACGTTGTCATACCAACGACAAAGATTAAATTGTATGCTGACGTCACCTAGTTACACATGAGGTGCTCTAATGAAAACAAATATTTAGAACGCTACAATAAGTTTTCGAAAGTTGCAAAGTTCATGCCTTTGTTCCAAAGTTTCGAACCTGTTAGAGGCAAAAAGAAAAGGAAATTCACAATAGTAAATAAAGATTAAAGTTTTTAAAATTTTGCTGAAAGAAGAAAATCAATTTTGCCCGGCACTGTAACTGTCAAATTAAAACCCACAACCCTCAAATGACTGGAGAAAATAAATATTTTCCGATTTTTGTAAATTGTGAACACCACTGCACGAGACACCGAAACTTATTCCTTTTAAACAAATAGTCCAGAACATAGGATAGATGTTTCTTGAAATGCAGATTTTTTAATGAATATTCCAAGTTTTCTGAGTTTTAATTTCCCCACTCTTCTTACAAGAAAACCTGGACTTTCCTTCATAAAATTCCAAATTTTCTCTACCATGATGTCCGTAATTTTGAATATTTGTTTGCAAAACGAAGTAGTTTCGACGCGCTCGGCTCACCGCAAAATCGTATCTTACTCATTCTTTTGCCAATTCGTTGCCCCCCTTTCCAACTTCGAGATGCTGCCCGGGCCCGTGTGGAGAAGTTCTCTTCACACCCCCCCCCCCTTAGCAATATTGGAATTTTGTACTTTTATGAACGATGGTATTGGAAAAATGCAAGATTTAGTGAAGATAGAAGGGGTGTATCACTGCATAAAGGGTGCTGAGAATACAGACTTAGGCCTAGTAAAATAAATTCTTTCACCAGTGGCGGATCCAGAGGGGGGGGGGGGATGGGGATACATTATTTGAATACCGTATTTTTGTATCACAATCTTCAAAAAAAAAAAAAAAAAAAGTGTAAATAATAATGTACCTATCTTCCGTATCATTTGGTAAATTCCCGTTTTGTTTAGACATAGCGCAATGACGAATGACAAATCTAGCACCTGTTTTCCGCCAACCGCCGTTGGTAACGCTGTTTGTGACATTGCATGTGTGTCTATGTCAATACGTGGGGCTACGACTACCGTCGGATAATGGGGCAATCGTTGATAAGAAAGCTTGTACGGTGATGTTGCAGAGTGTGTAGGCAATACGAGTTGAGATATGAATAAATAGATGTATAGATTTAGTTCTGGTTAAAGATGATTGACGGTTTTATTCCGTTCGATGAACAGCCGGCAAAAAAAAAAAAAAATTATTAAAATTTAACTTTATACAGATTGCCTCAGGTGCTCGTCGTCTGAGGTCTGCTGCAGCAGTGTATGAGTGTGACAAAAACTTGCAAGCTCGGAGCTTTCATGTCTCGGGGAGATCGGAGCACAGTCAGTCCCCTGATTGGTTAAAAGTTGTGACGCACCAAATTAAATAAATATTAAGGAATGTGCTGATCTAAAAAATGACCAGTGAGGAGGCTTTAGAGGGTGAAATTGGCCACACCTTGAAAATACGGGCGAGGAAGTTTGTCACATTCACCGGTAACAAGTGACGGGAAATAGGAAGGGCCCTGAGAATGTAGGAAAAAAGGAAGTGAGAGTTGCCCGTAAACAACAAGATGGCGTTCCTGTTAAAAGTGATGGAGGGTGCACCATACTGCATGACACTACGTACAGTTTACACCTGACATAGCCTAAAACCGTGTGACGGAAGTAGATCCGGATTTAAATTCACATTGGCCGCATAGTCCGTTCAAGGAATAATTACCCACACTTTCAAGACCATGTTTTGAAAGCGTGGGAGTTTCATAGTGGCGCAAAATATTGAAACATTTAGCACCATGTTGCGTCTCGGCCCCCTTTTCTTAGACACCCAGGAGGGGCAGGGGGCTCTGAAAATGAAGAATCCGGAAATTTGCCAATTGTTAGACCAGTCTACTGTGTGGTTGTGATAAGTCATGAAGTAACGAAATTCCCAATCAATTTTCTCTAATAAAAGCTCCATATTCGTCATTATTTGATTCAAAAAAGCGAAATTTTCCGCACGCTTCGCGCGCCGCAAATTGTAATTCCTTAGCAGAAGTGCTCTCTCATAACTTCACTTTGGTAAACTTTTCCGAATTCTGGTAGTGTCAAAATGGGAAATTAGCTACACTTGTGACACCAGATCACCAAATGACGCCGTTAACTATAAACAGTGCTATTGATAAATTTCCTTTCATAAAATTCCATACTTTCTCCATTATAAGCTCAAAACATTTCGTCGGAAAGCCTCATTACGTAGGCGTTGGACAACATTATGTAGCAACAACGATCTTTGGTCGCCGCCCAACCTCAGATTTGCCGATAGAAAATGTAAATTCTTCAGTAATCCCCCAACTGTTAAAATTTCTTTGCAGGAAACCGAACATCCAAACTTTTTTGCAATGCAAGCTTCATATTTGAAAAAGGGCGGAAATTTCAGCGCGCTCCGCGCGCTGCAAATTTCGCCTTAGTAGAGTGCTAATCACACTTCAAGATAGGGTAAAATTTGAATGCCTGCCTACCACCCCATTTCCAATTTCCTGAATTCTAATAGGCATCGGAGACCGCCACTGTCTTTCACAAACTGTCGACTACAATGGCTATGTCAACCACATTGACTACAGTATGTATCGGTACATTGAACTTTATTTAACCTCATGATATTTCGGTCATCGTTTAGTTTTGTAAAGTAATAAGGTCTAAAAAACAATAAAAGAATTGCCACCTTGAAAGTGACATGTGTTCTTTACCACCCATGAACACAATAGATGCTAAACACCAGTTTAAAACATAAATTAGATTGTTCCATAAACTCGCAGCGATAATTAATTTTATTTTAACATGTTTATAGTGTTGAACTGGGTTAAAGAGGGCGTGAGTATTGAACTGGGTTAAAGAGGGCATGAAAAGATGAAACAAAGGAATAAAAGTGAGGTTAATGAAAAGGTCTAATTTGACCTAAAATAGACGTAACCTTTCAGGCATCTATTTATCAATGTTGGTTTGAGGACAACAATGCCAGCTGAAACAAAGGGGCAAGGTCACAGCCAAGCCCCTTCTATCAAATTTTCTGGCAGAGTATCGTAAATTCGTTACGATTTCTTTCTAGATTTTTGTATAAATCATTTCCTGAATTTATATCAAGACGTTCTGTAGTATATAGCATGTAGCATCCTGAAGAAGCTAAGGAACCTGATCACTAACGTAAACGTAAAGAGGCTCTGAGCACACAGGCGAAAGGGGTTCATTTTAGAGGAGGGGTCAATTACGAGGAGGATGAGCACTTTGTGACTTTTTTTATCACGATTGGTCATGAATATGAGGATATCAAACAAAAAGTTCAAGGCAAAGAACTTTACCATGGTCCCTCAATGCATATCCGAAATTATTTTCAAAAATCTGGATTTTATGATCAGGATGATCCAACATACTTATGTGGTAAAGAATGTGATGTTGTACCGATAGCACTTTTAAGTGCTGATCAAGTGTACCCATGTATGAGTGCAGTTATAGAGGAGCATGACGTCACGCGAGTGTTTATCATTCGGGTCAATTTGTGTTCGGTTATTGGAGAAGTATACACAGGTTCCACCTTGTCTTACACTGTATGATTTGTTTACAAAGAGGGTGTGTTTTGTCAACACGCATTTTTCCTTCCCTTCTAAAGGAGTAAATTTCCGCAAATGCTTCATGCTGACAACTTATATTTTTGAGGTGGGAGAGTCATCAGTGTAGCGATTGGGCCATTTGTCCTTAGCCTCTCACCGTGGCCTATACCTTTTTTCGTTAGCTCCCAGCAATATGTCAAATATTTTAACACAAATTTTACTTCAAAAAGTAGCATAATGTGGCACCACACCTAAATTTTCAAACATTTTCAAAAGGAAAGGGGTTCCTTTCGTACAAGAATATACGTGCGCTGTATTTAGTCTATTGTATGTATATATATATATATATATATATATATATATATATATATATATATATATATATATATATAGATGCAAACAAAATACAGCAAAAACTACTTCGCCAAAAACTACTTCTTTGGACATGTCCCGTTTGTCGTTCACTTGGTTTCAACTTATATATATATATATATATATATATATATATATATATATATATATATATATATATATATATATATATATATATATATATATATATATATATATATATATATATATATATATATATATATGTATATATATATATATATATATATATCCTTCCATTGTTAAAAAAAGATTCAGTTCAAAAAGTAGCATATTTGACACGAGATTGAATATAGGAGGTCTACCTTTTCCAAGTTTTCAAGGGGAAGGAACCTTCCCCTACGCCCTTCCCTACCAGCTGACGATCAAACGACATGCTGCACCCATTCTATCTGCGCACATGAGTAGAGTTTATATTATGACTGACTTTCTTGGTGGGTTTTCCGTTGAGGAAGCAAGTTTCCGTCTCATCTTGTCACCGACTCCACTCCAAATGGTTAGAGCATCAGACTTGCAGTCGGGAGATCTGGAGTTCGAGTCCTGGCCGGGTCAAATCGAAGACTTTGAAAACGGAATCCACTGCCATTGTGTTTGGTGCTGAGCATGAACAATGGAATCAGATGGGAACTCTCTTAAATCGTAAGATTTAAAATATTGGAGTTTAAATCTAAACAAGTGGAATTAGAGACCAATCGAAGGTTCGATTGGTTACTAATTCCTTTCTTTTAGATTTATTGTAACTCTATTAGACTAACTTTAAATCTATTGATCTAAGAGAGAAGCATACCTCACATTTGTGACCGTTATTGCGCAATCTTACACCCTCAGCACTCGCGATGAAATGCATTCTGGGAGACCGTACTCGAGCTAGCTTACTCAGAGCGAAAACGGACACCCGTTAAAAAGGTCAATAATTCTAATTCAAGGTCTTACGTGATTGAGTATTTTTTGGCAATTGAAGAAAAATAGAAAGTAAAAATTTCAAAATTAACTCGTTTTAGTAGATAACAATTGTCAGGGATGAACTTTGGCTAGAGTCTTCGTCATAAGCTTTCCCAGAAAACCGAAGGAGCGAGAGCTCACTTGCGAAGTTTAAAACTATGGCACGCCAAAAGGCTCACCAAATATGATGATGTTCTAAAAACACGTGTTCATGTACTAAAATTACACGTTCATGTACCAAAAATATACGATGATGTACTAACTCCATATGATCATGATGTAAATTAACACCATCATGTACTAAAACCATAAGTTCATCATGTTAAATGTTACGTTGTACATGTAAAATCACACGTTGTACATCTTAAAACACATGTTGTACATGTAAAAACGTAAGATCATCATGATATTATTGTATCTTCCGCACGCATGGGCGTCCGGAAGGGGGGGGCAAGGGGGGCACTTGCCCCCCCCCCCTGGAAAATCAAACTTGTGAAAAAATTAATTAAAAATAAAAATAATAAAAAAATTAGAAATAAATCACCAAAATATCTTCACTCACAGTGTCAGTTTCTACTGAAATATGCGGACATTTGACCAGGAATAGCAAAAGAGAAGATGGTATGCTGAATAGTGAAATCGTAATTTGGGGACCATCGTTCGTGATATCTATTGGAAATTTGTAATTGTAAAAACTATGCCAAAATTGTACTAGTTGTCAAGTATGTAGTCTGCATATGGCATCCGACTATTCATGAATGCATTGGTCTTGGTTTGGTCCCGTGCTGATCTCAAGTGGCGACGCGCGGATGTAACTGGGATATACAAGGTGAATATGGGGGGGGGGGGGGGGATGATTCATAATTGAGTAACGGATATAGGCCTATATCGGCTGTTTGACAGTTGTAAGTTTTATCGTGCTCAGGCGTGCGAGGCCATGGTCGACCGAGAGGCAGATTTACCTTCAACAATTTTTTTAGATTGAAAATTCTAAAAATCTAAAAATTACAGACATGAAATTCCTGTTTCAGGGCTGGGTACATGCAGCTTATAACACTCGCCAAGTGTCGTTTCCGGCCATCTGGAGGGTTTGTAAGACCCAAAATTTTCTTGTACGCTCCGCGCCAACCGATGGTGGCGCTCCGCTTAGATAGTGTACACAATTCAATCGTCCATGAATGACCTTGCCCCCCCTTGCAAAAAATTCTGCGGACGCCCATGTCCGCACGCCATACAGAGTGAGCCTTTCGGCTTACCAGAAGTCCGCCAAAAGGCTCACCGAATTTGATGTAGTAAAAGTACACGTTCATGTCCTAACTGCGTACGATCATGTACAGATTTCATACGTTCATGTACTGATTTCATACGATCATGTACTAAATGTCAGTACATGATCGTAAGAAATCAGTACATGATCGCATGAAATCAGTACATGAACGTAAGCAAACAGTACATGATGATCTTACGTTTTTTCATGTACAAGGTGTGTTTTAAGATGTACAACGTGTGATTTTACATGTACAACGTAACATTGAACATGATGAACTTATGGTTTTAGTACATGATGGTGTAAATTTACATCATGATCATATGAAGTGAGTACATCATCGTATATTTTTGGTACATGAACGTGTAATTTTAGTACATGAACGTGTATTTTTAGAACATCATCATATTTGGTGAGCCTTTTGGCGTGCCATATAAAACTGCACATTTTTTAAAAGAGAGAGAGCGAGCAAGTAACATTTCCAAAATATAGTGGTGCCTTTCCTGTTATCCCTTTACCTTCACTAAATATACTGTAAAGAACTCCGCGTCTTTGTTCTGTGCTCCATCTATTCATTATATGTATATACATACTTTCGCATCACTTAGGTATGTGCACGCCGGATATATGTTATTGTGTTCGATCTTGTGTCGCAGTGCAGCAAGATATGCTATTGACCATCATGCACGGCGTTTCAAGATGGTTAACAGTAACATTTGTAATGCAAACAGATTTGTAGCATGAACAAAGGGGCATTGACCGTCTTCACGAAAATTGGACTGATTTATCAAAGAAACTACGTGGGAAAGTATATTTCGTCTTCAAATTTGATCATTTGGTAATTGTTGGGCAGCTTCGGGATGATTTCGGAACAAATTTGTGACCATTCTTAAACGTTCAGAAAGGGTGACCTAAAATCTCCCGGTGACTCTTGGGCTTTTTATATGACAGTTTTGCCTGAAATTGATGATATGATAACTTGTGATGTTACTCTGATAAGTTTCATAGTTATCTTGTTCGTCATTGAAAGTAAACAGAATAAAACAACCATTCTTTTTTTCAAAGTTTTTCCATAAGCGGCCGAAATTCAAAATTGTGTGACGTCTTGAGAACTTAATATAGTTTGGTGACCCCGAGGTCAGTTTCCCAACTGGAATAGGGAAAAGAAGCCAGTGAGCCACAACTGGAAGAAAAGGCCGTGGCCAGCTCGACTTGAACCAATCAGTTGGCCGTAAAACTCCATCTAACCAAACCTCATCTTATGCTATCTAACTTAGATGTGCTTAGCATTTTTATTATAGACCACCTCTCACCATGCTAGCTTTTTTTTTTCTTTTTTTTTTCTTTTTTTTGTAGTGTTTTATTTCGTCTATATGAGAAAGTCAATTTCAACCTTATTTTCTGCGAGTCATTGGTCTTTCGTAAGCAAAGTGACCCTAAGATACTATTTACGTAAGAAACATTATTTCATGATTTTATATTTCGTGTGCCTCTTCTTCGTTATAAAATTTATTTAAAGACTTTTCATTGTATGACATGTCTCCCTGACTTGCAGAATTTTTGTGCATAGTTTGCAAAAATGTCTGGTCAAGAATTTCGAAAAACCAAACTGAATCGTAAATTAGTCATTAATAAAGCGTTCATTTGAATGTAGGATATTGGGATTGTCCAAGTTTGACCATTTGTCATTAGCAAGGAAGATAAAACTTTACGGGTTTGGAGAAGTGATAAATTTCAGAAATCTACTCATCAACGTTCCCATTTAAGAAGAGGTTGTGTTGTAGAAAATGTCGATTTGCTCCTTCACGTCATCATATATCATATCACAGACAGTTCGGGAGATAAACGTTTTCGGGTGAAAATGAGAATTCACCAGATCGGGAGAAAATTTGCAGCATGAATATTCATGAGCACTTAGTGTTTACCTCTTCACAGTCGTCGCTTTGTTTTATAAATGTGGATATGTTCAAATACAATGTAAATGTTCGCCAGCACAGACAGAAATCTTAAGAAACTTTCAAGAACGTTCTAATGGGATCAATTGCTAGCACGAGTAACTTACACAACTTTCTGCAGAAAAAATTGGACAAATCTTTCGGCTGTGTCTATAATTTAAGCTTAGGACACAGAACGCGGCAAAATTGCTCGATATCTCAAAATTTGCGCGGTGAACTACCAAACATGATCCGGATTTTGTTCCCCTAGCAACAAAGTTTCTAAATATTCCAAAATTTCTGTTTCCTAAGACCAATTAAATTTTCCAGGTGTTTTGAACGTTTGTTTCCGTTTAAATTGCGCGGTAGGATCGCAAAGCATCAGAGGAGAAATTTGAAAATGGCGCCACCCATGGCCGTATTTTCCCCCAATCGGGTGAAAAACCATTTTCCCACGAAAGAGGTTATCTCCCGAACTGACAGACAGTCAACCCGTTGGAAACGGTTGTGTATTAGTGGACACAGAAGACGAATCGTGTAGAAAAATGAAATGCCAGCTAAAGGTTTTTAGGCTGGTAACCCAAAGTGATATCTTTTTTCTTTTTCATATAATGTTTTTAACATCACTCTCTTAAACTCACTTATTTTTCGATGAATATGTTCTTCCCCATTCATTCAGAGAAGTAGACAAAATTGGATTGTACTTTATTTTTTCTGTTAAAGTGTGTTCATTCTTGCCTACCCATCTTTACACGTTTCTATGTCTTTACGCTGTTCTGTACGTTATTTGCTAAGATGGATCATCTGAGTGATTCTGTCTGTTCCCTGTGTGTAAATGTTTGTTTAATTAGAATTCATGTTAACCGATACTCTTTTATTTGTTACTTGTTGCAACGTACGTTTGCATGTATGTTAGGTTGCTTACTTTAATTTTCAATTTACATTGCTAAATTACTCTATGCTAGTTGCTGTAAATTACTTTCTTCGTAAAGCTCATGAACACACTAGAAAAGTGAAAAGATATAACGGAATTTCTTATAAAACAAAGATGTGCACAATGTTATAAACGAAAAATGGTCAACTTCAAAAAGAGGAATGCAGTTACTCAAACTTAAACTAGTGTAGTGAATTGTCCTTTTTTATGATTGGCTCGTAAGAGTCACATGACAGTATGTCTGTCAGAAGTAATTTCAAAATAAGATTGGGCGACTGCTCTTGCCCTTGAAATATACAAAGATTATGACGTAAAAATAGATCATTTTCATTACTGTGAGTAGATTCTAACATAGATATTGATACAAACAACCAATGTATGATATATATTTAGATTTTCAGGATTTTTCTGGTTGATTTAAAACAACGGAAGCATACAGAACACGGGAGGGTTGGGGTCACCTCAGTGGTGCACACAGGATGTTTAGGCAGTGGGAAACGGGAGGTGTCACTAACCTTTTCCGAGGACAAATTTTGACCTAATGAATTGAAGGCAATATAAAACGATACAACTGGTTTCTCCACAGGGTTCAGCTGGCAGGCACGGCTTTGGCATGCGGGGGGGGGGGGGGACGTCCTGCACTCTATACTCGTATAGCATACGCCAATGGAAAACATTGCATGGTTTTTTTTCCTTAAAGGACTAATCCTCGAAACTCGAAACGCCCTCAGGTTACTTGCTGTATAATATGAGTCTCGGTACTCTGCAAACAGCTGTCCGCCAAAGCTCTGTGTGAAATGATTACGAATTTCTTGGAATTACTTAAAAATTGCATTTTGGGATTAGAGGATTAGCCCTTTAAAAGTCTGATCCTCTCGACCCACACAGTTTCGATTCTCCTTACCTACTTACTTAAGCCCCTCCCACAACTGTCTAAAATTCATCCTCATGTATCTAGACACCGTAACAATCTCAATTTAGTGCTTCAGAGAGAGTATAAAAAACCCAAAGTACAATCAAAGCACCCTAAGTTCAGTACAATACAATTGGTGGGAAACTGGGCGGTAGATCTCCATCTAACCTAACATAACCTCAGTACAGTACTTAGGTGCGTAATATGAGCTATAATACTGTGCATTTTTTAACTTGCCGTCAATCAAAGAGCTACGCTTTTTGATAATTCCTGTAGAATTTTACAGAATGTGTAGTTTGGGGTGATAGTTGAATGCCGTTAAACTTTGTATGATGAATTAGCCCCAGCGTGGAACACACCAGTTGAACTTGAAGTTTATAAAGTATTTTATGAGGATACCAAACTCGGGGTACCCTTGACTGTTGACCTTTTTAAAAGACGATTTATTTAATTTACAAATATTTATGTTCTAGGTGGATCTCACGAAACGTTAGAGTATGTCGAATACTCTCATTGACAGTCAGTCAGTCAGTTAGCATTCCTTAGGAAAGTAGACATATAAAAACACAACAGTTTATTATACCTATTATATTGAACAATGATAATATATAATTTGACAGAATATAGGTGCATGAACCGTGACTTTGTCGATTTTTATTTTATGTTCCGTGTATTATCACCTTCATTTACAACAGCCGTTGAATCCAAATTAAAAGGCTGCGGTAGGCCCACCTTAAAAGGGGATCCAGGCATAAGCTGTTTTGAAAGGTAATTACAAATCAACAAAGCAAATCGTTATTGCTTTTGCACCCTAATAAAAGCACCTGTTGTGAATATGATCCGATTGTTACTGCGTGTTTCCGAGCTATCCCGTGCCAAAACACGTGTGCCAATATTTGAATTTAGTATTTCTACGACAATAGCTTGCATATGCCAGTACGACCCCCCCCCCCAACATCGCCTAGCCCCTACAAAAGAAAAGAAAGGTAAATGTTTTGAAATTTCAAAATGATTTGTTGATGCCCCGCTCTCATTAATGTGCCACCCCCCCCCCCCCACATCAAAGTTTTAGCTACACTCCTGGTTTTCAGAAAATTGTAAATTCTTCGTTTCTACAGATATAAAATCGGGTATCGTGCTAGAGGTTTGATGTCCCTGACTAGTTAATTGCAAATGAACTCACTTTGACGTAAGGGAAAATGTTTTTCAATCTAGCGTGATTGTGTAGAGGGCCTTATTTCCTGCAGTCAGGTTGCTCGAAGATTTAGGTAAATTGTTATACGCACAGTGCTGGAACTGCAACGATAATGGGGGACGCAAATTATATTTAAAGTTGTGTTGGGCCCTTTTGTGACGGGGGGGGGGGGGGCTTATTGGGGAGGGGTTGAAGTTGTCTACATCTCGTGTATTCCACAATTTCTCATGCGCCATGGGAATTAATGGAATCGCCTATATAATTAAAGATTAGACAACGATGACCGTGCGTTATTATAGGATAGTGCACGATCGAAGGGTCAATGCAACGATGGTCGAAGACGAAGTCCAAGTGCAGCATTGACCCCATGTAGTGCATTAACTTTTCTTATGCACAGGTCCAGAGTTGCTTGACGTTGTTCACTCATGAGAAACAATAATTTGATCCCAAAAGACAAAAAACATTAAATTTTTTGTTAGTAACCGAACGAATGCAACATAACCCCGAGTAAAATGGAGCAGCCCAAGATGAGCGCCTTGCTGAAAGTTTATAGAGGGATAACGCATGGGTTTCTGAACGTAATGGACCAGTGTTCAGAATTGTCACCAAGTATGATTCAATGTTTCAACTGACTGACTGACTCATGCTGGCTCAGGCTGACTGACTGACTGAACAAATGATTGGATGATGAATGAATGATGAATGAATGATGAATGAATGATGAATGAATGATGAATGAATGATGAATGAATGAATGGCTAAGTGACTAAATGACTGAATAGATGACTGACTGACTGACTAACTAACCGACAAAGTGGCTAAGTGATCAACTGACTGACAACCTGACTTACTGACTAAGTAACTAACTAACTAATTAACGGGGTTTCGGTGTCATCACAAGTTAAGAGTCTTTCCGGGTTTGTACTGTCAGCTAAACCGCGAAATGACCCCATAAGTTCTAGAGTTTGCTCTCAATTAGTTCATGCCTTATGGGAAATCCCTCGAACATTCCAGTATGGTGTGCTTTGAATCTAAAATATTTAATGCAAGCTTAACACCCCTTTGTAAATTATTTTTAACTTCGATGAACAAGTAATTTATATTCTTTTAATTCTGCGGTGAATATACCACAAGGACAAAGAAAACTACTGTCGTTCTCGTCCACAAGTGCAAACTTTGACTGTAAGTTCTTTCTCTGAAAAGCCCTTTATACTTTTAAGAAGTGTGTATGTCAAAGGCCCGTTTATTACCCCAAGTGTGAGTTTTTCTTGTTAAGGAGTTGGAATTTATGTCAGCACACCCATTAATACCACAAGACATTGAACGCCAAACCTAACCACCCTGATAGTTCCAATTTTCTAAAACTCTTCCCATCTAGCCTAGTCTCCTTCAACTGAGGCAACTGTCTAAGACCCCTTTGTGTGAAGATACAACCCTCGTGTCCTTATAGTCCTTGGGCCAGGATGGAAAATTTGGCTAATTTGTAACCAAGTTGGGGCATAAAACGTGAGTCCTATCTGTTGTTTAGTTACATCATCTTAATACACTTTTGCATGATCGACCTCTTAAAGTCACAACTTCCACTTATTTGCATAAACAAAATGGCCGCCGTTGATATTTCAAAGTATTTTGTACTGCCAATTTTTTTTTATTTAGAAAAGGGGTATTGAAGTTCCTGAACACGTTGATAGCACTCGGCTTCTGTGCCCAATTAGGTACCGACCACCCTATCTGGCCCAAGGCCTATAGAGATTATGCACGTGAAGTCAGCGCGTTTCAGTTTGACTCACTGGATGGAACTGATCATGAGCAGTCCTTTTGTTACCATTACCGCGCACTACAGCACCTTAGTAACAATTATTGTACACAGGACACCTAGATAGAAAAATTGAAAGACAGTGACGTCGGTGCATAAGCTCTATAGACCAATCCGGACAGCAAGTGATGGTGTGATTGAAATCCTCCATAACTGGCGTCTATCCATGATGAAACGTTCCTTCTTACTTTTTAATGCATTCTCCTTCTCTGCCTTATTACCTTTTATCGCTTCCGGGAGGAAACGAAGCTCACTACACCCACATTTGATAGAGTCACATTTCACGTCTGCTATTGACTGACAATAACAGATATATTAAAATACACAAAAAGTTACGTAACATTTGAGTTTAGCTAACAGGTCAATCAAGCATGTGTTAATTGCTTTTCACGCAGTGTGAACGAGATGAAAGCTTATTTCATTTTAGGGCACAGATCATGTGACAACTCAGGTATCAGTTACACCCCATACCCCCTTTGATCTACTGGGGTGTCTATGTTGCTTTTTGAAGAAGAAACGTCACAGTATGCACCTTTTAATCTTTCAATTTTTTAGTTTATCTGTATCATGGATGGCTGAAAATTAAATTTTATATTGATTTCCTCAATTTCACTGAATATGAGGGTTTCAAATTCAAGTAAACAATAACGATTTAAGGCTGATGGACCCCACTAATGGTGGCCTACAGTTAATAAACACAAGAGCTGATCGGATTCGTCTATAGAGGCAATAGTTTATCTAGAAGATACCAGGTGATCACGCCCCCATCGATTTCTGAAAAAGAATATTTTGTATTGTGACAATTCAAGGGATGCTAAATGTTGCACCAGATTGCATTTGAGGGTATTAAAATATTATCATTTTCAATTCCCCAGTCAATCGGTCAGGTCATTCAGTTGGCAACCCCAATCGGATTCCTCACAGTACCCACAGTACCAGACAGTCAGTTCCCTAGAGCGTTTCCTGGTGAGCATACAACTCTGTTTCCTTTTACACGTTTTTAATCAAAATCTTGTTGTGCATGCATGAACAAGGGTAACCAACTGTGGAACTTATAATAGGAAAATGCACTATCTTGGGTACAATGGTATGTATCGCAGGATACAATCAGACTGCCCACTAGAGCAACGCTTACATTAAAAGAATAGTCCAGGGCCAAATTTCATTTTGATACGTGAAAAAGAACATATTTTTAGAATTCTGGCAAAAGTTCTATTCATTTCCCATTATCGGTTCTTGAGATATTAGCAGTTGAAGTTGACACATTTTCTATAAAAAGTGTACTTGAAAAAAGGTGGTGTGACGTCATGGATTCACATTGTTGTCATTGTGTTGCTTTTCTTTATTCTCATCCTATTAGTTAAACCTTGCATTGATTAGGGATGCTGTTTTGCCGCTAAGCCATACCAAGTTTCTAAAATTCCATTTTCCTTGATGCACTTTAATTGGCACAATTATAACAACGTTTCGGGGCATAAAATTGATGGTAAACTGTAAATACAAAAAACATTGGCCAACAGTGTGAGTCCAAGATATCACGCCTGCTTGCTTCAAGTTCATTCTCTGTAGAAAATTTGCCACATTTATTTTCTAATATCTAATATTTTGAGAACCAAACATGGGAAATGGATAACGCTTCGCCAGAATAGCTTGGAATATATTCCTCGGTCATAGACATAACAAAAAAATAAATTTGGCTATGGTCTATTCTTTTAACCCACGGATCGTGCAATGTCCTGCTCAAATGCACGATCGATCCTGTTTTAAAATTTTCAAGCAATCTTGGTTAATCAACCTCGTTCTTTAACCTTCAGCTTTTAATTCAAAACCTGTGGAAGTACAAGCTCCTGAATCAAGACTGCTTAGCCTACTCCCCTTAGCTTAACTTGTATAATCATTCGTTTAAATGGAAAAGTCAAACTTATGGGGTTACGATAATACCATCCTGGCCAACAACCAAATGGGTGACCTGAGTGACTTGTTGTCAGAACACCCCGGGCAAAATATGACTTTTTCGGAGACGCGGTGGCTTAAGGGGGCTGGGGAGGGCTGTTGTATAGCTTAAGTTGACAGTATAACTTTGGTTTGGTATATCTCACTAAGGGGAACGCTGCTTAGGGATATGTTACTATTTGTGAAGCACCATATCTCTTATAAAGTTATACCTATAAATAAAAGAGCATATCCCTTTGTTAGTTATACCAAACTTTTGTATACCACGAGGCAATAGATTGCATCTTCTTTTTCTTAAGTCCTCCCGACCCTCTGGCAAAGGGCCGTTCGACGAAACAAAACTGCCTCCCGAAGAAACTATTAGTGTTACGTCCTCTGAAGGACAAAATGTGACCGACCTCAAGGCCCTCAGACCATTTATATCATTGGTCTGTCATATATGACGCCATTCTGGACAAGATAAAAAGAACAAATACTACTCATGATCTTAGCCAAAAGGCCGAGAAGCGATAGATTGGATCGGAACCCTTGATGATATCACATGACGAAGTAAAGGTCATTAACGAATAACGTTACGCTTCGTTAGTCATTCTGTGAGTGAAAATAAAAATAAAGTTAAGAAAATTAGAATCATGACACCCCACATCTTAATTCATTATTAGCTCTCTTTTTAGTCATCTGACAACTTTTTGTTACTTATTTTCAAGAGGTATTCACAGTTGGGAAGCAGACCTCACATTTGTGACCGTTGTTGCGTAGTCTATACACCCTCAGCACTCGCGGTGAAATGCATTCTGGGAGACCATGCTCGCGCTAGCCTACGAAGAGCGAAAACGGATGCCCGTTAAAAATGTCAATAACTCTTATTCAAGGTCTTACGTAATTGAGTATTTTTGTCAATTGAAGAAAAATAGGAAGTTAAATATTCGAAAGAAACTAGTTTTAACAGATAGCGATTGTCAGGGGTGAACTTTGGCTATAGTCTTCGTGATAGCCTTTCCGAGAAAACCGAAGGAGCGAGAGCTCACTTGCCAAGTTTAAAACTGCACATTTTTTGTCTTCAAGGTGAGAATATGTTGAAAATCATTTGAAGGAGAGAGAACATATCTATTCCCAAAATTTAGTGGTAAATTTCTTGTCCGCCTCTCACGCGGAAGACCCGGCTTCGATTCCTAGATCGAGTCATACCAAAGATTTTAAAAATGGAATCTAATTCCGTTGTGCTCGATGCTCCGCATAAGTTGACAACTGGGCCGTAACTAGTTAAGTTGTTATCCTTTTATCTTCACAAAAAATGCTTTACGGAACACTGTCTTTGTTCTGTCAGGGAGCTGTTATTTGGATAACTGCTCGGCTTGTTCTGCATACCTTTTCATTATATGTAAATATTTTCGGATCACTTACGTATGTGCCCACCCGATCCATGGCATTGTGTTGGATCTTGTATCGCAGTGCTGCAATATGTAGGTACCATCATGCAATGCGTTTCAAAATGGCTGACTGACTAACAGGTGTATAAGTGCAAAAGAGTCTTGGCAAAAGCAAAGCGGGATGGACCATCTTTATGAATATTGGAATAATTTATCAACGAACCTATGGGAGAAGGTATATTTCCTGTCTTAGTGTGTGTATTCGGTAATTGTTGGACAGCTTCAGGATGATTTCGGGACAAATTTGTGACCATTAGCCGAACATTCAGAAAGGGTGACCTCCCGGTGATTCTTTGGCCTTTTGGCCGAAAATTTCGCCTGAAATTGGTTTTATGGTTGAGAAGTAAGTCTGTTAATTTTCTTAGTTTTCTTGATGGTAATTGGAAATAAACAGAATAAAAAGGTCATATTTTTTACCAAGTGTACATTTCCATAAGCGGGTAAAATTCAAAATCGTGTGACGTCATCCGGGAGCTCAACATATTTCGGTTACCCCGCGGTCAGCTTCCCAACTGTTCCTAGGCAATAACTTTTTTGTGGTCTATACACTTTCCGATTGTTTAAAGGCATCTTCAGAGGTACTGTGGAAGGCAACTATAACTGTAAAAGGAGACTTCCAAAATTGATTGATACTGATTTTTCAAAACAATTTTTAGGGGTATTGGTACGTGATACATTCATAAAATAATGCCAGTTCGAGACAACATCCAAAGAAGGTTGAAAACTCCCGGTAAAGATTATGTTTTAGTGTAATGCTTTGGTTAGTAAACCTAGTGTCAAGTTCTTATATACATTTCCTTGTATTTTTACATTCTTCCGGTCTAAACTTAAAAGGAACTCAGTAAAGGAAATGTACTAACGGACAATTACATTGAACTAGAAAAAGGAATCCTCAGAAGAATACAGCACCGCGACTCTCTGTACTTTATTACTCACTAAACTTGTAATTAAGCTACGCCTTGCGAGTTATTCCTGAACTTCAAACAATTCAGTTCATAATACAGTATCTCTGTATTTAACTAATGGTCTGGTTGAATCGGGACAAAGCCGTGTGTTCCCATGTGGTCCGTACAGTCGTTCTACAATGTTGACTTATATTTTAAGGGAAAATACCTTTCATTTGAACTCCCATGCACTTTTTGAAAGTTACACCAGGAAAGTTTAGTTTTAGGTTTTTTTATATGTTGTTTCCTTTTCCCCTTTGCGAATGTTTTTTCTTTAAATACCTTTGGACAAAATTCGTTGGAATAGCCTACAAAATCGATTACACCGTACAATGGTGGACATATTTATTAGGAAAAGGCGGAACGCATCATATTAAGGCTTAGGGCATTCGGTACCGAGGCAGTGAGGGGGTTGTATTTGGTCGAAGTTTTGTCGTCACGTAGGTGAACATCACGTACATCATGCATTGTTATAACAGGCTCACGCTGGTTGAGGCAAAGTTGGGGTCGACTAATAGCAACGTTTACAGGTCGTGCTTTTACGTCATGGGTCGCTCGTGTACTGTGACGATCGTCAATTGTGTGGGATCGTAGGTTGTGCATAGCCTAACCGGCGGTAGTGGAAAAAGAAGAGGTGCATGGCTATCAGTCGACTTCCCACCTGATTTTATCTACAATCTTACGTAGCCATTTTTCTATCGTTTTTCACAACATGAACTTTTCAGGTCGAATTAGTAGGGAAGCGTTGTGCAAGGTAACGGGCCGTGGAGTTCACGCCGGCGCTTTTAGATTTGCAAATAGCCTACTTTACATGTTGTCCTGAAGTGGACGTACAGCTTCTTCCGAAAGCAGTTTAAAGTTTGGTTTTGCCGAACGGCCCTTAGCCATAGGGTTGGGAGGACTTTGAAAAAGGACTTTACATGGCCGTTTCTATGTCAGCGGTGGCCAGTGTAAGCCTCATTCTTATATTTCTTTAATTAGATATGTTACTCTTGCTTCACTTTTTCAAGTGTTACATTATCATTCTGGTCCGACAAAACGCCATTATTACATCTGCTACCGTACCTCGAGTGTCCAAGTCAGTCATCAGTTAGTCAGTCACTCAGTCAGTCTTCAGTCGCTCAGTCATGCATTCGTCAGTCAATCGTTCATTCAATCAATCGTCAGTCACTCAATAAGTCAGTCATTCAGCTGTTAAATCGGTCAGCAGGTCAGACAGTAATCAGTCATTTAGTTGTTCATGTCAGTCAGGTAATCGTTCAGACAATCAATTGTCAATTTTTTAACCAGTCAATTAGTCAGTCAGCCCGTCCGTCCGTCCGTCCGTCCGTCCGTCAGTCAGTCAGTCAGTCAGTCAGTCAGCCAGGCAGTCAGTCAGGCTGTCAGTCAGTCAGTGAGGCAGTCAGTCAGTCAGACAGTCAGTCAGTTAGTCATTAATTCGTCAGTCATTCATTTGTCTTTCACTTTGGGACTTAAGTCTAGTGACTTCATTAAATACATTAAATACTACTCCTACTTCACTGGGTTCACAAGTTCCGCCCCTGTGCCTGACTATTGAAGTACGTACAGCTAGTTGAGCAGCAGCTGACTGCCGACGTGTGGTGACTGTGGTTTTTCCTGGCCGTTAGGAGCGGCTAAAGGGGTGGGACTTGTGACGTCAGTAAAAGCACCCTTAAGCTCAGCTTATCCTTCTCAATTTTTACCTCATCCATTAGGAACCTATTTCCTATTCCCATGATAGTTTCAATGACTACCAGCAAGTCCTACTTTAGTTCGATGAAAGTGTACCGATTGACACACAAATTTCACGACAGAGTCCTATTTCAGACGAAACAGTCCTCAATCTTTTTCTTCATCAACGACAACGGTTTTTTGGGATAAGCAAATTTTCATTAAAGTTCATCCAGAACTGTAACAGTTCTGTTTATAGCATCCCACACATTTCATCTGAAAGTATGGATGTTGTTTTCTTGGTTTGATTTCAGCAAGTTTGCTCACTGATAAAAAGGTTGTTATCTTAAAGGGCAGACGTTAAAACGACAGGTAAATGTCACCGCTTTTCTTCTTATTTCAAGTATATCTCATAATATTTCAGGTCTTAAATATATCATAATCAATGTAAAGCAGTCACTCCTAATTAAGTTCACAATAAAACTGATTTCACGGTATTATCAAGAACCAGCCTTGAAGCAGGATACTCTTCAAGACTAATTCAAGTCATGGTCGCAGTTTCCCTTTAAATGACCATTTAGGCTCCGTGATGCCAAATAATCTGTTTTAACTTCAAAATTGATGCAAATGAAGAAATTCTTCAATTGCTAAATTTTTAATTAATTAAAACATGATATTATTTTTATTCAGCTGATATCGCATGCAGGGTCAATAAGGTGAACCATCCACATAAGGAATGCTTTTTTCACATTTTTATTTATTTGTTCGTAACGTCAAAAAGCAAGTTATATCAGTGACCTTGAAATGGACTGATATTAATGCCTACCTAAAACGAGTGTACCATATAAAATCATCTACGGACGGTCTTGGAACACTGTATAACATTTAGAGACAGTAGTATTTTCCCATTTAATGCAACATGCTTGATGTACCTTACAAGGCTTGAAGTGCCATTTCCAGAAATCAGGTCATGGTGGTGCTGCGCTTAGGTGTTCTGTTCACATGCAGATTTTGCCCCAACGTCCGTCGTTCGATACCGATTTAGTTTGACAGGTCTTTTGGCTAAGATCATGTGCAGTATCTGTTCTTTTAATCCAGTCTAGAATGGAGCCATAAATGACGAACCAATGATGTAAATGTTCTGAGGGCCGCGAGGTTGGTTAGTAAATGGTCAAGAGCAATCGCCCCAAATTATTTTGAAACTACCCAATTTTTTCTTCCAAGAAGCTTTAGGGGTATTTTAAGACTTTAACATTCAATATTCAAGGATAACCAAGATATTAATCCTTGTAAATTTCACAATTCAATGAAAAGACATTGTCTCATGATTGTTCAAGTTCAAGTTCAACTTTATAAGTCCCAAAAGGGAAATTCAATAGCACGCATGGAGACGTAAAGAAGACGTTCTATAGACTCTCTACATCAATGTTCCTAAGCTCGATTTTGCTTTGCTTGTTCGATATTCTAATGCCAATATCTGAAGAACTATATAGATCAACTTTAATCAGCGGTGCACTTTGTCAAAATGACAATGAGAATACAGGCGGCTGATTTCTTTAAATTTTAAAGGCAGACTCTAACTGTTGAATAATTGCTAAAGTCAATGAAGAAAATTAAATCATTTTATAACATATATTGTCGGACAAATTTTAAAAGATTCAAACAAAATGCCCCTTGAAGTAAAGGGCTATACCTGTCATATTTAGATTGTGTTGTTTCTTATAAAAACGTAAAGAATAAATATCGGGAGATACGACCCGACCTCTATCTACGTCTGTATATATAACACTGTAACTTTCATATAAAAGTTATGACTTTCAAAGGCTGTTTGGAAATTTAAACAAAAATCTAATTAAAACCATTATTTCATATAACACAAGTTCCTGACGGATGACAGATCAGCATACTTTGTAAACCTTTGCGGGAACTCACCCATATTTTTCCTATTGACAGTCAGTAAAAGCTTTTTCATTTATACCCATTTCCTATTGGTCCATAACGGTCACGTGACTGTTCGTTATCACAGCATCAACTCTCTCCAGTAGCGGATGTAGTAATTCAGGTCAGAGGGGACAAGAATAACCTGCATGCAAGGGAGCGTTAAATCAGGCTGTCAAATATCTAAAAAGGTCGGCGGTATGCGTTTTGGTCCGTGAGGCAGGGGTGGCCCCAGGGTATTTTGATAGAGGAGCAAAACACTGGTTGAGCCTGCTCCTTCCTTCTATTTTCACACTTTCTTGCGATAATAGTTGAACGGTCTCCCTTTCCCCCTGACGCCGCCCCTGTGGCGAGGGGTGGTAACAACACTCCGTCGTTTTCTCTCGGTAACTGAAAACGCCTTCAATTTGGGCAACTCTACTTCACTCGGGTTTCTTGGGCTATTTCAGTGTGGTTATTAACAATGAAATTTTCTTTTCAGTCTTTTTTTTAAATCAACATTGTTATGTTTGAAGGAGCAAGGTGAATAGGAAGACAAACTCAAAACTTGTGCATGAGGACAGAATAATGCATTCACGGGGATTTATGTTATTGCTGAATGTACACGGGTTGCGCCCTCGGGTATCGATTGTATTAACCTCATATCATGCATTATCCTGTGATAACGCACCGTCCGTCGTTGTTTAACATTTAGGCTAACTGTCTTCTCACAATGTCCCTTATTTGTCGGTCATTCAACTCCGTAGGTTAATAGAACCGGCCTTCATTCCTTTGACGTAAGTAGCATCCTCCATCATGTTAATTACTCTCTCCAGGTAGCATGGATTTAATATTTTCATTATACATTTCATAATTACTTTGATTGTTTTTTTTTTTTTTCATATTGAGGCTTTGAAACACTGCGCGAATTATCTGCTTAATGTCTTACAATAAATAAATGACGAATAGATGATTAAGTCTTATACCAGAGGGATATTCGAGAAAAGATAAAATTTTGGCATACTTCATGCATAAGAGGCAATCTGATTAAGATATGAAATTGACAAAAGTCATTCAAATATTTTATCTACTTTCTATTACATTGCTCATTTTTGTACTTTACATATTAATTAATGATAAAAATATCATAAAAGTTTTTGAGTGAAATAACCTACTTACAAAGTTCCGATCTTTTAAGACTGTTGTCAATAAAAAACAAAAAACGATTTATCAAACTCATTGAAGTATAAATCTGTCATCATATCCTCAAGTACTCGATACAGAGGGAAAGTCATCCACTCAATAACAGAGTTCGGTAATCCGTTTTGGTTTGCTACGCACATGTGTACATCCTCCAAATCGTCGGGATACACAAATTAATCCCGCACCTAAAATACGTGCTCCAAAATTTGAGCTTACATGAAAATTTCGCCAAAATCATTCTTTTTTAATCAATCCATAACATAAAGGGGGATTTCAAGTGTGGCTTCGTTGAATGGATTTTGTCTAAACTGTCTTTTTTGATGTAAAAATTTGCATTTTAATCTGCCGTTAAGTAGGATTGAGACCCTTCTTTTAGTTTGCGTTGTCCATATAATTGTTATATGCACGTACTGATGAAAAAAGGGAACACAGTTCACTCTGCGCTGAGCTCGGATTGTACATCTACGCAGTGCCGCGTATTTGGTCTAACGGTAGTGCATCCGCCTCTCACGCGAAAGGCCCGGGTTCGCTTCCCAGGTCGAGTCATACCGAAGACTCTGAAAAGGAACCTACTGCCGTTGTGCGTGGGGCTTCGCATTAGCAATGGAATAGGGGGTAGTGAAAACAAGCCAGTGAGCCACAACTGGAAAAGAGGCTGTGGCCGGCTCGACTTGAACCAACAGGTTGGAAACTGGGCCTTAAAACTCCGTCTAACTAACTAACTTCATACGACAACGAATTACCGAACTCGCGTATTCTCTTTACGTCAAAAAAAAAAAAAAAATGGTAGAATGGAGTACAAAAATAAAATTTATTTTCTCTTGAGTTGAAGATCACGATAATATCATACGAAACATGTACATGTCATTCAAAGTTAAAGGATGGACTGTCCGTGAACGATCTCTCTTACTTTTGTTTGTTGCCACGTGACAATTATTTTTATTCGTAGTTAAAGTGAGATAGTTTTCGGTGGGTGTTTTTAGGCACTATCGGTCGGAGGTTTGTAGGGTATCTGCAGGATCCTGGGCTTTAACTACAAAACAAAAACAGCCCGACGTCGTACATCTGAATTATGTAAACGTCTACCAATCAGTTGATGTTCCTCCGATGTCCGACCGGGCATCTGACACCCCGTTTGGCGGCTGGGTCGTTTTTTAGGTTTAGCAGCGATCGGTCCATGTATCTGCAAGCTGAACGTCTGGCTCCCTGCAGACGTCAGTAAGGCTAAACACTGCAATCAGCCGATTACCCCCGGGTCCAAGTGAATCGGCCTGATGTAGGCAGACGCTTGGCTGATGTACGTAGAGCCGGCACCCGTCAGGAGGCATGCAACATGCCGTCACCAGGCCGAGAGTGACTAGAATCCGTCGGGAATTCATCGGGATTAGTTGTGGCTGGATCCCCAGATCTGCACAGGTAGCCGTCGATGCCTAGAGAATCGGACTCCACCTTTTCATTGAGTTAACAGTGTTCGTTGAGTAAATTTTTTTTTTCGACGATGTCAGTCAGCGCAAACGTTGCTCAACGATTAATGTGTATAATTTAGAGGGTGCTCGTAGATATGATACCTAAATACGACCGGGCAGTGACGTCACGTTGATACCCTTACTGCTTTATGACCACAATCTTCAAACGTATCGTACGTTGTTCCCTTTGTGCCTTTGTGCACTCGGTGCTTTTAATGATAACAGTTATGTTACTAGCACTTCATGAAAGATTGAATTCCGATTGAAAGAAATTATTACTTTTCATTAAACATACTTTAGACCTCTGGATTTAAACACTTGCGGTAATTGTTTTCCGCATGGAATTGTGGGACCGACAGTCCGAGCTCAGAACCTCGTGTGCTCCATCCTCATGCTCTCCGCGCCTTGTATCCCTCCTAGTGTTATGAATCACAAAAGAATTACACACTTTATCATTGTACGTGTGTTTTAAACTGTTTTGAAACTTGACATGGTAACGTTGTTGCTGAAAATTTGTTATCTAGTAATAAATTTCAGAGTCTGAAATGGCTTCTGTTTATCGCTTTAATAATAGGTATTGCCATTAAAACCTGGCAAACCTTTTCTTGCAAAAAAATATTACACATTTCAGGAGGAATGAGTGTTGCAGACACTAGAAGCGAAAATGTTGAAAAACTGTGTGACAAAATATTCTTGAGCTGCAAAGGGGGAAATAGTTTATCTTGTGAAAAAGATTTTCCTTTACAAAAAGCCACATTAGCATGCTATTACTTTTTCTAAAGTCCTCCCGACTCATTCTCTGGCAAAGAGCCGTCTAGCGAAATCAAACTATGACACTGATTTCCAAGAAAACAACGTCTACTAAAGACCAACTGACCAACGTCACTGCCTTCAGACCATTTACATAATTGGCCTTCCATCAGTCCATGTATGATGTCTCCATGATTCTAGACAGGATGAATAGAACAGATACTACACATGATCTAAGCCAAAAGACCGAAAGCTATTGCGAAATGCATAATAGGCTGGAAATTTAACAACTATAAATCATGGTTTTGTTAAAGATATAATTATCTCTGTCCCAAACGTTATTCCGGATGAAAAGCATACTGAAAAAATTAAACTATAAGATTTAAGAAGCAAGAATTTTAGGAGACAGAGCCAAACCAAACCCAAAGCACCCGTTCCTAGGTTTGGGAGTCCAGGGGGCGAAGCTCTTGCCCACAGATATTACAAACTTGAGGCTAAGTTTTCCATTTCAAAAAAAAACGCTAAGTTGTCCATTTCAAAAGCAATATCCTCTTTCAGTATATATAAGGCAGTGTCTATGTTTGAGGGGAAAACAGACGTAAGGTCTCATGCGACTATTCAATACATGATGAAACGTTCCCTCTTACTTTTTGCTACCTCTTTAATTTCTACCTGATTAACTTTTATCGCTTCAGGGAGGAAAAGAAGCTCTGCACTACATGCAGACTTGATTAAGTCAAGTTTCATATCTGATTTATTTATTGACAGTAAAAGATGTGTTTTAATACACAAAAAGTTGCGTAACATTTGGGGTTAGCTAACGGGTCAGTCAGCATGTGTTAATTGCTTTTCACGCAGTGTGAACACAATGAAAGCACAAATCATGTAACAAACTCAGATATTAGTTACACCCCATACCGCCTTTGATGTACTGGGGTGTTTATGTTCCTTTTTCAAGAAGTGACGTCGCAGCATGACCGCTTTGGTTCACTTATTCATAAAAAGTCACTACATCACTCGACTTATTTAATACAGCAAGTGACAGTCTGATTTTATTCGGCCATTATTGGGGTCTATTACCTTTTAATCTTTCAATTTCTTTGCTTTCCTCGGTACCCTGGATGACTGTAAAGGCGCGGATCGAAACATTTCGGAAAAGGTGGGCTGACCTCAGAGAAAGAGGGTAATGGGACGTTAGTCGTAATTCTCTCTCTAAAATATCAAATTCTGCCCGAAAGATCTGAGAGGAGTGCCACCCTCTGCTGGCGCATGGCGTACATAAAATTTTGAAAATCGCAACCTCTCAGGCAGCCGGTGGGAATGGCATTTCCCAGACTTGTACGTATAATCTAAGGAATCACTATTCTGATCTTTCGATTGCTTTAAAATTTAAATTTCAATTACTTTATAAAAAGAATGAGTAAATTGCAAAATGATCAGCAAATAAGCATATAAAATGTACCACTACTAGTGGTCCTTCTATTTTGGACCTTTAACTAAGTAAGTTACGTGGTAAACGTAACCTGAATCTGATTTAACACTTTGGTCGACAAAATAGAAATGTAACCATACGTGGGCATTTTCTGTCAACAATCAATTGGCCATAGTTGGGCACATATGTTAGTCAAGTTAACGGGGGAAGGATGGAGTCAAGGGGTGACGGTGAGACGCCACCTACTTATATACACCTATATCTGCTCCACTGAGGCCACCCAAATGGTCACAGCGACATGATTTGGCCCAAAAGTTTGCCTTATACCATAATGAACCACCGTTGGAAACTGAGACGAGACTAATATGCCGACCGTTCACAGCCTCTACATTGCGTATGTGGGCTGACGTGAGAATGTTTTAACATAGTTCAGTCGGTAACGCTCATGATCTGATGCATAACTGACCGGCAGCTATTCACATTATTAGAATCTTGTTGTTGTGGCCCGGGACTTCCGGCTCCCTGTTGTGGCGAAGGCGAGGCTGCATGACAGTAAGTAGATAGTCTATTCACCCGGGCTGAATATCATACGAGGTTCGTGTATTTGGATTTGTGTTGTGAGGAAAAGGGTAAGCCTAAAAATAGCCCGCTTGAATGTTCTCGTAGATACATTTCATGATTATTTTAGTGTATTTTTTTTGTTTTGTTGATGTGACGAAAAAGGGGACTGAAGCCGTAAAAGTTCCCACCCCTTAGATCTGCGCCTTTTGTACACTGTGATGCCTCTTGATTCCCTCATTTTCACTGTACATGACGGTTTGGAATTACATTTCAGCCCAGATCACACTACAGCGATGTCGGACCAGATTTCATTCCGATTTTTTATGAGTTTTAATTAATATCTCCTCCATCTTTGGTCGAAAAGAGACAAAAAACAAAAAATTGCCAACCTGTAAAGATATATGAATTGTATCGCAAGACTACGAAATTCAAAAGAAATACCAATTATTACGTGACGTCACATCCGCAGACCGCTTTTATCGGTTACGTGTAGTCCGATAAAAGCTATTTGTTAATGTGACGTAACGAAATAAGTTGTTTATATTTCTTTTCCGTGGTTGGTGTCGATGCGCACTGTTTACCAAGAAATTTCCTAACTGACTACCTAAAGCCCTAATCCCTAGCCCTAACAAAGGGTACAATAGATACAATACAATGGCAACAGCCAATCAAGAGACACCTTACTAGTCAGTGCGTATCTATCCGCACCATATTAAGTTTTGTATCTATGTATGAGGTGCCGTATCGGCCAATATTTTATAACATGAATATATTTAGGTTATGTTATAAACTCAAAATATATTGATTATAGTTCTAATATATTTAGGTTATGATATAGAAAGTCCAATATATTTAGGTTATGATATAGAAATTGATATAAATGTGTTATATTATGAATCCAATATATATAGATTATATTACTACTCTATATAAATAGGTTATGAGTAAACTGTCTTAGTTTACGAGTAATCCATTATAGTTTATAAAATTGCAATATATACAGGTTATGACTGGAAATGCAGCTCGAACAAACGAATGGCGTTACGTCACGAAGATAGGCGTGATCACATACGGATGGGCGTGACAGTATGTACGAAGGCGGGATCGGATCACGGTTGGCTTCTCGAAGCATTCGACATATGCTAGCACTGCGTGTAACTTGTAAGTTTTACAAACGGTAACTTGCTACAACTAGGCTGACTAATAACGTTGGTATAATAAAATTACCGAAAATGAAATTTTAATGAAGAAGAAATCGTGGAAAGACCGGCACGTACGTGGCCAGGAGAGTTTGGGTCGTAGACATGGTCGTAGGCCTTCGTATGCAGGGCGAATTTTCTGTCTAGCCAGTCTAAGAAGGCTTAGGCATAGGCCTAGGCCTATTAGATTCTTGCGACCACCATTCAGGGAAGAGGTACATATTTGCAAAATGAAAGCCAAGATGCCCTTGAGTAACCCAGACACTTCCAAAGGCACAAATATTTAAATTTACATTAGAACTTACCTTAATGTTTAAAACATGTTGCAAGTATAAGTAAATTATCAACCGCATGACGTCATCAGCGAGCAATTAGTGTAGTGGTGTGAAATACGTTTGGGATTCCTTAGGATCCGAGATCGATTCCCGCCTTGTGGGGCCCGGGTAGCTTTCTTTTTGTGGTCAACTGCAATAGTGTTGTAATTAGTTGATCCAATATGTAAATAATTGTAAATATCTTTTCACCTTGTATATATTCTGCTTTGAGTTTTAATAAAGTTTCTCCTTCAAGGAAAAAAAAATTCTCCTACCCCCCCCAAAAAAATTTTCCTACCATTGTACAAACATCTGAAATTCCTTCCTACTTTAGAAAAGAGGAAGACAGATTAAAAAAGAAATATCGAAGGCGGAAAGGAAGTTTTTCTTCAAAATAAATTCAAAAGAAAAAAGTAAAATAAATGTACACAAGATGTAAATGAGATATGCCTAAAACCTTCCTTCAAGGGAAAAATATTTTTTTGGAAAAAATACAAAAACAGTGACATAGCTACGGGTGTGTGTGTGGGGGGGCTTGGGGCTCCATCCCTGCAAAAGCGTCCCTGAAAAAGCGTGCCCCTAGCATGGCCCCTATAGCATCCTGTAGGAATTTTTTTTCAATTCCTGGGAATGCACAAATTTGTTTCAAAATCATACTTGGTGGGTGTGTGGGGGGGGGGGGTAGAATATTTAAGTCAAATTTGGTTGGAAGGAATCTGCACTTTTCACAGCCAGTGTTGCCAGTCATTGGCCAATGCAACAACCAAGCCCATGTTGGGTCAATGCAGTCTCAAGGGTCGCAACCTTACCACTACAGGACCTCACCTAGCTAAGGTAACATTCCCATGTGGGCCCCATATACGTCAAACCAAATGGGTCCCATATCATTTTGCACCCAAGACCCACATGGGGCCATATGGGCCAGCCCGGTATGCCCTTATGCCCAGATGGGATTGTACTGGGGCCCATATGGGGCAATTGCCCAAATTGGTCCCAGCACTATCCCATATGCATTATATGGGTGTCCTGTGCTGGCCCATATGGGTCCCATATGGATCTTGGGTGCAAAAGGTTTATGGGACCCATGTGTTTGTCGATATGGGGCCATATGGGGCCCATATGGGAATGCTACCAGGATGTTGGGCTTAGTGGAATACCCAGTGGCGTACGAGACGGGGCGGGGGAAGGCTGTCCCCAAATTTCCCCAAAATCTAAATTCGTGCAGGAATTTGGCAAAAAAATCGGACAGTCCTTTAGTTCTGAAGAAAAAATAGCATGGTTTTTCAGAAAATTCCTAAATGTCAGGCCCGTAGCCAGGGGGTCGGAGCGTTCGAACGACCATCCCCAACTTGAGGGAGGTCCATTTTTCCAGCCCTGTGTTCTAGAGTTTGAAGGGTGGGCTATGAAATATTTTTTATCTTGACATATTGAGGACGAATTTCCGTTCACTTTTTGCAGGAAGATAAAACCTTTCAGATTACATGTATGATTTTTTCTTGAAAAGTGGTGAACTGTGTGGAATTCCTGGGGAAAAAGGACTTCTGTTGTGTTCAAAAGTACTTTAAAATGCTCCAGATTGCAGGAGATCTGCAGAATTCAGACTTTTCCGGGGAAGCATGCCCCGGACCCCTAACAACTGCATGCTTACGGCACGCGCCAGCCGCCTTCGTATTTGGGAAAAAGGCCCACATCTTGGAAAATAGACCCACGCCTCCACATGGGCTGGCTACGGGCCTGAATGTGGCCGAAATCTTAAAAAAGATATGCCCGAAAAAAGGGAAAGAAATGTCATATAGTCGCAGTAAAATTTTCAAGAAAATTGGACAAGATTCCAAAATTTCGCTTCACCTTCGCGCAGCGCAAAATGCTGTACAGTTATTCGTGAGTTTTACGCCACAGGTTATCACAACACAATATGCCCGAAAAGGTTTAATATCCAAATTCTTTCAAGCATTTGACCGAAAATAGAAAAGTATCATAATAAGGGTAACATAGTCACGAAAAATTAAACAGCTAAAACACATTTGGGAAGCCTGTGGCTTAAAAGACCAATCATCATAGGTTTTGGAAGCCCCGAATACGGTCGATGAGTTGCCGGTGGGATGTGATAGGCAGAATTTGAGGCACGCATATCTTCTCAATTTTTTGGCTTTCTTGTAACAAATATTTGAAAATCCCGAGCGACTTGTTCAAAAGTTGGTTTGAAGTATTGGGAAGAAATTAATTTGGCTTTTAGTATGGCTCATTAAAAATCGGGGTGTTTATGGAAGAATCTACCAGTCATCTGAGCAAAATCAAGAAAGTTATATGGACGACTGAAATTCGTTTGGCGTTACACATTTTATTGTGGTCCTTCTTTACGTATACTAAGGCGCTCTGACAAACAGCAAATTTCGCCCGAAAACGTTTACTTCTTGTGAAAATAAAAGCGTATATTAGAAAAATATTTGCTTTATAACGAAAAATGCTAACAGGATTTGCCCGACGGGGGGGGGGGGGGCAAGCTCCCCGACAGGGGGCCAGCATTTCAAGGCCCCGACAAAGGTATGAGTGGGTCCCAGTGGGACGTGAATTGGCAAAATTTGAGGCGCGCCAAGCGCGCAGAAATTTCTGACTTTCTTTTTAACAAATACTTCAAAATCTGGAGTATATTTTGAAGAAAAAATTAAAATTTTTGAAAGAAATTTGGCTTTTGTAAAGACCATTAAAACGTCGGGTGTTTATCAAAGAATCTGTCCTTCTTATGGGTAAAATCAAAAACGTTTTATACACGACAGCTGAAATTCTGTTGCGTTCATGCATTTATTCGTTCTAGACCTACGTACTTAGGTCTCCAGACGAGACTAGAAGTTTGCCCGAAAAGTTTTTCCCTTTTTTGAACGAAGATTTGAACATTTTGAGCTTATTATATTGCAGAAAATTTGTTTTTTGTAAGGTTATAATGATAAAATTAGGTTCTTTATTAAGTGATATGCCTTTCAAGAGCAAAATTAGGTAAAATCTCGGGGTGATTAACAGTGCAGGTGGCTTTGGTTATTTGTTGTACTGAGTATCCATCGAAACTGGAAAATTTTGCCACTTTTAACAATCTGAAGCTAATATTGGGGATATGTTGTAATTTTATGACTGATTTGAAATGGAATTACAAAACAAAAAATATGTTCAAAATCACCAACCCAGTAACTTCAGTCCTTTTAGGTTTATTTTTATTTTTTTATTTTTTAAGTCCTCCCCGACGAAATCGCCGACCTTCCCCGACGGGGGGGGGGGTGGCCCCCTCCCCTCCCCCCTATCCTGCTAGCGCCACCCCTATTTATGTCTCAGGTGATCAAAGCTATTCACTGAAGACTTACGTCGCTAGTTTTAAGTTTGTGTATGTCGCCATGAGAGGGTATGGGCCGCTATAAGAGTTAGGGACCATTTAAGTTTGGTGGGACAGAACATTCTTTGCCTGAACAATTCAGTGCTGTCCGAAAGACTATAGTAAGTCGAGAGCTATCGGCAATTGGCACGGAGTGTTCATAAAATTGTTATTTCTCAGACAGCCGGAAATGCCATTCCCAGGCTTGTATAGCAGAACCTAAAAATTCTTTATTCTGCAGGGATGGAGTCGTGTCCAACTGCCCCGAGTCCTGAGCCGGATCCGAGTCCAGAAGTTCCAAGTCCAAGTCAAGCCCAGTACAGATGGTCTCGAGTCCAAGCTGTGTTCGAATCAGCCGGGATCCGAGTCCGACAGAGTCCGGCAGTGCGGAACTCACCCATCTAGCTGACTACCTGATACCTGCATGCGCATGCAACACAAATGCAGTCTAAGAATAAATATTGTCTTGCGTGAGAGAGCAGTGGCAGCGCTACAATATCAATTTTGGGGGAAGGGGGGGCAGCAAACAAAGGGCAAAGGAAAATGTTAACTTAAATTTTACTTCAGATGGCATATGTGACACCAGAATGAATGAAGGGACACCCAATTTCTCAAAAAAAATTCAAAGGGTGGGGGTGGGGACGTTGTCTCCCCAAAGCACCCTCGCTGATGCCAATTCTTTCGTTCCAAAGAATACGCACATATTGTGATAGGCCAACTCTAGATTTAACTGCAAAAGTTAGCACAGGCCAACATAGCCCCAGATTACATGTAAGGACACCCAAATTTTCCAAAAGTAAGGGGAACGGATATCCCATTACACCCTGACCAGACCAGCGATCCCTCAGCATACTGCATGCCCCCTCCTTCAGAGCGAAATCCTGAGTACGCGCCACTGGTCACATTTCCCCCGACGCATTGAGATTTGGGACTCGGGTTAGGGTTATGGGTTAGATTATAAGGTTATGGGTTATTTACGTCCTCACTGCCTGAGCACATGCTTGTACATACAAAACAAAAGACAAAAGGGTTTCTTTATTAATCCCTCATGCACCTCGTCGCGGCACGAAGAAGATATATTGTTTGGCATTGTTACAAATGATAAGAAAGACAAAAGGAAAAAAGGAGAAAGCCCTAACACAAAAAAGGGAAAAAAAGAAAAAGGACTACAACTGATATCCTGTGGGACCCGAACTCGCGTTACCGAAGCAAAAGCTTACAATGCATCCGCGCTAGCCACACCGCCAATTGTAAATTCATGATTTAAGGTAGTCGTAAAATACTTAGACACAATACAGCTTTTACACGCGGACAATCATTTAGGCATAGGCCCTTCATGGTCCATTGAGTAATGTAACAGGCCCGAATGTAAGTATGGAAAGATGTTTAGTTTTCTCTATTGATTTGTCTTCCAAATAGTAAAAGTAGTGAGTCCTTCTTTTTCAGTGGTAAAGGCTGGCGGCTTGTTCTCAGTAGTTTAGGACAATACCACATTTTCACTCAATTATTGCCTACGGAGGCTACGGTATGGAATTAAAATCCAATGGGCGTTTTCTTGAAATACTGGGGTGATGTCCGAAGGTCCCCCTGGATCGCCGTGGAATTATTTAGTTATTAAACCGTATACGGCACATACTTCGAGGGTCGCCCAACTGTCTTGTACAAACTTAGCCCTTGAACCAACAGGACCCAGCATTACGTTCCTATGCTATACACTTCATTTCTGGTACTGGTAGTAAGGAGTGACTACAAGGAACGGATTATACGGTCACGTTCAGTGACTAGTACAAACTGTCCATATCTTTCTCGATTTTGTCTAGTTACTCTCTTGGCAGCCACGGGCTCTGCTATATAGCGTCTCCACAAGGGCACAGAAATCTTAAAATCGGTAATCTAGTTGTAGCAAGTTTCTTTTATTGATAAATTCACTGAATTCTTCGAGATGCTGGAACAAAAATTTCATCCCGCCTTCGTACATACTGTCACGCCCATCCGTTTGTGATCACGCCTATCTTCGTGACGTAACGCCATTCGTTTGTTCGAGCTGCATTTCCAGTCATAACCTATATATATTGCAATTTTATAAACTATAATGGATTACTCGTAAACTAAGACAGTTTACTCATAACCTATTTATATAGAGTAGTAATATAATCTTTATATATTGGATTCATAATATAACACATTTATATCAATTTCTATATCATAACCTAAATATATTGGACTTTCTATATCATAACCTAAATATATTGGAACTATAATCAATATATTTTGAGTTTATAACATAACCTAAATATATTTATGTTATAAAATATTGGCCGATACGGCACCTCATATCTATGCTTGCAATATCTTTAAATCTACACTTAAACACCGCCATCTTTCCAGACCAGAACATTGCATACATTTTTCAAACTTTTCGGAAACATAGTTAACTGCACTTCATACTGCTTGATTACCAATCTGCTTAAGGAAACATAACATATGGTTGAAAGGGTAGAACAGGCAGACATAAATAGAAAATGCTTCTTGGGAGTTTGCTCGAGGCTGTTAAGATTCTCAGAAAAATAATTATAGCCAAATTCACTTCATTTGGTGTTCAAATATTCGTTTAAAATCTCAATTAAAAGTTATCGACTTTTGCTTGTGTAATAAACCCCGTAGGTCGATGTTAGCATCTTGTTTAATTCATGAATGTATTTTTTGGCGAATTCATAGCAACTGACGTCCAATAACATACTCGACATAGCAAATCAATTCTTACTCGCTATTTTTAGAAGTTTCCTTTACCTGGTTTTGTATACAATATGGAGTTGAAAATTATCTCTGGTGTAATAGACAAAGGTAAAATAATCTTCTTCTTCTTCTTCTTCTTCTTCTTCTTCTTCTTCTTCTTCTTCTTCTTCTTCTTCTTCTTCTTCTTCTTCTTCTTCTTCTTCTTCTTCTTCTTCTTCTTCTTCTTCTTCTTCTTCTTCTTCTTCTTCTTCTTCTTCTTCTTCTTCTTCTTCTTCTTCTTCTTCTTCTTCTTCTTCTTCTTCTTCTTCTTCTTCTTCTTCTTCTTCTTCTTCTTCTTCTTCTTCTTCTTCTTCTTCTTCTTCTTCTTCTTCTTCTTCTTCTTCTTCTTCTTCTTCTTCTTCTTCTTCTTCTTCTTCTTCTTCTTCTTCTTCTTCTTCTTCTTCTTCTTCTTCTTCTTCTTCTTCTTCTTCTTCTTCTTCTTCTTCTTCTTCTTCTTCTTCTTCTTCTTCTTCTTCTTCTTCTTCTTCTTCTTCTTCTTCTTCTTCTTCTTCTTCTTCTTCTTCTTCTTCTTCTTCTTCTTCTTCTTCTTCTTCTTCTTCTTCTTCTTCTTCTTCTTCTTCTTCTTCTTCTTCTTCTTCTTCTTCTTCTTCTTCTTCTTCTTCTTCTTCTTCTTCTTCTTCTTCTTCTTCTTCTTCTTCTTCTTCTTCTTCTTCTTCTTCTTCTTCTTCTTCTTCTTCTTCTTCTTCTTCTTCTTCTTCTTCTTCTTCTTCTTCTTCTTCTTCTTCTTCTTCTTCTTCTTCTTCTTCTTCTTCTTCTTCTTCTTCTTCTTCTTCTTCTTCTTCTTCTTCTTCTTCTTCTTCTTCTTCTTCTTCTTCTTCTTCTTCTTCTTCTTCTTCTTCTTCTTCTTCTTCTGTTTTTGTTTGTTTTTGGAACGTATGATGCCCCCCCCCCTTGTAGAAGCGCGTTTGTCCGTGAAAGTTACTTCAACAAAACTTGATAGGTGATTTTTCAATCAACCGTGACCGGATACTTGTAGCTGTGCTTTGCGAATTCTATTGTGTGCAGCTTATTTTCGATTTTATTCCACAAATGACGCCAGTGTGACGTCAATCTAAAGATAGTTCTCACATGACGTCCTAGGAGGTTTTCATGTGGGGTATTCCAGCAATTTCTGAGGACAACGCCCATATGTATATATGTTGTACAGGATTAAACCCAAAGATGGAGGGTTGCTAATGCCTAGTTGTGACGTCACTGAGAACTATCTTACACCGCTTAAATTGTGCATTGATTCTCAAATTTGATGAAGCCCTATTGTGGCAAAATGTGATGAAACGTCGTGAATTTACGTAACGTGACATAATGTGATTCTGTGCGGTGGAATGCGGTACTACGGCATACAGGTACCATACGCAATGTAAATGAACTGCATCACAACATTTCCGTTGCGGCACTGTTCCAAAAAATTTTCGGCCACCACTTTCTAAACATGTTTAGATGCTTAACGCACCTGTCATATTCCTGAACATTGTCTTTTTAAATGTGTTTAATTGCCAAACATAAAGTGTTTGATTGCTAAGCACTATTTTTAGATTCGTGTATTATGTGCTTACTTACCACGTCTTTATACTTGTCGTATTTCTCTCTGAAATCAAAATTTCAGGAAGAGTACCGTAATCGGGGCTGCTCTAAGCCTCAATTTGCTGCCACATAGTTAATAACTCACCGTAAAAAGATTGTAACTTTTTTATTAGTACGTTAAAAAATTACCTTTTATTTTTTTTATAAATTTAACTAACCTTTTGTTAAATGTTGCGTGTTTTCAAAGTGGACAAAAACGTGTTCAATTGATAAAAAAGTTTTGAAAGTGTAAAAAAAGTAAAGAGCCTCACTTATATTGATACATACAGAAAAGCCAACTATATATGCTTTGTCTATGCGGTGTATGAGAAACATCGGTTATGATAGCCTGCGGAGCGAGATATCTTGAGAGCGTTCGTTACAGTAAATAAACAGAGCGGTATCATGAGAGGCGCGAAACCTGCATCACAATACATCTGCTGATAATATGCCTCACAAATTTCCTCGAAATGCACTTTAAGTACGTAAACGTTTTCATCTTAACATTCAGTTCCTCTGAAAATTCATGTTTTTAACATTTTGTACCTTTTCAGGGAAAAAAGACTGGACTTGTCATTCAATTTCATCTTTATTAAGAAGGAAAAGTGTTTCATTTTATAGATAGTTCTCACGTGACGTCATAGAAGTTTTTCTGGTGGATTTTTTCCAGCCATGTTTGAGGGCAACCCCTGCATGTACCCATAGACTTGTCCTTAGACATGGCGGTTGCTAACCCCAAGTTGAGAAACCCATTAAACTATCTGTATAAAGGATTCATGTGATAAGTTCAGGAGCACCTAATGTATAACATGTCGAAAATGTATTGTTGAATAGTTGTTGAAGCCGTACGGAGATCTTGCGTAGCCAGAGACAGAAAAAAATAGATCAGAGGTCCACTCGATTTTAGATGATTTATTCGTTGATTGAGATGATTAAAAAAAATCAAGTTTGATTATTCTTCGGCCGGCCTTAAATATTATGTAAAAATGACTCCATGTTTATCCTTCAGTTTTTGCTGCACGAGTGACCAGCGTGAGTGTGGGCTGGGAGCTTGTCTCGTACTTCTAAGCCACCGGATTGTGGGAAGATCCTAATACTAATTGCAGTTCCGATTGGTCAAAAGTTATGATGCACCAAATTAAATGAATATAAATGAATATGTTGATCTAAATGACCGATGAGGAGGCTGTAGAGGGTAAAATTGGCCACACCTTGAAAATGTGGGTTACAGCGTACACGTGGAACTGAGATGAAGTAATATGTCACGTTCAACGGTAACACGTGACGGGAAACAGGAGGGGCCCTCGGAATCTAGGACAAAAGGAAGGGAGAGTTGCTCGTAAACAACAAGATGGCGTCTGTTAAAGGTCATGGAGGGTGCACCATACCACATAAAAATATGTCACAGAGCATGTAAAATAATTCGATACTGTGGGTCGACTACAATCTGCAACAGACATTCTTGAGCTTGGAAAAAGTGTTGAAATGTGTTCTCTCAACCTATAATGATTGATTAATTTATTTCTTGACTAATTTGTGATGTCGTTCTTGTGTTACTAAAATTGCTCCCATTTTTGTCGTTTTCTTTGTTTTTCGGAATCTACTTCACCTTGTGCAAACTAATGGTGATGACTCTATAATTGGTGCAGGCCCTCTTATCAAAACATATCTTGAAAGAAACCTTTTGGTTTTCAGAACCATATGCACTTTATAGAGGCAGTTGGCTCTTAAATTTAATCCAAACTGCAATTTTTGTATTAATCCACAGGAACTCATGACTTCGATTGACAGCAAATTAAAAAAAAAAATCGAAGATGACTGATGTACACTGTTTGAATATAAGAAATTTCCAAACTGGCTAACGATAGCGCTAACCCTTAACCTCCTAACCGTAACAAAGAATGGGCTAGGCCTACAGTACAATCGATACACTACGATATCAGCGGCCAATCTAGAAATTCCTTGTAAACTGGTTTTGAATCAGCCGACTATTATCGATCTTTATGGAGAAAATGATCCACTTGATGCGTATTGTTTACCAAGATATTTTTGACCTGTTGTTATTATTGTATCGTATTGATTGTATTCTTTGTCGGAGTGAGGGATTAGGTTAGGGATTAGCGCCATCGTCAGACAGTTAGCGGAAATGTCTTGTGAAAGGGATTCTTTGAGTTGCTGTCGATAACTCAATGAGAATGAAAGGGTCGATCGATCACTACCTCATGACAATGATTAAAGTTAGCATAATAAGTTAAGTTGCAATGCAATAGTTACGGATTTTGAATTTTGTGATTTTCCTGCTTCTTTACGGTTTTGTGCTTAATCTGTAAAAAAAAGTTTCTGGTCACGAATTTTGAAAGCCGAAATAAACCGTTCAGTACTCACCAAAAGCAGTTATTTCTGTGTAACACATGGGGATGGTCTCAGTTTGGCCATTTGTCATTTGGTGTGTGAAGAAATTTTGACAGCTTTGGAAAAATTTGTTGAATATCATGAACCCACTCAATGCAGTTTCGTCACCAAACTTTTCATTGTAGGGGGCACTGAAGGGGACACAAAAAATTTGCAGGGAGGCACTGTTAGACTCCAATCATGGCGCCTACGGCGCCACTGAGCGCGAAGCGCGAGGCTCAGCGGGTGTGGTCCAGGGGCTCGCCTTACATGCCCCGGCGGGGTCCAGTGAAAAGCCCCGGTGGGGGTTCAGGGGCGAAGCCCCCGGAAGCTCCTGGGTTTTAGCGTGTTTGTGAGGTATTAAAGTCGTTATTTAAGTGTTCTTCTATTGACTTAACACGATCTAAAAATACCCCCAGGTTACTTCCAGTAAGACTTTTGGTAAAAAAAAAATACAGCGATTCAACTGCACGGAGCAGATCCAGCCGGCTGACATTTTGAAAAAAAGGGGGATATGATCTTTTTAGAGAATTTGATGGACAGTTCAATGTGTGTCTCGGTGGGGGTGCAGGGGATGAAGCCCCCGAAAGCTCCTGGGTTTAAGGGGTTTGTTAGTTGTTAAGGTCGTAATTTAAGGGTAATTTTTCACACGGGTCTAAAATTACTTTCAAGGAAACTTCAAGTAAAATTTTATTGGTAACAAAACTAGTGAAACTACAATCAAGAGCGAATCCGACTGACATTTTGAAGAAAGAGAGCTGAACTTGAAAGAGAAGGCAGTTGATGGGCAGTTAGATGTGATCCTCTTAAGGAAAAATGTGGAATAAATCATGCTTGATCGGTTACCTGAGCTATGCGCCACCTTCAGTTGGCGAAGTCGGAAGTGTGCAGAAATTTGTGAAAACACAACTCCTCAGACAGCCGGAAATTGCATCTTCCAGGCATTTTTGCGATATTTTCAATTGAAAATATGAGTTTTACTGCTTTTCCTTGTCAAAAGAAGAATGCAATCTTAAAAATTTCCATAGTCACACTCTGACTAAAGAAGGCATATCGTTTTTTGGAAATCTCAGTTGGTGTAATACGAATTTTCAGGGGGTATGTGCCCCTCGCCCCCCCCCCCCCCCTCGCTTAGACAGTGTGCATTGTCCGAGAAGATCCTTCAAATCGTCCAGCCTGATGAAGAAAACGATCCCGCACCTACAACACGGTTTTCAAAATTTGAGTATACTTGAAAATTTCGTGGGATCATTCTCCATGTATAAGGAAGAATGCTAAGTGTGGTGTACGTTGTTCAGTAGAGTCTATCTAAAATTCTAAATTACCACCTTTGCTTACAAATTCATATAGACCTAATGCATGTGATGCCACAGAACAAAGAGTACCTCCCCTTGGGGGCATAACAAGCCAACTCAGACAAATGCAGACAGCTGATTTGTCAACTAGTCGAATACCCACATAGTGTACTACAAGTGCAGGGTGATTTCTTATACGTGTGTGTCCCATCGTTTTCCCCCAAGGATGACGTCAGTGTGTCGTCAATGCAAAAGGTCTATTTCTGTTTACCGTTCAGGGCTGAAACCCCTTTTCGTTCGATTGGGCTAAGACACTTTGATTTATGCTTAGCATTGTATCCACATACTGCATGAAGAAAAGGCACACAGTACAATATGTGCTGAGCTCGGTTTTAACGTTTCACGGTGTGCCCCACAATTAGTCCGTACAGGAACGAATTACCGAACTCGGGCCTTGTAAACTTTACAAATGTTAGTTCTGTATGCCACCTTCTAAACTGCTGGTTAGTGGACTCTACCTATCTTTTGTTATTGATTGTTCTCCTGAGGTTTTTTCAGTGTAATCACGAACCGTGTCAAGATGTTTTGTGTTTGCTATTAGTGACTCATTTCTATAAATTGATTTCATTACATGCTTAGTTTCCCATATCTAATACAGCAAAAATCTTGACACAAAAACGGAATATTTGACATAGTTCGGGTTTGCTGTGATTAAATATATTTTAAATACCCACTTGTGATTAAGTTTCAGTCTCGAATACAGTCAACGATTTTGTTCTGGTGTAAGCTATTCATAATGACGTGTTACCCGATTTCTAGCTTCAATGAATGTAGAACTAGGTCGCAAAATAAAACCAGGCAATTTTTTGAAGCCATTTAAAGATCTTTCTTGTTTGCACTTTTTTAAGGTTTTTCTCAGGGCTTCTCACGATCGATAAGAGTTTATTTTCGTTTCTTCATATTCCTCCCAAGATTAAAAAAAAATAATTTCTTTCCAGACAACGCCACTGTCCCAGAACGTACTTTTAAAGCTGTAAATAATGTCAAATTTACTTCTTTTAGTTATTCAGCCAGTTAATCAGTGAGTCAGTCAGTCAGTCAGTCAGCCAACCAGCCAGCAAGTCAGCCAGTCATCCAGTCAGTCCAGTCAGTTTAGTCAGTGCAGTCAGCCCAATCAGTCCAGTCAGTCCAATCAGTGCAGTCAGTCCAGCCAGTCCAGTCAGTCCAGTCAGTCCAGTCAGTCAGTCAGTAACTCAGTCACTTAGCCAATCAGTCACTCAGTCAATCAGTCAGTCAGTTAGCAAATCTAGTCAATCAGTCAGCCAGTCAGCCAGTCAGCCAGCCAGCTGGCCAGTTAGTCAGCCAGTCAGTCAAGCACAATTGCAGTTGATTTCATTGGGTTCCATTCACCCAAGCAATGGCGCCCGACCCTCCCTTGTGAGACGGAAAAGAATGTCCTATTATAAAACAAACACCCGGTCTTATATAGGTATAATCGCAGAAGTAACTAAAGCCCCACTATACACGATTACAAAATAAAAGCATCATTCTCTGTAATGATGCTAACGGACAAACGAACAGGACGGTATAACTCCATCTAAACTAACCTAACCTAACCCAAAGTGCACAATTGGGTACAGGAACAGATCCCTTCCCCTCCCGTAGCTCCGTGACTTCTTGACACCAACGTGTGCACTTTTTTAATTTTGAACTCTCGTGATGGCAAGTGTTATTCAACTCGAACATTGCCCGACTGGGACTTGATACTAAATAGATTTTCAGATAAACTGTGGCTTGACTTGTTTCCTGATTACTATTTATTTATCTTTAGTCACCAAACAAAAAAAATCATTTTATTTGACCTAACTGTAAAGTACATTGAAAAAAATATATCTTCCTAGAACTGGACAGGAAAACCATAATGTTACGTAATGTAGTGTCATCATAATGTTTTTTTTTTTCATTCTCACGCGTTAATAATTCTCAACTTCTATTAGTCAATCACGTGACCGTGCACTATTGTATAATACGATGCGTTATCCTGGTTAGAGCATCAGACTGCAGTCGGGAGGTCGGGAGTTCGAGTCCGGGCCGGGTCATACCGAAAACTTCAAGTAAAAACGGAACCTGCTGCCATTGTACTTGGTGCTCAGCATTAGCAGTGGAGTAGGGAAACAAGCCAGGGAGCCACAACTGGAAAAAACTTAAACCAATTCGTTGGAAACTGGTCTGTAAATCTCCATCTAACCTAACCTAACCTAACCTTACCTACCCTACCCTAACCTAACCTAACCTAACCTATGGAAAATTCGTCACTATCGGTGCTATTTCAGGGTTGACGACGGAGAAAATTTCGAATTAAATCGATCCAGGGAGTTGCAACAGATGGAGTTCTGACTTTCAATTCTTCCTTGAATCCAACTAGTTAGATTGACGGTAAACTTCGTAATAAACCTACTGCCCGAGGGTCCGTTAGCATATCAATGTGTCATCGCTCTCACTCCTGCCCGCCCTGAGTATTACGTAATAGTGTTATTCTTGCCAGGGAGTAACACTGTGCTGTACGTGGGTCTGTGTGTAGTGGTATATAGTAATGTATAAATCAGTACAGCAGTCAATGGCAGCTTACTTAGTACCATGGTATCTGTATATTTATGTGCACCTGACTGTGTAGTTTGTTGACAGTATTTGTGTAGCGACGATATAACTTTTAAGCAGGCATTTGCATTCGTACAACTAAAACTCCATGTGTTATGTTTTGATCCGTGTCTTACAGGAATACCTAAGGAAATACTATTCACTCTAACCTAAGGTAATCCAAAAATTTTTTTAAAGAGACTGATTTCTTCCCAAAGAGCTAGGAAGAAATTTGGAGTCGGACATGATAAAGTGGGGTCATGCAAACCAGGTGCAAACCGATGCGAACTTTCTCAGCTTTATTGGCTGTTAACTCATTTTTGTTACCGTTTGGATACATCTAAGAAAGGCTGGGAAAAAAGGAATTCTTAAGAGTGAAAATGTTTGCTAGCTTGAAAAATGTAAGTACAAAGCTCTTTTTTCATCTATACACTAAGAATGAGGTCTTTTGCCGAATATCTAACGAACAAAAATGACCGATTATAACGCCAATAGAGCAACAGATGGCTCCTGATCAAAGTGTAAAATGGCGTATCCATGGTAACAACTCTGAAAAGCTCGAAAAAAGCTATATTTTGATAGCTATTTTTTAAACTTTGGTCACCAGTGTTCGCGATCGCGAATACGCCAGTAATGTTCAGTAGTGTGTAAGCTGTCGTTTGAACATGGTCTAGTTATGCGATTTGATGCGCAATGTCACGAAAATCCCTCTTTTCGGGAGCGAAAAATTTCGAATTGTGAACCTTCATTTGGTATAAACATATCCTCTTTGGTCTGCAATAGAATTTCAATGGAAAATCCGATTAAAATGCGGTTTTTTGCATGAATTAGAGGAAATCGTTAGCAATTACTGCACATGTGTTTATTCTATGCATATGCATGTCCTACCTTTTGCGCATGTGTATTCTGATAGAGACAGATTCAGCACCACAGATATCACTTCTGCTAGTCTAAGTATTACGTAATGGTTAAAACCTTTGTTGGCGGCTACTAGTTACACTCCAAAGTGAAGTTTTAGGTCTCAGGGGGGCTGTGTGGTGACTGAGGAATGTAAAGACTTAAGAAAAGCAGTTGATGGGGGGTAAAGTAGGGTTTGAGTGATGTTAGCAATAAAAAAAGGAAGTCAGAACTCCATCTGTTGCAACTCCCTGATCGATCTCTCTTTACCTAAATTTTGGATTGGGGATTGAGAACTGTGGGTATAAATACATCCGTGGGTTACTACCCATTTGAAAACGGCAAGCAGGACAGTGTTAATGTTTGCTTCATTCTGTATAACCATTTTGAAATGGTCGGGGCGTCATTCAGCGACCCACCATGTATAAGCCCTCACATCGTTCATTATCCTGTGCATATGCACGGCACGTAATTGTTTAACCTTTAAATGTACTATTTTTTATGCATTTCAATGCATTTGTAGTTCCTGGAATTCAGTATTTGGCATACGTCTTTTATTTTGGAGTTTTCGCTAATGATATCTGAGCAAACGTTATAAAATTAAAAATAGGAAAGTAAAGCAAGACATAACAGGCTAAACCGCTTCCCTCATAAGGTCTTATCTGGAGTGAAAGCAATGGTTCAGCAAATAGATGGCAAACCGAACTGAATATCCACAAACTAAGAACGAAGCTTGCCAACCACAGTCTTGTAGCAGAGTCGTGCATGACTTTGAACAATAATAACATGTAGCGACTCAAAGAGGAATAACTTGAAGTAGTGTAGTAGACTCTCCTGTTTCAAGATTGGCTATTGAGGATCATTTGAGATTTTTTTTATCTCCTCAAATATGAAATATACTAGAAGTAACTGATTGATTTAGTGATTGTGGAATAAGTCTCATAATATTATGAAAGATACTTCTGAAGGAAAAAAAGTAATTTTATGAGTTTTCAAGTTACTGTATGCATCTGTTTCTTCCAAATAATTTAAAGGGCATGCTCTTGCCCTTTACCCTAAACATTTCCCAGCCATAGTCTCAAAAGACCCCCACAGTCCCCCTAGGGGCTGGGGTTTGTAGAATATGCCCACGGTATTCCCTGCCTTTCGTAAGAGGCGACTAAACTGGAGGACCTGAACTGTAGTTGAACATTATGACACTATACAACACATTCGTGTTGGTGTGTCGTATTTAAATCTTATCTAACTAACTCAAAAGAATTTACATGTTTGTTGGCAATGGATATAGTTTAGTCAAATACAACAGGACCATGTGTATCTTTTTTAACCAGAATAGGAGTATTCGCATACGTGAGAAAACAGATACCAAAACCCCAAACAGAATTAAGACTTTCATGTAAAATAACAACTGATTTGAATCCTGTCAAACTGAATGGATCAGTCTGTAACACAATTTTGGCCAAATTTACGTATGGTGTTCTATTACCTTCGTAGCAGGTGTTGAATATGCATATGTGCTTTTTATCCCCATCCCATGCTGCCATGCATGGCCTTACGAATTGGGTGCTGCACTTTATACGTATGGGTGCACTTTTCCGCCGCTCTTACTAAGCTAGAAAGGCCAATCCTGATGTGCAAGGCGTAAGGAATATTGAGTGCCCTCTCTTTGACAAAAGGCATGTTCCGGAGACAAAATTCATTGACTTCAAAATATGCAGCAAAAATTTCTATTTCGAGAGGCGAAAACACCATCCTGTAATAAAATATTGTGTCGGAATATACAGAGAGTTTTTTAAAAGTATAAATTCTTCTCGAAATTCAGTGCATTATTGGAAATCTGTGATGTCATCGCGGTACCTTAATATTGCTTCCATTTTTTTATTATACTAATGCCGCTGTAGGGAATGTTAAACAACATTGTTTGCTACGCTTCACTTCAATGGTGTAGGGTAATACTAGATCTACAGGAAAGGTATTCAAACATTCCAACGATTGGCTATCAAATTTCAATGACAAAGTGGACATTCAATTATAAAGAAAAAACAGAAAGAATTTGCCCACATTACAGAGCTTATTGGGGCTTTGTCGAAGAGGTATTTTTTGACATTAATAACCAATCTTGTGAGATATCTTGAGTTAGGTATATCGCATTGCGACAGAGTTTTCAGGAATCGGTGTGGGATATTTTCGTCTTTCTTGCAAGACCTAATTGAAAGGTCACTGGATTATGCCTTCAAGTATTACAAGTGAAGCCAATAGAGTGCTATCACAAGCGTCACGAACTCATATTGCAAGTTAACCCTTTACCGTTGTGCTCCGATCGGGGCATATTTGCGCGCCTCGGGAGTGGGCGGAAAAGCGGACGTAGCACGCCCCGCATCAGCTTCCGTAGGCCATTGACCCCGTGACCTTAAACTATTGTCTCTCTCGTTGTTGTGGCCGAATTTTCGGGTAGCTACTCGAAGTTTCGAGCTCCGCATGAAACAGTAAAGATGGGTGACAGCCGAGCTCTCCGTATGGGTCCAAAAGGACCCAAACAACGGTAAAGGGTTAAAGTAAGCCTGTTCAGCGTGTTTACTGCAAAGCTGATATATGACACTGTCTCTGCGTGTGTGCACAGCCGACCGAGTGGTGCAGATATATTTTAGATTAACCAATAAATGCAGATATCTTATTTGTCAACCAATCAGATAACCCTATAGTTTACAACGTAGCGCGGACGAAGTTTACTGTGGGCGTACCGCGTGAATCCGATCGTTTCTTCCAAAATGAAGTCGAACTCTGAAGTGACGTCAAAACATATCGTCATAGTAAAGTGCCATACACTCTTAAAAAGTTGGTTAAAACATTCACCAACACTGGTCACGTATGTCCAATACCTGAAATTGGTTAAGTTTTCCCCAATATTTGTTGTTTATTTGGTTACCACACAGGCTGGTTACCCAATAAAGTGGTAAAAACCTCTTGGATAACCCATTAATCAGCAATTATTGAGTAAACTTCAACCAATTTCAGGTATTTGACATACCTGACCAGTGTTGGTGAATGTTTTTAACCAACTTTTTAAGAGTGTAGTAATGCAAGTCCGCTAAACACGAATGGGTTTCTCGGAGTTTAAAAGAGTAGTGCAGGACAAGATATATTCCAAGCATTCTGAGTTCTCGAAATACAAGCAATAGATGTTGAAACATTTTCTACGTAGCATAAACTTCAAGCGTCTTGTCTTTATCTCGTAGGCTTACATCTCATTTTTGGACAACATAATGCAAAGACCCCTTCAATACGGCACCATGGGCCCGGACCTAGATGAGCCCCGTCGTTGATCTGAACCCTTGTAGAATGTTAGAATTAAGTATGTGGGATGCCAAATCTATTTATCTCAGTTGCAAACTTTCCCAACTTAGTGTCCCCTAACTAAGTACTTCCCCTTCCCCCAACTGTCCCTTTCTCCTGCTTGAACAGAAACCAAGCTTAAATTATGCTTGAGGTGTTTACACACGAAACCTTCATGCAGTGGTTTTCAAATGAAAAGTCGAGGCGCAAATGTTGTTCGCCAGATGTTTCCTGGTGGGTCACGTGCATCTCAAGGGCTTTATACATAACTCCCGGCATCCTTTCACCAAACATTTAAGCTATGCAAACACGTCACTGAGTTTTTGGAGTTTCCATGACCCCGGCCCTTTAAATATTTGCTACGTACGTACATAAATATCGTCCCTTGTACCAGGGAGATGCATTAGGTAAAAACACACTTCATCTAAATCCATTTGTCTCGCATACTAGTCACTATGCATGAAAATTTCAAACGTAAAACATGTTTCCCCTGAGTCTCGGCAGGGTGACCATGGCATTATACAGAAAGGGATGGGCACTACTGAACACTCCGTGCTATACAAATAGGGCACTCGTCGATGACAGCCGTTGCTTTTAAACGGTGGTGTAACAGAGGTTTATAGTTCTGTTCTGTTTCATACTGTTGAGGCATGTTTCGACTCTCATAAAAGAGATGCCTCGAGTCAATTCGAGTCACTGTGGGCAAAGACTTGGGTCAAGTCGAATCTGTAAGTTTTGTGACGCGTGTCATGTCGAGTCTTTGGAAATTTGTTAAATGGTGACTCGAGTCAAGTCGAGTCTTGGCAACTGATGACTCGAGTCAAGTCGAAACTCGTCACTTCATGACTCTAGTCAAACTCGAGTCTTTGAAATCGTGAGTCAGATTCGAGTCACTTCTTTAACTCGATTTTTTTTTTGATCCGTCATCCGTCATGCGTCATCTTCATATTCCCCCTTTATAATCCAATAACACCTTCCCACCAGTGGCGGCACCAGGATTTGAAAAGTGGGGGGGAGGGGCAAAAGGAGGGCAAAAGAAAACGTTGGGGGCAAAAACTTTTCGCGCGCAGCACGAAATCGAGCGCGAAGCGCGAGACTTACCGGGTGGGGTCCAGGGGCCCGCCTTGGGACCCCTGGTGGGGTCCAGGGGCAAAGCCCCATTGGAGATCCAGGGGGCGAAGTCCCCGGAAGCTCTGAGGTTTTAGCAAATCTCTTGGTAAAAATCAAGTCTCAGGATAGGTGTATTTTGGTCCATTATGCATCATCCAGAGCAAAGATTCCAAATAATTTTCAGTTTTACAGAGAGCTCTCAGGCTGGTTTTACTTTGAAAAGTTTGGGAATGATTCAAACAGGGAGGAAAATTATTTGTGAATTATTTTGCCTTGAAAACTCCTGAAAGGACACTATATTTCAGGAGCTGCAGTGACGGGGGGCAATTTGGGGGGGGGGGGCAAAGGCTCTGACTGGGGGCATCCCCCCATCCCCCCCCCCCCTTGGTGCCGCCCCTGTTGCCCATATGTCCATCGTTCGTCACCCGCATCCGTCATCATTCGTATGTCCCAGATTTAACCGCTACCCAATCCGTTTTATTCTTTTTCCTACGCCAATGGCTGTCGTGGCACAGACCTCAATGGTGCACGTCACAACGGGAAAATTCGTACCTGTCGTGTCGTATATAGCGTCGGAAAGGGATTTCGCGTCCGTCAAGTGACGGTTGCAGAGAAATCCTAAGCTCAGCTGGAAGGATCACGCCAATGGAAACGCGCGAGCCAACTTGCACCTGTAGGGTCGCGTTCAGCTGGAATGTAGATTTGTGGAATATATCATATTTTTATGCACCTGAATCAAACACAATCGTACAACTGCATTTAAGCGTATGATGACATGGTTTTGGTGTCATATTGCTGCAAATGAACACGGGTCAAGCAGTTTACTACAAAGTGCCCCTGGATACAAGTTTCAGTGGTCTTTGCTACGGAACAATTTCATAACTGTTTTGTGACAACTGCATACGTTGAATCAGTGGAGAGGTATAGTTGAGACTTGTAGGCAAATTGGAATGGTCTTTCAGCCAAATTTTTATTTGTGTTTGTAGACATGTGGGTTGAAATGACCGGCTACCGTTTATAAATGACTGCTAAACTTGATTTAGATTTTTAACTGACCTCGCTGGGCTTGAGGAGGGTGAAGGTGCTTAACCCTAACCCTTATCTGTAACCCTAAGCTAACCCTAACCCATGAATCATACCCTACCCCCGATAGTTAAGTGTTATCTAACGGCGTTATCTAACATTCTTCAACACTGCCGTAGTGTGAAACCTTGAGAGTGCGTGTAGTGCAGTCACAGAGAATTTTTGCAGTATTCTGCTTGGCCCGCGTTCATTTACGGCAACATTTTACCATAGGCCTACGCTAATATAAAAAAAAAACAAACGCTCAGCAAGATTGCGTTCCAAAACACACACAGTATACACGCAAGTGTACAGTTAATGAAGTCACGTGACCAGTTCTCTAGCATTCCCGCCTTCTTGAAAGTCTGCGCAAATCAGATTTCGCGGAACTGTGACTGACAAGGGGTCTCCCCCGACATGTTGAATTATGTATAAGTAGGCGTATAAATAGATACAACGACACGGTAAGTGGACATTTTGACCTTTCCTTCTCTTAGAAATCAAAGATTTTTTAGGTTTTTTCAGACATATACTGCAAAAATACGTCCTCAAAAAGAGGCAGTCGATTCTTATGTCTCAGATTAGGACCTCAAACTTTGCGAGTACCTGACTCATTGAGGGATGTAAAACGATATTTTTGTATCGACGTTTGAAGATTATAGCATAGGCTTTCTGTTGATACCAAAATTACGTAGTTTAATTTACAAATTGTTTTGTAAACAACTGCTAAACCTGAAGGGGTATTTACGGTACAATATGTATGTAGTATGTACTATAGTACATATGGTATTGGTACACAGCTAACGTTAAATATCCTATAACGTTACTGTTAGTACTAACTACTATTCCAATACGGCTCACAAAACGTCGACCATAACAAAATAATTAACGACTATTTTACTGTGGGATTTACAGGACAGGTACCCATTGCATTTACAATCTTAAAAAACTTCCAGTGTTGTTTGCAGACTTGCAGTCTTTAAAGTATGAAGCTTAAGTTTTCATGGCATATTCAGTGACATTCAGTGCAATGCTGGCACTGTGGCCATGGGGGGCTTGCATGTAATTTAGCCTAGTTGTAAAGTAAACCTGGGATAGTGGGACTGCAGGGGTGTATGAATCATGACCAAGTCAGCCTGGATTAAACACACCCTAAATTTAGAGGCTTCAACTTCAGTCTGGACATATCCACGGATTATTATTCTTTCTTACCTGATAGTTTCTGTGCCGCAAACAGAAAAACTCACTCCTTTCCAACATTTTCCATAATAGACCTACAGTATAGTGGTATACTGTACTGTAATTAAGTTCAAGTTATGTCTATTTCTATGAAGTCCCATGGGCTATAGAGCCAGCTTTGTAATTCTAATCCTTCATAAGCTTACATCATTCAAAAACCTTACCCCATCATCCATGGGCAATTATGTACTGCCACCTTAACTGTGACTTGCATTTTATACTGGTTAACTTTAATGAAGGAGTGGTTTCTGTGACTCGGAGACAGGAATTAGTGTACAAGGCTGTATGGCATGCCTAGCATATATCACTTTTTATTCAGTAACAAGTTCCCACTCCCTCAAACTCAATCTTACACTGGCTGACTTGAATTGTCCCAAAAGCTCACCTCAATGTGATCCTAAACTGTATTACAGTAAGCCTACTACTGATTATTATGACATCCATGATATGTTCACTGGCAGCTAGTTTTGTCACACCCTAGTATACTCAACTTTGTTTTAAAATGGGTTCTCATCAATGTGGCTCTCAATGAAGTGAAAACTGTTAATTCATTCCTAGATTTGTTACATTAATTTTATTTATTTTTGATCATTAAGGTGGTCACATAAAGGAGAATCATATTGGGCAACATTTAGGTAGTTTCCTGCACAAAAAACAGACTGTAAGTTGTTACATTGACTGTTTGAGCTACTAGGCATATCAAACTGGCTAGTAGAAATGATTGGGACATTCCGTCCAGGCTCTCCCAAGAGGACAGGATAGTGATGAATTACTATCGTAACAGTCCAGCCATCATCATGTAATTTTTAGGACCAGTATTCATGTGAAAAGAAATTCACAAGGAACTGAAAGTAAGAAATCCCATTTGCCAAACCTGATCAGCTGGACATACTCATTCCCTTGCAACCTGATTGGTATTTTATTTTAAATTGCCTTCAGTATTTTTCAATTTTACCAAGAGTTAATGAGAAAAATCAAAAGCACTTGTTAAACATTGTACTGATGATCTTTCCTGCAAGGCCCTTCCTGTCTAAGCAGGCCCTTTTAGAAAGGTCCCTCATTCAGTTTCTTGCTCAAGTATGCTGACTGCATGAGTGTATATGATGCATAGAGTTAATTTTTAATTTTTTTCAAAGCAGGAACATTGAATTGAAGTTGATACAGTTTCCTAGAATAAAGATTTTTAAACCAGCTTTTTAGTCAGCCCAACTCTTTTTAAAGTGAGGTGATTTTCAGTGTTTTAGTGCAAACAAGATGCAGTTTTGCTCTGTATGTACAGAGCTTATTTGTGTGTGTATACTATGATGACTATGAAATATTGTATGTGTATACAGGTATATCACATTCAAACAAGTATATACCAGTGCAACACTACTGATTAGTTTAATTTGTAAATGGCATTAAAACAAACAATTTGTTGCAAAATGTCGAAGGAGCAAGTATCACACCATTTTCTCCGAAATGGGAACAATACTGGTGAGGATGAATTAGGCTGCTGTTGTAACGTTATACATATAGGACGACCATTAACGTTCATTTCGCGAAAGTAGGCCCACTATACTGTTTATATACTCTGGGCGCTACAATCGATTCGTCGTGGAATTTACCGAGTACCTGACTCATTGAGAATATCTTATAGTGCAAAAATGGTACCAATAGATAGAAAACAAAATTTTCTTTCTATTGAAGTAAAAACTGAGTAGTTTAAAACAACATAGAATAAATGCTGAACGATTTTGCAGAGCATTTGAAACCCATTTTACACGTTTCATAAAATGGACAAAAATCCTCACTTTTACCCGTAAGTTCACTCTGAACCAGGCACCGAAAGTATTTTTTACATCTTATTCATTGATTTTCACGGTTTTGACGATTTTTTGGTTCCTAGTTTCTGAGATAATTGACTTTAAAAGTCATGACTTTTAGCTAATTAGTATTCAAATCCTTATGACGTCACCAAACGTCATGCATAAAATGTAAGAGAAGGAAGCTCTTTTCGAGCAGTTGCAATTTGACTGCACAGTCCGTTACGCAAGCAGCAAGAAGGGTGTACAAGACTAAAACTGGAACCACATATTTACATTACCGCTGCACTTGACTCTAGTGCGTCATCCATTTTGGTATTGTGGGAAGCTCCTTCCAGGCAAAGCTTAGGATTTCTGTGGACGGATGACGTATGAAGTATAACGGATTATTGGATATACGGAAAGCCAGCTTTATATGCAGTGATATTCTTTAATAAATCAATGACTATGAGAATTATGTAATATGTTTGGTTGGAGATGCCTTTGATTGTCGTACTTTAAAATGTACCTTAAGTCAAAAAATTTAAAAATAGTAATTCAGGAGCATGAATGCTAACAATCCAACTCCCATCTTCATAGAACATTCCTGAGATAAAAAGTGTTGAAGTTTACTCACTTTAAATAAATTGGTCCATTGTGCAATAATTTGTGACTATGTTGTTGTACAACTCACATTACCTGCTTTTTTCCCTTTCAAATTAACTCGAATTATGTTTTCATTACCTTGGACACTTCCTGTTTGCTTGTCAAACATGTCGCACAGAGAGGACTTAATTAATAACATCACCCCATACGAGTAAGTGTGCTACCACACCTCGGTACAAGGTGCAGTAACTTCCAGAAAAGCAAAGAAATACAAAGATTGTAATTTGAGTTGTACAACAATGACGTCGCAAATTATTCGCAATGTACCATTTCAAGTTGAATGAACTTCAACAATTCATATATGAGCTCAGGAATGTTCTATGAGGATGGGAGTTGGACTTTCAGAACTAATTTTTCATGCTCCTTAATATATATTTTTGAATTTTTTGACTTGATGTACACATAAGGGACGGTTCCTTTTCGGAAGTAATAAGAAGGTAAACCCGTCTCTTGAACCTCATAGTCTCAACTGCTTGCACTTTTAGGTCTGTGCATTTACTTGTGGCAGCCTATACGGTTTGTATATATTTGTGCTTTGACCGACGGGTCGTGGGTCGATCGTGTGCTATATCACGATTTTGCAAATATTGAAGCTGTTTTGAGTTAGTTTGTCGTGGAAGAGGATAGACAAGGCCATAACGCTAGTCTAAGTTGGGCTAATATTAGTACTGCTTCCGACAGTAGCAAGTGTACTCTTATACCACACACACTGCACACCGGGTTTTGACAAGTATCGGTATCGGATCAAGTCGATAGACCAAAAAACATTACCGGGTGTGACGTAACGAAGTGGGCGGGTCCGAGAATTAATTCTTCTTTCGTGACGATCCTACTCATTCGAACAGAATGGCTTAAAGACCTCATTTTAAACGATGAGGATCATAAATTTCCTATCCAGGACTATTACGATTTTTTCTTCGTTCAGTTGATTTCTGAGGGGGGGGGGGGGGCAACCCGGAGGCCTCAATCTCAGATAAGCTATACAAGCTGCAAGATCATACACATGTCTACTGGACTATCATTATCATTTGTTAAGGGCGTGACACAACCAATACCTCTGCTGAAACTGCTGCTTTCGTTTTTAGTGCTGTTGGCTTCGGTGGCAAGAAACGAAATTGGTCCCTTCCCCCACATTCCGGTTGTAGTCTAATGAATACTTACACAACTCAAAAAGTTAGAATGGGTCTTTCAATATCAGGCTCATGGCAGGGGTGGAACTAGTATTTTCCAAACAGGGAGGGGGGGCAGGCTCCCCGATAGCAGGACGACTGAGCATTTCAAGGCCCCGTCAAAGGCGATGAGTTCCCTGTTGGATGTCACTGACAGAATTTGAGGCGCGCGAAATTTTTGGCACTGAAATAAACCCGGAGCTTCTTTTGAAGAAAATTTGAAATTTTTGGAGGAAATTTTGCTTTTCAAGTTTGTAGGAACCATTAAAAATATTGAAGAATGTGCCCTACATAAAAAGCAAAATTGAAAAATTTATATTGGCCACTGAAGTTTGTTTGGGTATTTTTAGGGTATGACGAGTCGACGACACTGGAAATTTGCCCGAAAAACTTTTTTACCTTTTTGACAAAGGAGCTATGATTGGAGAAATTTTGGAATGTAATGAAAAGGTGGGTCTTGGTTAGGTGAAATTGAACAATTTGGGTGTTTTACTAGGCCCATAGTCAGATCTGTCTTTCAATAGCAAAATTAAGAGGAATGACGGGGTGGTGGAAGTTGGCTTAGGTTTTTACTGTACCCACCGAAATTGGGAAATGTGCTGAAAATCTGTTGCCAACTGCAACAAACATTTGTAATTCCGAGGTTTAAATTGGAGAAAAAGTGGCAATTTTATGACAGATGTTGGTATTTCTTTTGAAGAATCTGATCTTCTTATGTCAAAAATCAAATAAGTCGGGAAGACTTGAAGTTTGTTATAGTAACCGAAGTATCATCGTGCAGATTAATACCCTCGGACGATTGGGAAATTTTCTGAAAAAGTTAAGCTTCCCCTTTTCGCTATTAAACATGTAGCTTAATCATTGAAGGAACTTTATGGCAGAAAATTTGAAAAAAATGGTTTTATTTCAAGAGCAGAATTTAAAAATTGAACTCTTTATTGAAGATCAGTGTGCCGAAGTTAATATGGGTAAATTCAAGGATGAAGTTGTTTAAGTTTCTTATTTTGTCGTTTGGTGAAAATTGTTTTACTTTCTTTTCAGAGTACTTAAAAATCTAGAGTTTGTAATGAAACATTTTTGGATTTTTTATCACGGGAATTGAAAATTTTGAGTTTCCTTGAAAAATATCTTCTTGAGAGCAAAATCAAGGAGATCGTCATGGTCGGGGAGGCTCAAGTTTATAGAGCTTCTTCTTTTATGGATCAACCAACGAAACTGAATCTTTCTCCCCCATCGGGGTCCATGCCCGTCTCCTGGCGTTCCCCTCGACTCATAGCGTATATGGTAGGTCCAAACATTTATGATCTCGTTTTTTCGTCCCCTAGCGCCCTCTATAGGGGCGTTCGAGGCAACTTTCCCATAGCTACGCCACGGTATACGCTTATGCAGTTAACTAGATTGTCTCCAGGAGGAACAAGGGAGGCGAGGTCAGGAGCAGGTTACATTCAAACAGAAGACCGTTTTACGCATCCCATGACTGGCGGGTTGTCGGCGCCACATAACCGAGCAAACCCCTTCATGGTTTCCCCCTGTAGGCTGGGGTAGTGGAATATGCCCCACGGTATCCCCTGCCTGTCGTAAGAGGCGAATAAACGGGAGGGCTTGAACAGTTTTTGAACAGTATGACACTATATAACACATTCGTGTTGGTGTGTCGTTAAATCTTATCTAATTAACTAACTAATTAACTCGAACGGATCCAGAGCCTATCGTTTACTTTAGCGGAAGATAACTGATATAGTGCATACATGGAATGATGAAAGTGGATCATATGCCAACTGGTGCAGTTCTTCACAAATTGTAATTGTAGTTGAAAATTTACATTCAAAATTTTAACGGAAATGAACTCATGTGTGGTGAGGGGTGTCTGGGCCCCATCCCATAAGCCCAGTGGTTTTGGGGTTGGGTTACCTACGTTCCTTGACTGCCCCAGAAATCATGGGTCATTTGGAATATTTATAAATGTAACCGTAGCAGTGATAGGAACCATTTAATATTAATTAAGGGGAAATGTAACGTTTAAAACACATCAGCAAATCAAACAAGGAAAGTAACTATTTAGTCTAACTAGTCAGCATCGGTACAAGTTTCATCTAATCAAAACATAACGCATTAACTGCAAATAACTGAATTTCTCTCTGTTGAAAACTTAATTCTTGAAGAAAAGTTGTACCATACTGTTTGCTTCCTCATTTTTAATGATCTTTTTAGTGTATAATTCGGTTTAAAAAATATGATTTTTAAATAAGCAGGATATGGGATGGATAAATTCTTTGAAGTTTTCAAACCGTAGTTAATCTAAAATAGTTTCCTGCAATCCTCTGATTTTCCTCAACAGCGATCAGGAAGCTTGTTTGGTTCAACTAACAGCACAATCTTTGCTTATACCTCGGTGACTTCCAGCTGCTTTTGTTAATTGAAACTTATCCAGGGTCACCGTCAAAATACCTCATTCGCCGGGTATGTAGTTAACAGAGTTCTAAAGCAACTGTACTCCTTATGATATTTTCCGGCCCAGTTCCAAAAGAATATCTTATCTAGCTTACATCCCCCCCCCCTCCTCACGGTGAGACGCAGATTCCAAATAAAAGTATTATGCCCTCTTCCTTGTCAGGAACTTTAAATACAAGAAGACACCATGAGTATAAACCAGTATTACTTTGTGCAGTTGTGGTGAAAATAATGTATTCTTATGTAAACAAAGACAAAGTCTTCCACACTTTTTGAAAAATCTTCGTTTCAAGGCAAAGATAGGAATTGTATATAAATAAAAAGTTCATTGCACCCTTTAAATAAACTTAGAGTAGACAGATACTTAAACTCAACTTCTTGACATATCGGAACCAACGTGTTTAACGTGAATACACTGAGTACTGGTCTAACATAAAATCTTTACAACATATCTTTCGCAAATGACGGACCATACAATTTTTAAGCTTAGCATGCTCTAGAATACGTGTAACAAAGTATCATGAATGATTCAAGTTTACATACTGGCCATGAGCACGTGATAAGAATAGTCCGCTAAGATTGGTGGATTTATTACCCTGAATAATTACCATGCTGGTTTTGATTTGCCTTTTCTCTTCACTAAATTTTTCATTTACTAAACCGTTTCCCTTTACGCATAGTGGTAGCGGGTTCTCTCTGACACCAGTGTTTACTAACCCCACCCCACCGCCACCTTACGTCTAACCATCGCAAGAAATGTTACCTCAAAAAGTGTGTAGTGTTTAGATTTTCCCGCTTAGCATGCTCTAGAATACGTGTAACAAAGTATCATGAATGATTCAAGTTTACATACTGGCCATGAGCACGTGATAAGAATAGTCCGCTAAGATTGGTGGATTTATTACCCTGAATAATTACCATGCTGGTTTTGATTTGCCTTTTCTCTTCACTAAATTTTTCATTTACTAAACCGTTTCCCTTTACGCATAGTGGTAGCGGGTTCTCTCTGACACCAGTGTTTACTAACCCCACCCCACCTTACGTCTAACTTTCGCAAGAAACGTTACCTCAAAAAGTGTGTAGTGTTTAGATTTTCCCGCTTAGCATGCTCTAGAATACGTGTAACAAAGTATCATGAATGATTCAAGTTTACATACTGGCCATGAGCACGTGATAAGAATAGTCCGCTAAGATTGGTGGATTTATTACCCTGAATAATTACCATGCTGGTTTTGATTTGCCTTTTCTCTTCACTAAATTTTTCATTTACTAAACCGTTTCCCTTTACGCATAGTGGTAGCGGGTTCTCTCTGACACCAGTGTTTACTAACCCCACCCCACCGCCACCTTACGTCTAACTATCGCAAGAAATGTTACCTCAAAAAGTGTGTAGTGTTTAGATTTTCCCTCGCGCAAGTGTTTACCCATTCATCCCAGTTTTTCTATTCCCCTTGGTTCCAGTGTTTAGCCTACCCCCAACCCCTTAAAAAATCATCACATAGTAATATAACCTAAAAAAGTGTGGTGTTACCGTTTCCCGTTCTCACATCAACCTCAAAGTCTTCAGGTGTTGCATCTAATCCTATCTTAATCCAAAGTTCCGTTCTGTAGTTCTGTACAGTCTAACACACCCCTATGACCACCGGGAGTTTTACTTTCCTTCCAGTCTTGTCCCCTCCCCCATCCGGTCAGTTGCTGTTCAAAAGCCTGTCCCAACATTTCCGTTTAATCCATCCCACCCCAACTTGCTACGTTTTGAACCCATAAAAAACTCATGTGTGCTTTTTAAAATAGACTAACATAAAATTTACATTGATAACTTAAAAATAATTTAAATAATCGGGTGCGTCTTCTCTCTTTGGAATGTAAGAATATGTGTCAATTACATGTGGGTATGAAACCATTAAATACGAAATATCTCTAGTAGCCTTATAAGACGAACTGTGTATACCTCATATGGACGTATTTTAATTGATCCAATAAATATGTGTTCAGTTGTAACAAGGTAATGGAGGCACTTTACCCAATTATAAATACAAGTATGGTAAAATTGGAATGTTGCCAAATATTTGGCTAGCAGTAGATCAATACTGAATAAATTTAGTGTAACATGGAGTAGATTTGGTACACTCACGTGTAGGTTTTTTGCACTCTAAAAAAACAAAGAGTGAATTTAGAGACTCTCTCATAGAGTGAAAAGTTCGAATTCACTCAATTAGAGTGTTCATTCAATCCAAGAATAGTGAAACTCACCCCATGAAGAGTGACATTCACTCCAAGAAGAGTGAAAATTCACTCTTTAACGAGTGCCATTAGGGATCACTCTTTTTAAAGAGTTTTCCCTGAGTGAACTCCATCGAGTGTGAAACTTCACACTTTAAGAGTTAAGTTCACTCTTCTTTGAGAGTGAAATTTTACTCTTTTCATTTTTAGAGTGCGGAGTCAAACGGGGACACGAGGGTGTTTTCCCTGGGCTATAATGTGGATACACCTACGAATGGGCATGCCACGAATTTGCCGTGAAACTGGATTTTGCAACTTTCAAAGTTGTGCCCAAGTAAATTGTCCCCATTTTCAACGTGGACCGAGGGTGGTGGTGCACGAGTTTGTGCGAATGTGTACAAAACGTCTGAATTAGGGACATGGACGTCTTCCCTAGTCAAGTGTGGATAAAACCCAAGTGGAGATATCAACATCGTTTTGTATAGACGAATCCGAATAGTGAAGTGATGTTTTGAGTTCGTCGTCCATTATTGTAGTCCATCATCTTAAATCTTTCAAATTTTTCGCTTCACTGTATCATGAATGTTTTACTTCAAAAAACTACTTGATTTCCCAATTTTAATGAATATGAAGGTTAACAAATGTATGTAGACGATAAAATAAAGACGATTTACGTCTACAGGATCCCACTTATGGCCGCTTTGACTAACTCTTCGGATTCGTCTATACGACATGTGTCCCATACTGTGATACTATGATATTATCCTCTCTTTTGGAAAGGATCACTTCCTAAAACACTTAGATTTCGAATTTTTTAATCACTGAGGGAAATAGATTAAGGTAAACAACTTTTAGTGTGTGGATCGAGCTGGACGGGGAACCTTCTCCCATTTTATCGAATACGAACCGATAGACCATTTGACACGGCCGACCTTTTACGAAACCCTTGGAATTGTCATGTAATATATTTAATTTATGTTTAATTTAACACATTTCGCACTTTCCAGACACTGTCTTGTGATACTTACGAAAGTATAATGCTACTATGGCGTGTCAGTATAAAGATAGCGATAATATCTCTGTCTTAGTGTTCAGGAGATTGTTTGCTCGGAAGAGTAAACCAGATAAAAAACTACCTAACGTAATGGCGACATAGCGTTGACTTAAAAATGTTTTATTCTGAATACTTAAAAGGTTCCCTGATCATCACCCTATTCTAAAGTATCGGCCATGTCGCTAAAGTAAGAAACCATGCTAAGAATATGCTAAACCAGATACAAAATTAGATTTATCTATCGACGGGAAAAGGTGAGAAGTCAAGTGTAAACTTTAAATATAAATATATGATATTTTTCAAAGGTTTTGCTGGAAACAAGGCAAATTTACAGAGAACACAACTGCGCTTATAATTTATGAAGCTCTAAAAACAATTTGTGTCCAAACAGTTTAAATAACTTACAATAAATACTAAAGCAGAAAAGGTGAATTCTTCGTATACATCTTCTCCAAATGAACACGCGGAATGAGCAAAATAATCTCATTAGCTAATGCGATGTTTTTACGGTCACATTCATTGGTCGGTTGATGCAATGAATACGTTGTACAATACTATCATTTCAAACGTAATTTTCAGCCTCTTCGAAAAAAAAACACTAAATGTCGACTTGACATTAAATATGACCACAAACCAAGCGTTACTGTGGAGCTTAACACAAACCGAACATACATTTTAAATTAAGGGATGGAACTATAAATACAGCTGCTAAAATCAGCTGCATGTGACTTTAGTGGTCATGCAGTGATGATGAGAATGATACAAGATGGTGGTTTGGTGACAACCGACCTTTCAAGATGATACCTTCTTCCTGAAAAAAGGTAGTGGTCGGTCCGACTTAAACCACTTGTTTAGAAACTGAGCCACAAAAACTCAGCAAACTAAGTAGCTAGGTCTCTCATGCATAACATCCGTACTGTAAGGTGTTTAGAAGCAATGTGTAATGCTTGCTGATACTCGATACTTCGTTTATTGCGAGGAAGTGCGCCGCCAACTTAAAAGGCACCAGAAGTTCTTGTGAAGGTGCAGACACGAGAATTCATTTCCTCCTTCATCTCGTGTGCACATTTTAACACGCAACATATATAGATAGGCTCGTTTACCAATCCGGGAACATTTACGAAAACCAGCTCAGATAACTTGTCCAAATGGGAGCGCCGCCACATTTTCTCAATTCGGACTTCAACCGATACTGTCGAAAAACTTCTGGTTTCTATCGTTTTGTTCTCTTTGAAGCTTTCTCCTCCTCTCCTCCTCGTATTGTCTTCGTAAGCTGTCAAGTGGGACGAGCGCCACCCCTCTCAACGGTGAGCCGCGGCCGCGTTTTTCTCTTTCTGCAGAAAGTAAACAGTAATAACTTGTACGTAAAAGGAATACCTAAGATGCTATAACGAATAATTCAGAAAGGCAAAACGTATACAAACGACTTGAAACATCTTTTTTGTTAATCTTTACATTTACTTTGTGGTAGAGATAATGTTGTCTCCAAAAGAATGATTATTACGTCATTTTGACCTCACATGGATATTTTTTTATGATTATTCATTAACTTTATACCCGGCATATGCAATAAACTTGTCTTTACACCGTGACAAAAATAAAAAGAAAGTGTCCCATGATGGCACAAATTTCGACTTTTTTGTCACTGAAATATCCCTACAGACAGAGAATCTACTCTATGCAAATTTGATTGAGGCACGGTTGTTACTCTGCATGTAGTTCCGTTAATGTATAAGTTCCCTTTGAAAGTCATGAAGCAATATTTTAGGAAACTAGTGACTCCAATCATGTATATAAGCGCCTCTATAACTTTATATTCAACATTCGTTACGGTACGTAATATGATAAAAAGAAATGGAAATATAAAGCGGTTTGTAGGATTTTGAGATATTTTATTGCGATGTTTGCCTTAAAGTGATCGAAGGTCTGCTGTTAGGGTTAAAAACAAATTCTATATTTACTGCTTCATATCACTATTTTGACTGACAATAAAAAAATAAACATGAACTGTTATATCAACTAAATGAAATGAGTTTGAAGAATTGTCAGGTTTCCGTTCATGAACCCAGATGTGTTGCCGACAAGATATCAACGAAGTTACTTCCAGGAATAAAGTGAAGTCCCCGGAATCAGGCATACTGAGCAGAAACTCTTAAATTTATGTATCAACGAGCCCATTGAATCTTGAAAAATAGTACAAGGTGTATTGGCCATTGTTTATCCAATCTGATATATACATGTATTCCATACGGTACTTCAACTGTGAAATAAATCTGTCAACATTATTAACCGGCCAATAAATGTTCAAAATGTTATTTATGACTTCAATATAACTTTTTCTTTCTCAAAAGTATGGATCAAAATAGTCACCCACAACTCCGAAATGTTTATATTACGAACACGTTAAAAATATTTTTATGAATATTCCATATCGCTGTTTATGGCCGTATCCGACCTTTTGGGAGCAATTGCTTAAAGAGCAAGATCAGACAACTAAACTTGAAGTGATGCAGTACACTGCCTTGTTCCATGATTGGTCCTTCAAAGTTATGTGACTGTGGTTTTTTCTCCCACAATACGAACTTTGCTTGTCACGACTGCCTATGCTTACCTTCAATGTGCAATAACGAAGTTCCCAAATATTATGAAGATACTTTAAAGATAAATCAGAAGAAAATTGTGTCATTTATTTGTTACTTCAAAATGAGCTTGGGACGACTGCTCTTGCCCTTTAAAATACCAATGCAATAGGCCAATGATTTTTGTTACTATTGACTGCCTAAAAAGATTTCATCCAAACTTATTTGTTTTGAAACGAGTGTGGGGAAACCAAACCATCATAAAAGTCATGAATATTCATTTGTTTCCTTATGAAGTCACCAAATCCTCATATTTTGGTTTGTGAGGATTGAGTGATGAAGTTCCAACGGTAAATGGATCAAAAGATTAACCACTTCAAATGAGATAACCTTCATTTGGTTGTCACGTGATGTGCTCTTAGTATACAATACTTCATTATCACTGAGATGACTTAGTTGTGGGGAGTACGATGAATATTCATTCTAGATATTTTTGATGTGACGTCAGTATTAACTTACCTAAGGTATTAATATCCCGGATGTCTCTTTCATATTCATCGTCGCCGTAAATACTCTCTGGTAATTCATATTTTGCCATCAGTTTTTGTATAATTCTCTGCAAGGAAGTATCTTGTTTTCCCGAGGGTCTAGGCGCTGCTCTGCATGAACAAAGAACCATTGCAAACAGGAAGGCAACAGCCAAGCATATCTTTAAATCGTAGCGCATTTTCGAAAGATCTGCAATAGTAAAATAAAACCAAATTGGAATTGATTCAAATTAATTCATGTTGACTTCACGACTCGGAATTCAACTATCCACGTGAATCTAAATATAACTTCGTAAACGGCAATTCTATTAAGAGCACTCTCTTCAGTCCACAGTCGATTGTGTCTGCGTATTTGTTCATGACGTCAGATGACAACAAAACTCTGTTTACGTAAGCAGGAACAATGTCAATCGCAGTATTTCTATTGTGCGCATGGTACTACCAAGCGTGACGTTACACTTGAACTGCAGATGACAAAATTTTCAGGTATGTAGTTTCGTGATTGTCGCACTTTCCGGGTTGCTTCTTTGTCAAGTGACACTCATCCAGACGTGTAGCTAATTGGCGGAGGGGCGGGGTTGACCTGTCAGTATCACCACTTGACGTTTGAAGAATGTAATGGTGGGTATATGGCTGATCAAGGAATATGCCCCACAGTCTCGCAGTCTGCTTCGTTAGCAATGGTTTTTGGGGTGGGTTTTTGCATTTGCTTGTAATTTAACTCTTTTTATGTCATCATAAAGAATATTCTACCTAAAAATTTGGAGTCCATAGTTACAGCAGGGAGGTGTTATTCATAACACCTCCCTGGTTACCCAAGATAAGTCATTGTAATTTAAAGAAATTAGTTAACTTATGAGTTTTACTGTTCAGTGGTTTTATTCTGGCCGGCGACGGTTTTTTCAGTTGTGGCTCACTGACTAAGCAGTTTTCCGGCCTTACTCCATTTCTCATGTTGAGCATCAAGCACAATGGCAAAAGGTTCCATTTTAAAGTTACTCGGTATGACCCGGCCAGGTATGCCTTGAGTCGAACTAAAGACCTCCTCGGGATGCTCAAACCACTTGACATAGTATATACTAGTAATATTATACAGCTATGAAAGACACTGGGGCATTATATTCGTCATACTAACAAAAATACTCTAAAACGCAAAGTAAGGAAACCTAAATTTCAACAGCAATAAGTAAATGATGTGTATATTAAACTCCTGAAGCACACATGTTTGCAACAATCAAGAAATAGTTATACAAAATAATGCAGAATATTTTCTTTCTTTCAGGAAGTACACAACTGGTAAAGTAAAATTTTACATTGACTTTGTGTAAAAATCTCATAAATTCTAATTTGAATTCAACATTTAAGAACATTTCTCAGTAGTGCATTTCTCAACTGGTGACGTCGATGGCACCAGACCTCTATCTAATACAGTATTAAATTTAAAGGCCTAACGTGACCAATTCTTTTCTAGAAAATCTGTTTCCTAAAACTCTGGGACGATGGGAGGGGAGACAAGCTGTGCACTATCAGAGGTTAAAGAACACGAGTACTCGCGCTGAGCGGTTCAGGTTCGACAGAGCTCTATATCTCCTCCTCAACGGCAATTGTTTCAATTTCTGCAGCCTCTCCCGATCTCTTGGAATTTCTCAAAATAGATAAATCGATATCCCACTTCCCCTTTCCTTCCCAGTTCGATATTTTTAATGAAGAAAGCTACAGGTTTCGATCGACGAAAAAAGACCGAAATATTTACAACCTACGTCAAAAGAAATTATGGATAAGAAAACGATAAATTACACAAAGACTTAGCTTAAATTATTCTGGTTGTGGACATCGGGGATAACCTACATGGTCGGAGAACCGGTAGCTTGTGACGTGACCTACCGCATGGATATATCTTTTGTCAATTAAATAAAAAAAAACATTTCAACTTTCACCATCTATTGAAAGTCGTATCATTCTGTGTTATGTGTCTATTATGCCCTTCAGATAGATGTACAGGCCTATTTATTTCTAAGTTTTCTTCGCTAAGTTTCTAACGAGGACAAGCATGAAAGTAGCAGGTCCATTCTGCGGAAAGCATTTATTGCCAAAAACCCAATTCATTATGAAAATCTAAATAGAAAGAGCGCCATCTTCAGGATTCGACTTTGGCACTTTACTCTTCGTACAAGTGCAGACCTACGTATATATAATCTATCTCAGTAAATTTTAAGTTAATCTGTCCGAATTACTGCTCTTCAAAGCTTGGCACTTCTCCAGAACTAATTGAATGTATTCCTTGTTTGTCTTTTTCGACAATCATGAATCGAGAGTTTCCGTTAAACTTGAAAGCAAAACTTACTGAAACAGAAAGTTATACTACCTCGACTACCAACTTGGCAACATCTACACTGAAAATTCACTCGAAGGTTTCTTATCTGGGTATTACTGCCGTAATCTTTTCTTTGCTTCGACGAAAGACCGTCCAAAGGAATGTCCCCTCATTTTGCAAGATCACCACGACTGCTAACATACTGGCGGGTTTCAATATGCTCAAGTTATCACCTGTATCATTTTTCTACCGTTTTATTAATTTTTTTTTTATCTCTGTACAAATTTCGTATTTTGAAAATGAATTTTCCCTTTTTGTCTTGCAACCGTAGGAAGCCAAGACAGTCTTTTAAAGCAAATGACTGGACATTTAAGTTTGTTTCAGTTAGAAACGTGTAATTTTACCGACACTTTTCTTGCTGTGAAGTGAAACGTCGTACTGTAACTAGATTCGTTGGATCCATTTCAGAAATAAACAGAATCGTAAAATATGAAATGATGTAATACTGGGCAGGATGACTATTTCACCCGATTGGCAAAAGCTATCATGTGATATTTCCCCAGGCTAGCGCGAGCTTTTTTAAGTTGCCCCAACCTAGGTATTTCTAACTGTGGATGTGGACATGGAGCTATTCCTCAATCAAAGTCATGCCTTTCAACTCAACGGTTTACGCCAGTATAAGTCTGCCAAAGTCTACAATCTCGCATCCTGCATCAAGGCCCTACTCACATTGATGTGCCGGGCCCTACCTCAAATTGGCCAAGGTGGTTGAGGACCCGCTGAAATGATCAAAGATTTGATTTAGCCTACATACAGCCAGGTGTGTACCCAGTTATTCTACAAGTGTTCCATTCCCAGGTCGAGTCATACCAAAGACTCTAAAAATGGAATCTACTGCCGTTGTGCGTGATGCTCCGCATAAGCAATGGTGTATGGAAAACAAGCCAGTGAGCCACAACTGGAAAAAGACCGTGGCCGGCTCGACTTGAACCAATAGGTGGAAACTTGACCGTAAAACTCTATCTAACTAACTTACTACATACAAATGAAAAAATCTAAAGAATTTTTCATGAATGGGTTTGAAAGGACGTTATACGCTGCTCATCCAATCCTCACAAGTACCATGTAAAATAATAAGGCCTAAGACTTTTCAGCTCTAACGTAACCTCAGTCTCAAGACATGGATTCATGTGAAACCTTACAAACAAAATCTAGAGCTTCGAAACAAAATCGTGAGGATTTAGTGCCAACCTATGTCGGAAGTAAAAGCATTATTGCTATCATTTAACAATAGCTAAAAGAAGTTTCTTATGAACAAAAGCTTTGTTACGTCTTGACTAACTGCCCATTACTAACCCCGGCCGCAGCGTCCATAATGTGGCGGACATTGTGCAAGTCCTGCGATTGAACGTATGTTAGGGTCATTGACTTGTTCTTTCGTTTGAACGTCTTAAAGACATTGATTTGACCATTAGCGATTAGTGACCGGTCTAAGTCGTCTCCAAACAATTGAAAGCCTATTCATGAATGCTATTTTCACCCCGAAACGGTTGACCAAACTATGTTAGTAGTACTAACCATGCTCAAACAGTTTATGCTTCGTTTAACAAGACAGTTGTTTGGCATCTCCTTAGCAACAACGGTAGCATGCCTTCATTATATGGATACTGACAACAAATCAAATGAATCACTTTCATGTTACTTTGAAAAAAGAGACTATGTGAGTAACATATTTATGATGCATGCTCTTAGATGAGAAACAAACTGTCTCTGGGCTTGATTGGATATTCTGCTTTTCAGTTCCATTGGCGAGCAATTTTCTTGTGCTGTTATATAACGAATTTAATGTGGAAAAACTATCACAACTTGAAAGGTACGAACCATTACCAATCCAGGTCATATTCTAAATTTGAAAGAGTTTATCATCACAGCATTTGAAAGTAATTTTTATGGTTAAATGGTTTTGTAAAATTATGAAACAAAAATATAATTTATTCTATAGGCTAACCATTTATGATGCAAAATTGTTGTTTAAAAAAGTTTGACTTGAAAATGTTCCTCTGAACTACATAAACATATATAATGTCGAACAAGTTAACTAAGTGTAAGCTAAACGCGCCACCGGGAAAAAGTGAGGGAGACAGAAGTTTAACAAAAGAGAAAAAATTCACAATAATGTAAACGTAAAATATTTCGATACTGGAAATGGTCCCTCCAATATGGCTGTTTAAATTTTAAACCATTTCTTCTTAGCACTCAAAGGGAAGGGATCCTACTTTGTAACGGTTTTATTCTTTCCCCGATGAAGAAGCAGAATGATGGGCAAAATGTAATGACAGAATGACCGGTCGAACGGCTAAATTAGGAATCTTGTTAATGAAAAGAAAAAAGTGTGGAAAGTCCTACAAAAAGGGTTCTGCATAAATCTCCTCAATCGCTGACACAAACTTCGTAGTTTAGAGGTCCCTGCATTCCCCTCCCTAGGCTCCCTCTCTCTCTACAAATATTTTGTGTTTTTTACTGACTTTGTTTATTTTCGCACAATTATCTCGCTGAAAAATCACCATTCTGAAAATGTTTTCCTCCGTTCAGTACCTTTTTTGCGACCCGTAAGCGTTATCAGAACTAATATCACCTCCCTGGTTTTACTATCACCGACACCCTAAAAGGACCATCGATCAATACCCCAAGACAGAGGGTAAATGCGCCCCTCTCCCACCCCCACCCCCGAAGACATTCGTATGTAAATGTTAACATAGAAAAAATATCATAACTGTTTGTCCAGGACGTGTAAAGAGGAAGAGGGACAATAGCAAGATTAACTCATTGATACTCTAAAAAAACATGGACAAAATTTACCAACTAAATTGTACGTGGTTTATTGTTGTTGACTCACAATCGAGAAGTCAGATAAGTAGATAAAAGCAATCCCTTTTTGTAAAAGTAATCACTTCGCCAAACTATTACTACAGATAAAATATCTGTAAAGGTGCGGTTAGCTTACTTAGAAAAATAACAAAACTAAGAATAATACGTTCACTTTCGGTTGTCAAATTTCTCTCCATAATCACTCCTCAGATATTATTACCACCCAGCTAATTTTCGACTGTAAGTGAAATTGCAAATAGAAAGAATGATTTAAAATTCATCCATTCTGTATATATTTAATAAATTGTGTCCCTTACCTTCGGTAGCTTCGGTCCACCAATAAAAATCACAAAGGGAAAGGAATTCCCTCTTTTACAAGTCCCTTGCAGACTTGTAGTTCCTTTGCAGCTATCTGTACAAATATAGGTAAAAAAACTTCTTCCACACTCGCCTGCCTTTCACGGAAAAATACAGTTTGTAAATAATTCGACCAGGTGATTTTCAAATTTGTCAAATCAACACTCCGGTGGAGAACGGAATGCTGACTATCCGTGAAGTTCGTGAGTTATTCGCTATTGATGATAGGGTGATTGACTAACTCAACATTCGTTGTGCACGTTTCTTTTATAAGCCTGGCTGAAAGGCGGAGCTTCCGATCGCGAAACGCAACCTTGTTTGTATTTTGCTACGGGTCATCACGTGCAGCTCTAGGTTTCCTAGTACTACAACTACAAGTTCCGCTCTGAGTTTTGTATTTGAAAGTGATCGAGCCATTGGACTTTTCATGACTGACTCCCGGAATCGCGGAATAAAACGACTTTTCGAAACAGCGCGGAGATTGTTTTACAAATTCACACTTAAAAACGTTGAACACTCGGGGAAGAATTGGAGCAAGGAGGCGAGGGTGACTTGAGAAGTTTTCGGACGTTTTCAGCATTTCTTGATTAAAATCGCAAATAAATGTCACTTTTTCTAATCTAGTCCTCAAACAATGTCCTTCAGATTTGTTATCTCACATGTGTTTTAGGCTATGTCGCATACGAAAAGAGGTTCGGAGAAGGTTTAGATTCAAAATGGACTTCAACTGTCTCCGATGTGGCGCCGGCGCCTTTTCTGCAGATGATTGCGACAATATTTTGAATAATTACAGAAATGAAAGAAATCCGGATATTCCGTTTATTTCAGGGACGAAACACTAAGTCATTTTAGAAAACTGCCATTTTACTGCTGCTTTTATCAAATTTTTAAACTTAAATTGAATCACCACCAAGGCCTTTCTGACCTTTACAGAAAATGCTTAGCGATGATGAAATTTCTATGATGGATTTATCGCGTTATCAGGGAGGGGCTTTCTTAAAGGAGGTTTGGGTTGAAGGCTTCATTGGTAAAGCCAGTGGACGTAATGTGTTAAGCGAGGTTACAACGTTTCGTAACTGTGTCAGTGTTATTGTTGCTAGGCAGCTTAGTGCTGGTGGGTGGCAGTTATACCCGGCCACAAACTCTAGTTTCAACAGCATCTACTGAGTGCGATTAAGTTAACTTTGCAGTATATGCCGCGTCCACTCTAAAAATAAAAGAGAGTGAAATTTCACTCTGGGAAGAGTGAAAGTTACAAAGTTCACTCCAAAAAGAGTAAAATCAGTTCACTCCAAAAGAGTGATGGGGGTGCACACAGGACCAGAGTCATAAAAAAGAGTGATCCCTTTAGGCACTCGTAAAAAAGAGTGAGTTTTCACTCTTCTTGGAAGGGATTGCGCTATTCCTAGGGAGAAGTAACACTCTAATAGAGCAAATTGACGCTTTCACTGTATTAGAGAATGGTTAAGTTCACTAGGATGTTTTGTTTTCAAATTGTAATGTGAGATGTGTACATATGGGCATATGCGCTGCATAGCGTAATATTCAAATTCAAGTTATCCCAAGTTGCAAACGTTTTGAAGTAAAGATATTAAGAATCTAAGATATTTCGACAGCAACTTACATCCTAGCCTGCGTAGCGTCTCGGTGGCTGTCGCCCCCTAAGGCTGCCGCCCCTCTGGCAGTTGGTTTTTCGTATAGATAAGCTGAACGAAAAGACTTCGTCCGCTCCGCGGGCAACTTACACCCTGCTTTAAAGGGCAAACGCAGCTCCTCTAAACTTATTTTGAAACAACAGCCAGATTCCATAAATTCATTCTCATTTCTCTCCCATGTATCTTTCATAATAATTCAAGAGATGGATGTTACATGTGTTCAAGGTAAATCAAAGAGTCATTTCCTTTAATTTTGTGAATTTATGAAAAGATATTGTCAAGTGACTCTTAATAACCAATCATGAAACAGGGCTGACTTCTGCACTAATACCGATTGGGAAGCTAGACAGCACTTTCCTTCAAAAAGATGGGGGTTCCTTCAAAAATGAATCAATTGGATCATTTCCTTACCTATGGTCCTCTTAAAAATTCAACTGTTCAAATGAGCGATTAGATTGTCGTTAGCTTCAGGCACCACGTAATGGAAAAAGAAAAATGGGGGACTTAGTGAGTACCAGCAAGGCTATCTAAGCAGAGCGCCACCGTTATTTGGAGCGGATTGTGCAAGAAAATCTTACTTTGTAACCTCCCACGGGTGGGCGGAAACGGCAGAGGATTCTTAGCTGCATGTAACCAGCATTAAAATATGGGTTACATATTTTTCCATTTATGAAAAAAATCAATGTAAGCTGTGCAAAAATGGTAGTAAATACCAGATAACACGAGATGACACGTTACAAGAATCATAACTAATAATGCATCCTCTCCCAGATCGCCATGCTTTTGTGAATTAGACTGATCAAGAATACGTTTAGCATCCATGCACTTCATAATCATCTCCACAGGGTCGCCACTTACTTCTTGGAGCCTCACTTTGGAAATATGTATGGAATTGAACACAATGATTTTTCTCATTGGGGCTGAACCCCCAAGCCTCACTATAAAGCCTCATGTAATGAAATCCGAAATGTGTGGAAAATATGGGCATAAAAGTACCGAACGCAACGGTAACCGCTAACGCCAGTGACTAATGGCCGGTGTGACCCTGCGAGATGAACATTTCAAAAACACTGCATGGAGTTTTTAGTCCACCGACAAATCTGGTATTGCCACTGCGCCCTCTCTCCCCTCCTTCTGTTTTCCCTCGACCGACACTTATATTGAGATGTGACTTCTGAAGTATGTTGAGGCCCGCTATATAGGCTGCACCCATTTGATACAAATCAATTTTCCTTTCCAATGTCCGCAACTTGTAAATAACTTATTTGAGGCCAAATCTTCTCACCCCAGACAGCTCCAAGTTTCCTAACCTACTAACTTAAGCCTCTCCCACAATTGTCTAAAACTCATCCGGACACTGTCCTGCTATCTCAGTTTATTGCTTCATGGTGAGTATGCAACACCCTAATGTCTGATCAGAAGTCTCTCATAACAGTTCATGCCGTGAAATATACGCTACAGTACTCTGCACTTTTTGAATTTACTGCCAATCAAAGAGCTGTGCCGATTGAGAATTTTTGTAGACTACTGCAAAAATTGCAGTTTCATCTGAGAATTGACTGTCTTTTAATGGCTTCCCATGTTCCCGTAAAGGCGTTGCCCAGACGAAGATCTTTTCACTCAAAATATCTTAAGTCAACATTTGACTCTTCAAAATCCCCGTTGTTTGCGGAGCAGATTATAAATATCAATTATAAACCAGTTCGGTCTTTCCTTTTGGTGTTCAAAGGTCGAGAGCAGCATCCCTTCAAACTTATTTTGAAGCGACAGATAAATGTCACAATTTTCTTCTTATTCCCCTTGAAAATATCTTTCTCATATTTTAACTTCAATATTGCTTATTTAAGGTAAACCAACCAATTACTTAAATTTAAGTAAATTTTCACATTTGAAGAGAAAAATTGTCACATGAAGGCTCTCAACGGCCAATCATAAAAAGGACCGTCTACTACACTACTTCAAGTTGGGGTGACTGCTCTTACCCTCCAAGCACATGCGCACATCGTGTAAATCGTCGGGATAAACAAACCAACCCCGCAACTACAACATGTATTCCCAAGTTTGCGTTTACACGAAAATTTGGTGAAATCATTCTTTCTAAATCCATCCATAACATATTAAGTAAGGGATTTCAAGTGTGGTTTTGTGCAGTGGATTGTGTCTTTATTGTCTTTTTGGTGTAAAAATTTGTATTTAAGTCTGCCGTAAAGTAGAACCGAAACCCCCTATTTCGTTCAACTTGGTAGTTTTGTATTCACGTACTAACGAAAACAAGGGAACGTTTTACGCTAAGTGCTGAGCTCGCTTTGTAAATCCCACGCTGCCTCCCACAATTCCATGCGGCAACAAACTCGCTTATGCAATCCTATCTGCTCAAAATTTTTCTTCACTTGGACCTGCGATGGGTTGGGACTAAACCAGCAAGGTCTGATTCGCAGAGTAATCATCTTACTTACTTGACTTGTCAGACCAGAGCCCCTTCATGTTTTCATTCTTCCAACTTTCTTACAGTCTTACGTAATGGAATACTTCAGAGCAATGTCATAACATAGCCATCTTACACTTCTACATACATTTTCAGCTTTACCTTAATTACAAAGCTAAGATCAACTTGAAAAATTCAATACCCCTGACAGTGGTAGGGTTGTTTTAATGTTACTCATCATGAGATTAACCTCCCTCCTTTTTCGAAACCACAGCTGTTGTACAAAAACAAAACAAACAAGCAGAGGGCTTTTTAAAGCAACCTGTTGTTCTATGGGCTGTTCAATTTTTTATCTGTTTGTACAAAAATACAAAACGACAGTGTTTTAGACCCCTTACCCTTCGCAAGTGTGAAAAATAAATTTTTGACAAAAAGCTTTCATTTATCACACTTTTCAAAATCTATAATGGCTCTTTGTCCCTATTTCAATGTGCGCTTCGTCTTTTATTCATTTATTTTTTAATTTTTTTTTTTTTTATTTTTGAAAGTCATTCGTTATCCTTTTTATGCGTGACCTGGAATAGTTTAAACGTTTTTTCAATAAAATAGTCCATATAAAGAACTTTGTTAACGTCTTAGTCATCACTACCTGTTCATTACTAAAATAATATTGAAACAGCGCACTGCGGAAAACACGAGACTAAACATTGTTCGTGACTTCTACTAATTATTTCAGATGGCCTTAAGCTTGACTGTACAATCTGGGTGGTGTTATTAGACTTCATAATACCTCCCTGCCTAAATACATTTGAAGAAATATGACTATAAAGTATAAGCATCAAAAGGGAAATAGGTCGCAAATGTCAAAACGAATTCGTCATAGAGATTATTCATCAATGTTGCACTCATAGCTGAATTTTGATCACGTCTTCGCAAGTGGCATTTACGCGTGACCGGGCGATCACATTTTTCTTCGGACAGGCGGAAAACTACCGAGAATTCAACAGGTTTATACGAGACTGGGACGTGTAAAAAGAGGAATTGTTTTTTACTTTTTGAAGCGGCTCATTGAGTTGGTTTATGAGATTCAACATTTTTTTCCAAACCTATTGAGTTTTCTGCACACACCAGTGACAAATGGGCAATCTTAGACAATCCCTATACCCTGCACACAAATGAGTGTTTATGAGTGAGTTCTTAACGGTTGAAGTCCGTTTCTAAAGATTGTGACCATGACACTTTTCAAATTATGTACAAAACCGTTACAAGTCAGAACACAAAAAATTCAAAATTTTAGTGTTTGCTGTGACTTCTGGACTTGTAACTTGACTTTTTATGCTTACTATTAGCATTGTCATGTGACAGTGACCGTTTGAGACTCTCATTAGCTTAAGTTATCGATATCAACTCAATTAGCTTCTTTAAAATATATTTGAAATTGCCTCATTTTATCAATATTTTCATTTACATTCCTGTGATTTTTCAACCAAAAAAAGCGAACGGAACTTGAAACACAACAGCTGTGTGCCAAAATGCAACTAAACCCCTGTAAGACACCATCCCCCTCTCGTGGACTGGGGTGGTATATACAATATACCCACGTCATTCCTCGCCTGTCACAGGAGGCGATTAAAGGGGAATGATTTGCACCCTATATTTGAATTTAATTTGAAACCGAACTTTCACCGTGTTTGAACCTTTATATCAACATTACCTTTTTATCTGACACCCCCTGTGGGCAAGGGGTTGTATAATATGCCCACGGTATCCCCTGCCTGTCGTAAGAGGCAACTAAACGGGAGGACTTGAACAGTATTTGTACACTATGGCAGTATATATAACACCTCCGTTTTGGTGTGTCGTAAAATACTATCTAACTTAACTTACTATCTATAGTTGACACTGTATAAACACATTCGTATTGGCTGCGTCGTTAAATAGACAACACACTAGGACCACACTCACATAGAATACCTTCCTTATAAATGTACTCTACACTCACACCAAAGTTATTATGAACGTAGATACCAAACTACTATCCCTACACTATTAGACGCGCTGACTCCTCATGGAGGCTCAATCGGAGGGGCGGAAGTGTTGACTTGACATGCGCACAGTTGTATTCCGTTGTCTGCGTGCATAATTAGGCATGTGTAGCAGAAAATTCCATTGTGACGAGATGTCAGCGTGCGTGCATTTTTAAACCGAGTTATGTACGCTCACAATTCATTTCTCCGTCAAGTCCGGAGAAATTGATGCGTACTTTCGCGTGCTTGTAAAAAGAACTCAGCAGTTGATTTTGTGTTGTAAACGCGTGCATAGATGTGCGCTTGTGAAGATACCATAGGAACTAACCAATCAGCAGGTCCATGATCTTCAAACCAGTCGTTGTACGTTCATGTTCAAGTGTTCTTTAGTGGAAAGTCTCCAAAAACAAGAAACTGTTCCACATAAATGAAATGTGTTAAAAAGTCGCGTCCGTAAGATTTGAAATGCTTTCAAATCACAAGTATTTATTCCACTCGAAGATATCAATTTACCTGCTGGCTTCCAAAACGACTGATCAGTGATCAGCACTTCCACCCCTCCGAATCGGCCTCCATGAGGAGTCACCGCCCTATTTTAAGTTTGGTATCTATGTTTATTATATCTTTGACTCACACACATGAAGGCGCCCTCGAAATGAAAGACTGTATATTCACTCTCAACTTGAGGGAACGAATGACCCGTTTTGACTGCATTTGTTTTACTATTGTGTTGGATTGGTCCCTATAATTTCACCCTTAAATAGTGATTTTTAACTATAGACGATTTAGAGGACATGGGTGAAATGACTATTATCAACGTAGTTGAAGCGGCTCATTTGAGTTGGATCATGAAATTCAACAATTTTTTTCCAAACCTGTGAAGTAGTTTTCCTCACATACCAATGACAAATGTTCAAACTAAGACAATCCCTATGTCCCTACGCACTAACAAATGTTTTATGAGTGAGTAGCTTGAGGTTCAATTCGGTTTCTCAAAAATTCGTGACCAGACACTTTTTCAGAACAGGCACAAATACGTTGCAAGCCAGGACACCACAAAATTCAAAAGTTTAGCTTTTCCCTTAACTATTGGATATGAAAATTAACTTATTATGCTAATTAAAACCATTTTCATGAGATAGTGACCCTTTAACACTCTCATTAAGTTATCGATATCAACTCAATGAGTCCCTTTAACCAAGGTGTCGGATAGCGGCAATCACCTGCTAAAACAAACTTCATAATCTAAATCATTTTAAGTTTATTTCGATTGGCCGTTGAGAAAATTTACATGACGTTTATGTCCTGACGCTGTAATGAGTTTTCAGAGAAATAAAATTCTAATTTTTCGGCAGACTAATACACAGTACACCTCATTCAGTGTTTGATTTATTTTATGACGTCACGCTAACGTCTGTCCGGCTCCTTCGTACACCTGTTCACTCTAGCGTCTGGGAGTTTGTTGCTCGAGAAAATCATAACATCCGTGTATGATAGTAACGTGACAAAATGCAGCTCTCCTTCACCAAAGGTTAGATCTGATGTAGCGGTCATCTTCGGGCATGTCCTGTCCTTGTGGCTTGCGTATGTGACAGTGATCATCTTTTTCTCGCTTCCTTTCTCCCTTATAATTGTATTTCACTTGCTATCTGGTACAATGAATCAACTCAATGTAACTCGAATCTCAGAGTCAACGACATCTAAGAAAATAGAAGCCGCACGTTCACCTTGGGTGACGAATATTGACAAAAACTATAAGATCCTTTCTGGGAAGGTCCTTTAACCCTTTACCGCTGTGCTCCGATCGGGGCATATTTGCGCGCCTCGGGAGTGGGCGGAAAAGCGGACGTAGTCCGCCCCGCATCGGCCTCCGTAGGCCATTGACCCCGTGACCTTAAACTATTGTCTCTCTCGTTGTTGTGGCCGAATTTTCGGGTAGCTACTCGCAGTTTCGAGCTCCGCGTGAAACAGTAAAGATGGGTGACAGCCGAGCTCTCCGCATGGGTCCAAAAGGACCCAAACAACGGTAAAGGGTTAAGTGAAAGTCAATGTTGACCACGCGATTGCAAGCCTTACATGGTACTCCCTGAGATACCTTTTTAAGATATTCGAGGCTACGGTTAAACTTGTCTTCTACCAATCAATGATCTAGGCACGTAGATAGACAAGGCGTTAGAGGGAGGCCAAATAATCACAAACTTGGCTTTTTAACGGGGTCGGGAAAGGGGTCCACCCGGTACAAACAAGTTTGTTCCCTTCAGTCTACTTGTCTTTTTTCAGGTACAATAGTGTATTTATGTATTAAGTTAATGGCAATTTAAAAGTTCCTTACTGAATCAAGAACCGCTCGTAAGTTAGTTAGGGATAAAACAAATGTTACTCATTGTAGACAGGGAATTGCAACTCCTTGATAGAACTCAGTGTGACAAGACCACGGACTTCCTATATATGGAAAGAGCACACCGCGCGTAGATTGTCGCTACCGTAAGTGTGAGAAAAAGCGCACCGAGATGGCTTTCTGCTATGATTTGGTGTGAAATTTTGGAATTGCTCAAGTAAATCAACAGATTTTGCAAGAAAATTGAAATATTTTCGAAATAATACAGAGTATGGTCAAAATTATTTCACGTATTTCAGGAATATGATTTTTATAGCCATTCAAGTTAATTTTTTGTTTAAAATATTGCAGAGTCGTCGAAATCAGACGATTTATAGCTTCACGGCGGCCATCTTGGTGCGCTTTTTTTGTCCCATCCTGTGGCGCGAACAATCTACGGATAGGACGTACGCGTTACATACTCTGTCCATGTATATAGGAAGTCCGCGGAAAAGACACAGGGTGACAGTTCCACAGTGAGTGACAGTTGTTGTTTCAGGTCTTAGTACGGCTCGTAATCGAATAGGTTTTCTTGTACCGCCTACTCAAGAATAAGGCGCATAGATACAACAATAAAAAGAAATTCTTTGAACCTAAAACTTTCTGGAGGAGACATTTTCATGGGATTTGCTCCTTGCCCCCTCCCTCTTGGCTTCGATCTGTAGCCATGAGTGACGGGAAAGAATAAATGAAAATAACAATGTTTACATACTTTACTACTACCTTCTTAATTACGCCTCCCCTCTCCCTGGTACTTAGACCACTAAATTTTTGAGCATTTAATTTTTCGTGAAAATAATAGTACTGAACGTTTACAGCTTTATACAATATCAGTAATTGAAAAACATGCATCCCTAAAGAAATTTAACTTCGACCTTCTGAACAACAATTATTAGATGTGCCAAAAGCAAGTCCAAATTTTCAGATAAGCACCAAGATAGATCAAATTGACTCTGGGTCCTCTGTCTACTGAAATTCAAAAGTGTGCCCTGTATAGCATACTTCAGAACGACAGAAAGTAAAGAAACTAAAAATATTGAGAAGAAAATATACCTTCATTACGTACGAAGTCCAAAAATTAGGTGTCATGTTAAAGGAACTTAATGAGAGGTTGGTGTACTCAGAGATCCGCCACATATGACAGCTTCCAAGTTTTCTGCTGGTCATTTGCTCTCAAAACGGACTTTTTTGCTCACCCCTTGCAAGCCGGTTTGAACACGGAATATACCGTAGCGTATAAGTAGCTAATCCACTTGCAGATGAAAAGAACCTCCTGAGTACAGGCGAAAACATCCACCTACTTTAAGAAAAAGTCCACACAGACTTCAGAGTAGACTTTCTGAGAATTTTAATCCCTCTGTTAAAAGGTCACAAACTTGCTCTTTTCCTTTAAAATTATCCCCTCCCTCTATCCGATGATCAGCCTGAACCAGGTACGAATTCGAGGTAAAGTTTTGAAAACTGTGCCATTTGAATTAAGTTCAAAGAAATATCAGCGAATTACCAAAGCACCAACTGGGCCAAGGACAGTTATTCGTTTCCTAAAGTTTTCCACTCATCAACAATTCCACCGAACATGAAGCCTATGTACTTAACCAACTTATGGGCTCTAAAGACAGTAAATGTAATTACATAGTATTAGATGGTCAAGGCGGTGAACTCGACCTTCAAACTGAAGGCAATGTAAGTCTAATAATACGGTAGGCAAAGAGAATGGCAAATACTAAGGTTTACTAGAAACTTACATTTCAGGTTTATTGATTTATTGAGAAAGAAGTTTGATTGGCTTGAGAAGGATGCTTGATTTAAGTTTGCTTTGCCGGCGATGCTAGCGCTCATAATTAAAGGCTCGAAATAAATTGAGTCTGGAGAACTAACGATGTCTTTAAACGCCTCCATCATTGTGAGCCTTTCTTTACGATGTATACATGATTCAGTCATTCAAATGGGAGGAGAGGGGTAGCCAAATATAAATCACATGGAAAGTGGGTCAAGGAAAAGCCATTGCCGAAAATATATCTAAAAGGTCATTTGCTATATTGGGGTATTGGAGTTGTGTCATCTGAAGGTTGGGGGAATTGATTTGGATCGCTACCCTCCTTGGGGTAGGGCTGAAATAGGGAGGGATGTTTCCACACCATTTGACTATTTGAGGCTCTTATCTGTAATTTCGTTTGAAGATCTTTGGGGTATGTTACAACCGATGATGCAAAAATTAACCGATGATGTAAAAACGACCGATGATGTAGAAACATATTACCGGTAATGTAAAAAAATACCGACAATGCACTAAAACAATAACCAAAAATGTAAAAATTCTTTGAACCGATTATGTAAAAAATTACCAATAATGAAAAAAATCTTTGAACCGATAATGTAAAAGAAATTAACCTATCGGTGTGTACGTGTGCGAGTTTATGTAGGTCGACAGGTAAGCTGGCAGGTGCAGGCGGGAAGGGCAGGAAAGCAGATAGGTTCGTGGGTGGGTGCCTGTGTACATACGTATGTGCGCATGTACACATGTGTGAATTTATTGGTGTGCATACACTCTAAATACTGTTGGCCAAACATAGCACTTGCTTAATTCTTGGGGAAGAAAATTACTAAAGGTTGGGCGAAACATCACGATTTTGCCCTTATTATTACATAAATTTTGCCCAATAAATTTAACTAAGTTTACAAAAAATGTTTAAAAAGCTATATGTTTCCCCCAAATTTGGTATTTTTTGCCCATCCCATCTGCTATTAGAGTGTATATTGACTATGTTGTGTCTGACTGTCTGAGTGTAGCCTTCATCACGGGAGTAGCCAGGACTTTTCATTGGGAAAGCATGGCCAACTACAGGGACTGATCGCCGCCCGGGGAAATTTTTGAATAATAAAGTAGTTAAGCAGAATAAAAGAGAAGACATTCATTCCTTTCTGATGTTGCTTAAAATCTTCCTTTTGTTCATCTTTAATTTAAAGCAACTCATAATTTTTACATCATATTTATATAAGATTTATTGCGGGTTCGTGCACATCGTTGACAATTGTGCTATTGTTTGGATTGGTTATTTAAGCGGACTTAATGAAACTTTCCAAGTTAGGGAAATGTAAAACCTCACAGGATCTGTACGTTAGCTACGATGGGGGGGGGGGGGGTAAACTCACCTCCAATTACTTTTTATTTTTTATACCTACGAACAGTTTTCTGCCAGCAAGAACTGATGAAAGTCTATCATTAAGTCCTCCCGACTCTCTGTCGTTCGGCGAAAACAAGCATTTACTGCGGAGGGATTTCTGATTCCCATTATAAAAGCTATCCGGGTACGTCTTCAAAGGACACGATTAATAGACATACAATTCCAAGATTTATAACATAGAACTAATGATCCTTCCAACTACAAACCCTGAACAAGCCTTTGATAGTTTAATTGTACGGAACTTTCTAGTGGTCAAGTGCTGGACGTGATCTCCGACCTGGGGAGCGGTATAAGGTGTTAATCTCCCATTTAAAACTTTTTTTGAATATTTAAGTACCACAAGTGCAATTTGGAGCAACATATAACACCATGTGAAGTAATTTTCGTTCCATTGCCGAATATATTTCAGAGATTCGATGACAGGAGGTTTATAGCCCCTGGCTCGCATGTGGCTATACACAAGTGCGCCTACTTTGTCCCAGTCGGTGGCGACCAGGTACGGAGGAGGTACACGTTACATGCTCTGTCCATGTATACAAGTCCGTGGCTAGTTCTGTTATTCGTTGCTGCATGAGATTGCGAGGCACAGCTTGGGATACACAAATCGAGCTCAGCACGTAGCGTAGGCCTACAGCGTTCCCTTGTTTTCGTCAGTACGCACATACATCACTTAGTGTTTCTATCATTCGAATGCAAAAAGGGGTCTCAGTGCTACTTTACGGCAGAACAAACTACACAAAAAGAAAATTTAGATACAATCCACTACACTAAACCACATTTGAAATCCCTCGCTATGTTAAGGTTGGATTAAGAAAGAATGATTTCACCAAATTTTCATGTATACGCAAACTTTGGAATACATGTTGTAGGTGCGGGAATCGTTTGTTTATCCCGACGATGTGGAGGATATGCACTTATGCACAGCCACCAAAATAAATGGCGAGACTTGCCCATAGGCCCATGTTTTAAACTGCATTCTTAATAAAGATATGTCGGACAAATGCAACTAGTGTCATCAGACGGAAGTGTACTGATTGCTGTAATCGATCTTTGCTAGAACCTTGTACAGTGAAATCCTAATTAATATTTTATTTTATGTTACATATTTATTAATGAGATAAATAAGGACTATGAATATTCAAACTTCCAACTGCCCTATATGGGCAGGTATACCGGAGGACGGGTTTCAGTCACTGAAGCATTCTGTTTCGTTTATTATCCAAATCGCAAAGCATTGTGGATAAATAATGAAAATAGTAGTTAAATTGTCCCTTGGAGGAGATTCAATCCCTCAAAACATCCTAACTAGTGACTGTTGCTATAATAAACCAAGTTATTTTCACGGAAAACAAAGCCAACGCCTTTTAACGACAACGAATGTCAAACAATGACCTTAGATGACAAATATTAAACACCTTTATGGCTTTTCAATGTTGATAAAAGCTCTAAGGCCGATTTAAAAGTAGCCTGCGGAAGTTTTTCGTTCAGCCCATCGTTGTGATGGGGGAACCTTAGGGGGTTGCAGTCAGAGAGGCGCTACGTATGCTAATTTATGATATGCAAATTTTGCCTGAGTCAATCTCATGAGTAGTTTTTATTCTGAAACTCACTGTGTGTAACCTGTACCTGTCAGATTTATACCCCTGTCACGCCGAGTTTAAATGACAAGCTTATGACCGTCCTCTATCGCCTCTTCAAAATATTTTGGTATTTCCTATGTTTTTTATGATATTGTATGTCACCTACTTATATGAGGTAAATAGGTGTGGAAATAGTCATTTCCAGCGTTTTCAGTCAAACTTTTCTTGCATATGCACTACGAGACAAAAATGGATGGCGCTATGCTTAGATAGTCTCTCCACCATCTTCATCTGTTCATCGGCCACATTTATAAACGTACTTTACGGCTATTCCTAAATATTTTTGGAGATATATTTGGTTATATGTTAAAGATATAAATTTATTTATTTCTTTATATATTTTGACAGGAGTTGCGAACATCTCTCTTAAAAGTTAAATTCACATGCTACCAAATCGAATGGGTTTTCTTGCCAGTTAGAGTAATAAAACCCTTTGTGAAAGCTCCGTTGTGGAATGACCTCAACACTTTTCACGGTTGTCAAGAGGCCAAACAGGAAGCTGGTAGCCCCCTCCCCCCCCCCCCCCAGACACCGGTAAGGCTTCAAAGTTTGACGTTCCGTAACAATAACCAGGCTTTGAAGCACAGTTGCTAAGCGACCAGTGACTTTTGAATTACAACTTCTGGTCGCGTGGCAACCAACACAACAATTCAGATCAAATTTTGTATTCTTTTCTTTCAAGGCCAGTTCAGATGGTGAAACCTTATATTATTCTTGGACAGTCGGATGAAAACCCAACCTGGTTTCAGTGAACCAAATCGAACCCGACCTTCCGGTTCCCAAGCTTCATCGCTTCAAACGCCACCGTCTTTTTCACTCGGCTACAGGACAGGTATCTTATTGCCCACGCAGTGTTTGCATTGCTTTTGTAAATGCTACAAAAATAATTTCTAATTGCTCATCCGCTACCTTGTTTGCATGTTACTAATATTTTTGAAAGGGCAGGGTGCAATTCTAAAAATAATGGCTTCATTCGTTACAACGCTGAAAGTGCTCGTGAAATGAAGGTTGAAAAAGTATAACGAGTAAGCCATATTTGGTGAGTCCATCTTGTCATAAATTTGCATACTTAGTTCATCTTTATTCATAAATAAATGTAAAATGGAAACTATCCTGTGTAATCATTATAAGTATTGCTTCCGAGGTCGCACTTTCATGGATTTTGATGACAAATGTGACCATTTTCTTGGTTTCCTAAAAACGGGTCACTGCAGCGATATGTCGGTTGAGATTACGAAACGAATTTTGTGAGTTCTATGGAAAAGAACCAAAGTTTTCTCACCCTGTGTAAATATATCATTTGTTTCAGAAGAGTGAAATGCAAACAAATTATTTCGTGACGTCACATCGACAGACAGAGTTTATCAGTTACGTGTACATAATTTTGGAAAGAAATATCGCTCTGTCACATCTGTTGCCAGTCCGGTAACGTATTCACTGAATGAAAGCAGAATAGACTGCCATGAGGAAAACTTAGGATGAGGCAAATGAGAATGAAAAACTATCGGTTCGATTATGAAAAATTGGGATCGAATTTTGGGTTAAAAATCGCTGTAGTGTGACTTGCCCTTTATGCTTTTTGCATAGAGAATATGCACGTGACGTCAGCGCTTTCCACTGGATGGAAAAGATTAAAGGTAGTCCTGGTGTTAACGGAACGCACGCACAAAAGCTCCTTAGTAACAATTGTTGTAAAACGGACGCATGGATGGAAAAACAGAGAGTTGCCCAACGCAGTGACGTAGGTGCATAAGCCGTTTAGAACATCCGTCTGTATAACCTTGATGTAACCAGGGAGTTGTCAGGGACAACTCCCTAATGTAACTAGGTCTTTAGTGCGTTCAATACTATCCAAATCTTAAAGAGTGAAATTCGGAATGAACCTTACACTAAAATTGAACATTCACTACAAAAGATGTCCCATATTTGATTAAAAGGTTTCACTCCAAAGTTAGATTGATACCTAGCACGGAACAATTTAGAGGGAGCACTCTTAAACAAAAGAATGATCACAAATTACTCTTTAAGAGAGTGAACGAAGTGAATTCATGCTATTTGAATGTTATGGTAATTCAATCCAAGAATAGAGCAATTCGCTCCAAGAAGAGTGAATATTCCCACCCTCTTAAATGAGTGCCTGCAGAAATAGATTGCATTTTTTAGAATGGTCGCTGTGGGCACTCCCATCAAGGCTACACTTTTGGGGTGAATTTCCGTCCTTTTGGAGTGAACCTTATTACGGAGTAAAATTTATGGCGTTCACTCTTCTAACTACTATCATTTCACTCCTTTTTTATTTTTAGACCGTACCGTACCAACTAGTAACTTTAGAAGTCTTGGGTCGGTGGGTCAGGCGGTCTTTAAATTCAAAATGGCGAATTTATAGAATGTTCTAAAACTTATAGGGCGAATATCCATCCTGATAAAGTGAGAATGGCTCTTATGGATTGAAATTTTCCACTAAAAATTTGAATTCGGTCCTAATTTCACCCTGAAAGAGTAATTTTACAGGTTTTAGGGAGAGCGCTTTGGCAAATCGAGTGTTGGGATCACGCAGTCAAAAGTGCAACTTTTTGAAACCTGACCTGACCTGTTGCGGATGGCCGAGGAAATTAATCAAGACCTTTTCACCAGCGGATTGGCTGCCATAACGGACAAGCGAAAACGTTACCGTCAAATTCACCGTAAATACGGAACACCGCACTTGGTCGTCTAGTCCCGGTGATTTTTTGTGGGCGAGCGTACTAACTTATAATAACCTGGTGGTTAAATCTAACGGCCCACACGACCTATTCCCGGTTTTCAGGGTGTGGGACACTGAGTTGTTCCCCTTACTTCATTGCTCATCCGCGGTCCTGGGTATGACTTCAAACTGCATCCAAGTATAGGATGAGGAGGTCGTGTGTGGTGAGTAGTTTGTTCCCGACTCTCACCTGTAAAATGCACCTGAGAGGTCGTTATTACTCATCCTACGATTGGCGGGTTGTCGGCGCCACAAACTCGAGCAAGCTCCTCCGTGGTTAACCCTGTGGACTGGGGTTTTTAGAATACGCCCATGGTATTTCCCGGATGTTATAAGAGGCGACTGAAGGGAAACTAAACGTCAACTTGAACAATACTTGAACACAAATTTGAACTTGGAACTCTTTAGTGAGTTGACGGACACTATATGACACATTCGTGTTGGTGTTTGAATCAAATCTAACTAACACCCATTGCTTATGCGAAGCATACCGCACAACTACGCTACACTTGTATCCAGTTTTAAGGGTACCGAAAAATGAGTTGCTAAATTTTTGTGCTTGTAGGTGTTTGTGTTCAACCGTCAGTCACCGGAATATGTAGGTAGGCTCAAGAGGGTCTTGAAGACAGTCCAGACTCATCGATGTCATGACTACATGGACCAAAGATTATATGGGAACAAATCACACGCCCGTTCGAACAAATTAGGGAGGACAATTTTCTAAGGTATCCAAAAAGAAAACCAAAGAAAATTCAACTTGACACCTCTTAGCCAGATAAGATACCGAACGGAGTGAAACGGTGTCCTGGGAGGCGAAATTTTCAAGGGACCAAATCTAAAAAAAAATTAATGAATAGCAACTTGAAGTTTTCTAGGGAAAATTTTTAAGGGGACTTTACCTGCCATTTCATCTTTTAATTTGCACTTATTTTGAGTTAGTTACTTAGTTAGATTGAGTTTTACGGCTCAGTTTCAAAATAATTGGTTTAACACATATTTTGAGGGTCTTCAAAAAAATGACCATTTTCGTGATTTTTTTTTTTTTAGGAATAGTGTTGATTTCTGATTGAAACGAATTACAGGCAGGGCACGCAATTTCATTTATATGACAAAAAGTATTAAAAATCTAGTCGCAAGTTAGAAATTAGCTTCAACTTTGCATGAAATATATATAAAGAGTAACACCAGCAATTGTACAAGGGGTGCTATTTTTATGACATATGTGGTAAAAGTTATCACCACTGAAGCAATATCAAATTTGAGGAACATTTTATATGTTGATGTTTAGTATACACGGGTAATCAGTCCCACGTCACTTACGAAATCCGGTAAGGTCCGTAACCAAGGGGACGAAGTCCGCTGGAAAAATTTTTGACCCCAGAGTGTTGACTTTATACAAATTTAAACATTGGCTCTTGAGAAAATCCCCCCCCCCCTCCCCTTCAGAACTATCTGGACCGAACTCTGTGGATTCGGTTCGGAATGTTTGTGGAATTATTATTAGTTTAGTCATGGGATGGAAGAATAATCGAAGAATATTGACAGTTTGAGTAATTTCAGTAAGAGGTATTTTTAACTTCTTTCAAACAATACAGAACAGCTTTTTATTGCCTTCATGCATGAGTGATGAGATCTATCAAATACTCTTTGCACTGAGTGCACCGTGATTGTGGGTCAATTGACGGAAGTTGACTCAGAGGGTATGACATATTTTCAGCTGGGGAAGAGTGCACAATCATACAGATAATCATTATCTGAATACAAGCTTGTACCTAATGCAAGGGGTTGCACGTGAGAAATATCTATTGGATACTAAGTTAGTCAAATACTAACATGCGTATCATAATGACTTACATATTCTGAATGGCCTTTTTAGGGAAAATTGTCGAAATTTGTCATCATGTGAGAAAAGAAATATTTCCAGGAAAATTGTAAGTTTGATCATCTAAATTCAGTTTGAGAGAAAATTCGTCTGAAGATGAAAATAGTTGTCTATTGTCATTGTCTGTGGATGTCTACAGGCTAAATTTTAGTTATAACGACGAAAGTTTACATTGAAAAGCTCTTTTGGAGGTTACCGGAGGCCCAGAAACCGTGATGAGATGCCTCCAATATACTCATTGGGGTGTGTGACTATGCGTGAATAGTAGGCCTATTTTTAGTCTTGTAAATTCAGTCAGTGGACTTTCATACTGAAGGCAATACGGAGCAGGGGATGAACGTTCACTGGATAGGCAGACATATCTGTAGGCCTACAGTAGGTTTACTCTCGTGACCCAACAGAAAGTGTACACTTTGTCAAATTGTCTATTAGATTATCGAGTAGAAGTCATTCTAAAGTATAACCCCTGGAGATATTTTACCACAGTCTCGAACTTTCGAACTTTTCTACACTAAAGGTTAAAAATTAACCGAGGTCTGTTTTTGACTAAGGATGATGGGAATCACCAACTCCAATACCATTTACATCCCTAAAATATGTTTACCTTTATACAGAGTGCCCAAAATTTTGTCAAGAATTATGGTAATTGTATGGACTTTGTGCACTGTTACTTCGGTTATCACTTTGCGATTTTCTCATTTCTATTGAAGAAAACATCTCGTTGCAAAAAATTACTAAAGATTACTATAGTCCGCTGATAATCCAACAAGCTTGGGAAATCGGCTACCCGCTGGGATGCGTTTTTATTGTTTTTTTTTATTTATTTTAATGTTCTTTTCAATTGGTTGCGCTCCCCTTAGACAGTGGACCGGTAGACCGGCCTCGTCAGAAATCCAAAGACCGCACCCCTCAAAAAACTGGAAAGTATACAGCACCCCCATCAACAAAGCTTTGGTTACGCCGCTGCCTATTGTTATAAATGGGCTGAGAATGTCAACATGGGGGGGGGGGGGGCAAATTAGGAACTAAGGATAATGTTGGGGATAAAAACTTTCGGACGCAGAGCGAAACCGAGCTCAAAGTGGGGTGGGGTCCAGGGGGCAAAGCCCCGGGAACTCTGAGATTTTAGCATATCTTTGGATGAAATATTACATCTCTGGAGAGGTATATTATTAATTTTTTCGGTTAACCCAACTCCTGGGTGACCTAAGTTGGGGGATTGAGGGTCACCGCCAAACTCTGGGGGAAAAATTCCCCTTCTTTCCCCGTAGCGCCGCCACTGGTGATCACCTCACTTTCTCGGTGCTGAACTTACACGACGTTTACCGAGCTCCGGTATAATCACCTTTTAGCCCTTGTCATATCTTCATTAACACGTACTAATCTCATGGTAGACTTGGTATACAATTAAAACATCCTGAAAAGATCATGTAGTTTTCGGATCCCCATGTGGGTTGGGTTGTACTTGTCATAAATATCCACGGAATTCCCCGCCTGTCGTTGGAAGTTGGTAGGGGACGGGACTTCAACATATTTTTACCGTATTTCAAACTTGAACTTTAACCAGAAAGTGGGCCGTAAAGCTCTAACTAACTAACTAACTAACTAACTAACTAACTAACTAATTAACTAACTAACTAACTAACTGCACTTAAACCGTCCTTGAACTTAACTGGCTCTATACATTTATGCTGGTGTCGTTAACACCAATATAGCTCGTTAGCGGAGAGCCGAATTTTTTGGAACGTGCTCAGAATATTTGTCGACATTTTGTGTCAGAGTGATGTGCATTGTGCTCTTGATATTTTCGGATGATGTTGTGTTCGTGATACATCGCGTTTGACACGTGTAGTTGGTGGAGAGCATGTGATAATCTATCTGATCAGAACATTTTTCGGTACCTAAATTATAAAAGATGTTCACGAGCACATGGCAAGGCAAACCGGGCCGTTTAAGACAAACATTGTATTATTAAAACCGGTATTAATTTAATACCAGGATTAAATCAAATTTATCCTAGGATAGATTTCTGCCAATCACAAGTTGATTTTAATCCCAGTATTAAATCAAATTTATCGAAATATTATATTGAATATATCCTGACATGCGATCTAATACATCCCGGTATTAAATTGAATATATCTCAGCATTTAACTGAACGTGTCTCAGTAGTAATTCGAATTTATCCAAGGATTAGTTGAATTTATCCTAGCATTAAGTCTATTTAATTCCAGTTCCATTAAGACGAATTAAAGGCAGTTTATACTCTCACCTCAAACTGCAATTTTTGTAGCAGTTCAGGGAAATATCAACTGGCACAACTCTTTGATTGACGACAAGTTCAAAAATCGCAGACAACTGAATCCCATATTACACAGAATGAACTGAACAGGGAGTGTTTTGGTTACTCAGTTTGTCTTGTATATCCACACTGAAGCAATAAACTGAGAATTGTGTCTGCACTCTGGATGATGATGAATTTACACAGTTGTGGGGGTTGGGGGGATGGGGCTCAAAGCGGCCCATTAAGTTGGTTTAGAATTTCAACAAATTTACCAATGACAAATGGTCAAACTAAGACAATCTCCATATACTACCTACAGATAACTGTTTAATGAGAGAGTACTCTTGAAGTTCAATTCGGTTTTCAAAAATTCGTGACCAGACACTTTTTTCAAAATAGGCACAAGACCGTTGCAAGTCAGGACACCACAAAATTAAAAAAAAATTAGCTTTCCCTTAACTGTTGGATATAAAACTTGGCTTGTTATGCCAACTATAAGAATTGTCATGAGATAGTGACCCTTTAACACTCTCATTGAGTTATCGAAACCAACTCAATGAGCCCCTTTAAGTGAGTAGGTTAATACAAGTGCAAGTGTCTGAGGTGAGAAGTAAAAACAACCCTGGAACGCTGAATTTTATCGTAGGATAAATTCGATTCAATCCTATAGTGTTAAGTCGGTTTAATACCAGTATTAAGTATACAGGCTGTATTCCACACAACTTGTTATATACGATCAGTAAGATAGAAACATGAGTTTACCTCGCTGACAAGGGGGCAGAATACGTCCTTTGAACGTCACTGACTAAACTGCAATCGCCCTCGCATTTTTCCAAAATAAATCTTTCAAATTTCATCCCTCCAATTACTCTCTTAGTGCATGTTTTCCGTTTTAAATATTGTATTAACAGGATAATTAATGAATGGTTTCCTCGTGAACGCCCCTTGCGATTTTTGGACCGACGCATCCCATGAGATCCGAGGAATAACTCGGATCATTCGCAGAAAGAATCTGGAACCCAGGTCTGTACCAGTCATCGCATCAACGCTTCATAGACGAAATGTTCCATTCACTGAAGGTGCTATTCACTTCTCATACGCCGTTGTTCCGCCGTCGATATGTTAAAGTGACCGTCTTGACGAACGTGACTACAGACTTGCTGCTGTTGGATTATTCATTTCACGTGACACCATGAAAGGGAACCCAAATTCAAAGTCGTTTAAAGGTTACTTTCCACAATGACGGTGTCAGGCCCGTATGTATTGTGCATTCTTGCTGATGGTTTCGTTAAAGTTGTAGAGGGCGCCTTAAGCTTGTTATTAAGGTATTGTTCAGACCATTTAAAGGTCCTGCTTTCTTGAGATCTAGTTCTTGTTCAGACCATTTAAAGGTCCTGCTGTCTTGAGATCTAGTTGCCTCCAGCAAAACTCTGGTCGAACGTGTGAATATTGTGCTAGAGACGAATTTCATTCTTTGATACAATGTTACTTACTTGAAGCACACCGTGAGAGTTACCAACGGCTTTCCCATTCCCGCCATGACCAATGATCTTGCGCTCCCAAGACAAGGAAAGTGGGTCCTCCTGCGTCCTTAATAACATATTTTGGTTGCGTTCTTGTCCTCTGGTTGTGTCAGATAGGCGTGGCCTAATTCTAACAGAACTGCATCGAAAAACTGAAGTGACCACAAGCTTTCACTTCTTTTAAAATCCTATAACTTTTTAAAAACTTGGACTTTCACTTTTTCTTAAACTTGGCATTCAAAAAATGTCATTTTTCATAAATTCGACGTTGAACGGTTTTACATTCGAACTTTTACTTTCTTTAAAACGATTTCTCACCATTTTTAATCCCAAGTTTTTCCCTTTTTTGAATTTGTACTTTTTCTTTTTACTTTTTCTGAATTTATGAGTTTATGGAATTATAAGGTGTCTTGGGGCCAATCCATTAGGGTATATATGTGCAAGTGCGTTTAAACGTAATATAGCCTACTTGACTGCATGTTTGCCGCAGTGCGCCGTTCTATAACTGCTGCATACTGTGCATGCAATATTCTCGCGCGCTCACCACACAGTTTCTTGCTGTACATGTTCTTTTGAGTGCGAAAGAGGAATTTAAAAAAGAGAAGGTTCGAATCAAACAAAGTACTGCAATTTTTCGAATTTATCAAAGTGAAAGTTCAATTCTATGAGTTTAAGTAAAAGTTCGAAATTGAAGCAAATGTTTAAATTTGAGAAAGTAGGAGTTCAGATTTAGGGTTCGTGATAAAGTCATTTATAGAAATTGACATTTTTGAAATGAAAACAGGGTTATTGTAACAAAATTTCCAAAAGTGTAATAATTTTAAATATATAATGTGTGACAGTTCGAATTTAAAGAAGAATAAAAGCTTGATGTCAATCCAGGGCTGAAATGCAACTAACAACCCCAAGAGGTGCTTAGTTATGTCAGAAAATCATCCAATGACAGATTGCTTTGAAGACACGTCATTTTGGTGACGTCACAGAAGACTTGTCAATCACACTTTAACACTAGCAGACGACAAGAACCCCCCACTAGGGGTTTTTTTAACTTTATGCCCCCTTTTTGAAACTTCTTCCCATGAGATGTATAACCATAAGGTCTAGCAGACTAGCTCGTTCTACACCGTGTTTAACACCGTGAAAGTGTGTGATTGGTAGAAGTGTTCAAAATAGGTCACAAAAATCGTTAAATTGATTTGAAGTTTATTACGAAAGAAAGTGTTACTTAGAGAGTGTCAGATGCAGTATTTTTTTTATTTTCTACTATTCTATCAACTAGCAATGCAACGGCTCCAGTAAAAATACCCAACACTTACTGTAGATGAAATACCCAACACTCACTGTAGATGAAACACACGAAACATTTCTTTTACAAGACTTTTTCTTTTTTTAATCCCAATAACTTGTAAAAAGAAATTTAATTTTACAGTCATGACAATACTGGCCACTAGAATTCCGGGATACGTACGCTATTTTACAGTTTTGCATAATCCAGGTCTTATAGTAACTCGAAATATATGTCACCATTTCCCCTGATTACTACAAATTACGACCATTTTAGTTTTTAGAAATGAAATTGGCCCCATATAGGTACCGTTAATATTGGATTTATGCACACCTATCAATAGGCCTACAAATGACAAGTCGAGTACCGGATTCCAGCTGCGACAATATTACCGTAAAGTGACGATATTTAAACAGTGATAATGTACATCATGTAAACATTAACAAATACAGTATATCAACAGCCCAAAAATTTAGAATGAAATTTCATAAAAAAAAAAGGCCTGCCTCAGTTTCAGTAGAATTGAATAAACGAATCTGCATAATCAAACATTACAATTACGTATTCATAAAGTCACAAAGGCATCACATAAATAATAGTGCCGGATATGCTTTCTAAATCTAGTTGGTTCTCTTTCTGTCCTGAACTTTCTCCATATAAAATGCAAACTTAAAACTTGAACAGAAATCCTTCCGGGTTGAAAGTTACACCCTTTTAATCTTTACTTTGGTATGCATAGCTTTTCATATAAAAAATTATAAAGATAATTGTTGCTTTTCCTCCGAGTCAAACTACAAAATAAATCTTGTCTTGCAAAGGAAATCTGCCTTTAAAAAGCAGCCTCTTATACATCTCTTGAAACCATATGATGATAACAAATTAAATGTTCTAGACCTTCACTTTTTGCGTGACAAAAAGAACATAGCTGTCACGTTTTTCCTCTCTGATAACAAATTAAACAACAATTACTTAGTAGCTATAATTCTATGTACAATATCGCTTCGCTGGTATGAGCTTCTCAGTCCAGTGTAAGTCTCATAAAATTGCCTGCCAATTAGGAAGACACAAGGGAGACAGGATGTTGTCGACACAGGGAGTTGTCAGGGAGTTGTCCCTGGCAACTCCCTAGACGACCCAAACTTCACATCGAAGATCGCGTCAATCTCTTTCTGTATGACCAGGGAGTTGTCAGGGACGACTCCCTGGTATGCCATAAAACAGCAAACGGTCACGTTCTTTCTTTGCCATAGAAGAGAGTAATTAATTAGCAGATATAATGATATGCAAATCGCTTTTTGAACTACTCAATTCAGTTTAGTCTTTGTGGTTCTTATAGACGAATGCGAATAGTCAAATGATGAGGCTGATATAGACTGGTTTAACTGTGGTCCATCAGTTTTAATCTTTCTAATTCTTCAATTGCTTGTATCATGGATGATTATAGATTAAAAACCCACTTGATTCCCTATGTTTCACTGAATATGAGGGTTTAGAAACGTATGTAGGCGATAAAATTAAGACGACTTGGGCTGGTAGACCCCCACTAATGGCCGCCATGACTGGCTGCTCAGATTTGTGTCTAAATAAATAAAATGGAGAGACTGTGTCAGGTTAAACCTCACTTTGAAGTTTTGCGTGCAGAGAATCTCCTTCCCCAAAACACAAAGTGACCCACAAACCATCAACAGACTAACCATGAGACACTCTGCATAGCCTTTTCCGATGTTAGCGTTTGGTTCAACGTGAAAAAATGTCGTTTTCGGATTAATAGAATACATATTATATACCGCTACTTTCTTGTTAGGGGCATGGACGTCGTTCGAATTGAGGAAGTTCGTGCGTGAAGGCAGATACACTTTTCGTTCATGGAAGGAAGTCACTATACCACTCTTTAATGCCTACACATCCAATTCTAGATCCGACCAGATGAATTGGGAAAATTCAGGTGACAGGTTGAAAATGATCATATAAACTTAAATGGCGGAAATCATTTCGTGCCATTTCAGGTATATAAGGAAATAAATTTGGGTCAACGACCCATAACTCTTGTCGATGACGTATTTCTTAAAAGACCAAGTCAAAGCGGTAAGCCTTTTAACAAATTACAGGACACAGTGGGTTTAATAAATAAAAAACAACGATGCTCTTAAGCGCAGAGATGAAACTAATTTTGTTCATATAAATAAGTAGCCTAAGGAAATGTACAGGTAGATAGACAGATAGGAAGACAATAATTTCTTTAAAATATAGTAATGAAAGCTCTTTCGGAGAAATAGCTAAATTACGCAGCACGAACTCTTTCGATCACATCGGTTATCTGGTAAGCAGTGTCTTTAAAATTGGTCAAGCTTCGGTCAACTACTCAATTGCTTGACCAGCATATCCACGCCTATCTCAAAATGTAACTAGACTAGAACGATTTGATTTCAAAATTGATGTTGTGACTGGTGTAGGCAGTAGGGCGTTCCCAGTCCAAAAACAAGGCGAGAAATGTTGCATTAAGGTGTAATCTGCTAACGATGGAGTGGTAAATTAGAAGAGAGCTCAGAGCTGACTTTCAATCCTTTCCCCGAAAGTCGTAGCAAATTGTTTTAAAGACATCTAACTCTCACATCAAACTACATCTTTTGTAGTAGTCCACAGAAATTCTCCATTGGCACATGCAGTTCTTTGATTGATGGCAATTAAGTCCAAATTATGCAGTAGTGTAGCTCTTATTACACAGCATGTACCATGCTGTTAGGGGTTTGATTACTACACATTTGGGTCTTGCATACCCATCCTGAATCAAGAAGTTGAGATTACATCTGCAGAATGCACTCTGAAAAATGGTGTGTAGAATTTACACAACATTGTGTGACTAGTCCACCAATCAACAAATGTGTAGAAAGTACACATGGTTGTGTAAAAAATTTACGCAACATGTGTAGAATTTACACAACACTGTGTAGTTTATACACATGTGTAAATTCATTACACAACCATGTGTACTTTCTACACATTTGTTGATTGCTGGACTAGTCACACAGTGTTGTGTAAATTCTACACAACATTTTTTAGAGTGTGGTTTACACAGTTGTGGGAGGATTTAAGCCAGTCGTTAGGAGGATTTTACCTGTTTGGGATGCGAGGATTTGGCTTTTAATTTGCCCGGTAACGGCTTTCGTACTCACTGATATAACGTGTTCAATAGGAAAGGTATTTTACCACTTTGACAGCAAAAGTGTATAGGCTGGGTGGGGAATCTTCCCAGTCAAATTTTTTCCCGGCAGAAAGGTAGCTTTATACTGCAAAATGAAACTGAAAAAGTCACTAGTAACTATATCCCACTTACAACCGTGGGTCCCCCGTGGGCTGGGTGTAAAGTATGCCCACGGTATTTCATGCCTGTCGCAAGAGGCGTCTCACGACAGGCAGGGAATACTGTGGGCATATTCTACAACCCCTCCCCCCAGCCCACAGGTGGTGACTAAAGTAATGGAGACTTGGATCGTTATCTAGATGACACTTTATCACACATTCGTGTTGATGTGTCGTCAAATCTCATCTAACTGCATACAAGAGTAGATAATGATATTTCCGGATCCCTGCATGGTCGCATTTCATTTTTTTTTCAAAGTTTTTCACACGGTCCGCGTCAACCAAATGGTGGCGCTCCGCTTATAATTTATTGCAGGGTAACATAGTTCCTGCAGAAAAATCTCTTACCCCGGCTGACAAGGAAGTTGATCTAATATATTATTGAATTAGATCCACCCAGGAATACCATCATTTCCTGAAATTCGTGAATATGCTATTATTTTTCGGGCAGATGGGTCTTGTCACCCAAGCAGAGGGTACCCATGCGTATACGCCCCTCGCAAGGACACTCCATACCGTGTTAAGTGTATATCTCCAAAATTAGTAATAGAGTAATACGATACAATCCCCACGTTTAAGCATACCTTCAGGATTCTTGTTTTTACATACGGTAACACGTTCACGTGATACTACCAATGATTTTTTTTCAAGCCGCACAAATTTTTAGAGCTGCCGTGTCTCCCATGTAGGCCTAATTGTATGGCGGTATCCGAGTGGCATTTTCCATTAGGGTGTGATTAAATATTTATAAGATGATGTAAACATTTACAAATATAATAGCATTTAATGTTGAAAAGAGAACATAAAAATCAGTCAACTCGTTTAGCCTGGGGAAAACTTGCACTTATAGGCCTACCGATATGACTCTATGTTGTAAAAAGCCCTGTGATATTGTAAACGTACGTAGCTCCTTAGCATTGGAAGCGAAAAGTTTCACATGTCCACATGCAGTGATGGTAGAGAGCTTTCAATTCTATAGTTCACTGCTACGAGAGTAAGTCAATTTTAGCCTCTGCGCATGCAACATGTCGTCTAGCTCGTTCAAATAGATGTGTCCACCGCGGTTTTGGCATTCACTCCAAACTGCAACGACCATTGACATGTGTGACGTCACTGAATGTATGCTAGTTTTTCTCCACATGATCTGTTTTGTACAATTGTGGTCACTTTTTACCCCAACTGTATATGAGATTAATGGTTTCATTCGGGAATGTGCTTTATTGTGGACACGTTTTCTTGCAACTTCAATAGGCGGAGAAATTAACACATATTGTTCTTATTGTTTATTTCGTCTGATGTCCATGTTGTTGACATGCACAGATATTGTTGAACGAAGACAGAAAAATTACACAAGGTTGCAAATTCGCCATTTTAACACGACTAGTTCGTGCAGTGGGAGATGAAGCCGGTTTTAACAGTCGACGTACGCAGTTGACTAGTTCACTTAGACAGGCTGAACAACTTGAACGTAGTTCATGTTTAATCGATCGAAAGCTCGGTAATACAGTCTTAGAACACACCCACCGTACCAATACGTTCTCATAGCTTGCCCAGTTGGAAAAAATTTTCTACTCTCTACTTAATTGAGGAAATACATTCCAAACATAATGGCGTCAACGCAACGCTTCATAGCCAAGAAACGGGTAATCAACATTCATTAGTCCTATGCCGTCTAGTTCACACAGAATTTCAACGGTAGTCAATAGATTATTTAGTTTATACCGTATGTCACATCATAAATCTCGTTTAATTGCGAAATTACGACGGAAAATATGAAGACATATGCTTATTAAGCAAATGTAGATAAACAAAAGAACGAGAAAAGAAAGCCTTAATATTTTTCTTTATTTATGCTTAAAGAAACACGGTTCCACGAGGCAGGCCTACCGTTACTATGTTAAACAGAAAGAGCCGTACTGAAACTGTGCCATCTGTAGCCTATCGTAGACTGTATGGCAGCAGCTTTTATGACCTATACAAGTGCAAAGCGGCGCTGTTGGAGAATGGGGTGCTAAAAACAGGCCCTATCTCTCTACAACTTTAAAGATACAATGCATTGAATGGCAAGCAGTCATCACCCCAACTAGAAGGCATTTACAGTTTTGCTTGGGAAGGATGTCGAAATTCTCAGTTGGTGACTGTTCTTTGATTGACATCATAGTCATGGGCGTCCGCAAGGGGGGGGCAAGGGGGGCACTTGCCCCCCCCCCCGGAAAATCAAACTTGTTAAAAAAAATAATTAAAAATTAAAATAAAAAAAATTAAAAATAAATCATCAAAAAACCTTCACTCACAGCGTCAGTTTTTACTCGTGAAATATGCGGACATTTGACCAGGAATAGCAAAAGAGAAGATGGTGCAGTATGCTGAATAGTGAAATCGTAATTTGGGGACCATCATTCGTGATATCTATTGGAATTTGTAATTGTAAAAACTATGTACTAGCCTAGTTGTCAGGTATGTAGTGTGCATATGGCATCCGACCATTGATGAATGTGTTGGTCTTGGTTTGGTCCCGTGCTGATCTCAAGTGGTGACGCGCGGGTGTAACTTGGATATACAAGGTGAATACAGGGGTGGGGGGGGGGGGAGGGGGTGTAGGCATGGTTCATAATTAGGTAACGGACATAGGCCTATATAGGCTGTTTGACAGTTGTAAGTTTTATCGTGCATAGGAGTGCGAGGCCGTTACCGAGAGGCAGATTTCCAATCAACAATTTTTTGCATTGAAAATTCTAAAAATCTAAAAATTACAGACATGAAATTCCTGTTTCAGGGCTGGGTACATGCAGCTTATAGCACTCGCCAAGTGTCGTTTCCGGCCATCTGGAGGGTTCGTAAGGCCCAAAATTTTCTTGTACGTTCCGCGCCAACCGATGATTGCGCTCCGCTTAGATAGTGTACACAATTCAATCATCCATGATTTTCCCTTCAACAATTTTTTACGTTGAAAATTCTAAATATCTAAAAGTTACAGACATGAAATTCCTGTTTCAGGGCTGGGTACATGCAGCTTAGAACACTCGCCAAGTGTCATTTCCGGCCATCTGGAGAGCTTGTAAGGCCCAAAATTTTCTTGTACGCTCCGCGCCAACCGATGGTGGCGCTCCGCTTAGATAGTGTACACAATTCAATCATCCATGAATGATCTTGCCCCCCCCCCCCTTATAAAAATTTCTGCGGACGCCCATGATCATAGTCAAAAGATTTAGAGTAGCTCACATTTTCCGACAATGTTCTGCTCGCTAGGCCTGATATGCCCTTCAGGATATATCCTTTGGCAATAATCTATTGTAGTATCGATTTGTGTTTTCACAGGTGAGGAGTTCAATCGCTTTGGGCTTCGTAGGAGAAATAAAACCTGTCAGCAAGGATGTCGAGATTTACCCTTAAAACTTTCAAACTGTTGAAGTTGTGGTAAGTCCTATGTTAAATCTGTGGCGGATCCAATGGGTGTGCCATGAGTGCGCGTTCACCCCGACCATAAATCTCAAATCTTCAAACTATTGCGCGTTTGGTCCAATGTTAGAACATCGGCCTCTCAATCGGAAGGTCCGTGTTCGATTTCCAGTTTGAGTCATACCAAAACCTCTACAAATAATGGAACTTACTGCCGTTGTGCGTGGTGCTCCGCATAAGCAATGGCTTAGGGAAAACAAGCCAGCGAGCAACACCTGGAAAAGACCGTGGCCGGCTTGACTTAAACCAATAGGTTGGAAGTTGTGCCGTAAAACTCCATCTAAGTCCCTAACCTTTGAAGTACTTAGGCTGTAACGGAACGACGAACATCCTTCTGGCAATTCATCTGTAGCACTAATTAAATACGTACACATCTGTGTACCATGGACTTGTCCTACAGTGTTAACTTCATTATTTTATTCCCCGCCCCGCGTGCACTGGAGACACACAAAAGGACGTTAGACACTGTTACTAGCTCCTCACAATCAGTTTCGACACCAGATTTCAGACAGTGGAGAGCGAAGGAAGTGAATATCGCGCTTAGCGCGAAACGAACGCGAAGCGGGAGTTTTGCGGCCTGGGTCCAGGGCCAAAGTCCTGGCGGAAGTCGAGAGGGCGAAGCTCCGGTGTTATCATTTCTCTTGTCAGCTGCTTGAAAAGCTGTGTTTCTGAATAAGTACATTTTACTTTAAGTACATTTTACTTTGGCACGAGGACTACTAAGGAATTCTGTTGGATTCAATGGGGGGGGGGGGCGTCTGTGGACATAGCCATACGGGGGTAATTTTCTATGAGAAAGCAAGAGAATGATTTCCCGAGTAATGTCACCGTTTATTATGTTTTGCCCATGTTCTGTCCGAATAGAGTCTTTTTGTCGATTTTGAGTTTCTCTTCACAGTAGCCTGTAAATCTTCAACTATAACAAGGTGGCGAAAGAGGCAAAGCCACGGACTTATATACATGGACATAGCATGTAACGTGTACGTCCTATCCGTAGCTGGTCGCCACCGACTGGGACAAAAGAGGCGCACCAAGATGGCCGCCGTGACCTTATTAATCGTCTGATTTGAAGACGACTCTGTAATATTTTAAGCAAAAGTTAAACTGGAATGGGTAAAAATATCATATTCCTGCAATAAGTGAAGGGATTTCGACCTTACCTTGCCATATTACAAAAATATTTCAACTTTCTTGCAAAATATGGCAATATACTTGAGCAAGTCCAAACTTTCACACAAAACCATAGCAGAGGGCCATTTTGGTGCGCTTATTTTCACACGTACGGTAGCGACATTGTATCGTGCAGTGTGCTCTGTCCATGTATAAGAAGTCCGTGGGCAAAGCTCAAGAGATAAGCTGAGAAGCCTCTACATCTGTTTATACAGCAAATTAAGGCAAAACGAAAAAACAAAACTGAGAAAAAGTAAAAGTCAAGTACAGCTAATGAAAGAAAAATTGTTAAATACACGGTTTTACATATCGTCTTGAAGGGAAAAACGGATTATATGACGTGTTAAGGCTTCTATTTTTCGAGTTTCATAAATTGACAAAGATATTTATGAATAGATCACGAAATATATATATAAGGGGAAAGTTAGTATCAAGTGATTGAGTCCATACATTTTTCTAAGATTTAACAAGTTTGCCAATCATTTTAAGAGCATGTATGACAAGTGGGTTAAAAATAAACGCTTTAAGATTGATTTAAAATAAAATGATGTATAAAGTGACGAATAATGATGAAAGGTGAAAATTTCACATTTTTATTGTGTACTGGCCAGGCTCGTAACTAAGGGGGCCTGGGCGGGAACAGGCCTTCCTGCTCCTCGGGGTGCCCCCCCCCCCCCGCTATGTGGTCTTATATAGTCAGATCACTATGCAATAGTAATACTACTAGTATAACGTTCAATTTTGATATCTTCTTCAGTCTCTCAATACGCACAAACTTTACAAAGTGCCAAAATTTGACCTTTAGTTTGAAGTCTCAATCCCCACCGGTTGCAGCTCGCAATGGATCAGAACAGTGGGACATCGTGACTGACACGAATTGACCGTCCTCAGCGTCGATCCATGACACAGGCGCGCCAGCGAAATCTAGTTCTCCTGGCCTTTGAGAAGAGAAGCACAAAGGACATTGGTTTAGATTAATGCGCTAATTTATTCTCGGCAGTAATCATGTGCGTATGCATCGTGTCTGAGACCCTAATCACTAATCAGGTTACATCCTACTGTTTGTGGGTAGTTTCAATGACTTGTTGAGCTGTTGAGATAGCTTATTAGAACATTTGCTTGTCAACTTAGCCAAGCTTAGCGCTCCTCCCCCGAGATTCGCCCTCGCCCTGCAAGTCTGGTTACAGGCCTGCCGTTTATTAAAACCTAGTGGCCCCTGGAAATGGTTTGCCCCACCCCTCCCCGGCCTGCTTTTAACAACGAAAAGTTATAACGATTAAAACAGTATTTTGTAACTCACTGGGTAATGGTATAGAAAAATCTTCAAGAAAACCAAACTAAAAAGGTGGGAGAATATCAATCTTGTTAATTAAGGAAGTCGACGAGTCATCTGTTCATCATTTTTTCAAGAAGTTGGGAGGTGGTAGGAGAATGGAGACTATTCTGTGTAGTTCTACATAGTTATATAAAGAGCAGACGGGAAGCTTTTAAAATAAGAATAACTCTGGCTACAATTCCATCGAATTACAGAATATTTCGACAAATCGCTACCATCAGATAGACAGAAATAACATTTCGATGAAGGCTTTTAAGTACGATTTACAGGTTCCTTCTTTTGAGCTGTCGTTTTCAACGAAATGTCCACCTTAATAAGAGAAAATGAAAAAAAAACTGCCAAATAATCAAGGAAATGATCAAATTAAAATGCAGGGTAATACTTTGTAGTCTCAAAGGGATTAAGTGGTGTTATAGCTTGCTTCGTTTTGCTAAAGTAGGGCATAATTTGTATTACCCCCCCCCCCCCACACACACACACGATCACTGAAAACATAATTGATTGGTCAGTGATCACAAACTGGTCAGTTGATTAGTTGAGATTACACGGACAAATCCTCTGACTAGTTTGTGATCACCGACCAGTCAACCGACTAATTTATACTCTAGTCAGTCAAATTAGTCAGTAGGGGCAGCGTTCTGACTTAATTTTTGTTCTCAGAGTATCATGCTGTCTCAAAAGGGATAAAAAGCCTGCTTCCTTTTGCTAAAAGTGGGGCATAATTTGTACTCCCCCCCCCCCCCCCCGCCACGATTTAAAGTTTGGAATCTAGGCCACCTATCTCCCAGGATTGGGGGACAATCGAACTGGCTATAATATCCATTCTTCCCGGCAAGGTATCTTTCCGCTTTTTTCTTTTTAATCGAGGAATTTGTGTACAGGTGGTTTGGAAAATGTACAATGTAAAATACATTGTACATGCAAACATCCAATGCACTTGGACAATTTTGTAACTTTAACATTATTGATTTGAGTGTCTCAAAACTCTCACCGATGCTTGAAAGGTAATTATTTAAATTATTCAACTTCAACAAATCTCAAGTCTGTGTCAACTTTTCACCATTATGATCAATCCGTAATTGACTTCTTTGAAAGATACCCCGACCATCTTTAATTTCCTTTAAGCCCACGGTTTTCAAGTTTCTTCTTGGTTAGTACTGTTTCAGAAGTAAGTAAGAATTCCGTAAGTATGATTATTTGGGAAGCCTAATGATACTTTAAAAATCCATTTATGCAGTTAGCTTACTTGAGCTTATTGAAAGGAGTTTTGTGATTTTCGTGTATAGCTTTAGGTGTATGTAAATTGTAAAAATATTTTCTTAGTTTTAATGGATTTAAAAATATCAGGAGTTGGTCTAGGGTTAAAGCTGAAATCGAGTGTTTTGTTTACATCGCTTTTAGAATAAAGTTGCCGCCAGTTAAAAGGAAATGTGTTTTATCCTCAAAGATGCCATGTCAAAAACATTAGTTTCAGTAATTATCAAGCATGATCTCAACAACAATCTCAGACAATTGCTTCCCCTCTTCAAAACGTTTTGTTGATAGAAGAGTTATATGAAAGTTGCAGCATTTGAATTTTGAAAAGATTTGAGGCAACAAATTATTACTGGACAACAGATGAAAAAAATAAACGCAATGTTTTCCTTTAAAGTCATACTTTGAATTCACTAATTTTCAGCCTCTTTCAGGAGGTGAAAATTGCATCTCAATAGTATATAGCGTTCGGAAGATACAAATTTCTAAACTAATGCATTTTTTTTTTTTTTTTGAGATTTGGTACATCATGGGAAATTTTCAATATCCTCGCGGTACATTAATGTGGTATTGCATTCAATATATTTATGATTCTTATGCAGCTTCAGGCAAATTTAAGCAGCGTTGTTGGTTTTACCCTAGGTATGGTGAAGGGTAATGCTAGATCTGCCAGAAAAGGTATTCTAACATTCTAACAGTGTCAAATTTTAAGGACAAGCAGGACGTTCTATCATGAAGAAAAACACAAGGAATCTGATGCAATATGCCCCCATTTCAAAATACAAAACTTTCTGTGGCTTTCTTGAAAAGCAAAGGGATTTTTTTTTTCAAAATAACCAGCCTTGAAAGTGAGATATTTTGAGTTAGGAAAAGGCTATTGAGACAGGGTTTGAAAGATATAAAGTGGAATATTTTTGTTTCTCCAACAAGATCGAGGTGAAAAACCCACCAGAATATGCCTTTAAAGTTGTTGAAGGGGCCTTACTGAGTTGGTTCACAGTTCACAAACTTTATCATTTTTTACACCTGTTGAACCTCAATCACACCTTGATGACAAATGGTCAACTAAGAAATTCTCCACTTGACACACTACCAGAATACCAGTGATAGGGTATTTCATTAATGATTAAAGTTATTGACCACGAATTTGTAATCAAACACTTTCTACCATTACGCATTTATCATATACAACCTTTGTCCACAAAAAAATACAGTATCTCACATTTTCGGTAACTCCAAGCAGAGATATATGAGTCGTAAGGTTTATAAGAAAATTATCATGCAATGATTTTCTTCAAATTCGTCACAAAATAATTGACGCCAGCTCAACTGCTCAATGAGCCCCTTTAAACTCAGGCAACTATAAGCCTATGGACGAATCCGAAAAGTCAGGGAGGTGATGGCCTCAGTGTGAGTCCATCAGTTTTAATCTTTCAAATCCTTTCCTAACCTGTATCATGGATTGCTGTACACAAGAATTAGGCTACTCGTGGTTTCCCTTTGTCACTGAATATGAGCTTAAAGAAGTGCATGCATGTACAGTGGCGGCGTTACGGTGGGACAAGAGGGCAAGTGGGAGAATTTGCCCCCTGATTTTGGCCTTGTCCCCCAACTTAGGTCAGTTAGGAGTTGGGTCAACCGAAAAAATAAATGATATACCTCTTTAGACTTAATTTTTCATCTATAGAGATATGCTAAACCCTCCGAGCTTCCGACGGCTTCCCCTTCTGGACCCTAACGCCAGAAACGGGGCTTTGGGTCAGGTGTCGCCCGGCGCCCGAAAATTCTTGCCCCAAAAGTTATCTTTTGCACTTAGTTCTCCCCCCCCCCCCTACATTGACATTCTGGCGCTGCCACTGTTATAATAGACAATAAAATTAATACGATTTAAGGCTGATGGACCTCACTAATGGTTGGCTTCACTCGCTCGAAGTCGTCTGTAGAGCCATTCAAGTTCATGGACAAATTACGGCATGGCTGCTTGAACCATAGAAATTCTTGGCTTGGATTTCTCTAGCTTGAACAGAGTTGATGCAATGCTCCTGCCTTTTCTCTTCACGATAAAATGTAGATTCGTAGTCGTCTACATTTTGCGTGCAAACGCGAGATAACTGACATGCACGCTTGTGTTCCTGCATGTGTTGCTGTGCATGTTCTACTGTACATCAACTTATCTTGCAGTAAGTTCACAAAATTCACCATTTTTCACACCATGGAGTTAGTACTTCCATGTTCACGTCACCGTCAATGGCCTGATTAAAATTACCCTCTCGCGGAAGGCCCCGGTTCTATCCCCCGGTCGAGTCACATCAAAGACTCTAAAAATGGAACCTACTGCCGTTGTGCGCGATGCTCCGCATAAGCAATAGAGTAGGGAAAACAAGCAAATGAGCCACAACTGGAAAAAAGGCCGTGGACGGCTCGACTTGAACCAATAGGTTGAAAACTGGGCTTTAAAACTATATTACTATCTAGCTAACTAATTAGAATTACCATGAATCGGTCGCTCAATAAATGTACTTTGAGTAAGTTCCGTATGTTTTGTACGCAGTGACCGACTCAAGGTACAGTACGACCAGATCAGGATACACTAACAATCGAGCTATACTACCTGCTGTACCGACTTGTTTCAGTAGAGTATGTTAATCAACAAACCACGAAAAAAACTTTAGTCATACATCCGACCCAAGAATATCAAATAAAGTTAAATATTTCCTGAACTGCACCATGAAGCCACTACGTAAATGCTCCATGATTGCACTATAGGTTGTCAATAGGGATAGATGCGGAATCCATAATCTTATTTGGTCTACAAAACTGGAAGCATCACTATTATGTATCGCATTGAAAGATATCATTATTAAAATTTAAGTTAAACCTGACAGGTGTGGGAAGTTGTTGGCTTAAGGGCATGCTGTTAGTTGTATCAATATGTTAATGAGGGTGGTGACGGACACTAAAACATGATTATGAAGCATAGTCAAGTTTCATGCAATTTTAAAGCATTAAGTAACAAAAAAAAAAATGATTTTTTTTTTGTTGCCAGGGCATATTAGGGTGTTATACAAAGTGTCTGATCACAAATTGTTGAAAACCAGTTGTAAGTTGCTCACTCATTGAACATTTAATTGTATGTAGAATACAGGTATTGTCTATATTTGAACATTTTACCAATGGAATATGAAGGAAACATTACAGGTTTGGAAAAAAATGTGGATTTCCTGACCCAGTCAAAGTGTCACTTTAAGGTAAAAATCTAGATCAGTAATTTCAATTACATGGCCTCTCACAGTGCTTCATAGCTGAGCAGTATATTAGCCGGGGACACGGCTCTGCGTACCTCATGTCCTACTGACATAAAAATAAAACTAACACAGCGGTGATTGCTAGCTGGTAAAAATTTACAACTTATGAAGGTCAAATGTGTATCTTTTTAAGGCATGTTTTGTTAGTATTTAGACAATATCCCCGTCAACATTTTATGTTTGATATTTTGCTTATAGAGATTCAGGTGAGGTTAGACAGAGTCTAACGGCCCAGTGTTTTCCAACCAATCGGTCAATTTGAGCCGGCTACGGCCTTTTTCCAGTTGTGGCTCACTGGTTTGTTTTACCTACTGTACTTCATTGCTTATGCTGAGCAAGGTACAATGGCTATAAGCTACGTTTTTAAGTCTTTTGTATGACCCGACCAGGCTTGAATACCTGACCTACCGACTGCTCTAATCACTTGACCATATGCAGTCAGTCTTAAAGATTCAGACATGGGTCAACGAATCAAGATCAAGAGTTTCATGTCCGGGAAGGATATTAATTTTAAAGTTCATATCTCTTTCACGGGGGTCGCTTTATGACAACTTGACAACTTACAACTTGAGGACTAAAGGCCTGTATACACGAGCAGCATTTCCAAAACATCCACCTGCAACAGATTCAAAACATGCTTGTTTTCGGTTTGTTGCACAGTGTAGTCAGGGTATACAGCATGTTTTGAAAATTTTTGGAAATATTGCAAAAGAAATTTCCTGTCAATTCTTTTTAAAACATTTTCAAAATGTTTTCAAATTGTTTTTACTTTGTCTACACTGTCGAACAATCCAAAAACAAGCATGTTTTGGGTTTGTTGCAGGTGAAGCGTTTTGAGAATGTTTTACAAATGTTACTCTTGTAAAAAGGCCTTAAGGGGAAAGCTCAAATTCCAAAGAACGGAACATCTACTCTATACATCGTCAACTATTTTCTTAACATTTTTCTTACTCTTCCTCTCTCGCGATATGTAAATTTTAAGCGCATACGTCAATTTCCACATTCTGCTCTAAAGACTAAAGGCCCGTCAACACCAGCAGAAAACTGCACGTTGTTCAGATTTGTTAGGAAAGTTGACCTGGTGATCATATATTTGTCCAATACCTGTCATCGTTCAAATTTTTTTTAGCATCGGTGTACAAGTTGCCAAGGCAGGAATTGTGAGATGAAGAGGTAGGGACGGTGAATTTCACTCACTGACACGGGTAGGGGTCGGGGGTATGGCAAGCCGTTTTAGCATTCACCTCGCAATTCCATTTAAGTGAAATACATTTCACTTAAGTGGAATACAATTCTACTTAAGTGAAATGCATTCCCCTTAAATGAAATGAATTCCACTTAAGTGGAATGCATTTCACTTAAGTGGAATTCAATTCCACTTTAGCCAAATGTATTTCACTTAAGTTGAATTATATTTCACTTAAGGGGAAAACGGTTTTACTTAAGTGGAATTATATTCCACGTAAGTGAAATGCATTCCACTTAAGTGAAATTGTATTCAACTTAAGTGGAATATGCTCCACTGAAGTGAAATTTATTTCACTTAAGTGAAATTGAATTCCACTTAAGCGGAATTGAATTTCACTTAAGTGGAATTGAATTCCGCTTAAGTGAAATTGAATTTCACTTTAGTGGAATTCATTCCACTTAAGTGAAATGCATTTTACTTAAGTGGAATGCATTTCACTTAAGGGGAAAACAATTTCACTTAAGTGAAATGAATTCCACTAAAGTGGAATGCATTTCACTTAAGCGGAATTCAATTCCACTTAAATGGAATTCAATTTCACTTAAGTGAAATTGAATTCCACTTAAGTGAAATGTATTTCACTTAAATGGAATAGGAGGTAAATGCTAAAATGGCTTGTCATACTATGGGAGGGGGTGAAAAGTGAGTGCTATCGAAACAGACCTTTAGAAAAATGTCGCCTTCCAATGACCAAAATAAGGAAGGTAGATAGTTTACTAGGGACTGATGTTAAATGGGAAAAGGGTAATAGCTAAGACCATTTAGTAGAGCGTTTTCTCGTTTGTCCACCTGTGACTTGAAGAAGTAGTTTCCAAGTCTGATATAGAGTATACTACGTGTTTGATAGGTGGGGTACTGCTCTTAAAGTACGGCAGTGCCATACAAATAGGAAGGCAAGCTACGGTTGGTGGGGGTTACAGTTGGCGGGGGTGACCCGGACTGTATTCACTCCAATCACCCCCTGTATCATTCACTCATCAAAGAGAAATCTTAAGATAATCGTTTCAAGGGTTCAAAGACATATTTTATTCTCTGCTTGATGAAAGACGAAAACCTTGCCCTGACAAAATTTAAAAACTCACAAAAGCGTATGTTTGAATTTAGGTCCACGAACCCCTGGAGTTCACTTTTGGACATCTTCAACAAGTCCAAAAAAGGTTGAAGATTGCTCCGATAATTGCCTGCTTTTAATAAAATTGTTGTATAGACATATTTTAAGTGAATATGACAAGCTTGATTCATCTCCGTGACACGTGAGTTTAAAGCTGTTGTTTACTTCCTCTTGTGACATGACCGATATCTTTACAGGTACAGAGGACTGGAAGAGGCTTTAGCAGGTGTTAGCAGTCGGATGTTGACAAGGTTAAAAAAGAATGCGCAATCACATGACTTCACTTTTCCCTTCAAAGTCTATAGGACCTATCATGATAAAATCACGTTTATGTTTTCATCCGACGATTCAAGAACTGAAGTCACGATCGTGACAGCCCATTGGTTTAATAAGGGCAAAGCGTTGCAAGTAAACCAGGCTCAAAGGGCATTGTATAGTCTCCTTGCTAAGACTCGTAATCTCAAACTGCCTATTGATTTACAATTGCAATTGATTGATCAATTAGTTTAACCTGTTTTACTCTATGAGTGTGAAATATGGGGGCTTGAACTTGATTAAAAAATAATGGAGTCATTTCAACTCAAGTTTCTAAAAAATATTATCAGAGTAAACAAGTATACTCCCAATTGTATGGTTTATGGGGAACCAGGAAGACATAAGTTAATTAATACGGTTTATGTTAGAATGGTGGCCTTTGGGGTAGACTGCAAGGGTCTGCACATAAATTTTCCTCTATGATGTATAGGCTTTTAAGAACTTTACATGATAGAAAATTTTACTCATCTCATTGGGTTTTTAAAGTTCACTCAGTTCTTAATAATACGGGCTTATCATATTATGTGGGATACCTCAATTATGAATCATCAAAGTTTTTACTCAAGTAGTACATTATTCCAAGTTTCATATATTAAAAGTATAATGACTCAGGGGGTTGGTGACATTTATGAGCAAGAATGGTTGTCCGAAGTAAATACAAATAGTCAATGTTTAATTTACAGAATTTTTAAGAAAAAGCTAGAGCTCGAGAAATACTTGAAAATACTTAATATGTGGGAACGAATTCATTTATGTAAACTTCGTTGTGGCAATATCAAAATTCCTACAGTAACTGAGAGGTTTGAAAATATAGCCCATGATAGAATTTGTACCTTGTGTGTTAGCGGGTATCGGGGATGAGTTTGATTATTTATTTGAGTGTGATGCATTTACAGATGTCAGAAACTTGTACATAAAACGTTATTCTTAGGAGGAATCCAAATACATTAAAAATGGAGCAGTTATTGCAAAGTAAAAGTAAGTATAACCTGGCAAAGTTGAGTTTATTTTCGGGAAAGTTAAGAATAGCGTTTAAGTCTTAGGTTGGGCCGGAATTAAAGGCTTATGCTGTTATTTTTACGTTTCCAGTATTCATCAAATGTATGGTCTGTAATCCATACATATGTAAAAAGCTTTAAAAACTAACATACTTTAGTCTTTTCTCAGAAAATGAGCAAAAATTCGAAAAAAATTGGAAAAGATTTCAACGGTTTCCAAACGCTATTCTGCCTTATTATCTTGCTCTAGCTCCGCCCAATGAGTTCGATGCATATTCAGAAGGTCATTTTGAGAAGGAGTCAAGCAAAACGTAAACAAAACAGACAGTGAAATTTCGTTCATTTGATACATACGCTATTCGAACGGCCTTTAGTGCGTGTCCAATTTGCACATCGCATCGAACCGGCTGCGCAATTCATTCGTTTCATTTGTGAACCCAGATTCAGTGATAAATTCCTATTCACTTGTTTCGGCTCCATCTTTCAGTTTTTAATTTTGTGGCTGATTGTGCTATTTTAATCCGTCCCAAGTTTCAAGATAATGTTCATTTTCTCTTTGATTTGATGCTGTGGCTTGGCATTCAAAAACAATCTTTGGGTTACGTACGTGTGAAACTAACTGTCTTTCTGTATTGGGAACGTTGTGAAAGAATCTGTAATGCATGTACACAACATGTGCGATACATTGGCAATACGTACATCGTTGTGTCAAAGGGTAGGCATAATTTTACGTCATTCATTTCTTGCATTGTGATTGGTCAAATTGAGATAAGAGCCCGTTGTCTTTGCATAAGAGTTTAGCCGAAAAAAGTAGATGAAGTTTCTTTCTATTGTAATTAGCGCTAATTAGTGAAATTTCACCGGAAAAAAATCCTGTCGTGAATGATTTCTACCAGGTTGTTATCAAATGGAAGAGCAAGATTGAAGATTAACCATGAAGGTCATTTTTTCAGCAAACAGCATAAGTTGCTTTAATGAGATATTTTTTCTCTTCATTCATTTTTTACTTTATTTTATTTATTTTTTCCTATTTTCTATCTTTTTGTTTGTTTGTTTTTTTGTTCTTGTAAATATAGTTAATCCTGTTAATGTTATTTTTATTGCCTCTTATACCTCTTCGGAGGATGGAAAGAGAATAAACTGAACTGGTAGACTTGGATGTAATTGGTTGACAATTTAGTGAACAGGAATCTGTCGACCTATGGTAAATGTCGACCTGAAGTACATATGTATATAGATACGTAGTAAGTATTACTTGCATACGGTAAGTAATGATTAATTTCAGGTAACTATATGTACGTCCTATGCGTGGATTATCTCCGTCGCCTGAAACAAAATGGCGCAACATGCAAGATGGCCACCGTGAAGCTATAATTTGCATCACGATTTGAAGACGACTCTGTAATATTTTAAACAAAATTTAAAGCAGAAGGGGATACAATATCATATTTCTGCAATAAATGCAGTAATTTGGGCCCTTTTTTGCAATATTTCGAAAATATTTCAACTCTTTTTGCAGAATCTTTCAACTACTCGAGCAAGCCCAAACAAGTCGTAGCGGACAGCCATCTTGCTACGACTATACTCACACGTACAGAATCACCAATCTACCCATGCGGTATACTCTGTCCATGTATATAGGAAGTTCGTGAGATGCGCTTAGAAAATTTCAGTGGTTCGTTTGTCTATTGCACAACTTGACAGTCGGTCATTAATTTTGTTACAAGCATGTATCCCTGTATCAAAATGCATCATAAGCACGATCATTTTTTGATTCATGATTCAAACATAATCCAAAGGTGATAGAATACCTCTTGTTAATTTCATGGTTCGTCTTTTTTTCTTTTTTTTTTTGCATCAATTCTTCCAATATTCTGAAAAAGAAACAAGGTTTACAATCCTTTTAAAAAACTCTTTAGGCTGGGGACTTGAACAATTTGGCACAATTTTCATTTCTATTGTTTGTTGCTCTGTCTGATTTCAGTCTTTCATTAAACTAAAAATCCATACTCTTACTGTATTTGGAAACTTTTTAACACGTTTTGTACAAATCTTTTTACCTTCCGAAGTTTCAAATTGGACAATGTTATTTGAATGGGGATCCCTTCTCCTGCTCCCTTTCTTACTATGTGTAACGCTTACGACGCAACCTTCTCGATCACTCACGCTACTGATGTAAGTATAGGAAGTCAGTGGCGTAGCCACGGGGGGGGGGGGGCCTGGGGCCTAGCCCCCCAGATTTTCTCCAGCCCCCCCCCCCCCAGATTTTTTGCGTCCTGATAGAGTAATTGAAAAAAATAAAAATAAAAAAATGTGCAAAAATTAAAAAAAAAAAAAAATCATGGATGAATGTGTGTAAAACACATTTTGTCCGCACGTATAAAATCAAGCAATAACTTTAAAATGCCTACTTTCACTAAATTAGATAGGCCTACCGTTTGTGATCTGCACTGTCGTTTATTGCATTTCACTTCGAAGATGAAACGAAAGTCTCGACGACAAACTTTTATGTGACTTTGTTAGGTTAAGACCCTTTCTGCCTTTCGGATGGCTGATTGATTTACTGAAAATAAGGCAATCGTACACTGGAGACCACTCTTACACGACCATTCCTATACTTTATTATACACAAAATATGCCGTAAGCAGATAAGGGTAGGGTACTGCCTTCGGATAATTCTTCCCTTCCATCCTTAACAAGTAGGCCTATGTCGTGCCTCACTCCTTCCCATGACAAGTGCCACTGTAGGACGATTTTTTCGACAAGTCCTCTTTTTAGTAGTTGGCACTGGCGTCCGGGGGATTTGCAAAATGTCCACAAGGTCCGGATTTCATGTCTTTCCCACATGATCCATACTTCTGCTTTGAGGTTCAATTATTTTGAGGGATTTATTCGTAGTATTTTAATTTTGACTACGAAATATACCGATGAACAAATGCTGCACCATTTTGCACATTGTTTCTTTGGTAGTGTGTATGTCTTTTGTAAAATCTCTACAAAAACTAAAAATATTTTTATATTTTTCATGCTCCTCAAAAAGGGAAAATCCGAAAACTCAGGCCTATAATCAGTTCAAAGTTTTGCCAAACATAGCACCATTTTGCATCTAGGAAATCTAACGCAAAGAAAGTTTCTCAGAGGGGGACACAACTACGTTTGGTTTTCCTGTTAAAGGGTGAGGTGCTGTCTTAGGTAAGCTGAAATCCATTCAAATATTGCCGCATTTGCGGCTGGGTACATCCAGTTTAAAACACGTGGGAAGTGCCATTTCCGGCCATCTGGAGGGGTTTTAAAGCCCAAAATTTTCTTGTACGCTCCGCGCAAACTGATAGTGGCGCTCCGCTTAGATTCAAATATTGCCGCATTTGCGATCTACGTGCTTCTGAAGTTCACAATTTTTCCCAAGGGAAAGGGAGATACCGGCTCCCTTTAGTCTCATCCCCCAGGCCACAGATCAGAAGTGCCCAGTTTAGGGGTCCCTAAAAAGTGTATGTATTGCCATTTTTCATAGATTGACTTTTTACTCTCATTATTGAGACATCGCAGACATGAGATTCGTATTTCAAGGCTGGGTACATCCAGCTTAAAACACATGGGAAGTGCCGTTTCCGGCCATCTGGAGGGGTTTAAAGCCCAAAATTTTCTTGTACGCTCCGCGCCAACCGATGGTGGCGCTCCGCTTAGATAGTCTTGCCGTGCCTGACCCTCGGAGGTACCAGCCCCCCCCCCCACTTGTTACCTAGGCCCCCCAAAAAAATCCCATCCTGGCTACGCCACTGCAGGAAGTATAGGATTACATAGAATTTGGGGTTCCTATTTACAATTCCCTCCATTTTGAAGATGATACTTTACTGCCTGGATTTGTGATGTGTTGTATAGACTTCACGAGTCATTTGGCATTTTATCACCGCTTCGTATCATAACAGTAATAAACCAGAACATACAATGTAATATCTGTAAGGTATGAAGGATTCATTTTCATATTTGACACCATGCCTGAACGGCGATGCGTCAAATAAACCAGACACTGTACTAGTTGATGAAGGAGACGGTAATACAATGGAAGTACGAGCCCTCGGTTTCCATGGTAATACATCATATTGTTAATTTTTTGTTTCAGTTTACGATATAAGTTGTGGAAATGTTAAAAAGTGCATCCTAAAACAGTGTTTAGAAATTAAACACTTTTCTAAGCACATTTTTCCGCACTTTGTAAAAATGTTCAGGCCTAGATACTAAACACGCAAGTGTTTAATTGATAAACATTAATTGATCGACTGACACTATATGATTCTTTCGTGTTAGTGTATCGAAACCAGAATGTAACTAACTTCACGATTAGAGGGAAGAGGAGTCGCCCCAAACTTACTTTGAAATTTTATTTTTGATTTTAGCTACATCTCAAAATTTTCTTTTCTTCTCTTCAGTGTAACTTTCAGAATATTCCAGGACTCAGTATTGCATACTTAAAGGCGCAATTCTCTCACCCCAGACAGTACCAATACTCCTTACCATCTTACTGAAGCCCCTCCCATAATTGTCTGAAATTCATCCTCATTCAGATTCAATCTCAGTTTATTGCTTCAAGGTGAGTATAGAAAACTCAATTTATATAATCAAAACACTCTCAGTACCGTTCATTGTGTGTAATATAAGCTTTGGTACTCTGCATGGTTTTAATTAATTGCCAATCAAAGAGCTGAGCTAATTGAAAATTTCGGTACTCCCGTACCAAAATTGTAGTTTGAAGTGAGAGGTGTGGCCTTTTAAGGAAAACCAAGCAGTTACTTCTACATCAGAGGGGAAAAAATATTATCACACGGTCCTCAAGAGCGAATCATGAAACAAGATAGTCAAATAGACGTAAATTTGGGGTCACTGCATTTCCTTTAATATGTCAAAGTCACGTGACCACTGAGTCACTCTTAGACTTGTGAATGTTGTTATAAGTTCCGTGAATGTTTAATCTTTTCGCAACATTAGATGTCACGGACCAATAACGATGTAAACAAAGGACGTCGTCGCAACTTAAATGTTAATATGAACTGATGCAAACAAACTCATCGTAAATTACACATATAATGTTTATAGAGAAAGGCACTGGAGTTGTAGATGAATACATTTCCACTTAAAGAAGTAGTTGCAGATACCAGGAATTTGAATAAAATGTCTCCCCGCCATAGAACGTAAATAAACAGACCGTCTGAGCAACCGTGCAGGAGATTTAATGTTCCCACAGACCAATTGCATTTGTACTATCTGACAGTTTGCTGGCAACCGTAACGAACAAAGTCAGAAAAACAGAACATTCGACACACCCTTTCACTCACACAAAAACTGTCAAAATTATAGAACGGATGATCGTGAATCCTAAGCGAAAAATCTAAGTGTATTCACTGGATGCCTCTTACATTTTTTTCTAAAACTGGTAGGATTGTGAGTATTGATCAGAATTTTGATTATCAATTTTTCGAATGATTTTCTAGTGACTCACTCACTCTTTTGGAAGAGCGTTTCACTAAGCAGTCGTTAGGTGGAGGAACCGTGGGCGATTGGACTGTTTGAATGAGCAACAGAATATAAACAGGTAAATGTGGGAATGCAAGACAAGGGCGTAGTCAGGGTCTCATTTTAGGGAAAAGGGGTTTGAAATGATGACTGATTATTTTCCAGGAATGGTCGAAAGGAGGGGTGTCCCCCTCCCACTTTGAAAACCTTTGGCAGAAGGAGGGTGAGCTAGATGCAAAATGGTAAGTTCACTTGATGCTAAAGGGCGCTACATCACTGTCTCTTAATCTCTTCTCTTCTTCAGATTAATCTTTTTCTCTTGGCCTTTTATTCTTTCATTTTTCTCCTTATGGGGGTGCGATCGTCCTAGTCACCCATGACTAAGGCGTTACTGGAGAAGCGGATGAGTCGTTCTTGGTGCCATGCCAATCCGGAAGAGAGAAATCTGTTTTTCAGGCAGGGATGTGGCCTAACAGTACGATGTCTTCCACTGAAGCAATCTCGTAAAACACACCTGATAAGTATAGATCTGCTGTGTCATACAATAGAGGAGGTCGCTATAATTCATCGATCCACCAACCCACAGACCCACCGATCCACTCACCCACCGATCCACACCCACAGAGCGGTTCATTGCAGCCGTTTTGACATTCAAAGTGAACTTTGAGTTAGAGTAGTACACGGTGCATTGTGTTATGGCCAGCTGTGCCCATGCCTTAAAGAGCAATGACTAAGCAGCTAGCTTTGGGTTGTGGGGAAGAATCAAAGCTTATCGAGGCCCTTGTCGATATGCGAACTCTAACAGATCATAAAAGTAGGACGAAAAATAACAAGGAAATTGGGAAGACTGGGACCTGTACTACGTGCAATCATGGGATTTTAGATCTACTTTATGGCACTGCGGAGACACAATATGGTGTGCGTCCAGTACTTTTCGCAGACAATAAGGGCGTTAGCATACCGCGAAAATAGTTTTTAGTACAACAAAACCCTGATATGAAATACAACCATTTTACTCACCGCTACTTTCTCAATGGCTCCCGGAGGGATCCTCCTAACCCCCCCCCCCCCTTCTATCCCATGAAAAAAACGTCATGCTGAGACTCAAGTTTGGGACCTTTCTTCCTCAAATCCGGCCGGAGGAAAATTTTGAAATCTGTGCTTGGTAATTGAGTTATCGATCAGTCGATACGCTTGCAACGTCATTGACACAGCGCACAGAGACGATGAAGGTCCATTCACGGAAAATGAAACTATGGATGCTAAGACTGAGGAAAGTAAAATTTTGTCTGGGAAAAAATTCAATCAATGCTGCTTTTAAATTCAATTTATTTACCTGTTCAGGTAAAAAATAGAATTCTTGTTTTCAATCTTTGATCATTACATAGAGCAAGGCTGCAAGACACAGACGTTGGCCTCTCAATTGAGACAAATATGGGTCACATTCAACAGAAGGGTACACAGTCTGGGCCACCAGCGTAGTTTTCCAGGACTAATAGGGCGCTATTCCATTCTTCCAACCCTAACCTCTCTCTTACTCCTAAACTAAATGAATGAATAGCAAGTGCCATTCCAAAGTCTAGAATTTAAAAAAAATATTCCACAACAGTTTATTGCATTAAGCAAAGTTTGTGATGCCATTAAGACCAATTTCACATCATTTGCATTCTTATAAACTCGATATGTGTAAATGATAAAGGCTCGTATGCAGGTCCGTGAGTTAGGAGATTTGAGGTAACCCCTCCAAGAAATATTTGCCGCAAAAATTTGTCATTGACTTTATACCTTTTTTACACATTTAGTCCCTTAAAATGTGTTGCCCCGGCGAGTGAGCCTATTTCTTTTTTGTAATTTGGCTGCCTATGGACCCTGTCCGTCCGATCATGATTTTCCCATACCAACAGAAATGTTTGAACACTTATTGGGAAGATAAATCAAGCAGTCGAAGCATAAATACGTTTTAAATACATATTGGAAGTTGTTTATATTTATAAGCGAGTTCGGCAATTCCTTGCCGTATGCAATTGTGGGGTACCGGCGGGATACACACTGCAGACGGAGCACCTTTTGTACAGTACATGGGTGCATATTACATAAGCATAAACCTAACCATTAAGATGTTAACTTCCTTAAGTATCTGTCTGTTCCAACCGAACCAAAATAGCAGTCTCGTCTGGACGTTTTTCCCCTTGAAGGAACAACTATAATTTACACCTTGCATATTTACACACAAAAACAAAAGATAATTTACGGCAACCTAAAGATGTAACCTTAACACCAAAATCTTGCATCAAATATTCAAATTTTCAAGTTATCTCAAACTTTGAAGACGTTATGTAGGTGTGATGGCGTTTTGTTAACTTCCCGAACATTTGCGCTTGTGCATCAAATAAATAACATCTGATTGATTGAATATTCAGAGAGGACAATTTTGATATCCCTTTATGCAGATTGATGCATCAAAGACAGCGTCAACAACATTCTCTTGAAAGGAAAAGGACCGATTTTAACCATGGAAGTACTACCTCGGAGGTAGTACTTCCATGTTTTAACACGGGGCTAGACCTACTTTTAAGTTTACGATTTTAACTACAGTCGCAACATGTCACTTCGAAGACACCACAACGATGAACGACCTTGATGAACATTTAGTGTGAGATTGAAAAGCTAGCGTTTAAAGCCTTTATGAAACAAATTAATTAAATAAGCAACCGATGGGGAGCTTTTAAAACTTGTACGTGCTTAGGTTAAAAATTATTAGAGATCTTAGAAAGATCCCACGGGAGACTTAGGCCTGTATTAGGACCGTGCTATGAGAAGTTAAACTTCGAGTTACAGAAATGACAAAGGTGAAGTTGTCTGCCGGATCTAATCTTTTCAGTTCCAATCTTCTGGAAAGGGAAAGTCTTCCACAAATATTTTCATGAATTTAATATTTATGTCAAGTTGACTGTGGCCTACAACTCTCAATCCATCTCAATCTACAGGCCCGATCAAGCCTCAAGTTTATGGTCCCAACAGTCAGTGAGATACCTTTGTGCGTGTGACCCGCTGTCTTTGAGACAGTAAAGTCTAAAAAAATTTAAAAATGAAGGTCGCTTTTTGTAGGTCGGTTTGTAAAGGGGAAATTTAGGACATTCGTCTTCCAGGAATACATTTTTCCTTTGAGCTTTAATAAAAGATAAATATAGTTTATCTCCAGAGGTGCCACGTTTGAAATGATTACAAAAGAGTTAAAGCCACTTTTCTTCCTGGCGATGATTCTATAGCTAAGTTTCGTGAAGACTTCTAAACAAATGAACGATATGCCCTATTTTGAAATATTAAAATTAAAATCCTCCAAAGCAAATACTATTTTCAAACAAACCCGTCCGTTATGATGTTGCAGATAATGAATGTTATATCTCAGGAGTACACCGATGAGCTAATTTGCATAAGTTTATCACAAAATAACAAAACAAATCTCGTCAAGTGATTTGAAAGGGTCGAATACAGTTCCGTAGTCAGACAAAGTTTTGAAGGGCGAAATAGTGGCTTTCAGTTTGCTCAACATTTTCAGGGACCAAATGGGATGTGCAAACACAAATATGTTGAAACACTGAGGCAACAATATTGCTAATATTTGACTAGTATTAAGTAGTGGACTTTGTTTCTATATTGACTGATAATATTTAGCCCATTACTGATAAATTGGCTGGATATCATTAAAAATAAACAAAGTATGAGTGACTTACGTGTTTTTGACCAATTTTTGTCTACAGCTACATCACGTCAGTGGCAATTTTAAATTTTCTAGGGACTCCATGCTAGGAAAATCCCCTTAGCTACTTTTCAAATTTGGTACCCGCCATAGCAGGCACATGGCAGGAAAGATGGATTAAGTCAATTTCAATAGAGTATTGTGTGTGTGCATTGATCCATGAAGCTACTCAGGAAATGTCCAGTGACCGGCACAACAGAGGCATTGTGATTGTATTCTTCTATTACACTGAACACAAAAGCAGTGATAGCTCTCAGGATTTATCTTTTTTCTGCTTGGGTACTTCAATTTTTTGAAATGAGCTAAGGGGAGTTTCCTCTCATGGAGGGGAAAAAGCTCCCAAGGGGTTTTGCCTCTTGCATGCTGCCTTTCCCTTTACGATACTCGCTAAATAGGACCAAGGGCCCAACATCAATGACAGTCTATTAAAGCCAAAACTAGCGTTTGACTGACTTCGACTTTCAAAATTTGGAAGGTTTGTTTTAAATAGAGGTTAAACTTTTCTTTTTAGATTTTGCAGAAAGACACCCTACCAAAAGTTTGAATCTGAAGACATCGCTCGTTTACACCGTTTGTCCTGTCCCTTCGGGTGGTCTCATTTGTATAATGAATTGCCACAGCATGAAGTAAGGGAGTCGCCATTAGATAACAAAGACAACTTTTGTCGACACAGAAGTAATGCCATTTACGTGACAATATGTCTATTGTGTTACGAGACGACATCAACCAGATTGAATCCATGGACGAGCAAGTGGAGAGTTCTAGAAAGTGCTAGCATCGGTGTTGTCTCTCGAGCATATTTAACGGGTAACCCCAGAGAACATTCGCACAGGTACTGGAAACTACTGTATGATGTAATGGCCTAATAATAGCCAACTTGTGGTTATGGGTTACTGAGCCCAGAACGTTCGCTGTTTGTTTTGTACGAGATCAAACGAGACGTTTCCATAAGAGTAAGTCCCAGACTTTTCTGGAAGAACTACCAGGCATATAAAAGGTCATGCAAGCAGTGTGACAGGGAGAGAAGAGAACAGAAGATACACAGATAATACAGAGACCAGACGCCTGCCTTGCCGCTTAACGTTGTAATTGTGTCGCCATTTACCGATCACGATAGTCTTCATCCTGCCTTCGCGGAACCGAGTCCTACGCTGTGCTGCTGTACAATCGACGTTAACAACACTACCCCTTGGACAAAGAGTGATACCTTAAGCTGTAAAAGATTGTAAGTAGATTTAAGATTAATTGTTGTAAATTTAAGGAAGTAAGAGGTGAATAATAGTTAAGTTGTTGATTTTAATCTCGCTCTTCTGTGGTCTTTCGCTGTTATTGGTTTGAATTGCGACCAAGCCGTAACAATTGTAAAATAAACTTCTTGGTATTGTTACACAGAAACATAGTTTTCTTCCCTTTATCTCTTCGTTTTATGCTTGGGTGGTATCAGCCTCTCGTTTTTACTCCTAATAGGAACTGACATTTTGGGTAGGATCGTGCGAAGCATCACCCATTTAAAAGAATAGTCCAAAGCTGAATAAATTCTGAGCACTCTGGTGAAGTTTTAATTTATTTCCCCATGTTTGGTTCTCGAGATATTAACGATTGAATATGGCAAATTTTCTAAATTAAATGGATAGCGTGTAAAATAGGACGGACCGGCGTGATCCTCTTACACCGACTGACACCTTCCTACGTTTAACGGAACTTGTTCTCACGCAAAATTGTTTTCAGTTTAATGGGCGTTTTTTCCGTCAAGTTAAAGGAGTGGCCATGGGAACCAAAATGGGTCCTTCTGTTGCCTGTTTGACCATGGGTCACTTTGAAGAACAACTTTTTTCTCAGTACACCGGGCCACGACCTTAACTTTACAAAAGGTGTATTGATGATATTGTAGAAGTTGCCCCTGCATCCCGTCGTGATTTAGAAACTTTTATCGACTTTGTTAATTCCTTTTGCCCCTTTTTGAAATTTACCCATTGAATCTCGGACTCTTCTGTTGTTTTTCACGACCTTAAACTGCCCATCAACAACCGTACAATTACTCTTACCTACACTTTAAGCCAACCGACTCGCATAACTACCTTTTGTACCCTTCCAACCACCCCAAATCTTGCACTAAATCTATCCCTTATTCCCAGCTCTTGCGAGCCAGGCGAATTTGTTCGGATGATTCTGACTTCTCTACTGCCTCTGAAGAAATTTTGTCCTTACAAAATTTCTTCCCAGTACCCTGCCAAAATCCAGGCTTTCTCATGCCCTAAGCAGAATTCAAGGAACCAGCAGAAAGAAAGCCTTGGAGAAAAAAAAAGCAAATCTGGTAATCTAAGTATTCCTTTAGTTATTTCTTATCACCCTTCGGTCCGTCCTATTTTACACGCTATCCACAAAAATGTAGAGTTGCTCCGACAAGACCTCTCAACCCGTGATGTTTTCCCGGAACCCCCCATTTAGTTCGGGCTTCCCACCCACAAACTTATTTTAACGACACGGCTGGTACCTTTCCATGTAACCGTCCGAGGTGTCATACACGTCCAATTGTTGGCAAACACGACCTCGTCGACATTTCAGGCCCCAACGGCAATAGCTTTATTGTCAAACAAAAATTCTCCTGCATTTCCTCTAATGTAGTTTATATTTTAGCTTGTGGGAGATGTAACTCGTTGTATGTGGGAGAGACCAAGCGCCGCCTCGCGGATCGAGCACCTTAGGTCCATCAAACAGAATCTCCATGGATACCCGGTGGCTGCACATTTTAATCCCCCTTCACCTTGTTCTATACCGCATTTAACCGTAACGGCAGCTGTAATGTGCCGAGGCTCCGATCGTGACCGATTTAGTGCTGAAAACCGACTGATCATGGGGCTAGAAACTCTCGCCCCACACGGCCTTAAAGTTAGAATTGACCTTTTGTAATATTCACCCCTTTTTTGAGCCGGTTTTTACTCCTTTTACACGTATCCGTTCGTGCTCATTTTTTTACTGTGTAGCCCTAATTATTATTTTTTTCCGGACCTAGTTTTTGTCTACTTTTCCATGTTCGATTTGTGCGTGCCCTTTTTCATCCAGGACGCTCTTTTTCTTTTTTTTGATTTGTGTTTCATCCTTCGCACTCATGTTTTCTGACAGTCACTTTCGTCAGGTTCTGTTTTTACAGTGATCGCTTCGGAGTTGATGTTTGTCGTGTTCAATTGTTACTGTTGGTTGTTCAGTTTGGTTATTGCCACCTGATGAAGGGTTTATACCCGAAACGTCGTGGAGTTTTCCCTAAACTTTTAAGCACTCTTTACTACCTCTTTTCGACCTACATATTTCAACAGTGCTGCGCAGCATTTCGACTATATATATATATATATATATATATATATATATATATATATATATATATATATATATATATATATATATATATATATATATATATATATATATATATATATTTATATATATATTTATATATATATATATGTGTATATGTATATATATATGTATATATGTGTATATGTATATATGTGTATATGTATATATATATATGTATATATATATATATATATATATATAAACCAAATGGAAAAGCACCACACCAGTAAAAACATAAAACAAAAAGTAAAAACTGGTAAAACAAGAGCATATATTTAGCTTTCAGGACCACCGGCCCCTTCCTCAGAAACGTGTTTAGACAACTAAAAGGCAAAACGAAAAACAGACATTATAAAACGGATGAAAGGCAAAAAGCACTTACTAGAAATCTAAAAACAAACCCAACCCAACACAAAAGATAAAATGTAAAAACTAGGACCCTAACAAAGGAGATAAAAGCTAAGTAGAAGCAGGAGACATAAAAGGGGATAAAAAGGCGGCTACAGTCTACGAGCACGTCGTTTTTGGCTTGACAGTTAAAACCGTCATTTATGTTGAGACCCTTTGGGTAGACACAATCCAAATTCCAAATCCACTCCCTCTCCTTTTTATCCAAAAGATTATCCCTATCCGAATTGCGAGAAGAATGCACTACATCTAAAATTTGAAAATAGAACTTGGTAGGTGAATGTGCCTTGAGATGCTTGTAAAGCTCTGTGCAATGTTTAAAATCAGAACCACCCTTAACACATTTTGAAAGATCTGACTTATGAGCATTCATACGGATTCTAAAGTTATTAGTTTGACCCACATACTGATAATTACAAGTCGGACAAAAGATACAATAAATAACCAATTTAGCATCACAAGAAGTATTAAAATTTCTGCACTTCAACTTTCTACCAGAAGAAGTACTGACAATAAAATTATTACAAATAAGCAGACCGCACAACTGACAGGGTTTGGTCTTGTTCTTATTACAAGGTGCGCAGGGGGTCCCCCGACTGGGAGGAGTTTTAAGTTTAGCCCGGACTAATAATTTTTTGAGATTGGGAGGTTGACGGAAGCTAACAACAGGGGGGTGAGGAATAACACGCTTCATTAGTGAAGAACAATGGAGAAGAGACATATTTTTATGTAAAATGCCGCTAATATCAGGTAACCCCGGATGGTAGTCAACAGTAAAGTAAACCTTCTTGTATTCCTCTTCAGTACTAGCTGGGGGATGGGTGGGGCTGGTAAAATTGGAACGGGCCCTTTTAATCTGCTGCATAACTTTACGTCGATTATAGCCGCGTTTTACAAGGTATGTGGCAAGATCATTGCAACGACGAACTGCAGTTTGAGGGTTAGAACAGATTCTAAGGATCCTCATAGTTTGACTATACGCGATACTACGCTTAATATGACCAGGATGACAACTGTTAGACAAAAGAAATTGATGGGTGTCGGTCGGCTTAATATAAAGGTCAGTGCTGATTAAACCCGCTTCATTTTTAACAACAGTTACATCCAAGAAGTGAACAGTAGAAAAAGAAAAATCAAAAGTGAACTTTAAGTTGGGGTGCTGAGAATTAAGAACCTCCATAAACTCGAGAAATTTACCAGACCCCGCAGTCCAAACAACAAAGATATCATCAATAAACCTGAGCCACACGTCTGGTTTATAAGGAAAGGACGCAAGCGCTTGTTCCTCAAACACACTCATAAAAATATTAGCATAAGAGGGGCCATTTTAGTACCTATGGCGGTACCTGAGGTTTGTAAAAAGAACTCTTCATTAAATTCAAAGACATTATTGTTTAGGACAAAATGAGCCATTTTACACACAGCACTAACAACTTGAGTTGGGAGTTGTCTATGGCTCAAGAAACTCCGAAGAGCTTCGAGCCCATCCTTATGAGGAATACTGGGGTAGAAAGACACCACATCTATGGTAGCGATGATAGCATCTTTGGGAAGGGGACCAAGCTTACGTAACTTATCAAGAAAGTCCATTGTATCCCGAACATAAGAAGGAACAGTAGGCACAAGGGGTTTAATAAAAAAATCAACTAATTCTGAAATCCCCTCAGTGGCAGAACCACACCCAGAAATAACGGGCCTCCCGGGCACCCCATTTTTGTGGACCTTAGGTAAAAGATAGAATCGGGCAGCTCTAGAATCAGTGGGGGTAGCAAACTCACACATATCATCAGAAATAGCATTCTGGCTAACCAAAGACTGGAGCATCAAGGATGCTTCATTATCAACATTCATTCATTATCTTTTGTGTTGGGTTGGGTTTGTTTTTAGATTTCTAGTAAGTGCTTTTTGCCTTTCATCCGTTTTATAGTGTCTGTTTTTCGTTTTGCCTTTTAGTTGTCTAAACACGTTTCTGAGGAAGGGGCCGGTGGTCCTGAAAGCTAAATATATGCTCTTGTTTTACCAGTTTTTACTATTTGTTATATGTTTTTACTGGTGCGGTGCTTTTCCATTTGGTTTATATTCTTTGCACCGACAATCTATTATGGTGAACGATTTTACCAGGCTTCTTGACGCGGAGAAACGACTTGCTAGCATTAAGTGTCATATTGAGTTTCTGAGGAAATGTAAAGACTGTGGTGTTATTCCGTATGGACTTCAATCTTCTGTTACTCCCCAGCTAGGGGCCGTCTCCCATGAGTTCCGTCGCCTTTGGAATAAAGCATTGTTTCGGGGATCTCTTGAACTTTTGAATTTGACTATCTCTGAAGGGTTAGTACAGTTGCGTAAGTGTGAGGCTGCTATCGAGAAGTTAAGTAATGAAGTTATCGATGGGAAAGGTTTAACTGTGTACTTCGAACTTAAGCATGAAGTGGATTCTATAACTAGTCATTTTATGGGTTCTATCCGTATCAAACATCAATCTAAATTGCTCAAGTTTAAACGTCATCCTTTGTTACCTAGACATCGCTCAACGGACCCGAGTACCCTTGACTGGTGGGAGGAGGGACTGTCATCTTTCATCCCTTCCGTTTCCCCAGCCTCGCCTGATAACATTGGGTCGGGTTTCACTGATAGACACTGGGAGCTTTCGCCTCAGAAAGGAGCAACTGAGTACGATTTACACCCCGAACCTTTGGACTCTGTTTTAAACAAAGCGAGTCTACCCGTTCTTAATATTGCACGGACTAATGTTGACTGCAATCACCACTCTGTAAAGAACATAGGGCGTTCATCCAGACGTAAAAATAGTAACGAGGATTTAGCACCCTCCAATTCCGATTTAGTTGTCGATACGGATGATCCTGTCGATTCGGCTGATCATATAGATGATCCCAGCCCATTTTCTGGGTTGAATACAGCTTTTGATAATACTAGTACCAGGGTAACCGGGAGTGTTCCTGATGGTCCGACTGATTCACTCCTGGGAGAATCAAGTATCCAGCCGGTAGAAAAATGTTCGGGTTACCTCAGCAGGGATATGGAACCGGTCACTTTGAGGGGAGACAAATATTCAACAGTTATTAATCTGTCTTCTAAAGAGCTGTCGTTTGCCCAATTGGATCTTCTTGCGAAAGGCTTAACGTTTGCTCCGGTGCCCCCTCATGTTGACCGTCTCGCCCTCAAAGAAAGTATATCGAGGTTTGGACGCTCGTTACGCTTAGCTGAGTATTTCCACGACAGGGAAACTTCCACTGATGTCGGTGACTTAAAATTTCGTAAAAAGTCATCCTGGATTCCTCCAATTAACAGAGACAAACATCTTGACGCCTTCATTGATGTGGTTGAAAAAGAATTATTGGAAGCGCCATGCCGCAGTTTTTTCAGTAATTTATCTTTTCAGGAACGTTCCGTTATTACAGAATTACAAAATAACATTGAACTTGTTATTAAGGAAGCTGACAAAGGTTCAGGGGTTGTCGTTATGGACAAAGAAAGGTATGTTAAAGAAGGCTATCGTCATTTGGGTGATGATTCTGTATATAAAAGGGTTGACAGCAGTTTTATTAGCAATGTTGAAAATGAAGCATCCTTGATGCTCCAGTCTTTGGTTAGCCAGAATGCTATTTCTGATGATATGTGTGAGTTTGCTACTCCCACTGATTCTAGAGCTGCCCGATTCTATCTTTTACCTAAGGTCCACAAAAATGGGGTGCCCGGGAGGCCCGTTATTTCTGGGTGTGATTCTGCCACTGAGGGGATTTCAGAATTAGTTGATTTTTTATTAAACCCCTTGTGCCTACTGTTCCTTCTTATGTTCGGGATACAATGGACTTTCTTGATAAGTTACGTAAGCTTGGTCCCCTTCCCAAAGATGCTATCATCGCTACCATAGATGTGGTGTCTTTCTACCCCAGTATTCCTCATAAGGATGGGCTCGAAGCTCTTCGGAGTTTCTTGAGCCATAGACAACTCCCAACTCAAGTTGTTAGTGCTGTGTGTAAAATGGCTCATTTTGTCCTAAACAATAATGTCTTTGAATTTAATGAAGAGTTCTTTTTACAAACCTCAGGTACCGCCATAGGTACTAAAATGGCCCCCTCTTATGCTAATATTTTTATGAGTGTGTTTGAGGAACAAGCGCTTGCGTCCTTTCCTTATAAACCAGACGTGTGGCTCAGGTTTATTGATGATATCTTTGTTGTTTGGACTGCGGGGTCTGGTAAATTTCTCGAGTTTATGGAGGTTCTTAATTCTCAGCACCCCAACTTAAAGTTCACTTTTGATTTTTCTTTTTCTACTGTTCACTTCTTGGATGTAACTGTTGTTAAAAATGAAGCGGGTTTAATCAGCACTGACCTTTATATTAAGCCGACCGACACCCATCAATTTCTTTTGTCTAACAGTTGTCATCCTGGTCATATTAAGCGTAGTATCGCGTATAGTCAAACTATGAGGATCCTTAGAATCTGTTCTAACCCTCAAACTGCAGTTCGTCGTTGCAATGATCTTGCCACATACCTTGTAAAACGCGGCTATAATCGACGTAAAGTTATGCAGCAGATTAAAAGGGCCCGTTCCAATTTTACCAGCCCCACCCATCCCCCAGCTAGTACTGAAGAGGAATACAAGAAGGTTTACTTTACTGTTGACTACCATCCGGGGTTACCTGATATTAGCGGCATTTTACATAAAAATATGTCTCTTCTCCATTGTTCTTCACTAATGAAGCGTGTTATTCCTCACCCCCCTGTTGTTAGCTTCCGTCAACCTCCCAATCTCAAAAAATTATTAGTCCGGGCTAAACTTAAAACTCCTCCCAGTCGGGGACCCCCTGCGCACCTTGTAATAAGAACAAGACCAAACCCTGTCAGTTGTGCGGTCTGCTTATTTGTAATAATTTTATTGTCAGTACTTCTTCTGGTAGAAAGTTGAAGTGCAGAAATTTTAATACTTCTTGTGATGCTAAATTGGTTATTTATTGTATCTTTTGTCCGACTTGTAATTATCAGTATGTGGGTCAAACTAATAACTTTAGAATCCGTATGAATGCTCATAAGTCAGATCTTTCAAAATGTGTTAAGGGTGGTTCTGATTTTAAACATTGCACAGAGCTTTACAAGCATCTCAAGGCACATTCACCTACCAAGTTCTATTTTCAAATTTTAGATGTAGTGCATTCTTCTCGCAATTCGGATAGGGATAATCTTTTGGATAAAAAGGAGAGGGAGTGGATTTGGAATTTGGATTGTGTCTACCCAAAGGGTCTCAACATAAATGACGGTTTTAACTGTCAAGCCAAAAAACGACGTGCTCGTAGACTGTAGCCGCCTTTTTATCCCCTTTTATGTCTCCTGCTTCTACTTAGCTTTTATCTCCTTTGTTAGGGTCCTAGTTTTTACATTTTATCTTTTGTGTTGGGTTGGGTTTGTTTTTAGATTTCTAGTAAGTGCTTTTTGCCTTTCATCCGTTTTATAGTGTCTGTTTTTCGTTTTGCCTTTTAGTTGTCTAAACACGTTTCTGAGGAAGGGCCGGTGGTCCTGAAAGCTAAATATATGCTCTTGTTTTACCAGTTTTTACTATTTGTTATATATATATATATATATATATATATATATATATATATATATATATATATATATATATATATATATATATATATAGATATATATATATATATATATATATATATATATATATATAGTGTGTGTGTATATATATAGTGTGTGTATATATATATATATATATGTATATATATGTATGTATATATATGTATGTATATATATATATATATATATATTAATGAAAACAAATAATTGTCCGAAAAACATATTGAAAAAGTTGCAATAAGTTCTTACAACATAGCTTTACAGAACTGTTTCGTAGGGGTCAATAATGTAGGTCCTCACTCCTCGGAAGCCTGAAGTAGAATGATGTCAATAACGTTACATACGTATGTGTTCGCTGCTTTTAACGTGTCCGTTTTAAAGCACGTGTTGGCTCCGTGTTCGTTGTGAACAGGCACGAACGGTGTACAGCGAGCCAAGATACATTACCTATTAGAATAATTACACAGTAGATGTTTGTTCCGGTGTCTACAAGAGCTTATCAGTTCGTTTCTTTTATTTAGAGTTGCTAAGGAAGGTTTGAGTATAATAAAGAACTTTTCTTCCAGACAGGGATTACAAGTTTTAGATGATGTGGAATATGCTCGAGCTTTGTTCATGAGTTTCCATTTTACGGAGTGTTCTACATTTGTATCCTTTAGTTTCCAGATGTATTCACTGAGTGCAGTTGCGTTTCTTTTGTCTTTGTGTTTAAATGCATAGATAGATAGAAAATGCAAAATTATCAGAAATTATTTTTTCACAAATGGGGGAGGGGCAATAATTATTCTGTCCCCGGATCGAAAGTTGGGGACATGTCCCTCATCTCATTTAACAGGACCAATTTCTATGAAGTAAACTATACGTATATAGTTAGTATATAGTTTGTTACCATTACAATTAGGTATAATTTTCTCTATAATGGCTTTACAATAATTCTGCATACAAACCAATTTGTGTTTCGTTATGCTCTGTCGAGTTTTTCCTCTTCTTGCATGCAAAGAGTCCATGTTGATATCGTAAAATCCGTCTTTAGAATCTTAGCCGGCTAAGTATAGCAGGTTTCCGTCTCGGGAGACGATGGGGTGGCGCTAAGACGTAAAACAACGTAAAGGCGTAATGATAATGTTAAAAATAAATACATGACATGGAATGAAAAGTTCAGGAGCAAATTCACATTTTGAAGAGGTGTATATATCAAGAGAACCATGTTGGATATTGACATACTTCAAGCGAATATTCCCTCAGGCAATCTTCTTTCTGTGCTTTTAGGGCGCTTTGGTCCCATGGTTAAGCACGCGCGTGCCCTAGCCACGCAACTCAAAACCAGCTGTCCAGTGATTTCAATAAGTGTTGAATCAATCTAGAATATCTATGAATTTGATAGAGTCTGTATTACTAGTTTCCCAGGTAACAAAAGAGTTTTCTTACTTACACTAATAGCAAAAATGTAAACGAAGTGCAATCGGATGATTGCCAAAAAAAAATAAATAAATAAATAAATAAAAAATAAATAAATATAAAAAAGAATCACAAAAAACCAGTGTACTCTTCGTTTTGTCATTGAAAGTGAATGGTCAAGCAGACTTTCTTTATCATTTAAAATTATTTCCCCAGGGGGTATTCAAGCGTGTGGTTATCATGATATTGTTTTTCCGTCGATAGAGAGGGTTCTTTCTTCTTTTTATGGCTACTGGCTAATCTAACACTTCATCATTTTTGTGAGGCCATAATTCTGTATTCCTCCCACTCAACTAACTAAACGTCTGAATTTTGGGGAGAAATATTTCTCACGAGAGACTGGACTGGAGCCTGCTAATATTTATTTTGGATACAGAAGTGTGACTTCAAATTCAGATTTGTTCGCCCATCGAAAGTCTGTCTGTTAAATACTTTCTCATAACTGAGTTCAATTTCGTTAAAGTGTGATCTTTTCAACCTCTTTTTGAGAACCCTTTTTTCATCCTAGTTTTCTTTTCACTTTTAATCTGTTCGGGTGGGCGAAATTTTTCTCTCCAGGATTAATGAGGGCATTTTTTCATTCCCACACACTCTAAAACTAAAGAGTAAACTTACAGCAGTTACCCTCTAATCTGCTAATAGGGTCACAAATGTTAATTCACTCCTTTGGATAGTTAATTCACCACAAGAATACCGAGTGAAAAAATTACCCCGAGAAGAGTGAAAGTTTACTCTTGAACGAGTGCCTTCAGGGATCACTCTTTTTTTAGAGTGATCCTTGTAGGCTCTCCCTCAAGAGTGAATTTTTCTATTTTTGAGTGAATTTCGCTTTTCTTGGAGTGAATTTCCTCTTTTGGAGTGAACTTCATATATTCCACTCTTCTAGCGAGTGAAATTTCGCTCTTTTTTATTCTCAGAGTGGCATTGAAATCAAAAATTTTAAAAAGATGCTCAGACTGGGATTAAAATTAGGGTTTCCTTGGTAAAAAATACATTTTCCTGGGGAAAAAGGACTATCTAGTTGTGTATGACTACAGAATCAGAATTTTTACAATCAGCAAGGAAAGCTTCCTAACTTAACTTCAAAAGACCTTTAAAAAGTGTGTAGCTCTATAAAGTCGAAAGGGGCAAACCGTCAGTTGACGTCATTCTAGAAGGCAAAGAATGAAGGAATTCTCACAACTGGATTTCCACGGATCCGTATCTATAGTTACCAACTTATTTTGGGGGAAGACCTGCACTGAAGGAATTTTTTCGACCTTCCCTTTGTAAATAATTGCTTTCCTTTTTCAAACAGGCTTAGTTAGAAATAGTGCAAAATTTTCATTTTGACAAAACAATTCATTGAGATTTACTGAAGATAGTTTAAAGGAGATTTTTTTCGTCATCATTCAGTGGAAACATAGCTATTGGAAACTTACAACGAAGGCACGCAACCGCTCGTTTCCCCACCCCCACGGCTACCTGTCTGGACTTAACGCACACGGAATATACACTCTAAAACGTGTTCAGCGATTTAAACACTAATTTCACCACTTTGGTACCACGTTTTACGCGTTTTTAGCTATTAAGCACTACATGTTCAGCAATTAAACAAGTCTAAAAAGGAAATGTTTAGCAATTGCACACCTGTGTTTTGCATCTAAACGTCTTTAAAAAGTGAGGGCAAAAAAAGTTTAAAAACGTTTAATTCCTATACACCGTCATGTAGATAGTAGACCTCTCTTCCGTGCCTTTAACGTCTACACAAACGGCTTTCTGTATTTTGGTTGGTGTTATTTGTTAACAACACTACTCACCGACCTTACTTAGGAAGTGGTTTATATTCTGTGACGTCACGTACAAAATATCCATGTCCCGTGACTCCATTTCAGAATAAGCCAATCAGAGAGCCCACCTCAATTAAATCAAATATTCGAAGAGGTTATGGTGACATTTATTTCTGTTCGCCATGGTAGGTACATCCTGAAACTCGTCTTCATTGAAATCTGTCTGGATGGCAAGTTTAATTCTTGGCATTGTGCTAGCTCTCTCACGATCTTATACAGTGCTTGTCCATTTATAGTTCACTTAAAGCCCCAGTTCTGTCACCCCAAACAAAACCAATTCTCCTAACCATCTTACATAAGCCCCTCCCACAATTGTCTGAAATTCATCCTCTTCTAGACACAATCTCAGTTTATTTTTTCAGGGTGAGTATAGAAAAGCTCAATGTGCATAATCAAAACAATCTCAGTACAGTTCATGTAGTGTAACGTAAGCTTTGCCATTCTGCTTTGATTGAATAAGCTGTCAATGAAAGAGTTGAGCCAATTGAGAGTTTCGATACCCCCCCCCCCCCCAACAAGAATTGCAGTTTGGGGTGAGACTAATGGGCCTTTAAAAACCACGGATTTAGTCAATTGCTTACACTATAAACGCGTCCAGTAACTAGCTGATGCTTCAATTTTCGTTCGGTACTCAAACGCTATCATTTTTCAAGCATTAGATCAACAATGTTTTTATTTTTGTTTATACAATAGAAGCCGAAAAAGTTTTGAAATTTACTTCAACAATAACTCTTTGTGCCCGGGTAAATTTGCATTGTGTGGGAGAATGTACTAAAACCATTTTAACATATCTCACCTCTTTAACTTTAAGAAAGGTTGACAGGGAATATAGTTTAACCGTAAAGGTAAAGAGCAGTCCCCCAAACTTATTTTGAAGAAAAAGCTAAATAACACAATTTTCATCTTATTTCTCTTCAAAGTATCTTTCATTACATTTTATGACTTTACTATCGCATATTCAAGGTAAACCAAGCAGTTATTCTAGTAAATTTCACATTTGAAAGGAAAAAAACATTGTCACATGATTCCCAACAGTCAATAATGAAACTGGACAGTGTACTACACTTCATTTTGGGATAACTGCTCCTGCCCTTTAACTAGCCAGACACATTTTAAATCCCTTAAGTGCAATGCACAGTCACCAGTTTGTTCATAGCAGGGAATTGCAACTCCCTGTTCATAGCACACCATCTGACCATGGACACTCTCAAAACAAATGAGTGACTAAATAATAAAGCGAAGACTAAGAATTCACTCCACTGGAGTGTTATTTTACTCCAAGAATAGTAGCGAAATTTACCCAAAGCAGTGAGAAAGTCACTCTTACAAGAGTGCTAGGAGGGATTAGCCTTTTTTAAGAGTGTTCACCTGTAGGTATTCTATCAAGAGTGAAACTTAGCTCTTTTGGATCAAATTTCACTCTTCTTGGAGTGGATTTTCGCTCTTTTGGACTGGACTTCATAATTGCCACTATTCAAAATTTAATACTTTTTAAACTGTAAATGTTGCTATTTTTTACTTAAGCTGTTCAACCATATAACATTTCATAGCTGACATTTAGAGTATTTATATGAAAAGCTTACATAGCTTGCGTTAGTGAAAGTAAAACATAAAAAAATCTATTAAACGATGCATTTGAAAAATTCAATAAAACGTCGGAGACCAAAAAAACCACTATACTGGCATGAATGTTTCTGACACTTGCTTGGGTTGTTTGGTCACCCCTTCTTTTATTCCTGAAGGCTAGGTTAAATGAAGTTTTATGGCACAGTTTCCAACAATTTGGTTCAAGTCGATCTGGCCACGGCCTTCCAGTTGTGGCTCACTGGCTTGTTTTTCCTTTTCCATTGCTTATGCTGAGCACCAAGATTAATGGAGGCAGGTACCATTTTAAAGTCTTCGGTATGACCCGGCTAGGACTTGAACATGACCACAAGACACACCAGTCAGGTAATTTACATATTCCCACTGCATCCTCATCTTACAACGAAAACTCTTTAAGATATCATGCAGTCAGACTCTTGAATATCATTCCTAATTTTTTGAAAGGCAAACCAACCCTTACTTCATTCCGTAGTAATTAAACTAGATTTATTTACAATGATTAATGATGCTTTATTCCCCTTTGTCTTTCCCCTCGGGTAGGGTGGGGTTTCGGCTTATGCTGTTGTGGGTAGGGATTGTCTGCTCATGGGATGGTTCATGTAATTTAAGTTTGTTGTTGGATAGTTAAGTTTTCTTTCTTTTTTTCTTGTTACCTTTTTTAGGGAGTGCATTCTCGACAAGCCTTCGACTTTTAGTTGCACGTCCTTCCACTCTCATTTTATCTTCTGTAAATTTGTTAAACTATGCCATTGTATATACTTAAGCGGTGAAACAAATATATGAAATGAAATAAAATGAAACCCCGACCTCTTGTCTACAAGTCTGATGCTCTAACCACCTGACCATGCAGTTGATTCTTTTATTCCTGAAAAATTTCAGTCAAAGAAGTATTGGTTCCATTTAACTTCATGAGATAATATTACTCGAATATCTGTCATGTCGCATGAACATATTCTCTACTAATTTTTAGCGAAACTTGGAGCTCGAGTTACCCTTTGGGAATTGAAGAGTTACAACTTTTTGACACTATGGAATTGCTGTAGGGACAAACTTTATTCTCTGTCTGGGTTGAGTACTTTTACTTGATATGTTGTAACCAAGTACTTATAAACATGGACATAGCATGTAACGTGTACGTCCAAATCGTAGCTGGTCGCCACCGACTAGGACAAAAAAGCACACCAAGATGGCCGTCATGAACTTATAAATTGTCTTTTTCGACCCTGTAATATTTTAAGCATATTGCTGCAATAAGTGAAGGGATTTTGACCTAACCTTGCCATATTTCAAAAATATTTCAACTTTCTTGCAAAATATGGTTATCAACTTGAGCAAGTCAAAACTTTCACACAGAAACACAGCAGACGGCCGTCAGTCACATCGCATCTGCTCGAAAAGAGCTTCCTTCTCTTACATTTTATGCATGACGTTTCGTGACGTCATAAGGATTTGAATACTAATTAGCTAAAAGTCATGACTTTTAAAGTCAATTATCTCAGAAACTAGGAACAAAAAAATCTTTAAAACCGTGAAAATCAATGAATAAGATGTAAAAAATACTTTCGGTGCCTGGTTCTGAGTGAACTTACGGGTAAAAGGGAGGATTTTAGTCCATTTTATGAAACGTCTAAAATGGGTTTCAAATGCTCTGCAAAATCGTTCAGCATTTATTCGGTCTTGTTTTAAACTACTCAGTTTTTACTTCAATAGAGAGAAAATTTTGTTTTCTATCTAGTGGTACCATTTTTGCACTATAAAACATTCTCAATGAGTCAGGTACTCGGTAAATTCCACCACGAATCGATTGTGGCGCCCAGAGTATAAACACAGTATAGTGGGCCTACTTTCGCGAAATGAACGTTAATGCAGGTCGTCCTATGTAAAACGTTACAACAGCAGCCTAATTCATCATCCTCACCAATATTGTTCCCATTTCGGAGAAAATGGTGTGATACTTGCTCCTTCGACATTTTGCAACATTTTGTTTGTTGTTATGTCATTTACAAATTAAACTAATCAGTAGTGTTGCACTAGAAGGCTATATATTGTTTGAATGTGATATGCCTGTACTACGTACATACAATGTCATAGTCATGATGGCAAGCTCTGTTGACACAGAGCAAAACTGCATCTTGTTTGCACCAAAATAGTGAAAATCACCTCACTTTAAAAGGAGTTGGGCTAACTAAAAAGCTGGTTTAAAAATCTTTATACTAGGAAACTCTATCAACTTCAATCCAATGTTCATTCTTTGAGAAAAAAATAAATTCTATGCATCATGTAGTACACTCAGTCAGCATAATACATTGAGCAAGAAAATGAATGAGAGACCTTCTAAATGGGCCTGCTTAGACAGGAAGGGCCTTGCAGGAAAGATCATCCTACAATGTTTAACAAGTGCTATTGATTTTCCTCATTTACTCTGGGTAAAAATGAAAAGTACTGAAGGCAAAGGCAAATACCAATGTTGCAAGGGAAGGAGTATATCAGCTGAGGTTTGGCAAATGGGATATATCTTACTTTGAATTCCTTGTGAATTTCTTTTCACATGAAACACTGGTTCTAAAAATAACATGATGATAGCTGGACTGCTTGGATAATAATTCATCACTATCCTGTCCTCTTGTGAGGTGACGGAATGTTCCAGGCTCATTTCTACTGACAGTAGGCCAGTTTGATATCTCAAACAGTCAATGTAACAATACAGTTTTTTTTGCAGGAAACTACCTAAATGTTGCCCAATATGGTTCTCCTTTATGTGACCTCCTTAAAGGTCAGAAATTAAGCACCACATTGAGGTGAGCTTTTGGGACAATTCAAGTTAGCCAGGATAAGATTGAGTTTGAGGGATGGTAATTCTTGTTAGTGAATAAAAATTATATAAGCTAGGTATATGCCATACAGCCAGTACTCACAGCACTAATTTCTGTTTCCACTGAAACCGCACTCCTTCATTAAAGTTAACCAGAACGTTTCAAAATGCAAGTCACAGTTTAGATGGCAGTACGTAACTGCCCATGGGATAAGGTTTTTAAATGATATAAGCTTATAAAGGGCCAGAAATTGTATAAATTGCAAAGCTGCAGCTTTGCAATTTATAGGCTACCTATGGGACTTTATAGAAATAGACAACTTGAACTTAATTACACAGTATACCACTTTATACTGTAGGTCGATCTATTATGGAAAAGGATGGAAAGGACTGAGTTTTTCTGTTTGTGGCACAGTAACTATCAGGTAAGAAAGAATATTAACCCGTGAATATGTGCAGACTGAAGTTGAACCCTCTAAATTTGGAGTTTGTTTACTTAATCCAGGTTGACTTTATCATGATTCATACGAGTCCCAGGTTTACCGACTTCCCAACAAAGTTACATGTAATTTATTGTAAGCCCCCCACTTGCCAACATTGCAATGTTACTGAATATGCCATGAAAACTGAAGCATAGACTACAAGTCTACAAACAACACTGGAAGTTTTAAGAATGTAAATGCAATGGGTACCTGTCCTGCAAGTCCCATAGTATAGTAGTCGTTCATTATTTTGTTATGACCGACGTTATCCCAGCCGTACTGGAAATTGGAATAGTACTAACAGTAACGTTGTAGGATTTACAACGTTAACTGTGTACATTTACCAATACCATATGTACTATAGTACATACTACATACATATTGTACGCTAAATACCCCTTCGGGTTTAGCAGTTGTTTACAAAACAATTTGTAAATTAAACTACGCAATTTTGGTATCAACAGAAAGCCTATACTATAATCTTCAAACGTCGATACAAAAGAATCGTTTTACATCCCTCAATGAGTCAGGTACTCACAAAGTTTGAGGTCCTAATTTGAGACATAAGAATCGACTGCCTCTTTTTGGGAGCGTATTTTTGCAGTATATGTTTGAAAAAACCTAAAAAATCTTTGATTTCTCAGAGAAGGAAAGATCAAAATGTCCACTTACCGCGTCGTTGAAACCATTTATACGCCTACTTATACATTATTCAACATATAGGGGGAGACCCCTTGTCAGTCACAGTTCCGCGAAATCTCATTTGCGCAGATCTAAAAAGGCGGGAATGCTAGAGAAGTGTGCACTTGGCTTCATTAACTGTACAGCTGCGTGTTGACTGGCCGTCTTGGTGCGCTTTTTCTCACACTACGGTAGCGACAATGTACCGTGCAGTTTACTCTGTCCATGTATAGGAAGTCCGTGGTTGTAACACACCGTGAGAGCAAGGATAAGTATCACCCTGGTACATCACAGCCTCCCTAAGTACGTGTTCTTATTTAAGTGAGCGTTCTGGGTCACGCTCATACTTACGCGTTTCTGGCGGCCATCGGGGACATGCTCATTATACCAGTCAAGTGGGGATATTCTGTTTTTCCTAGTCAACTGGGGATAATCACAGGTTATAATCACGGTAACTGGGGATCTTGAAAAATCTAAACACACATTTACGCACAAATTCAAGCAAAAACATGGAATCGAGGATATACCTCAGGTCAAACTGTAACGCTACATGCACTTATCATTATTTTGAACTTTCTAAAACCGGGGGTATCCCCAGTTCCACTGTAATTTTCAAGTGTGTATCCCCGATTGACCCCAGAAACGCACGCTAGGTACCGCGAGATGGAACTCTATAATGGGAACGCAGTTCAGCATCTGACTCAGCTCAGCTCAAGTTCAAGCAATACAACCGATTTTGATCCATCCGTCGGGGGAAGTCAAGATCCACCTTGCACATAAAAGGTTGCTAATTGTAATGTGAACACTAAACCGTATATTTAATGACATCATCTCCTGTTCTAGTTTTGCCGTCTGACGAAATGGCAAGCAAACTTGCAAAGATGGCGACCTGTTCATGTTTGCTTGCTGTGTGTTCCTAAACAAGTTGATCTAGTGAGTTAGTTAGATAGTTTTACGGCCCAGTTTCCAACCTATTGGTACAAGTCGAGACGACCACGGCTTTTTTCGGTTGTTGCTCACTGGCTTGTTTTCCCTACTCCATTGCTTATGCGGAGCATCAATCACAACGGCAGTAGGTTCCATTTTTAGAGTATTTGGTATGACTCGACCTGGAAATCGAACCCGGGCCTTCCGCGTGAGAGGCGGATGTTCCACCCTTAGACCAAACACGCGGTCTACTGTCCCACTTAAGTGTGAACGCGTGAACGCATTGGTGGATCAAGTTATTAATACTCAGGACACAACAATTAAACCATGATCCACTATACTCACTCAAATTAGACCAAAAATTCTGATATTCATCTAACGTAAGTGGAATCAAATTTTAGTTTTAACAGCGGTGGGGAATATAAACGGTATGTTTTGTGTCCAAATACCTTTGCTCTAAGTTTATTTTCTTTGTCGATGGATTTAACCCCTCAGGGAGATTACCAGAGAAAAACCAAAATATTCAGAAATGGTGCAAATTTGAAACGTGTATATAATCTAGCTAGCCTACCATCTGACCATGTAGAGACAAGGTTTAGGGGTTAGGGGAACGAGCCTGTGATGTCAAACTGACAAGTCCAACTTTTGAACGGGTGCACAATAATCTGCCTTAAAATTCCTGCATTCATTTTTCGATTCACTTGATTGTGCCTCCTAGCTATTGTTCTTTCACTTTTCCTGTAATCTGTTCAAATGGGTAATCGAGGAAGACCAAGAGGCAGCTTAAACAGGAAAACCTTCGAGGACTCTGCCTCTCAACGAAGGCTCTCTCCCAGCCTAACAGGCCTAACCACCAGACGCCGTACGCAAACCACACAGGATGAAGATTCAGAATACGATGCGGAGCGAGACTTTGCCACTGGAGTTAACCAGAGTGTGGATAGGCTTCGTAGAACCCTATTGCGAGAGATTAATTCCCTCCAGGATGACTTCAATAAGAGCATTTTAGAATTACGACAGTCAATAGAGGATTTAACAACCGAGAACGACGCCTTAAAGGAGAAGTGCAGCTTCTTAGAAGGGAAAATTCTCGACCTGGAGGAGGCGTCTAAGCAACATGACCAACAGATAAACAAACAGGAAAGGTTCTCCAGACGGAGCAATGTTAGAATCGTTGGTGTGGAGTCTCATGGCGGTGAAGACTGTTTGCAGATTGCAACCAAAGTCTTTGAGGAGGTTGGTGTTCGGGATTGTAAGCTAGAGAGAGCACACCGAGATGGGAAGCCCGTCCCAGGAAGGAGCCGGCATATTCTCGTTAAATGCTCATTCTACCAGGACAAAATGAAGATCATGCGAAATGCCAGAAAAGAACTCGAAGGTAAACCCTACTTCATTATTGATGACCTAACTCAGGCCGATCTGAAAGAGAAGAGAAAATGGAGCGCCAAAGTACAAGACCTTTTTCAAAACGGGACCCGGCTTCGTTTCTCTGGTGGTCTTTGGAGAAATAGCAGTGGAAGGCCATTCAAGTTTGATTGAAGCTTTCAAGACGCCATGCAGTGATTGTTATTTTGGAAAACTCTTGATTGCCCGTTCTCACTTTTCTGTGCCGTTCATCACAGGGACGCGTCGATAGCCCAGTAATGGCTTTTCAAGGGAGAATCCTCGAGCTTGTTTTCCGGAATTGTGGATGCCCGAAGAATTTCGCTCTTGTTGATTTTGTTGTGTTTGTTTGTTCGTGTTTTTTTCTTCCCTTTTTTGTTTCGTGTTTGCTGTTCGACCATCTCAGTCTCTGTTGGATTACGTATGTTACCTTAGTTTGTTATTTATTATCTTACACAATTTTGTAATGTCCTTCCTCCTTATTGTAACCAATGAGTGACATTAAAATCTGCACTTATAATGTGCGAGGACTTAGGCAAGCCAATAAACGAAGGTCTCAATTTACCTACTTTCACAGACATAATTTTGATATTGTATTCATTCAGGAAACCCATAGTTCTAATAATGATATTAGTTTTTGGAGAAATGAGTGGGGAGGTAACATAATTTTCTCCCATGGCACTACTTTAAGTAAAGGCGTTGCTATTCTCTTTAAACCTAGTCTTTCTGTTAGCATTGAAAAAGTCCACACCGATCGTTTAGGCAGATGTTTAATAGCTGATGTTTTTATTGATTCTCGTATCTTTACATTGGTTTGTACTTATGGCCCTAATCTAGATAATCCTGCTTTTTACAGCGAAGTCTCTCATCTCATTGAGACTTTTGATTGTTCGACCATCATTTGGGGAGGGGATTTCAACTTTGTTTTCAATTTGGCCTTGGATAAACTTGGGGGTGATCTTCGAACCAATTTTAAAGCCCGGGATGAATGCATTTCAGCTATTTGTGTTCACGACTTAATTGATGTATGGAAAGAGAGAAACCCCCTCGCAAAAGACTTTACTTGGCATTCCAATATCAGCGATATTCATTGTCGCTTGGATTTTTTCCTTATTTCTCGTAGTCTGGTTGCTAATGTTATCGATGTAAAATTTCACCCTCCACTTCAGTCTGATCATTCAATTGTTGTATTAACTGTCCGTACTCATGATGAACGCAGAGGTCGGGGAAATTGGAAGTTTATTAACTCTCTTCTTAACGATGTTGATTATGTTAATATTATTCACGATCTCTTCTCATCCGATTTTCCCCTTCTACATAGCCTAGACCCCTCTTCTCAATGGGAAAGAATTAAATACATTATCCGAAAAGTTACAATCAAGTTTTCCATTGATAAAGCAAAACATTCCCGTAAGTATGAGAATGAGGTGTTGTGTAATATTTCTACCCTTGAGCGACTTTCCTATGAGACTGACTCCGACGAGATTCGTAACAAACTTTCTGAAGCCCGGGAAAAGCTCATGTCTATTTATAATAGTAAACTACAAGGTATTATTGTAAGGTCAAGGGCAAGGTGGGTCGAATTCGGTGAGAAGAGTTCTAAGTACTTTTTAAATTTGGAGAAGAGGAACAGAAATAACAATAACATTTTTCGTTTGCAATTAGATAATGATGTTTGTATTTATAAGAGTAAGGACATTCTACAAGAAATCCGTAAATTCTACAGTTCATTGTATAGTCACTCTTTTAATCACCATTGTGATTTTATTTCTGACCTTGTAGATTTTAATGAACCAGACTGTAATCTTGATACTTTAAATGGACCTCTCTCTGCCGAGGAGTGTTTTCAGGCTTTATGTTCTATGCCAAATGGGAAGTCCCCGGGGACTGATGGGTTATCTACTGACTTCTATAAGTTTTTCTGGCCTGTCATTGGTGGGTATGTGGTGAACTCTCTAAATTATGCTTACAACCGTTCCTATTTATCCCCTGAGCAAACCAGGGGTATAATTACTCTCATTCGTAAACCTGATAAAAATCATGATCACTTGAGAAATTACAGACCCATAAGTCTTCTAAATACCGATTATAAAATATGTGCTAAGTCTCTTGCTAATAGACTAAAGAATGTTATCACTTGCATTATTGGTGAAAATCAAACTGGTTTTATTAAGAATCGTTTTATAGGAGAAAATATTCGTTTTGTATTAGATGTAATCAACTATACTAGTAAACAAAATATGCCTGGGTTTCTTTTCCTTATTGATTTTGAGAAGGCTTTTGATCGTGTAGATTGGGGATTTATTGACCGTACATTGAGATATTTTAAATTTAGGGACAGCTTTCGTTCGTGGGTTAGGACTCTTTACTATGGTAGTACTGCTTGTGTGGTGAACAATGGCCATTCAACTGGGTTTTTCCCTACTGAGAGAGGAGTTAGACAGGGATGTCCTCTTAGTCCCTACCTTTTTATTCTGGTTGGGGAAATATTAGCAAGGAAAATAATTTATGACAATACACTTAGTGGTCTTAACGTTTTAGGAAAAGAAGTAAAAATTTTACAATATGCCGATGACACTACACTTTTTTTGAATGGTACTCGTGAATCCCTTGTCAATATCATTAACGTTCTTGATAATTTCGCTTCCGACTCGGGTCTTAAAATAAATTACAGTAAATCCCATATTTTCCCGCTTGGGTCCTTTATTAATAACCGTCCAGCTTACAGTCAGGATTTTGGAATAACTTTGACTGAGGGTCCAATAAAATTTTTAGGAATTCTTTTTACCCACGATGGAGATGATTTATTCCGCTTAAACTATCTTAAGAAGCTTTCCAGGTTGAAGAATCAACTTAAAATTTGGAGTGGCAGGGACCTCACTCCACTTGGTAGGAATACGATTGTTAAAGCGTTCGGTCTAAGTCAACTTGTATTTCTTTTCCAAGTACTTCCTAACCCTCCGACAGAGTTTTTTAAGAATTTACAAAGCATTGTTTTTGATTTTATTTGGAGCGGTAACCCCGACAAAATTAAAAGAAGTACAATGTATAACAGCATAAGTAATGGAGGTATAAAGGTAATCCATATCCAGAGTTTTGCCTTTGCATTGAAAGCCTCTTGGGTTAGAAGGTATAAGGACCCTAGTAATACTGGTTATTGGAAATTATTTTTTGATCATTTTCTTTCTCCTTTTGGTAAAGATTTCTTATTTGAATGTAATTTTCTTGCAAAAGATGTATATTGTATCGCTAATGACTTTATTTTTGATATCTGTAAAGGTTGGAGTGACGCTTCCTTTACCACCCCGGATGAAAATAATTATGGAACGCAAATACTTTGGAACAACTCCTACATAAAAATTGATAATTCTATTGTTTATGATAAAAAAACTTCATTTGGCCGGTGTCACTTTTGTTAAGGATCTGTTTTTGAATGATGGTAATAAAATGCCATACCATGTATTTAAAAATAAATATAATATTTTGAGTTATCCATTTACTAGGTTTTTTGGATTACTATCAGCCATTCCTGGCAACTGGATTCACCTTATTCATCATGCTGACCACAACGTCAATGATCATGTTATCACTTCTATCAATAGTAATTCCATAACTTCACAAGTAGTGTACCCTTTGTTGATAGATAAGATTATTAGCCCGCCGAAAGCTTGTGTAAAATGGAATAATCAATTTAACCTCTCACCCGATGATTGGGTTACTATCTTTAAGATGCCCTTTTGTACCGTATCTGAAGCGAAGGTAAAATACTTTCAATTCAGATTCATTCATCGTATCTTAGGAACAAATAGACTGTTGTGTTTAATGGGCAAGACGGATACCGATCGCTGCACTTTTTGTCATATTGAAACTGAATCCTTAGAGCATCTCTTTTGGTCATGTCATGTAACCTCTAGTTTCCTTTTAGATTGCGAGTTAAAATTTTTTGGACGGCAATTTATTTTTTCTAGGAAGGACCTGTTCTTTGGTCGAATATATGATGAATATGACCCTATTAACTACTTTATTTTGCAATGCAAATATTATATTTATAACTGTAGGCTTAACAATACCCTGCCTGACTGCGGCACCTTTTTCCAAAAAATGAAATTCATAATTAAAGTTGAAAAATATATAGCTCTTAAGAAGAATGCTGCAAAGTCGAGAAGAAATAAATTTAAAGCTATTCAACGCCGTCTGTCATATTGTATCGATGAACTGGAAAGTTCTTAAGGCTCCATTCTTGTTTTCATGTGCAAGCAGGATGCACCTATAAAGTCTATTGGTTCCATGGGCGGTCACTGTAATTTAACCTTTGGAATGAACCCCCCCCCCCCCCACTCTCACTCACTCACTCACTCACAAACCGGATTGCTGGCTGTATTCAAGTTTTATAATAAGTACCCACATCTATTCAATTAATAGTAAAATCTATGTTCATTGATTCTGTTTTTTTTTTTTTTTTTTTGTTTTAACTAGAATGCGTTTATTAGGTATACCCCGTGTATTTAAATTCCTTGTTTAACATGTGTATTATATAGGTCAACGTCATGCATTTATAAATGTATCCTAAATATATGGTAATATTATACTTGGCCTTGTCCAGATCAGGAAACTTCTGAAATTTACATAACGTATCCAGGGAATATGTCTTGAATGTATATAATTTACATATGTATGGTGTATATAATGTTTAATTAGCGTGGTAAATGTTTATATGTTAATCGATCGTTATTTAGGTAATTATGTAAGTTGAGAGTATGTATAAACTGTGTATGTATTTTATTACAATGTTGTATATAACACCTGCACTATATGAAATGTTTTCAATAAATGGGATGGTCACAAAAAAAAAAAAAAAAAAAGACAAGGTTTAGAAATTATAATAAAAATAGTATTAAATAAATAAATAATAATAATAATAATAATAATAATAATAATAATAATAATAATAATAATAATAATAATAATAATAATAATAACAATAACAATAACAATAACAATAACAATAACAATAACAATAACAATAACAATAACAATAATAATAATAATAATAAAAATAATAATTTTTATGGCAATTTCTTTCCAACCAAATAATGATTTTAACAGCCAGACTCTAACCATGAAAAACATTAAGGGTTTGTTTTTTCTTTAAAGTTTTTGCATGTAAATTAGTTTACAAATGTCTCCTGTAACATCGAATTACAGAATTGTTCTGTTTTGTTAACCTTGATTTTATGTGAATTTATAGCCTACTGTTTTTATTCCTGACGTTTTAATATTTATTATAATATTGCTCTTTTACCTTTCATATGTTATTACCTTACATGCTCTTCGCCATTAGATCAGGTATTCGCATATCAACGTAATGTGTCGTTACGAAGTTGTTTTCAATCAAAACACATTGAGGATGCTTTGCTGTCATATTGTTGTCAAGTAGATTGCTATCTCTATGAACTTTGTAATTGGAAAGTCACATTTTTTGTACAAGATAATAATTGTTTTTAAAATAAATATGACAAAGAGTGCAAATACATTGGTTGCAAACATTTTCAGACAAGGTAAACAATAAGCTTATCACTTCCTGATTAAAAACCCCCAAGGAAAATATTATTCAAAGCAACAGCAATCATTTTGTTAGGAAAGTGCCTACAAAATAAGTTCCACCCATTTATGCAAAATGAGATTTACGTCATACAGTGGTAAATTTACAGACTCTTTCAAGTAAATTTGTGAAACGTTTTTAATTTGCTCCGATCAAGTGCATGAGCGCCTGTGGCGATGAGTTGACATCAGTATACCAATTGTCAGTGCTCTGAAATAAGGGCCTTACAATTCCTTTTTACTTAAAAAATGTGTGACAAAACACCAGTTGTATGATATTTATAACTAAGAACCTAATGACTAAGTATGCTTTTAAAATATATGCAAGTTAATTTTCACATAGGGCCATAAATTTGACAGAAATGTTTTTTTTTTTTAACTGAAACTTCGCAGAACGATGCATGTTATATATGTTGAAAACTTTGTGACTATTTCTTATTTGTTTGTTTGGGCTTGTTTTTGTTTCTTTTTCACCTTAAAAACAAAAATGAATGTTTGTTAAATGGCAGTATATTTATGTGAAATCAGAAATATACAGAATACTGTTAAAATTTCTGTAAATTTACAGAAAATTTTTACAAAGAAGTAAAATTTGGTTAAAAAGCAGACAGAAATGGTTTTTTCAAATAAACAGAAAATACATGTTAAACAACCTTTTTTTATTGTAGTAGTACAAAGTATTTGTAAAGATACAGAAAATCTCTATTAAAAGTAAAATACAAAAAGTTTAAGTTAAAAAAGTCTGTAAATATACATAGATTTTTAATAGTGTGGATGACATTTTTGCAACCACTCTCCAAACATTTTGAGGGAAAAGCCACTCTTTAAAGTAAAATGAGTTAACGATCTAAATTTGGAGTTTTCATTTTCAATTGTAATAGTCTTATTGTAAATAACACTTAGTATGGCGCACTTCACAACCAAAGGTTTGCTGAGGCGCTTAACATAATAGTGAGCTTTAGATTTCACGACGCGGACTTCATCTGCAACGACGTGACGTCATTTGCGTTTATGCCGTTTCCGAACTCAACACATAATGATGCTACACCAAGTTGTGAAATGGCTGTGGCAACGCAGAAGGTGGCATCATTGCGTTGTGTCTGACGTCCGTGTCGTGCAATCTAAAGCTCACTAGCTTCATTTAATAGGTGGGTTTTTGCCTTAGCCTTAAAAATTGTTAAACTTGAAATACGTTTGATGCTGTCTGGCAGGGCATTCCACAACTTAGGACCATACACGGAAATAGACCCGTCAGCAAATGTGGAGTTTCGTGTGAAGGGCACAGTAAAGGGTGTTGAATCTTTATCGCAGGACCGTAATCTGTAGTTTGATTTAGTTACTTCATGCGGTATTTTTTAAAATACTCAGGAGCGTCCCCGTGAAGAGATTTGAATACCAAAGATAGCACCTTATATTTAATACGCTGATTAATTGGAAGCCAGTGCAAAAACTTTAAACAGACCTTAGCGTTGGCGAATTTACTTTCGCGAAGAACTAATTTGGCAGCACGATTTTGAACACGTTTTAATATGTTTATATCACATGCCGGTAATCCTATTAATATTACATTAGCGTAATCTAAGTGTGAGATAACAAGAGCTTGTAAAACAGCGCTACAAGTATCATGATCTAAGTAATTTCTAATAATACTAATTTGATGAAGATTAAGTGATGCAGTTCGTGCTTTAAGAGTTATGTATTCTTTCGGAGACATATTTTCGTCAATATATACCCCATGGTATTTAATACGCCTACTTCCCTCAAGATGTTTTAAGAGTGGTTGCAAAAATGTCAAATGTCAGTCAATAAGTATTCATTTTTCTCTCTTTAACTGTTTAACAGCGAAGGGTTATTTTTTATTTTTATTTCTTTTTCTCGTTTGCTTTAATTTTATTCCTTGGAATTTAGAGGGTAGCGTGTAAAACAAACCTATTGCATATGCATTAAATTATTATTTTAGGCACGACTGTGGGCCTAACTGTTTTGACATTTGAATATCACTTTCAGTGTCCTAGTTTTTATTTTTCTTAATTTTTTTCTAGATCCTCCTACTATTTCCGAATACTTTAAGTTATGGAACCTATTGTTGCTGATGCTCAGCATAAGAAATGGAGTAGGGAAAAACGATCCAGTAGGCCACAACTTGAAAAAAGGGTCGTGCCAGTCCAGCTTACACCAATCAAGGCGAAGTGAGCCGCAAAACCTCATCCACACTCTAAAAAACGTGTTTAGTAATTAAATGTGTTCCACTACTTTCTAGATTCGTTTCAATTCTTAGAATGTTAAGCCACCGTATTAAATATTCAATGACCAGCAGTTAAACTTGTTTCAAAACTTAATCATACGACTTAAACACATGTGTTTAGCACCTAAGCGTGTTTACAACGTGAACTTGGGTTGAAATGTTTATAAAAGTGTTTGATTAGTAAACACTACAGCGGACTTTTGAATTTCTGAGATCATTTACTTCCTAGAGGCTTCATTCTTAATTTCCCATAATAATCTAAGTCATAATAACTAATTATTCAAGCTGTCATTATGACGGTCGTGGTCTACGGATAAACAACACTTCAGAAATGCTTCGAGACCCCTCTTTGATCAGGGCTTTTGTTTTTGTTCCTTTTTTTAAATTTTGTCATTACTGCACTGACACCAAAACAAAAACAGTTTGGGGGTTTTATTCTGCATAATTTATAACTTAAAGGGATGTATTGCATTTAAAATGCTACAACAATAATTGACAAAGGGAATAACACTACTTAGTATCAGTCCATTCAGTGTTAACAATAAGGGTGATCTCATCGTAACAGTATTTACATTAATTTTTATGGAAGTAACATCATTTGAGATGTGAAATGTCTACAAACCAAGCAATCGCGGGAGTCACTTTCAAAATTCCGTGAAAGATCACTCCCTTCGAGAAAATTCAGACCGAAGAGAGGTCGACTCTGTGTGCCTAAACAATGTCTGCAGATCTGGCACAGTGCAGTGCTGACGTATTAAAACAGAATATTTACATACGACATGTGCTTATGAAAATTAGCAATGAAAACCTGAAATATACATGGTTGATGGGAACATTTAACCGGCCATGACCTTGCAGATGTTTTTGTGAAAAGTAAGCACTGTGTAACTAACACCCATATTTTTAATCTTTCTCTACACAGATCACCGAAATACAGTAAGATCGTTTCAGTGTTTCTTTAGCAAAATTTAAAAAATACGGACTTCTCACAGCATGCAATTATGTAGTGCATTTGGCGCCATAGGTATTTACGTCACACAAACCGCCACCCGACTCGCACTTAATCCACCTGTTCAATGTTCAGATTATTTCATCAAAACCATTCAGATTTTAATTTAACAATTGCAACCCTTAGATGTGTTGTATGACATTTTCATCTCAGTGGTTATTTTTGAGAGGAATTACTGATTTTGGACGATTTTTCTTAATTTCAAGTATGCCAAAGGACACCACCCTTATAGGGGTGTATTGAGTTGAGAGTGAATTTGTAACTTAAGGTGTAGGGAACTGCCACATAGCAGCGATTACAATTGACATAATAACTTCAATTTTCACATCCAGCAGCGCAAAAAGTCATGATGAAGAAATTTTTGTTACCCTGGCTTAGTATAAAACGGTTTTGCCAGTACATAATTTGTAAAAGAGTCTGGTCCCAAAATGTTCGAAGTAAAACTAATCATTAATTTGCGACCGGGAAACAGTTATTTGGTTACTATGTATGTAGGACATGATAATTGTCTAACGCGAAATTACAGTTTGCACAACTCGCATCAATTACTTCGCTTTTGATCGAATAATCAACTTAGAAATATGTCTTAATTTCGATGAATTCTGACCTTAATTTTTCAAAAGTTTCAACGTTTGTTAATAGCATGTCAAGGAATCTTTATGAGTTTTGAAATAAATGGCTCTTTTTAACCGCGCACTGTTTAAAAAAGTGTTTCTTGATTGACTGTTGCCATTGTATTGTATCGATTGTATTCTTTGTCAGGGTTATGGATTAGGTTAGGGATTAGGGCTATCTTTAGCCAGTTAGGAAATTTCTTGTTAAACAGTGCGCATCACCCTCTTTTTAAGGGCAAACGAAGTCACTTAATAAGACTTGGATAAGAACGGTCATTCATATTCCTAATATGTTTGCTTTCAAAATTCCTTCAACTATGTCTGAGCGGCACACTCTAAAAATAAAAAGAGTTAACAGGTTAACTTTCATCATTGATTATAAGAGCGAAAGAAAAAAGTTAACTCGAAAAGAGCTAAAATGCACTCTAAAAAGAGTGAAATCAACTCCGAACTTGAAGAGCGATTTCACCCTTGATGGAGTGCCTACATGAATCTTTCTTAAAGGGCAAGAGCAGTTACCCCTAAATTATTTTGAAGCAACAACAAAGGCTCACAATTTTCTTTTTATTTCTCTTAAAAGTATCTTCCATAATTTTTTAGGACTCCAATATTGCATTAAACAGGGTAAACCAACCAGTTAATACACACATTTCACATTTGAGGAGGAAAAATATTGTCATACCGACCATTAGGAATGAATACAAAAAATCACCAGAATGCTAAGAATATGTTACTCTTTAAATATATCAATATAAAGTTGGTTCCTGACTACTCTCTTTAATCACGAAACACGTTGAAAGCCCCTCATTCACGACAAATGTCAGTTAACTGGTTGGTGGCCTGGTTTCCCTATGCCTAGGCGACCTTCCCTTGTTCGTGATATGTAAATAGCTTATCCAGACAACTTTTAGCTAACAGCTATGGTACAGCTAGGGGTCGACAACCTTTTGTATTAGACGCCGATATATGAAATGTGGGACAGCGTTGCTGGCCCACGCGTCACAGTGGCTAAGTTACCATCTGATAAGCGAAGTGTCACCATAAGTTGGCACGAACCGTACAAGGGTTTTTGCACCTAAAAATGCGGTAGATGTCACCAAAATTAGCCATTTCGAATATGTTTATCTATTTTTAACAAACAAATTTCGTCGTTACCACTTACCTCCTTGGAAAAGTTTGGATAGTGTTAAAGTGTAGGCCTACCTTACTTTCAGCGGTACATCTAGTTATTTCATAGAATTAACCCAATAAATCCAAACTTGTAAAGTTTCCCTCAAATGAAAAATGGTCAAAATTAGACAATTCCCATAGGCCTATCTATCCATGTAAATAAATGTTTCATAGGTAAGGAATCGACAATTCGATTTTTCTTTTAAATTGCCGCCAGTTTCTTCCTGACCGCAAAATCATATCTCACCCCACTGTGACAGTCACGGTAAAAGTTCTCCTTATTATATATATTACTCTATATTACTCATGTATGTAGTCTAGTCCGGAGGGACTCGGACCGGTATTTTCAAAATTTGAAGGTCTCGACCATAAAGGTTGAGAAAGCACAGGGATTCGAGTTCGAGTCCGTACTAGAGTTTTTTAAAGTTAAAAATTGCAGGACTTGTAACTCGCATCTCCAGACACGACCACATCACTGCTTTCACCCGTGCCACATTCAGCCCTGCTATAATTTAAAGGCCCAATTTTCTCATCCCAAAAAGTACCAATTCTCCTAACCTTCTTAATTAAGCCCCTCCCACAATTGTCTGAAATTCACCCTCCTCCAGACACAATCTCATTTTATTGCTTCAGGGTGAGTATAGATAGCTCAATGTGTATAATCAGGGAGTTGCAACATAATCAAAACACTATCAGAACTGTTCGTGCTGTGTAATATAAGTTTTGGTACTCTGCGTTGTTTGAATTGGCAGTCAATCAAAAAGCTGAGCCAATTGAGAGTTTCTGTTACCCTATACTAGAAGTGTAGTTTGGGGTGAGAGGATTGTCCCTTTAAAGACAATACCTTTCCAGTATCTTCCGCCGGAAGGTTGAAAAGGAACAAACCCTAAAATTTTACCTTCCCTCCTCTAATTTTAAGCTGACATTGATTAAGCACGTTTTACACACGTCAGGGCACCCAATAAACATTTTACATGCTTCCCTGTATAAAACTACAGTGGCCTGTACCCAAATCAAAGTGATCAGTTAGTATAACTCTACTTCTGTTCGGGAGCTGTATATAGGCGCTGTAATTACGTCACGGATACGCCACGCTGGTGGACAATTATGCCAAGCACGTTTTGTTTTGAGCACACTTTATGTGGTATACGCGGTATGTACACATTCAACTGGCAAGGTTGTCGAGTGTGATCCGGTCCATCTACTTGACGTGGTAACTAATGTACTCCAACATGTCGCTCGGGAATATTTTGGCGTCAAATGAAAAACCTCTATTCTCCCTATTACCGTCATAACAGATGGTGAATATACGTACCTATATGCAACAAGTGCTGTCAATGATGTTGGAGACCCCTTGTTTGGTCTAGTACTAGGACGCTCTACTAATCTGCTAATAGACCAAACAAAGGGTCTCCTGCATCGTTGGTAGCACGTGTTGTATATAAGTACGTCATATAGACGAAACCGGACAGATTGTGATGGTCTGATTCTAGTCGGCCATTGCTGGGGTCCATCACCTTTAAACTTTGAATTTCCTTCCCTACCTGTTCTATGGATGGTTGTAAACTAAACTGTATCTTGATTTTCTCCACTTCACGGAGTATGAGGTTTTGATATTCACGTAGACAATAATGCTGATGGACCCGACTAATGGCTGCCTACATTCACTAAAACTAGCGCTAATCGGATTCGTGTATATTCAACACGGACAATCTTCTGTACTGATTGAAGAGACAACTGTAACTATACATACATCATTGAGTAATGCTTTAAATGTTTACGTCAAGTTCAAGTTTACATTAAAAAGTTTATGGGCAATGAAACGTCCCCTTTAAGTTAAGTGGTGTTACATGAATGATAAAGTCTATTTATCCATCATCAATGTACACGCCTGTTTCGCAAAGATTTAAATTACGTGCTACAGAGTTCATTTTCCCCGATAATTTAATCAACCCAGCCTCTTAACATCTTGAACTATCGCAGAGTGAAGCCTTTCCTTGAGGAAGAGTAAGGTCACCAACTTCTGGGTCAAAGAAAACGTTCGTCCACCAACACCTCTTACAAATTCATACAAACTGAATGATACATTGAAAATATATCTCTTTCCAAGTTACATTACAATGTGGTCAAATTTAAAGTGACACGTTGAGTTGATATCGATAATTTTTTTGTAACACAACTAATCAAGTCCACATCTAATAGTTAGGCAAAAGTTAAAATTTTGATTTTAATTTTTATTCCAGGCGGTGTTGGCGGTTTTTTTTTTTTTTTTTTTTTTGCTTGTGAGGGTGTTGGTGTTCCATTTTTCGGTTGCTGGGCATACGAAGTGATCCTTTCGCCAGCCTGAAATAAAAGCACGTATGAGAAATAAAAGCACAGGTACGCAAAAGTTAAAATTTTGATTTTTTTTTTTTTTCTTTCGTATTCAGACTTGTAACGATTTTGTGCATAATTTGAAAAAAGTGTTTGGTCACGAAATTTTACAACCGAATTGTGAGTTTTAATCACTCACTCATGAAACATTCATTTGAATTTAGGAAATTGGGATTGTATACGTTTGACCATTTACCATTAGTATGTGAAGGAAATTTTACAGATTAGGAAACAACTGGTGAATTTTACGAACCAACTTGATGTATCGCTTTAAAGAGCATCGTCAGTTACCCTAATTACAGTTTGAAGCAACAGCTAAATATCACAAATTTCTTATAATTCCTCTTCCAAGTACCTTTCGTGATATTATATCACTTTAAGATAAATAGTAGTCACCCCAAATGTATTTTTAAGCAACAAGAAATCCTACAATTTTCAAATTTCTCTTAAAAGTGTCGTTCAGTATATTTTAGGATTAATTATTGCATACAAGCAAACCAATCAGTTACTCGTAGTTAATTTCACGTTTGAGGAGGGAAGATATTGTCACATGACTGCCAAGAGCAAAATATTAAAGGGGAAGTCTCCTGCACTATTTCAAGGTGGTGTAACTGCATTGCACATTCAAATAATGCAAGTTTATTGAACATGAAAACTAATGGTTTTCTAACTCTTATTTTCACTATCCAGTGACCGAGAGAAGATTGATATTCGCTCCAAAAAGAGTAGTATACCTCATTCCATGTTTGTGGGTAATATCGATCGTTTTAGAGTGACTATTTACTCCATTTTGGGTGAAAATTACTCTAAATTAAGAGGAATCATTCTGGGCACTCTTTTGGGAGTGAATTTAACTCTTTGAAATTTCGAGCGCATCCTAGAAAAGGTGAAAGACCAATAATGTGAATGGTCTGAGAACCGTGAGGTTGGTCAAGTGTTGTCCTTCAGTGGACAGGTGGACGTAATAGCCTCTTCGGGAAGCAGTGAAAGTTTTGGTTTCGCCGAACGGCCCTTTGCCAGAGTGTCGACTGGTCGAGAGGACTTTAGAAAAAGCACCCTTGAAAGGTCTATTCAAATTCCACTCATGAGAACATTATCAGAGAATAGGAATTTTGTCAAAGACTTAAATGTTTAGTTTTGTCTCAGAAATGATTAGATTAGATTCATTTTTAGCCGATGAAAGTTTTGATCAACACTTCTATTAATGTCCCAAGCCCGTAGCCAGCCAAAGTTTATTTTTTCTTATCAGAGGACCAAATGTGTAAATTTATATTGAGTTAATGTCGAGCTGCAAACTCCTAGGGGCGACATTTTTACGGGTGTCCTTCCTGCGCCCATGTACAGACAGACCAGGAAAAGTTTTTTCAAACATTTATGGGCCTTTTTTAACCTTTCAGTGGCCTATTCTTGATTAATCTATTCTGAAAAACCCCTTTTACAAAATCTTCATCTCAGAGTTTTCAGGTTGTGTTTGTCACGAAGTAAAAACCCTTGATTGCTTAGTTCATCATCATTTTTAGACAAAGAGCCTGTCGGGAAATAACTATGCGGTCTGGAACTTTTGAAAAGTTTGATAATCATTCCTTTGAGATTGACCATTCACCTTTCTTCGTCCGATTGCCGTGTCGCACACACTCTTTTAGACTCAAAGAGGCTATTTGCTGGTTTGACTTGTAACATTTGTGACGTTCAATGCTTCCAATGATTTAGGAGTAGAACCACCAATGAAAGATGTCTAACAGTCCAATAGATTGAAGGGGATGGTAAAAATCCACTTCATATTTGGGGTTCGTTACTCCTTTGTCATATTGTAGGGCTCTCGTTTAGGGCGATGTGCCTGAATTTTAAAGGCCATGGTATCACGAAGCTGCTCTCTGATGGTACAGCCATCTCCAACGAATTATAATACCCTAGGTTCATCTGCCGAGTTTTTTTTTCAAATGTTCCTTTTGTAAAGCCATTTAGCTTCACGTGACTTAAATTTCGTTTCCATTTATCAAGTTGGACTACGCTTCTTACATCTCATTTGTTTATACTCTCTGTAAAAAATAAAACGCAGAACCACGAACTCAAGCAATCTTCATTTTATGTTCGAGGCATTAGGGCACTGGGAATTCGCCTGTGTGACTTTTCTCAGGGCAACACATTCGAATTAGCCACCACGCCTTCATTATCCTTTAATGTGTGATGAAACTGTCCTTAAAGGTCAAAGGCAGTCCACCAAACTTATTTTGAAGCAACAACTGGATATCCAATGTTCTTCTTGTATCCCTTCAAAAGTATCTTAAGGCATGTGCACAGGAGCAACATTTGCAAAACATTCCCAAAACATTTACAGCATGTTTTGAGAATGTTTTGGAAACGTTGCATAAGAAATATCCTCTCAATTCTTTTCAAAATATTCTCAAAACATTTTCAAATTGTTTTTTACTCTTCTTTTTTTTTTTTTTACTTTACGAGATAATTTGGAATAACTCCAATACAAAAGCTGATAATAACACCGTGTTTTATCAGTTTATGCATTCTAAGGGAATCGATCATGTTTATAATTTTTTAAATAATGATAATAAGCCAATGCATTATAATGAATTTGTGGAAGTCCATAATTTGGGCAAATTTCCTTTTATCATGTATAATGGGATAATTTCAGCCATTCCATCCATGTGGAGGCAAAACTTGCATAATACAGACTATTCTATTAATCATAACGAGGATTTACTTAATAAGTTGCTTATTCAGAAAAGTGTTTCACAATGGGCATAAGGTTGTATAGTCAAAGAAATTTCAAGCCTTTACAGAAATGGGATTATAACTTCGATAAGGGTAAATGAACAAATATTTTTTCTAATGTCTGGTTTTCGGCGAGGGACGTTAAATTACAGTGCTTTCAATTTCGTTTTTTACATAGAATTTTGGGAATCAATAGTCGCTTAAATCTAATGAATCGAACTGTAAGTCTGTTATGCTCTTTTGTAAAATTCACGATGAGACTTTCGAACATTTATTTTGGAGTTGTCATTTTGTTTCCTCCTTTTTGCTGGATGCTGAGAGTATCTTTCTTGGTAGATGTTTTGTTTTTTCGAAGGAAGATGTCTTCTTTGGTTTCAACCAGTTGATTAAGCATTCCTACAACTTCTTAATTTAAAATTTGAAATATTTCATTTTTCATTGTAAGCAAAATAATAAAATGCCAACGTTATACGAATTTGAGCATAAATTTAAATTTGCTTTGGAGGTCGAAAAGCATATTTTAATGAGAAATGTTAGAAAAAGATACTTCACTTATTATGAATTAAAGGATACATTTTTTAATATCTAGACGAAACCCATGTTTTAAGTATACGCTGAATGATTTTCTTTTTATGTTTAAGGTAATGGAAGATTTTTGTTTTGTATAATAGTTATGTTTTAAATGCACAATGAGCAAAAGTTGAAATAAATTAGGGATGGAAAAAAATTGTTTTTTACTCTATCTACACTGTGCAATTAACAAACCGAAAACAAGCATGTTTGGGGTTTGTTTGCAGGTAAAGTGTTTTGAGAATGTTTGACAAATGTTGCTCGTGTATACAGGTCTTTATTCATATTTTATGACTCCAGTGTAGCATAGTCAAGGTAAACCAAGCAGTAATCAATACCTCTAATTAATTTCACATTTGAAGAGGAAAGTTGTTGTCCCATGACTCTCAACAGCTTATCATGAAACAGGGCAGTCTACCTCACTCCTTCCAGTAAGGGTGACGACTTTTGCTCTTTATTCAACATGCTGCCCCAATCCACAGCTCAGTCAGTCGTCACCACTCCTTTTCTTCTAAATTGATTTAAAGACTCATTTCTCTCACCCCAGACAGTACCAATTCTCCTAACCTTCTTACTGGAGCCCCTCCCACAATTGTCTGAAATTCATCCTCAACCAGATACAATCTCAGTTCATTGCTTCAACGTGAGTATAGAAAACTCAATTTATATAACCAAAACACTCTCAGTACCGTTCATGAGGTGTAATATAAGCTTTGACTTTCTGTATTGTTTGAATTAGTTGTCAATCAAAGAGCTGAGCTAATCTAGAATTTCGGTACCCGGGTACCAAAATTGTAGTTTGGAGTGAGAAGTTTGGCCCTTTAACATATCCCTGTAATACTAAGTTTCTGAAAGTCAATTGTATTCTTCTGGAAAATACGTTGATATAAAGTTTTCAGACTTTTTAAAACAAGCCTGTCATTAATCATTGTCAGGAGGAGTAAATGGTTCTTTCGGTGTAATGGAAAATCACACGTTTGCTTCGACGCTAGATACGTCAAGCTGTCAAAGGCGTTGTTTGCTATTGCATGGTCTAGTTCGAGTAAAATCCCGAGATAATACCTTCCTCGTCATTGGACCTTGTATTCCAAAAGAAACGTGATCTAAGACAGAGTTTGTCATGCCTTGGTAAGAACCAAGAATCTAATTTACACAAGGGTTTAAAGTTGATTGTCTGTGACTTTACTCTATCCAAAGAAACCGTCTGTTCAATATAAAAACTAAAATAGAGCAGAGTAAACAATTGGATAGAATTCAGACAAATAGTTGCCATAGAAATGCTCATAGAGAAAGATAATATGCTTAAAAATGACTGAGCAGACGGTTATTACAATGAGACAATGAAAATGATTTATCAGTGCTTGTTAAAAACACGGCGCATGTGGTTAAACTGGCTAACCAAAACCAAAGAGTTCGTAACGTGAGCCCGTGACTCTTCGCACAAACTGTATCATGTATTAAATATGATGCAAAAATCTTCATGGTTTTCAAGTGTCATTTATGGTACATAACTGACATCGGCAGCAAAGTCTGAAGCCTTCCAAGTGAGATGTAACGAAACAAAAAAAAAAAAAAAATATGGAGCGAAGGAAACCCGTCTTGTCTGTCGGGGAGGCACATCACGTCAGACAGTTCGAATATCCCAAAGCTACTTATTTGTAGCCCTTCTCTCAATGAACTGTTTAAAATTGTCCTTATCAGCGCATCCAGGCACAATATTTCGGGCATACCCTGATAAGTACACTACAGGGCCCTAGTGTGTAGTGAGCATCCCTCTCAGTGCATGTTGTGTAACATGGGTTATGTTACATGGGCTGCGTACTTTGAATTTGATGTCAATCAAGGAGCCGTATACCAATCGGGAATTATGGTAGACTCCGTGTGAAATTGTAGTTTGATGTTATTAGTGACTACGTTTAACGTTTAGTATGCCTTCAATTCTTACTCAGAGACGAATGAAGCTTTCATAAGGACAAAAGGAAAGGATATGTTAACTTTGTATTTTCCACCTGTCGAACAACCACGTGACAAATTGTGTAATAAAAACGACACCTTTTGCTCATGTGCGGACACTTGACTCACTCGACAGCTCCTCCACCCAAGACCGCCTGATAGCCTGCTTGTTGGGTCGGAAACCCCTTTTTTCGAGGTCCGTAGGTTAAATGTGGGAATGTTTGCTGTCCCATAGGTCCCGGCGCAGACGCGTTTTCAGAATTTTTAAACGGAGTGCCACCATTAGTTGACACGGAGAGGACAAGAAACTTTTCGACTAAAGACACCGCCCAGGATGCCACCGCAATCGAATTTCCTTGATCGGTTCAATTGGGACAATTTGTGGGGATTCCAACAAAAAAAATGGAAGACGGCATCCCTGTCGCGCCCTAGACAGGGAAGACGGGGAGGATCAAACGCCATCGCATCCAATAAAATTCGTAGCAGGTGGTACAATTAGACATGAAAAGTATAAAATAGCACCCCCTCACATTTCATGGTCAAGTGGTTAGAGCATTAGACGTGCAGTCGGAAGGTCGGGAGTTCGAATCCTGGCTGGGTCATACCGATGAATTTCATAAGAAAAAACGGAACCTACTGCCATGTGATTGGTGCTCAGCATAAGCAATGGAATAGGGAGAATAAGCCAGTGATTCACAACTGGAAAAAGGGGTCGTGGCCGTTTGACTTAGCGAAGTGTTGACATTTCTTACCAGTTGATTAGAAAATGGGTCGTAAAACTCCATCTATAACCTAACCCTTACACAATTTATGCCTTGAAGGAGTGATACACACCTCCGAGTCGTTGTCACGGTCAGTTACGTTACCTTCAAAGCTGGCTGCAATTTCCCACACCCACCAGCCAGCCGCTTCAATACAATCATGTTCCGTTGTTGGAAGATATCATTAAACATATACTTCCTCATGTTCAGGTACATTTTTGTGAATATAAAGTGCAATCCCATTAAACTAGGTCGGTTTACCGTTTTCCGTTTCCTCTTAAAGGTAGTGTGACATGTCGGCAAAATTCACTTGGTAGTATGGAGTGATTTTTTCTGTGGGAAAATCCGTTGGATTGTTTTTAACATCTTTTACGGTTCTCAAGATATACTTTTCAAAAGTTTGAATGTTTTTAAAGCAACTTGTTGTTTATGCAAAAATAATGATGTTGAGTGTTGCAAAGTGTTGACATTCCTTTTGTTAACCCTCAGTGTATGGTTTGGTGATTGATACTGACAATTTTCAAGGACTCAATTTAAACTTCAAAAAAAGAAAAATCACTCAGAACAAACTAATGTTACAACTGTCCTTGGCATAAAGATCGTAAAAATGAGGGATACCATTAGCCATATATGGCATGTTCCTCTCATGACATCACAATATTTGCATATTGAGCTCATATTCATTTATAATGGAATGCAAATAAGAAATTGCCCTGTAGAATGGTCAGTTTTTGGCGGATGGGAATTGAGGCCATTTTCTTCTTTTTTGATATTTTTTACATTAAATACCCACTTTTGTCATTTTCATGTCACACACTGAACCTTTAAAATGGTCTCTATTTGTATCGGGGTTACTGTTATCACCGGATGAGGTCCAGAAAAGTATTGTGGGCAAAATTAAGTTATATTAAGTTACAAGTTACCGGTGAGCGCCTTACAATATGGGAACTAATGCACCACACTTTCAGCGGCGTCCGGTTACATCACTATGTTCCTACATATCTGTATTCCGACGTCTCTATGTTCCGACAAAACGGCGCCTAAGTATACTTTTTCGGTGTCAAAGTACGTTTTCATCGGGGCCAAATTACACTTTAATCACTGTAAATTTACAGAACATAAAATAAAATGAAACATAAAGGTTACAGAAAAGTTCTGGTAGCCTAATAAGTTTCCAGAACTTTTCTGTAATCCTTATTTATCTCTTTATTTTGTTGCTCTGTAAATCTACCGTCATTTTTTTATAGTGTATATTATTGTCAGCGCCAAAGTACACTTTGTCGGTACCAAAGTAGGTTATTGTCGGAACATAGGGACGTCAAAACATAGAGATGTCCCCGCAGCATTTATACCTATAACTTCCCTATATGTGGGCCAAACATCATCAACTTGCTCTTCGTGTATTTAACATTGCCTCCTAGTGGTTAATAGTTATAGTTGTTGCCTACTAGCTGTAATTACAGTAGCCCGCGGGGCGGACGAACTTTCTTTGTCCAGCTCGTCGCTACGAAAAAAATCTGAGGGGAGGCAGCCTAAGGGGGCGGCCGACACAGAGGCGGTACATAGGCTACAATTATAATTGTATTCATAGACTTCAAACAGGGAGCTGCTCCAAATAAGCAAAATTGTAACTGGCTATTATCTATACCATTTTTATTGAAGCAAAATTAACATGTTAACAACATTATTATCTCGGCCGTAAATCAGTTTTGAATATTTGCTAAGGACAATTGAGCTTTATTTTGCATTCTCTGTTTGAAAAGTGCATATCCTTATATTGGTCTATTTAAATTTGTGTAGTAAAATTGACCCTGTGCAGATTCTGGAAGCCTCAGAGCTAACACGACATCCGACGTAACGTATCGTATGTCTCATATCCAATTTCTCGGGAAAATTTCCAGAAAGCCAGGAAGTCAGTCGGATATTGAAAGCATACATCTAGAATAAATCATCAACGCTCGATTGCAGTCTGTCATCTTTTCGTATCGTAGACGTGTAGGAATAGTTGTTATGTGCTATCGTTAAATTTTTCTATCTGAAACTATACAGCTGAATTATTTGCAAACAAACACTTCAGACGTCAAGACGTTCATTGACTAAAGCTCTTCAATAAAATGTAGTTTCGTTCGAGTTGATTGATTGCGCCATATATACACTTCCAACCGGAATTAAACAGACTGTCTAATATTACCCTATGAATGTAGTTAACCTTCTGCGCGGCTGTTTCCGATGATTACGTCATCCCAAGTTTAACGCCATATGTTTAGTATCTGTTCTTTTCATCCAGTCTAAAATGGACCCATACATGATAGACAAATGATGTAAATAGTTTGAGGGCCGTGAGGTTGGTCAAGTCATGGAAGTACTTCCATGGTCAAGTGTTGTCCTTCAATTGACGTAGCTCCTTTTGGAACAGTGTAAGTGTACCTGTAAGCCGAAAAATTTTTTAAAAAAAAATTAAACAAAATGGAAAATGAAATCTAACAGTTCAACTCCCATCTTCATAGGACATTCTTGAGCTGAGATATAAAATGTTGAGATTTTGTTCCCTTAAACCAAACTAGTCCATTGTGCAATAATTTGTGACTTTCTTGTTTTACAATTCACATTACCTGCTTCGTTTCCCTTTAAAATTAGAAATGAATGACCTGAAACACTTTCTGTTTGCTTACACAGCATGTTCTAAAGAGGGCCGGAACTGGAAAAAAGGCCGTGGCCGGCTTGACTTGAACCAATAGGTTGGAAACTGGGCCGTAAAACTACATCTAACTATCTAAAGAGAGGGCTTAATAAATTAAATCACCCCATAAGAGTAAGAGTGCTATCACACCTTTGTACAAGGTGCAATAACTTTTAGAAAAACAAAGAAATACAAAAACTGTACTTTGAGTCAGTGCAACAGTGACATGACAAATTTTTATTATTATTGCGCAATATACCATTTTAACTTGGGTGAATAAACTTCAACATTTTATATCTCGGCTCAAGATTGTCCTATGAAATCTTGAGTTGGACAGTTAGAATTCATTTTTCATGCTGTTTGATATGCCTTCTTAAATTTTTTGACTTGAGGTCCACTTTAAAGTTTGGTTTCTCCGAACGGCTCTTTGCAAAAAAAAAAAAAAAAAACGGACAGAGTTTTACGTCACTCACACGACATTCGCATTAGGAATGACACCCTTTTCAGTAGCAGCATTTACTTCTAATAAAATTGTTTACATAAATGGACACATTACTGGCTTTTCTATTATGTTTCTTTCCTGGAAAAGATTGATATTCTACTGCTGAGACGAATAAGAGGTTTCCTCCATTTAAAAGTAGGGGTGTAGAAACACACGTCAACTCTCAAAGGAGAGGAGATCAAGTCATCCTCAACCCCATGAACCCCAATCGTTCGTATTCCTATGGAATACAATAGCAAACAAAGGATGAGACACGAATTTTATGAGGAGTGGCTTAATATATTGGTTCCTCAAATATAAGCCGTGTTCCCATTTGATCCAGGGAGGTGGATCTTGATCTACCGAAGTGGATCAACATCAGTTACCTTGATCGAGATCCGCGTTCCCATTTGAGTGAGCGCGGTAGATCAAACGTGTTTTATGCACACATTGCGCAAGCGCGAAAAGGTCACCAATGTTTACAAGTCGGTCTGCCATGCATTTCGTATCGATGTATCACAAAAACATACATGAGTGTAACCGGAGATCCAGGGTCACTTGATCTACCGATGTGTTCCCATTACAAACTTTGATCCAGCGCGGTGGATCTGATCTACCCCGAACGGTCGATCAAAATCGGTGGATCTTGATCTTGAGTGAGTGTTGCTGATCTGCGTTCCCATTAGTGTTTGATCCACCTCGGTAGATCAAGATCCACCTCCCTGGATCAAATGGGAACACGGCTATAGTGTAAGATACCGATTATCAATACAAAGCAATGCATGTTTGACATCACACTGTTTGTTTCCAGTCCATTTCATTCAAATGTGAGAAATTTATTGGCTAATACCTCCATTACTAGGGGAATAAATGATACGTAGGCGATGTAAATATATAGGTCATAAAAGATTGCTAAGTGTAAATGTAAAAAAAAATCACATACAAATTTGGGTGTGGAGTTCTACTTTTTTTACAGGAAAAATGCTTTAACCCCAAACTGAATTGGATTACTGAACAAACTTATCCCAATTAAGGAATAGTTCCTTTTCATAATGAGACAATAAGTCTATTTGTATCTTATTTGTTACATTCACGGAGAAAAACTCTTTTTTCTGACTTCAAAGGAAAATGCGGTCATTCCAGTCACTGTCGGCGGACAGCAACAACCGCATTTCCCTCTTCTTACCTTTAGATATCTTTCATGACATTTTTTGACATAGATATTGCATAACCGTGATTAATTACAAAGCCTCTTAAAAGACCAATCCTCTCACACGACACTACAATTTTGTATATGGTTTGCAGAAATTCTCAGTTGGCTCAGCTAATTGATTGACGTCTAGTTTAAATAATGCAAAGTACCAAAGCTCATATAACACAGCGTGTTGCACTGAGTGTCTTGTATATTCACCCTGAAGCAATAAACTGTGGATAATTGTGTCTGGATGAGGATGAATTTTAAACAGTTGTGGGACGGGCTTAAGTAAGTAGGTTAGGAGTATGATAATGTTTGTGGTGAGAGGATCTCGCCTTTAAATTTCACAATGGTGAGAAATATACTGCTACATGATTTTCAGAGCCATTCATAACAAAGGATAAACTACCGGTTAAAGGGAAATATTGCGTTTAAAATGCTCCTACATAGCATCATAAGAAAATAGCTCTCGTCATTTTCAAATCATTTGGTCTCAACAATAAACCGTAACAAAAGCTTCATCTCCTCAAAATGTTATGCACAAGAGGAGTTATGAAAGTTGCATCTTTTGAAATGCTAAAAGTTTGGCTGAACAAATTATTCCTCAGCAATAACAATAAGCAACTGAATTTCTATCTGATGGAAACTTATTTCGTGAAATCAAGGTTACCATACTGCCTTATTTTTAATTATTTATCACTCTTTGCAAATAAATATTGGTTTTAAAAGGATGACATTTCCTTGTAATACAAACGCAATGTTTCCCTTTAACTTGGTGGTTGTTGTCCTCTAGCCAAAATTATGTCATTGGGAGTCAGGAAAAAGATACTTCTAGGGGAAATAAGTAGATCTGTAATATTTAATTGATGATTTAAACTAAGCGTGGTGTGACTGCACATTCCTCTTATGTAATTGACAAATATTTGCTCCGTAAGGAAGGGCCTTTTGGGTGTGCAGTGGTAGAAATGATATACCAACGCCCGTCACCCTTTTTTTTATGTTTCGATTTATTTGTTACTCCTTACTTGTTCTAAGAAATCTTGTAATATTTTCATTGTAATCTGAAATGTGGTTTTTAAGTTGCCAACTTAAAGTTATGACATTTTCAGCACTAATTCACTTGAAGCAAACACACATGACGTCATATCCTGTAAATGAAAAGTCTTTTGCTTTTCTCTGAACTTTCCCAATAACAATGTGTTTAGAATGTGGTTGCATGAGAAAAATTGGCACTTTTCAAAATCCACTTTCTGTATAGGTTTGTTGTATTCCCATTATGTCAAGACCAATATTACAGACTGATAAAACAAAAAATAAACATGGAAGTTTCTTCATCAATGTGAGGGAATGATGTAACCCCTGCTTGCATCAAACTCACATTGGGCTACAACTGAACTGAAGTAACTTCATTTGCTTATATCTCGGGAAGATTTTCTTTCGCATATGCAAATTATATGCAGATCAAATGTTTGCTTTAGACTATGACGACTTTCTACGCCCTATACGTTCCCTGACACATGAACGTTACTGACACAGTGGCACACACTTCCATAGGCCTCCCCCCCCCCAAAAAAAAAGTGGAAAACCCCTTTCGTACGTTACCTCAATCTGTTAAACGATGTCAGGTGGCAATTTTACAGTCGAGCATGCAAGTTTTGACAAATTTCTTATAAACACCAACATTGTTAAAAATGTCACATACACGTTGTAGAGTTACAGAACAAAAAATAAAGAAATACAAAACGGATATGGAAAAAGTGCTGCCAATATATTGAAACAAATTGACAGCATTTTTCCGTTTTTTTTTTTTACTTCTGAAAATCTACAAAAAATTTTTATTGTGTAGTGCATGACAAGCAACTGTCAAGGCTCTACAGTCTACATTGCCATGAACCTAAAGAAAATCATGCTCCTTATCTTGTCATATGGGAAACATGACAAACAAAACGAAGCAAATACGAATTTTAGCAGTTAATGCAGAAAAAAACCTGGAATTTAAATGGCAACTTTTGACGTAAATTAAGAAAACTCGATCTATTGCTCAGGTTAAAACAGAGTTATGACGTCACTGTAGCCATTGCTTTCTTATATTGTTATGCATGCAAACAAATGGATCGTCCACAGACATTTTTCTTTGACAATAAAAGGTCAATATTTAGTCATATTTTGGGGTGTCCATGTAGTACTGGAGGGTGAAAGGGAAGTTAGTATGGGTTCCTTAGAAAAATCATCCGCAGATTGTTTACAAATATTAAAGCCAGATGGCCACCGAATGATATTTACAGCGGCTCATTGAATTGGTTCATAAAATTAAACAAATTTTTCCAAACCTGTTAAGTTTTCTTCACATACCCATGACAAATGGTCAATCTTAGAAAATCCCAATACCCTACATTCAAATAATTGTTCTATGAGTGAGTACTTAACGGTTCCAGTTGGTGTTCCAAAATTCGTGACCAGACACTTTTTTCAAATTTTGTACAAAACTGTTACAAGTCAGGACACTAGAAAGTTCAAAATTTTTACATTTTTTTTTTGTGACTTTTGGACTGGAAACTTGACTTGTTATGCTAACTATAAACATTGTTATGTGATAGTGACCTTTTCAGACTATCATTAAAGACACTGTATCGTGGAGCGAAACGGGGGCGGCAGCATGTTTTTAAAATTGTTCTTTTCTCCTTCGCGCATCAAAAACTGTTACAGCGCCATCACCCTCATGGCAGTGAAAAATGTTCGTGCGATAGACGGAGGGAAGTTGAAGCATGGAAGTACTAGACAGTACCCATTCGGGTGATGTGGATTTCTGCAAGACATTTGCAAATACCACATACAACGAACAATCGTCGGCAATAACAAGAGAAGTCGGCGAGGGCAACTTTTCCCAAAATTAACATGAGATTGACGGCACGGCTTCCAAGGAACGCTTTATCAACGTTAATTAACGAGTAATTTGTGATGTTTAAAGCTGCGAGAAGGTAAGGAAAAGAGATGAGAACAAATACGATGGCAATTAGTAGACATTGGCAGTAATTCTGCGAAAAATCTTTTGCTTGGCGATGTGTAGTATTAATTACGTGTATATGCCATATAATATTGAACAAGGGAGCAATTTTCCCAAGATTATGGGCACAAATTCCCAAGGTCCGATACAATACAGCAAGAAAGAAATTCAACTTCCATCACGTTGCATGTGTATCCTTGTTATTTTATTGAGTGTATAATTAATGCTACAGTAGTTTCTACTAGGATACACCTTCAAATTAAGGCTGATATATCTTAAACAGCTGTGAAAGGGACAAAACTTTAGTCATTGCCAGAATGAAATTACTACTTCAAGCACACCATTCTTTGTCCTACAATTGAGTTACATAGTGTTTTAGTAAAATATATCCCACAATTAGAAAGACTTGTGTGAGTTGACAGATTTCAGACTACACTTTGATCACATGTGATGGCCTAGCTAGCTCGACAATTGGCTTTTCACCACCTAAATTAGGACAAAATCAAAAAGGAATAGTTGTGTGATGCACAAAAGTTTAGGAAGGGTTTGCTTGATGAAAACATTATATACATCCTAAGTATGATTAGAAATAAATTGGACTGACCATGAGGATAAGAATGCTATCCAACCAGCTCAGTACTGTTGTAATAATGCCAACAATTTCCACTGGATGCTTAATTGACATGTGACAGCAAATTGCATCTAGGGATAGTCTGGCCATGATGGTTGTCTGAAACAGTTCTTCCACACCCAACCTCAAGAGAACTTAGTTTACTAGACCAAAGATTTTAAGAATTTTCAGGGTGCTTGCTATAATCCATTACCTAACCTCATTTTAAAATATCAGGGTATTAGCCTGCCCTCAAACAGGTCTATGTCGTCAGTTAAATGGTCTAATGAAATTCTGTACATGTAACAGAATACACATGCAGCCCTGTTAGCTAGGTAATGGAGGGTGGCAATTAGAACTTTGCTCCACTGATACCCGAAGGGTAACTGAATACAAGTCTATCAATCATTTAACCCCCCCCCCTTACCCTCCCAATTAGGGAAAAAAAATTAAGGTTCTACTGTAGCTACCCCACATGACAAATTTTCTTGTCAAGCTATGTTTGCCACTGCTAGGTTTCTTTAAAGGGTGAATCTCTTCATTCCAGATGGTTCCCGCCAGTTCTGGTAAGATGACTAACATCTTTAGCTCCTCAAAAAGCAGACAAACGTTTGTTGCTAAGAGACTAACCCTGTCAAGTAATGTTTAATAAATCAGAATTGCAGTGCATGCAACTGCATGTTGTAATGAAAGCAGTAGCTCCCTACTGCATCTTCTGAATTGGTCAATGGAAGAGCAGTCACTTATTGCAAAGGTTACTCTCTCATAACTGATCGACATGAGTATCCATATTTTTTTAAAATGATTCCCTTCACAAGCTAGTGTACATCTCTCATGTTTCATATGCTAACTATTTTGCATTTTAATTAACATCATATGAAATAAACATCATATTAATCCAGGCCTATGTGTCATTCATGTAACAGCTCAGTAGCCTCTGCCTGTCACAAGAATCTTCAACATGGCTATATGTACATAGCATGAAGTAAATTAAAATATCATACCAGAGTAAACTAAGCTTCAAGAGTACAGTACAACATTTTACATTTTCCTTAAACAGTTTACCGAAACTAAAAGGTTGTTACTACATGTGAGATAACTTATTTATATTATGCTCTTCTTTGTATCCTTGAAGACACTAGCACTACAGGCACTGCATCAACTTTTCTGGAAAAAGAATCACCTACAATACCTACTATATGGCAGAACTCATGCATGGGAACCTACCATTATCTTCTTGTTAGACTGGAAGGCAAATGTCTTCTATTTAAAGAAGAAAGTGCAGGCCAGGTCTGTATGGTGGCTTTGAGAACTACATCTCCACTGCAAGATGATTGCCTAGAGAATTCAACTATTCAAACTTGCTTCGTATGACTGTCAATACTTACTTAATGCAATATTCCAAGACTGGGGAAAATGGCCAGTGTCATCATGTTAGGATACAGTGACAGGAGTGCAAGTATAGGAGTGGAAAGGCCACCCAGAAGTACATTGAGATGGGAATTGCATATCATGATATCAGTGACAAAAAATGTACTTGTAGACCCAAACTATCATGCAAGATATATCATGAAAGTTGCATGAAAGCCTCGAATTCCTACATTTTAAAAACTTCATTTACAAAGATGGCAGTAGTTTTCATATCACTTAAAATATAAACTTTTTTTCAGAAAAACATAAGTTTTTGTATCATTTTTGAAGTGAATTCATAACAACGTGCAAAATAGAAGAGTTATGTTTTGTTTGGGAATTAATCATAGTGTCTACTATTATAAAAAAAAATAAGAGCTTTCCACTGTCATGCTTGTTGATCAAGAAATGTATTATGGCATGTTGATGGGAAATTTTAAGTGTAAAACAATAAAGTGAAACAGCTGGTACAAGATTCCAGTAAGAATATGATACTCTACCTGATTCTCATCTTTTATTTTATGTAATATATTTCTGTCAATTGGCTTTTTAGGAATTCCAGTAATTATTATAATTTTGTCAAAAATCATTTAATATTACTATGAGATATGAGTGAATTACATATTTCCTATACCTTTACATATGCCTTGAAGACTAGTTGGGTCAGGCTATTCACTTACAGAGGTAGATCAGAAAAATGATGGGGTATTTACAGGATGTAGAAGAATCTATTTCCAGTGGTTTACAGCAGTTATGGTAGTGTTATAAATTGCATTCACTGGAGCAAGGACCTTTAGCACAGATGTATAGTCTACCTACCATTTCTTTTGAATGAGAATGACAATGGCAGTTATGATAATTTTGAGTTTGCAATTACTGAGCCATTCATTCTCATATAGAATCAAGCATGCACCTAGCATATTTTATTAGCATTCTCGGCTGGACCAAAACGAGGGGGGGGGGGGGAGGAGGGGGAGAAAGGAGGAGATGATACTTACCATGCACACTGTCCTGCAGGTTGAAAGGCTGACAAAAACTATCCACCTCCTTTTTGAAGTTTACAAATCCATCCCTACAAAATGTATGGTCAAACTTTGAATAGATCACATTCTGCTTTTTTTTGCACAGCAAGTTTTCAGACTTCAAAAAGGATAACAATGAAGCCCTATTTTAAAAGCTGTGTTCTACACACTCTAGTACCTTCTCCAATTTAAACAAGAACACCAGCCTAGTGCACCTCTGCAGAAGAACTTCAGCAAAGCTGAATTGAGTTTCAAAAGTCTATACAATTACATACAACTTCATTTTTATTGGGGACTTCTAGGTAGCAGTAGGGTGGACCTGGGTGGACCAATTGGTACTGATCTTCATGTATAAAGTGTTATATATATTCCTAACTATCTTTGTGGATATGCTACATTCCCTTCAAGTGTAGCGGTGCTGTTTGTACAGTAAGCAAGTGCACATACTGTATGCATGCAATTTGCATAAATATATTTTCTCCTTATGGCAACAACTTAATTCTGCATCATTGCAAAATCATTCTACGTCTAAATGTACAAGTCCCTCCATAACTAACAGCAAACAATGATGGATATTAGGACATATATGACACCCATCGAAGCAGTACCGCAGTCTCCTATTTAAGAGGCACCATGCATGCACCAGCATGCACCTTTACCAGGCTGGTTTCTAAATGGTACTCAGGTGGGGACACATAAAGTACTGCACAATACCACAAATAAACAAGCTTGTTGATCAGGTGTAGGATTAAACCAAATAGTGGAAGAGAGCTGAGAAAAGAGTTCTCATGGATTGCTCAATGCCAGAATTAAATGTAATCAAAAGTTTTATTCAAGTCATATTTGGTCCTTGGGATGTTGGAATAACGTACATGAATGTGGCAACACAGACCCAAAGCATGTCATGACTGAACCTGAAGGAAGTACTGTTCAAGGAGTGATGTCAATGCTTCAGCACAAAGATGGGCAATGCTTACAGTATCATGTCCTGATTTTACAATTGCTCTTATTCAAAATGAAACACAGGGATTTGGTTTAACCCATTAATAGAAAATGTCACGATTGAAAAATTTGTGTGTCCCACTTACCATGGCGAGGGCTCCAAACATGACGATAGCTAGGAAATGTGTATTTTCAGCACAAATAAAATTTAATTAAATTAAATGTTCATCTGTAAAAAAAAAATACTCTTCCAAATTTTCAACAATTCTTGGCAAGGAGCTTCCCATTTCGCTGGTTTTTCCACCCTTGCTCATGGCATATTCAAATCTAAGAAAAGAAATATTTCAATCATTTGCAAAAGAAGTTTTAGAAAACACATTTGATCAGTGCAAGTGGATATATAACACAAGCTTGCTCCAAGTTCATAAAAATTGAATTAAAAATCTGGTAACTTTACTTGCATATATTTTGAGCATCCGAAGAATTAAGTTAAGAATGATGGGCAACATTCTACTTCACCGTATTAAACATAAATTTATTTGAAAATTCTTTTACAGGATATCTTTAAAATGAGAATTAGGGTCTACTTCTGGAGGTAGAATATTCAAGCTAGGCCAAGTCCTCTCACTACTTCATACATTCTCCCAACCTGTTTAATTGTAGCCACCCACAGCTGTTTAAAACTTTTCATTGCGCAGACATATTCCTGGTCTACTGTTTGAAGGGTATATCATCAAAGTGAGCATACAAAACCCTGTTGAATCAGACTGCACTCTCTGTCGGAATATGAGCCACTCTGCATTCTTGAATTTGATATCACAGATCAGGATGATGCATGGGTATTTCTTACACAGTACAGTTACTCCAAATAAATAATCTATAATTATCAATCTGAATATCCTGAACATGCAGTTTCAAACTTCCACCTCCTTTGGTATACCAACGTCTCTATTAAACAAATGACTTAAACACCTTTAAAAGGGTTCCTGCTATGATCGTTGAAAACCTAAAAAGTCATGAAATTTGAAAAAATATTTTCCAGGGCCTAGTAAAGTTTTCCAATTCAAAAAATTGTGTTAACCAAGTCATGAAAAATTCATGGAAATTTTCACAAATTTTCATAATTTGATGTAACAGTCCCCCCCCCCCCCCCATGATTCATTTGAAGCTTACAAAAGACACATGCTCCACTGCGTGCATCAACAATTGTTCTTATATTCTTGTTGTCTTTATTGTGCATGATATGATAGTCCCATTATTTCTTTCATGCTTTTTAGTAACTGGAATAAAATTCAGACCTAAAGTTTCAGGTATAGCTGATGTTATAACATATAAATGAAAGGCTTCAATACAGTTACAAGCTGGTTGGCAATACTGTTCAGGTATCACACCATCTTCCTATTCACAAAACTTCATACACAAAACACATTTGGCCAATAAAAATTGCTTTTGTGATGTGAACGATTAGATGGCAAGCAATCTTTCCAGTATTGATGTGGTTTTCTAGGTTCTGCCAGGATACTCAAAATCATGCATAAATCCATCCTGGTTGGGAAGCATCAACCTGGTGCCTTTTACACCCCAATTGTAGCTAAGATTTTGAATCTTCAGTCCAGTGGAATGTGACACTGTACATGACTAGCATATGCAGAGGTGAACTTGACAACTTTGGGTGTATCCTTGGGCTGGTCCTCCTGTGTCAACAAAAACAGCATAATATATGAAATGCCCACAGAAATATTTTTGCTCTGTCCTTGCTTACTTGAAATTTTTCTGGATTTTTTAGTAATCTGCATTGGTACTTCTTCAAATTAAATGTAACAAGCAGGCTCAGCTGGAACTTAGAAATGTACGAAAAACACTTATAATTTTTTTTCTTTATTCTCCTTGTCACAAATTCCAAAAAGATGAAATTGTTCTCATATTTCTCACTTTCTTGAAGAGAGAGCTACTCATAAAAGATTTCTTTCAAACTTGTGGTGCCAAAACTTGATTACTGGACAAGGCCAGAGCTTCCGAGGTGAGGTAATTGGTATTACTGTCAGTAGGTCGTGGAACTGGGGATAGGCAAACCACCATTCCGGAAATATTTTGAGCAGAATCCAGATCAAAATGGAGATTCAAAAGATGTAACAAAAACTTGATATTTTTCCAACAGGTACAAGGATTCTCTCTTCAAAGAAACTGAAACCAATGCATAGTGAATTTACCTAGATAGTCTACTTTCATGTTTAGACTTGACTGCTTCCTCCCACATTATATTGTCTGCCTCCGCCTCATCAGTGTCATTTTCATTGTGGCAATCCAGGAAATCTTCAACTGAACTGTTGACAAAATAGATTGTACTGCACTTAGACCTGTACTTCAAGTCACCTCTTGTCCAAGCAGGTAATAAAAATGGAGCAATTAGCAAAGTTTGAAAACTACATTTTATCCTTTATATCATATTTGAAGATAAATGAATCAAGAAAAAAACTAACAAACAGACAAATGGCACCAAAATTGCAACTTGGGTAAAGGTATTTTTATCCATGGATATGTTCATGCCAAATGCAAAATGGTGAATGTTCCTACCATGCATTTTCATGATACTGTTTCAATCTAGGGAAATCTCAGATCCTCTTTCTGCCCTTTGATATCAAAGCATGATTAATGAAAAGCTTAAAGGGCAAGAGCAGTCTCCCCAACTTGAAGTAGTGTAGTACACCGTCCCTGTTTCATGATTGGTTCTTCACGGTCATGTGCCATTTTTGGGGGAGTCACTGCTTGGTTTTCCTTGAATATGTAATATTGAAGTCCTAAAAAATTATTACAGATACTTTTAAGAAATTAAGAGAAATGAAAAGAAAATTGTGAGCTTTAGCCTTTGCTTCGAAATACAGTAAGTTTGAGATGACTGTTTTTGCCTTTCAATGTGGAAAAATGACAACAGCAGTCATGTACCTTGGAGTAGTATGGTTAAAACGGGAAGACCCAGTGACTGCAGATCTGCCAGGACTGAGCCTATACAGCACATTAAAAAATTACAAAACAAATTCTGTTTAACAAAGGATTTTTTTCTTTCCTGGTCAGCTTTTTGATGTTAATATCCGACATTTCAAAAGCACTTTGGAAAGCAGGTATATATGTTTTGCAAGCATGTGACTGCATTTGAAAAGTGGTCAACCAGTTAGCAGTAGAAAAAACTTGCATTTTCAGAATTAACACCCAAAGAAACAGATTGGGTAGTATATTGTTGGAATAATAGATAAAATAAGTAACAATAAAAAACATAGGACTTCTCACTTCATAAATCCATTTTGAAATGATGAGAGTAGCCTAGTTAGGTTAAAAAATAAAAGGAAATACAACTGCTGTGAGTAGAAGAGAGATGCATATCTGACAGTCAAGCTACGGTACTGTACTCCAGAAGAAATGCTTACTGTCATGAAAATACTCAAAGCTTTAGAACTTTCTGAACAATAACAGTAAATATAGCACCCTCCTCCCACACTGTGACAAAGACATCACACTTCCACTGCAGAAAGACAAGGGAAGACTGGCATCCAATACCCCCATCCCTTTTTGTTTAGGTAGAGGGCAAAACAACTCCATGCATGTTAAAATCTTGAATGACCCTTAATTTGTGTTATGGCAATTTATTTTGCCATAAGTGTTCAGTAAAACCAGGAGTGCCTGAGAGGTGCTAAGGGGAGCAAGGTGGGACAGGGGATTCATCTCCCAGTTATGATGGATGGTTCCCACTGTATATGGGAAACATTTTAGAAAACAATTTCCATTCTTTTCAAAGAAGCATAGATGGGTATGTTATTTATTGTCCAGAAAATGACAAGTAACATTCCAATTGTGTACTTCCTTCTAATTCTTGAAGGAAACGCAATTGTCCTTTAAAAACCACAATTAGCTTGAAATTTAATTTTCAAACCCAAATCAACATTGAATTTAAAATCCAAATTTTCAATTCTTCTTTCATAACATATTCAAAATAATTCCCAGACAAATCTCTGGGTTTGGCCACAGATTTGGGTTGCTTGTGCCTATCATGAAGGATTTCATCATTCCCTTGGAAAGAGACTGCATGGCACCATGCCGGATGTTGTGACTTATTACAGCATGTACTACAATGCTATAATCATGGGTGAAAAGAGTTGTGAAGCTAAGACACTCCTTCCCAGGAAATTTGGATATCTGGAGGAAAATTTCCCTTTTCATGAAAATGCGGGGAGAACTGTGGGAACTTTTACTCTCTTCCTGGGAAATAATGCAACTCGATCCCAAGCTTCCTCGAAAATAAATATTTTTTCCAGGCCTGGCTGTAATACATGTTGTAGTTAGATGGAGTTTTACAGCCCAGTTTCCAACCTATTGGTTCAAGTCGAACCGGCCACGGCTTTTTTTCCAGTTGTGGCTCACTGGCTTGTTTTCCCTACCCCACTGCTTATACAGAGCAGCGATCATGCAAAATGGCAGTAGGTTCCTTTTTTAGAGTCTTTGGTATGACTCGACCTGGGAAGTGAGCCTTCCGCGTGAGAGGTGGATGCTCTACCGTTAGACCAAACACACCGTCTGTGTAATACATGTTGTATAAGGGAATCGTGCATATAGGACATTTATAATGTTTGTCTGAACTCAATGAAAGTTCAGCTAATCTTGGGCAATAACTATTGGTTTAAAGTTGAACAGCCATTTGCAATCCTCCCTGTGTTTGGCTTCCATAATTACCTGTAGTTGCTGATGAGGGACAAACTGGCTCTAATATACTGTCATAGTGGCCCTTGACAGGAGTAGATGTCAATGCTGCAATTCAATGGAATATCATATTCACAGCTGGTGATTGCAAGTTTGCAGCACAGGATGAACTGTATGGATGAGATTTTCAATTATTATAACCACACTTCTAACTACTGTAAACTTGATAATAGGGCAAGGCTTGTTTTTATGGAGGTATCTCACAATTTTCTTCTCATTCCATAATACTGGATATTCAGGCAAACCAAGCAATTAAGTAAATTTCACATTTCAGGAAAGAATATTGTCACTTGACTCTATAGCCAATCATGAAACAGGGCAGTCTAACTCCTGTACACTTCTGTACTGTATACTGGGGTGAATGCTCTTGTCTTCAAGGAAGGGAGCACATCATATCAATATAGCAACTAGCCCAATTTGTAAAGGTAAACTAATCAAGCACATTACAATTATAATTGTGAAAATGTTGGCAACGTCAAAACATTACCATAGTGGGTATATTGTGCAATTGGGAGAAAATAATATTCACTCAGGCTTTGTGGACAACTAATTGATACTGCAACTCTGCATCATTATCAGACAAGATATTGGATAAAGGCCTAACAATGCTCATAAACTGTGCAATATTTTAGTAAATATAGATATAAAGTTTCTAGATAGTAAAGATGAGATTTAATATACCCAACATGAACATGTCATGTACAGTATTGTGTCAGTCAACTCAATATAAAGTTCAAAGTTTAAATTTACTTTCAAGTACAGTTCAAGTACAAGTTAGTTTTCCCTTTCATATCACCTCTTACAGTAGGCAGGATCAAACAGGCTTCACCCCTGGAAGCTCTGAGGTTTTAGCATACTGTATCTCTGAATGAAAAATGTAGTCTCTGGAGAGGTATGTTATTTAAATTCTTTTCAGTAAACCCAAATTTAACCCAACTCCTTTCTGGCCAGCTAACATTTGGGCGGGGGGAGGAGGAGTGAGGGGGCCAAGGACAAAATCTATGGAGGGCAAATGCCCCCTCTTGCCCCAACATAGAGCCACCACTCATGGTACTAATTAAAGCCGCGAAAACGTTACGAGCAATTCAGAACAGCACAAGGTAGACTGTTCTGTGCTATAGTGTTGTGAACCATGGAAGTACTTGCTGGAAGTTAGCTGGGAAAACATGCTTTTGGAAATTGAAAGACTTGTTTTAATACATCCTGCAGTTATTTTCACTCACCTATGGGTGTAACAGCTAGCAACTGAGGTGAGGTTGGTCATTCACTTGGCTCTGTCTGCGTGGCCTACTGCATGTACAGTACTTTGAAGAACACCTGATAAGTAAATCAAGACTATTTGCAATGAAACAGTACTTTATCTTAGGGAAGAGTGCATATATCAGACTTCCATGATTTCAAATCACATATCCCTCAATGATTAAGGGGTGGTGTCAAAATGATGATGTGAACACTAGGCCCCATTAAAACAGAAAGGGACAAGGGGGGGGGGGATTGCAATCTTTTCTGTCTAAAGGAATTTTAAATCAACCTACCGATTACCAGTGGCATCAGCAGTGGCTCTTGTATACGCGCCCCCCCCCCCCCCTCATGTAAAAAGTATATTGGACAAAATGTGTAAGAACTTCACAAACATCTTGAAAGCAGTACTTCTTAGTAGTAAAAACAACAGCTGGGAAGTACCATTCTATGCAATCTGAAACACATTTCAGGCAAAGTGTTCTCTGTACGCAATGTGCTGGTCAATAGTGGCACTCGATAGGCGACAGTAGGAGCATTTTCGTTTGCCCCACCACGTTCAGCACTTTCCCTCTCCCAATGAAAAAGTCAAGTAATGCCACTATCAATAACCGAGGACATAAATTTTGTTCATGCATTAATTTTTATTGCATTTGGCATTTCATGTACACTCAACATACAGATTCCCGGCCCGGTCTCACTGAAGACTTTAAAAATGGAACCTACTGCCATTGTGCTTGCAAAAGCAATGGAGTAGGGAAAACAAGCCTGTGAACCAAAACAGAAAAAAGGGTAAAGACTAGCTTGACTTGAACTATACTTGGTTGAAACCTAACCCAGAAATAGCATTTATATGCCACGATCTCCCTAGATCTTGGGGAAAACAACTTTTTATACTGTATGTACAGGTACAGCGGCTATACTATGCTTAGCCTACCTTACAGTACCCTTCATAGTCCAGCAGGCCTCCATTTTTAAAATATTTAGTGTTGTCTTGGGGCAACCATTTCACTCATTTTAGTTGTCCAGAAGGAAATTTGGTTTTTTTTTACAAAACAGAAGGCTATGTTCATCAAGGGCAGATCCAGTGAGGGGGATAACTAGGGTCAACTGCCCCCCCCCCCCTTTCCCGGAATGAATGATGCCTATCAAAGCCTTCATTTCCTTTTTTTGCAATTCATATAACTAGTATCAATTACCATGCAGCTGGAGGTCACTCAAGCATAAGCAAAGTTACAGAAATCAATTACTGGATAATGGCGTCTTGATTCTGCTCACCTGATATTGCACCAGATAGTCTTCATTTATATTATAAATCCAACATGCTCAGGCTTACAGACTGTTGTTCTCATCAAGTCAAATCTTTGGCAAATTACTGCAAAGCTGAGCATTTACTCATTGTCAAGTGGACTGTAGGCTAATGAAAGAGCTACAGTAGGATTATCTAAGTCTATGCTTGATAAGAAAGTTTTGAGATGGCAATACTGGGGAAAGTGCAAACTCCGCGCCAGGCCCTCTGAGAGATCATAAGTGTAAAGTAGATGGGGCATGTATATGAGCATACCGAGGACATAGGCTAATCAGATTTTTCAAGAGTAGTGCGGCTTATTCTGGGGTTACGATTTTGATGAAGTGGTAAATGTAGTGCTGATCACTTCTGCTGTAACCTGTGCTAGCTCGTCAAAAGTTTTACTAGGCATATAGCTACTGATAAAATTGTCCTGACGTTAGGCCTATGCATACTCTGTACTGTACATATGCTAAACACGCGTGTGGGATGGGTATGTGGATCACTAACGAGACGGGAATCCTGTTTACTTTTTACTATCAGTAACTGAACAAACACATTTCACTTACCTTTGAGCATGATCTGTGAGATGATGTTTCGCAAAATCGCCGTTATAAACAAGAGACTTGGCATTCCACAATCAATCAACCTGCTTTTTCTGCGGCGATCCAACGTTAGGTAGGGCCTATTCCGCGTGAGAATGGGGGAAGGGAACTCCGACTTTCGTTTGCTAGTGCCTACTGTTTTTTTCTCGTTTGATTTCTCCTTCTCGTGACGACGTGTGCTAACGCTGTCCTTCGATTTTTCTTTCTGAAGTTCTGAACAGGAAGACATTTTGCTGTCGTAAGACTAGCCCCTTCGCTTCGACCAATCTGTCAAGTTCAATGCAGGTTTCCTAGGCCAGTTCGTCTTTTTAGAAATTCCCAAGATCACTTCTCGAATAACAACGTATAGCCTCTCAACGTTGAACTACAGTAATAATAGCCTATAAGAGCATCGAAGTCAAACTGATGATTAAAACACAAAACAATTAAGCCGGAAATTTAATACAAATTAGCCACCTTTTCATTCTTTTTAGAACTTATTCACATATTTCATAACTAATTAATAAGTGACTTAAAAAAGTAGAAAAAAGAAAAAATCACACAGTATTTCTTTTTTCAAAGTGGGCAGGAAAAGACTGATCGAGACGGTTCAAAATTCCCAAGATATTGGGAAAATTCCCAAGGGTCTCTCTGTTGTCACTGAGCAAGGTACTCACTTGTATCAAGAAAACAACTCCCCGCTATATACAAATTAACACAGATACTACGCCTGTTAACGCTCACACAAGCAAGCATATGCAGCAGTACGCTATCCCACCAAATCGTATGAACTGTTATCATACGGTGTCTATGGGCTACATCCGGGATTTTGGGTGGGATAACAAATTTTTTGAAGGCTGTCCAAATGTCGCCCCCGTTTCGCGCCACGATACTGTGTCTTTAAGTTATTAATATCAACTCAATGAGCCTCTTTAAATTAAGACACCACAAATTTCACACTTATTGCATGTTAAATCATCGGGGCCAAACGGCCGAAAGTAAGAAAAGGTTCACGAGACCGAAAATGACAAAGTGTTGGCGAGACCGAAGTTGAGAAAAAGTTCGCCATACCGAATATGAAAAACGGCCTGTGTGACCGAAACTAAGAAACGACATCCGCAAAAGATGTTGTCTAGTCTTGCTAGTTTCCTAATTTGGTCTCGCAGACTTTGGTCTGAACCTCTTCTCATTTTAGGTCTTGGGAACTTTTTCTCACTTTCGATCTCGCGGACCTTCGGTCTCGTGAACTTTCGACTGCTCGATCTCGTAGGCCGTAAATCGGTTACAGACAGAGAGGCCTCGGGAGACCCCGCTTCAACTGTAAATCAAAAAGCAAAAAGTTTGTAACAGGAGTTATACTGGAGATGGCGCCAGTCACAATTTACTTACATTCGTCCACACATAGGACTTGCCATGTCCTGCCCGGTGACACTAACCCCTTTACGTTCCTTGGGCTGGACACGTCATTGGTTGTCTTTCTGATGATTTACCTCCGTAAGAGTTGTAGAATATATACCAAGTAATCCTCGTTTGACGTACATATTCTAAACACGTGCGGATCCAGACATTACAAAAAGGGGTGGGGGAAGTGGCGTAGCCACGGGGGTGGGGGGCCTGGGGTTTTCTTCGCGTCCTGATAAAGTAATTGAAAAAAAACTTTTGAACGGAAATAAACTTTGAAGTATTTCCTTCAAAACAGTAAATAAATTGAATGTGTTAAAAGTAAAAAAAAAAAAACATGGATGAATGTGTGTAAAACACATTTTGTGCGCACGTATGAAATCAAGTAATAACTTCAAAATGCCTACTTTCACTAAATTAGATACCGTTTGTGATCTGCACTGTCGTTTATTGCATTTTACTTCGAAAATGAAACGAAAGTCTCGACGACAAACTTTTATGTGACTTTGTTAGGTTAAGACCCTTTCTGCCTTTCGGATGGCTGATTGATTTACTGAAAATAAGGCAATCGTACACTGGAGACCACTCTTACACGACCATTCCTACACTTTATCATACACAAAATATGCCGTAGGCAGGTAAGGGTAAGGTACTGCCTACGGATAATTCTTCCCTTCCATCCTTAACAAGTAGGCCTATGTAGTGCCTCACTCCTGCCCATGACAAATGCCACTGTAGGACGATTTTTTTCGACAAGTCCTCTTTTTACTAGTTGGCACTGGCGTTCGGGGGATTTGTGAAATGTCCACAAGGTCCGGATTTCATGTGTTTCCCACATGATCCATACTTCTGCTTTGCGGTTCAATTATTTTGAGAGATTTACTCGTAGTATTTTAATTTTGACTACGAAATGTAACGATGAACAAATACTGCACGATTTTGCACATTGTTTGTTTTTTACTATGTATGTCTCTTGAAAAATCTGTACAAAAACTAAAAATATTTTGATATTTTTCATGCTCCCCAAAAAGAGAAAATCCTAAAACTTAGGCATATAATCAGTTTAAAGTTTTGCCAAATATAGCACCATTTTGCATCTAGGAAATCTAATGCAAAGGTTTCTCAGAGGGGTCACAACTTCTTTTAGTTTTCCTGCTAAAGGTTAAGGTACTGCTTTAGGTAAGCTGAAATCCATTTAAATATTGCCTCATTTGCGGCTGGGTACATCCAGCTTAAAACATATGGGAAGTGCCGTTTCCGGCCATCTGGAGGGATTTTAAAGCCCAAAATTTTCTTGTACGCTCAGCGCCAACTGATTGTGGCGCTCCGCTTAGATAGTCTTGCCGTGCCTGACCCTCGGAGGTACCAGGCCCCCCTCCCACTTGTTACCTAGCCCTCCTCCCCTCAAAAAAACCCATCCTGGCTACGCCACTGGGTGGGGTGGACCTAAGCGAAAACAGGGGTGTGAGGGAGTTGCACTGCCAATTTCCCGTATGTTTATATTGCTGATATGGCGAAAAAGAAGGGCTGAGGCCGTAAAGGTCCCCCTAGAATCTGCGCCTGCTAACGCATGCAGCCAAGATAAGTGCACGAGTAATTCATATCGGGTAACGCTGGACTTTTTTTCTTTTGTAGGATAGCTTGGGGAAATTCATTTGTACGGACCAATCAGCTTCTTGAAAATATGCCACACCCCTAATACCAAAATAGCAGCTGTCGAGACCCCTCCTTGTAATTTTGATACTTGATTGACAAATATCAATTGTCCATGTAACCATGTCAACCCTAATCCTATTTTTAACCCTAGCATGATTTTGAGACAAATATATTTTTGAAGAAAACTCTACCCCCTCTCTCCTTACCCCCCTCCCCCCCCCCAAAAAAAAAAAAAAATCGGCAAATAAGCAACTGTCTGACCCCAGTTTTGTGATTCCGATACCACATTATGAAAAAGTGAAGTACCACTTGCCCACGTAACCCTAGGTATGTTTTAATTCTAACACTAACCATGATTTTGAAACAGATTAAAATCTGCCCCCCCCCCTCTCCCCCTTTGCTGACCGCCGAAGGAATAGTCTTTGCCAGGTCTTTTCGGTAAACATTTTCTGGCTCATTTAATTTGTATTATAACTAAGTACGATAACAGGCTCGGATCTTTTACCTTCATATCGAATCTGCGCGGCCTTGCATACCGGCCCTTATTGGATCTACCCGGCGAAACGATATCCAGGGGGTGTAATACAAAGGAGGTCACGGTAACAGCCAGTGTATTTCCAGAGGGAGAAATGAAAGACTCGAGAGAGGATAACGTGAGCATGGAATCTGCTTCCCCGCCGAGTGGACTCGATTTGTTCAGTCCCTCTATAAGGCTTCAAAAACCACATGCTCAAGGAATATGCCCACAGTCTGCTACGCAGGCAATGAATCTGGTGGCTTACGCACTGGATATTACTTACAACACAAACTGGCCTCTATTAGCTTAGATGAGCTGTGCCGCACGTACATTATTTAGTTGCATCCTCTCCTATCCTCCCTCACAGTCTTTTTCAAAAAAAAAAATACTGATTCTTATCTTTGAGCTATTAACTACAGCCGGCAAATAATTCTCTCTTGAAATTGCGATTAAAAGGTGAAACAAATTGACTTGGTCGTAAAAACAAAGCACTTGAACGCACTTTGGAGCGATATAATGCACTCTACTAATTTCAATTTTTTTCACATGCTTGTCCCACTAAATACACAAACTCAGTCAATCGATATATTGTTGCGAAAGCGAGGGTGGACTATCTGCATAAACACTTCAATCTTTTGCACTTATAGTATATTCTGATTCATGAGAAAGTTTAAATACCTCCTTTCTTGGAAGGGGGCTTGTACTCTTAACTAAAATCTTAACCGAAGAAAGCTGTTCTCATGTGAAGTGCTGAGCGTTGTTTCAGATCACCCCCGGGGAGAGGGTAATTTTTGAAGGAAATTACAAAGTAAAGTCTTGAAAATTCTTACATTAGGAAACAAGAATGATGCACTTCTGCGTAGGTAGTGAACCGGTCACGTCAGAAGTCCAACACCCCCACGAAAATGTGAACATATGCAGCCTTCCCTAACTCTCTCCCACCCCCGCCCCAATCAAGAAAATCTTGCACTCTAAAATCAAAAGAGTGAACTTAGTCACTCTTTGATCGAGTGAAAAGTGTAAATTCACTCCATCAGAGTGATAATTCACTCAAAGAGGAGTGAAATTCCCTCTAAAATGGGTGAAGTTCACTCCAAAAAGAGTGAAATTCCCTTAAAACGAGCGAAGTTTCACTCTTAATGGAGTGCCCACAGTGATCGCTCTTAAAAAAAAAGAGCGGTCATTGCAGGCACTCGTGGAAGCGTGAATTTTCCCTCTACCTCTAGTGAATTTCACTCTTTTTGGAGTGAACTTTATTCATTTTGGAGTGAACTTCACTCCTCTTGGAGTGAATTATCACCCTGATGGAGTGAATTTACACTTTTTACTCGATCAAAGAGTGACTACGTTCACTCCCTTCATTTTAGAGTGTGGTTTCGCCAATGCCTTAATGCTGGCCACCCTGAATCATACGTTCGGCCCTATAGCCAGTTCACTCAAGTCATTAACTAAAGACGTTGAGTTGGTACATCTCTCCATGAAAAAAAAAAATATGTGAAAAAATCGCACCGAAATCAATTTGTTTGAGCCAAAAATATTTCGATAAGAACACCTACCGCTGGAACTACACTTCCATGACGAAAAACATCTTAAAGATGAGGATTCTTCCCTCCCAGGCCTCCCCTCCCATAGCGTGAGGGTTGTGAACTACCGGTGTGCATTTTGCGTTATTTAATTGGCTCTATCTCCTTCCCTTCTCAACTAAATTATAGACCCACTTTTCTCAGTAACCATGTTATATATATGGAACTAGACTCGTTACATTCAGCAGTACATCCACGTAGCTCATATTTTGGTTCTGACATTTAGGACGCTGAAATGGAATGTCTGGATTTTTTTCTGGCACGGATAACCGTTTTAGGGTCCGACCCAATTTTCGGTTAGCTAGGTGCTCTTCTGAATATATGTATTTTCCGTTTAACTGGTCAAATATTCAATCGCTGTATTGTGATTCCTTTAGTCCTGCATAATCCAATAAAAGCTTAGATCAGAACCAACAATGTCTCGAGAATGGAATGTTTTATTAAAATTTTGTTACCATAGTAACGGCTATTTGGAAACACCGCAAAATGCTGACTTTGCAGTTAAGTTGGAGTTATTAATTTGTACGCAATTTATAATTTGATGAATAAACGAGACATGGATGAAGAAGATTTCGTTGGGAATTGAAAGCAGTCGAGTGAGACTTTCAGAGAAAAAAGCTGCAGTTCGTGCTATTAACTACTCTTTGATTATTAGCCAAGAGCTAAACTTCACAAAAAGTGTATATATCCGTTATTAAAATTTCGGATCGGAACCATGGCAAACGACTAAATTTCCTGGGATTTTTTCTCTGTACACTTAAGTCATGAAATAAGTTTCAAGTAGGCATACGAAACATTTCAAACTATCGAGACCTATCAGTTTTTTACCTGTTATGAATGGATTTTATTGAATAGTTTTGAAGGATTTGGTCTACATTTATTCGAAAAGACCATCTTATGAGTGGGGCTGAGATACACAAATTGTCCCAATTCTCACTAGAATACACCCCTTGGAAGAATGCGGTTTTATAATTTGCTTTGGGACAAAATTAATAACCACAACAAACAATAAGAAATAAAAATTGACCCAAATCGGTACTTGAAAGTCCTCATTCGGTAGGCCAGAGTTTTAAGCAGGCAAGAGCTGCATTCATGCATGCCAATATTGTACCTGCCTTAGAACCTGCATAAATTGAAGCATAGGACTAAGTAGGCTTACAAAAAGTGAGCCACGCAGTTATGTGAAATGTGACAGCTGTTTTTGACGGTAGAATCGTGAATCAAACATAAATTTTGAACTAAAGGCATGTTTATAGCTTAAACCATAAAGGCTCACGCAGGAGCATGAATAAGGAGTGAAATTCTGACCATTTTATTGCGCAATTAAAAGTCTCAAAAACATAGGTTACCAACATGGCCGTACGGAACCCAATGGAGAAAATCTTTCTGAATCGGGCAGACTTCGGTGCCTTATGCAAGGCTGACACTTGCACGACTTTTGGCCACGATTTTGTCGTGGCAAGTCGTACCATTTTGGGGCACGAAATGGGAGGCTCCCGCACTGTTCACGCATAGTTCACGACGAGTTCACGAATAGTTTGCGCATAGTTGACGCACTTTCCGCATTGGCACGACGAGTTTGCGCAATTCGGACCGTGTCGTGCCGACTTGGGCACTCCATATAAAAAGGAGGTCTCTCTAACCCCTGGTCGTTTTTGGATTGGCTGTGGAGGAGACAACATGCTGAATGCCAGAGACACAATAATTGCAGAGAAGAAAAGATGCATATACCTGGCAGCTGCTCTTGCCATTGTTGAAGAGCAGCAGAAAAGGCTGGAAGGGGCAGAAGAGCAAGAAAAGGCAACCCCACCTCGAAGAAAGACACAAAGGAAAGTGTGGGTCAGGGAATGATTGACCAGAGAGCACGAGTTTGGACAGTATGACAGTCTACTGACTGAACTCCACAAGGAAGATCAAAGGGGCTACAAAAATCACCTCAGAATCACACCTGACCTGTTCCAAGAGATGGTTGAGAAGTTAACCCCTCGCCTCCAGATATGCTGTGTTTTCGGGGTAACATCGACACTTGATATGGATGACTGGGGGGAATGATCTCTCTCAGCGGTCTCTGCCTCTGGCCTGTCGGCTTCTGGCCTCCTCTGTTTTGCTCTTCCTCGTGTCTGCTTTGTTTTAGGCATGTTGTCTCTGTGATATAAGTTGTCTCTTCGCTGGCGATCTCTGGAATGGCGAACAGTGTCCAGGAAGCCCTATATATACCCCCGCACCGACGAGAGCGCCACTGTCGCGCAGTATAGTCGTGAACTGCTCGTGATCTGTTCGTGAACTGCTCGTGAACTCGTCGTAAACTGTTCGTGCCATGCGCGATCTGTTCGTGAAGTGCGTAAACTATTCGTGAACTGCTCGTGCCATCAATGCGCGAAGTACACGTGACCGTGTCAGTGGGAAGGCACGACCGCACGACGCGCACCAATTCGTGAACATGTCGTGAACTACTCGTTAACTCGACGTGAGCTGTCCGTGAACTTTTCGTGGCAGTTCGTGACAATCGTGACATGGCGCGCACTGCCACGCACTGCCACGCATCCTCCCGCATCGTCCCGACGAGTTCACGAACAGTTTGCGCATAGTCCATGACCCGGACGCGAAATTTTGTCGTGACCAAAATTTTGAACATTTCAAAATTCTCGTCCCGACATGGCACGCAGTCACGACGGGTTTACGCACACTTCACGCCAGTTTACGACTAGTTTGCGCACTGGCACGACTCGAGTCGTGCCAATGCGTGCCACAGAATCGTACAAGTGTCAACCTTGCATTAGTCTGGCAGAGATTGTGAAGCGGGGTGGGATCTGGGGTCGGGCAACCCCTTTGGACGCGATTTTTTCTGCAGTCCAGAATTGACATCGTGACGATACTAACGCAAGATTGCAACCTAATCAAAGTAAAATATCAGTGACATTACTTCCAAAAGCATCAACATGAAGTCGCATGACAAGACGTGAGAAAGGAAAGAGCTTGAAAAAGAAAGTTGTCGGGGGATTCGAATGCGGGACGTTGTAAGCAACACAAACACAGTACAGGCCTAGATCTCAGTCAGTGTAACAAGTCCACTCCCTAACCAGTAGCTCTGCGAGCGGACTGAGCTTCCGGAAAGCGATTTGAAATATTATAAGTAAACAGTTACAGTAGGCCTACAGTACAGTGCAGTACAGTGCAGTGCAGTACAGTACTGTGGTAACATTACAGACTGATCTATATCCATACGTGTCTTTGTGATTTATCCTAACGGATATAATTTACCTTACCGCTTCATGGATATAAACCCATCCTTATAGCTTTATGCTTACCACGTGTGTAGCCCTATACCTGTCAGAATACGCACCCTATCCGTAAGCCTACAACATATATAACGCTATTCCTATGCGCCCCATGGCAGTTCTTGGCTGCAGAAAAAACGCGCCCGGACAGCCATGGTTTCGAGGGAGTCATATTTATTGTGGGTAACAGCTACACAGGTTCTGTCGGGTCTTTTTTGTCATAAATAATGGTGATATGTTCATATTCATCAATAAATTACGGTATACGCTCTAATTATGCACGTAGCTTACTGGGAAGCAGTTTCATGTTTAATTTCGCTGAACGGCAGGCTTTGCCAGAGAATCGGGAAGACTTAAGAGAAAGTGCTCCCTTAAAATTGAACCGCAACTACTTTTCAACAGTCATATAGTGCCTTAGTGGAAGTGTAAATTATTACACCTGTTTTCTAAGAATTGAATACTAGGCAGCTGTAACTCAAAAGGTCAGAGAGATTGGGAAGTCCAATGTCAGGCAACCTGAGGGCTATTTTAGCAATGTTTTTGGTTTTCATGTACGCTACGCGACAATGGTGGTGGCGCTCGGCTCAGATAGTTTCGCTGCTGCTTGATCCACCGTAACCACTTGAACACTTTGCCCCTGTCCTAGCTTCCCATGAAAATGTTTGGTTCAGTACGCGTTTCATACTTGTTGAATACAGACCGTTGTAGTAGACCAATCTCTATAATTAACGAACAAATCACTAGAAAGTACAACCTGCCGCCGCTATTCTTTCCGAAATCTCCAAGGTGCTCTGCTATAGCTGGTAAGTAATTACAAAAAGATCTTTTACGTGCAGTTTGTAATTGTGACCTTGATTCCACACTCTTAAAAATGATTATTATAGAATTAGCTAATGGTTATCTTACAAAGGGTAACTATCAATCCCATAGACTTTGAGCATCAAAATACTGCTGCTAAATTTACTGGTTTTTATTGGTTGTTTTTCATCATTCTAGGATCCTTTAGAGAGCAAAAGGAAATTTCAGAAGTGGCCGGGGGTTAAAGTTTTACACCAATACCTTGCCCCATATGAAACCATGTAGAGTATTCTGTCACCCATTCCTTTCTGCATGGACAAGTGGTTAGATCGGTCGGACCTGCAATCGGAATGTCGGAAGTTCAAGGCCTGGGTCATACCGGAGACTATATAAAAACGGAGTGTACTGCTATTGTGCATGCTTGCTGATCAGCAAAAGCAATGGAGTAGGGAAAACAAGGCAGTGAGTCACAATTGGAAGAAAGTTTTTAACCCTTAAATCACACAAAAAATAGTTTGTTTCAGTCCAACGACATTCTCCGGGATATATGAGAGTAATTGCTCAAACTGTGATTTAATTGCACTGCACTGGAGTTTTACAGATGTTTCCAACCTATTGGTTCAAGTCGAGCCGGTCACGGCCACTACCTTTTTCCTAGTTGTGGCTCACTGGCTTGTTTTCCCTACTCCATTGCTTATGCGGAGCATTACGCACAACGTCCGTAGGTTCCATTTTTAGAGTCTTTTGTATGACTCGATCTGGGAATCGAGCCCGGGCCTTCCGAGTGAGAAGTGGATGCTCTACCGCTTGACCAAACACTCGGTCCTCAAAGCATATTCTACACGCTTGTAGTAAGATTCCTCCGTCCTAACACTTTTTTCCAATTGAGAACGGTCAGGCATTTATTTGAACAATTACCACTGCATTTTTGAACAGCGGACGCTTCTTTGAACACAGAATTTGAACACTTAACCCAAGTGTTCATAATATGAGCACTCAGTAATCAGAAGCGTCAGCCGTTCAAAAACGGTAAGTGTTCAACTGTTCAAAGAACCGTCTGCCGTTCAAAAATGGAGTAAATGTGGAGCAGGATTTTATTAGTCCACATGATGTATACCTTATAAAGGCTCATTGAGTTTGTTCATGAAATTCAATGCATTTTCCCAAACGAGAGGTTCAGAAGTTTAGTAATCGTTTTTGCTGCATTAACTGAAGAATTCCCCTTGCAACAATTTAGTCAAATTTGTCGATAAATCTGTCGAACCTGCAGAGTAATTGTTCTCAAACTTTTAGACATCTAATACCTCTACGAAAGAGTTATAACGACAGTCAGACAAGTCAGTGGTACCCTACTGTGGCTTTCTAAACAGGGGCGCCACCTCCTGTTGGCACGGAGCTGGCACAGAACGTCGAAAAAACCTTTTGGACAACAATTCAATCAATTGTTTATTTAATCAATGCAAACACTAAAATTGACATCAAAAATCGGAATTTTCCAAAAGCTTAAAAAACAATAAAATTTGAACACTTCCTTTTTTGCTTGTAAAGCATTTTGCACAGAGAGGCCTTAATAAATTACATCACCCCATAAAATTAAGAGAGCTATCACACCTTGGTACAAGGTGCAGTAACTTTCATAAAAACAAAGCAAGACAAAGATTGTAACTTGAGTAGTATAACAATGACGTCAAAAATCATTGCGCAATGTACCATTTAAAGTTGAGTGAATAAACTTTTACATTTTATATCTCAGCTCAGGAATGTCCTGTGAAGACGGGAGTTGGACTGTTAGAATTCACTTTTCAAGACCTTTAATATATATTTTTTAAATTTTTGACTTGAGGTATACTTTTGGTATACTTGAACGCTCAGTTCGGACAAAGCAATGCACTGTATAACACACTCTGAAAGGGTGTTTAAGAATCAAACGATTTTCTTAAGACTTTTTTGCCCCCACCCCGTTAACGTGTTTAAATGCTAAACAAGCGTGTCCTATTCCTGAACATTTCATTTTAAAACAAGGTTAATCGCTAAACGTATACTGCTTAATTGCTAAACATGTTTGGAACTTAAACACGTTTAAAAAGTGAGGAAGAGGTAATGTTTTAATTGATAAACACGTTTTTCAGAGTGTAATCGTAATTTCTTTACTTATTTACCTGTATAACCGCACTATGATTGGCTGTCGAGAGTCATAGGACAATATTTTTCTCCTCAAATGGAGTTCACAAGGAATTACAGTATTCTATTATGCACTGTTGAAGCCCTAAAATGTTATGAAAGATACTTTGAAGAGAAGAAGAAGAAGAAATTTGTGTGAGATTTAGCCGTTGCTTCAAAATAAGTTTGGGGACTGCTCTTGACGCTTAAGAGGGTTGTGTGAGAGACGGATTAGAGACAGACAAAGTGTGCAGTTTTTATTTGATATATCTTAGACATTTGTCAGTTTGTAACGTAAATAGATTACGCTTGAATTGGTAACGTTTATTTTGAAACATATTAATACTCTGAATTTAACTCTTCGATTTCATTAAGCGTCTGCTTTTATCATCATTGACTTCAGTACATAATATTTTCCTATCATTTTCAATTCTCATGAGATATATTTCAGTGTTCCTCGGTTCACCGTAAGTTTTAAACGTGCCCAATTTTCACCCTTTAAAAGCTTTGCCCTGTATAATAAACGACTCTTATTAAGAAAAATTCACTCGTAAAAGAGAAACGTGATAGTATTGCTAGCAATCTCCGCTTTAAAATGTTATTTCAGTCATTTCAATTTTCAGCTAATATGGTAAAAGCTTTTTTTATGTTTTTGATGAAAGAGGCATATTCAGGAGTATTTTAAAACAACCGCAATATGCGGTCTTTTTTGTTTCATCTTAAACTGAAAAGCTTCTCAATTCTAACACCTCCTGCGAGTCGTTCTGTAAGTCGCGGTTACACTACAACAAATTCGGATCTGATTCCAAAACGGTTTTAGTTAGTTTTTTTTCTGAAATCTTCTTCATTTCTGGTCGGAAGGAGACAGACACAGATTTGCCAACCTGTGATAACAAATGATTTGCATCAGGGTTTTAGTTGAAAACGCAATGTTCACAGGTTTCCTCTTGACGCTGTCACATTGACAGACAGATTGTAGTGGACTACGCCTGTTCCTTCTGGTATTTGAATTGAATTGGCGCTCTTTTGGTGCAAAAAAGGATAAAATGTATATATACACTCGCCTAGACCTCTTGCACTACAAAACCAAACATGAAAACAATCGTATCCCCGCGATGCTTGACTGGCATTCTGCCCAACGACCGTAGAGTTCTTCACCCTCAAAGAAGTAGTTCTTTTACTATGGTTTAGACCGAATCTTGTCAAGATAACCTACCAGTTGGGTAGCGAAACTGAATCTGAGAGAGAACTTGCCAGAGTGTGGATGTTGAAAATTTGAGTAAGATTGATAGTGATTTACACTGTTTAATCCTTTAAAATAACGGAGGTTTTTCGTTATGGTGAAGAAGCCTGCAGTGGGTGTACCCTTCAAAAAAATTAACCCCTTCTAGTCCAGTCAATATGTCAGTTGACCTGGAAAAAATTGCAACAGAAATGATTTCAACTGTAATGGGTTCATGAAACACCCCCTAAAAACATATTAAAAATCTGCAAAAATCGTAAAAGGAGAAAACTGTCAAATTTGCATAATTATGCAAATTAGTATCCGCCATTAGACAAATATTGAAAATTAAGGATAACTTTGCATCAAATGGTGCTATTGAATCAAAAGTGGTGTCTATACCCATGTTTTGATGGTCAGGAAATTTAATGATGATGATATGAACTTACCACGGATATTACGTTATACGGATTATGCAAATTAGTATCCGCCATAAGCTAAAAATAGAAAGTTAAGGATAACTTTGCATCGAATTGTGCTATTGTGTCAAAAATGATATCTATACCCATGTTGTGATGGTCAAGGAATTCAATGATGATAATAGGACCACACCATGGGTATTACGTAACACAGATTATGCAAATTGGTATCCGTCATAAGCCAAAAATTGAAAACAGTGGATAACTTTGCATTTAATTGTGCGGTCGTATTAAAAGTGGTACCTACACCCATGCTTTGGTTGTCATGGAATTCAGTAATAACGATATAAACTTACCATGAGTATTACTTAACTCAGACAGAGATGTAGTCAAGTCGCTCTTTCCTCGGCAAGTCAAATCAACTGCTGCTATTTTAGTGACTCGAGTCAAGTAATCGACTTGAGTCCCTGTGTTATTTCAATAGGAGAAATTTACCCCAAAATTTGCAAGTCACCTAGAGTCAGAGGGTTGGGACTCGAGTCGCCACATGACTACACGTCTGAACACAGATGCTGATAAGCATACACCGTTGCCTTTTGGTCAAAACATTTTCTTTCCTTAATTGGTAACCAAGTGAAGTTAATGTTGGTTCCATGTTTTGAAAGTCAAGTAATTCAATGTTCACAGTATATTCACATCCCCTAGCTAACTCAAGTATGAGAACTTTATACTGAATTGGCCATATATTACCAGGTGTATGATAGGTGGATGAACCACTTACAACAGTCTTGTTCATCAAGGGACTAAAAGGCACTCAAAAGAATTATTGCAGTTTAGTCATTTGCAGCCGGCACCACAAACAGCAGCACGTCTTTATAACACAAGCATCGCTTTGAAATGTCCATGTCGTACAACTGTCACAAACTGACCTAAGATAACATGAACAAAAACCTGTTTAGTTGAAGAAAGTCTCCCTATCCGACAAAATCTTTGAAGACGAAGTCAATTGGGTTTCCCTTGTCCACGACATGCTCTGCAAAAGTGTTCCTTAATCAGGGACGCATAGTACAATTTCTTCCGATGCGAGTTTTTGTCTGTAGGTAGCATTAAAAAACCCACGGTGACTGGAGCATTCACTTCTAAGAAGGGCAGTTTGAAAGAAAGACTGTGCAACTTTGCCCCAATACAAGATGATGGAGATTTTGAGGAAATCCACCAAACAGAGAGAATGGGAGACAGGAAACTGCGCCTTTAATTTGTTCGTTGTACCAAGTTACCATGTTTTGCTGCAGGACACAGTCTGCATGCAAAATCCACTTACATTTACCTCAAATGATTCAGTTTCCTGAAACAAATCCGGTAATATCTAAAGAACTGTTTAGCAGCAATCATGTCATTCGTCAAAGGTATTACCAGTGGGCAGAACTTTCTTCCGACTTAGTGATCAAAAATAATGATGGGGGAGCGTTATAAAAACTAGATAAAACAAAGGATTTTAGTCAATGGATTTTAGATCCCCTTGTTGGCAAGAAAATAACAGACACACAGTATATTTCCAACAGGAAATACAAACTGCAATTTAGTGTTTTTTCAGTTGTGGCACACTGGCCTTTTCACCAGGTAACTAGTACTTTATTGCTCAGGCTTAACACAGTAGCAATAGGTTTCTTCTTTAAAGCCTTTGGAATGATATGACCAGTAGTCGTGATCCAGACCTCCTGGCTACAAGTTGAATGCTCTAACCACTTGGCCATGCAGTCAAATCAGGCTGTAACTTGTGCGTCATCTGTCAGTCCATCACAGTTTATAGCGATGAAAAGATGCACATGGACCATCAATTCCTAGTCCTAGTCACAAATGTTTCAAAGGATAACCCTTGTAAGTACTTGTATACCATCTGCCTGTACTCCTCTACAGGACATAACTACCTAAGAGAGATGGAAAACCCACACCTGCAGATACATTGTGTAAGATTGCTGGAAAAGAAATATAAGATTCTTGCTTGCTCTGTGCTTTGCGTTCCTGACAAAGGAACACCTTTGCAGCACATTCAGTGGATCATAGTAGCCCATGCAAGGACCAACCCAGCGGCAATTCTCTTTGAGACCCCTCGTCCATATTCCATTGACCAAAAAGGTTTCAAGTGGTTTTAATAAGTTCTAAAGGGGTTTCAAGGGGTTTGGTTTATACCAAAAAAAGGGTAGTTTTGTAATTCCCTTTGCGGTTTGTCCAATTTCTAGAAACAAACAAGGGAAACCCTTTTAACGCAAAGGGTTTTCCCATAGGGCTCCATTTGAATCCTTTTGAATCCAAAGAGTTGTAACCCAAGGGTTCTAATGGGAATTTTCAGCTGAGAAGGAAGACGCCATTGATTCTGTTTTCAAAAAGTTTGTTGGATTTGTTAACAATAAGTACAGGTAAGCTGCTTATGGCTATGTTCATGGTCTAACTATACAGCATGCTACAAATTGCAGACGTTAATTCCCTGGGATGTGGACCAAAGAAAACATTTTTATTTTAAAGAAAGAGTCCAGCTTCCTGTGCAAGAATTAGGACAATAAATACCAATAGATATTTTTCATTATCATCCTCGGTGACCACAGTACTTCAAGAATGTTGGATGTTCCTCTGTCAAGTAACTCGTTCAAACTGCCACTGAATCTCCCCTTTCTTGTGAGGTATTATTTCTCATTGGTGATGACACAGATCTGATATTTTTGAACCCTCACTATGCAGACACAAAGGCCAAAGACTACATTTTAGACTGGAACTGAAACAAATATCTAGGAAGAAACATGTTTGGAATATCCTTTAGATATCAACTGAAAAACTTGACAAAGAGACTTGCTCTAACCGTTTGTTTGCAATTGTCATCATAGGTTGTGACAACAGGAAGCTGCCATTGGTGACACCATGCCTGGGATATGGGCCTACGGCATGCCAGGCAAATCGGCAGGCCTTTCAAAGATTCGTGATAAAAGCCTCCGTGTTCTGGAAATGCATCCAATGTCTTCATGCAAAATAATGCTACCAAATATGACATGATTACATGCTAACATGCTGTTAAAGAGGCTCTTATCTTTATAATGGAGATAGAGTCAAACAGTGATCTTGGTAAGCTACGGTGCAACCGATCCACAGAAAGTCTCATTTGAAGCTCTAAACCTGTGGTAGCATTGAACATACCCTTCATCTTTACCATAGATTAACATTCTGCATGTTTACTATCAAAAAGGTACAACGGTGTTTTGCATTGTAAACGGGATCATCGTAGTGAGAATGGTCATGTCAGGGGCTCATTTTGATCCATTCTGCCGATTTCAAAGACACAAATCAATGAGATACTCATTCTAGAAACATTGACTTGATTGCAATGAGTTGCTTTGACAGTAAAGGACTGAGCTGCAGTTATTCACCTCCCTTCATGGACTAAACTGTCAGGAGTGGATTGGCCCAACGAGGCAAGATGTGGTCAGTGTAACCTTTCAGGCTTGAGTGATATGAGTGGTATGTAGTGGGCATTGAATTCCTTGACTTTCAATACATCATAGAGCAAGATAGACATAAAGTCGACTTGGGTATGTACCAAGTCCAAGTTATTAAAACATTTTAACTTACAGGCAATTGCGTATGCTAATCGGCATAATTTGTGTTACATAATACCAATGGTAGGTTCACATCATCTCATTGAATGACCTTTTGACATGGGAACACAATTTGACTCGAAGTTATCCTTACATTTTCTATTTTTGGCTTATGGCGGATACTAATTTGCATACATCTTTTTTGCATAATACCCTTTGTCACCATATTATCATCATTGAATTTTTGAAGTTCCTGACAATCAAAACAAGGGTATGGACACCACTTTAGATACAATAGCACAATTCAAGACAAAGTTATCCTTAATTTTCTACGGTATTTTTCGTTAATGGCGGATACTAATTTGCATAATCCATGTTACATAATACCCATGGTGAGGTCATATTATCATCATTGAATTACTTGACCATCAAAATATGGGTATAGACACCACTTTTGACACAACAGGACAATTCCATGCAAAGTTATCCTGAATTTTCTATTTTTAGCTTATGGCGGATGCTAATTTGCATAATCTGTGTTACGTAATGCCCATGGTGAGGTCATATTATCATCATTGAATTCCTTGACCATCAAAACATGGGTATAGACATCACTTTTGACACACCAGGACAGTTACATGCAAAGTTATCCTTAATTTTCTATTTTTAGCTTATGGCGGATGCTAATTTGCATAATGTGTGTTACGTAATAGCCGTGGTAAGTCCGTATTATCATCATTCAATTTCCTGACCATCAAAACATGGGTGAAGACACCACCTTTGATAAAATAGCACCATTTGATGCAAAGTTATCCCTAATTTTCAATTTATGGCTAATGGCGGATATTAATTTGCATAATTATGCAAATTTGACAATTTTCCCCTACTACGATTTTTGCGGATTTTGAATATGTTATAATGTGGGTTTTTTCTGAACCCGATGCAGTTGAAATCATTTCTGTTGCAATTTTTTCCAGGTTCAACAGAATATCCATCTAGATTGACTGGACCATTCTAGCTCAAAATCTAAACGGTCATGGTATGAAAATTTTGTAGTGCCATGATGGGCAACCTTCTCATCTTTCAATAATGGGTGTCTCGAGATAGCTGTGAACTTTGACAACGCTGCAGGGGCCTCAAAAGGAGCTAGTTTAGTGTGTAAGGCAATGGGGAAATTATTGGGTGTGTGGAACCTTAAACCACTCCACCTAAACCAATATGCACCCATTACAAGACCTCCTTGTCGGTATTTCGTACTGTCATAGATCTGAATTTACACCACTAATCTTTGTTGAAAGAATAATTTACTCCAATTTTGCATGCGTGAATAACCCGTTAACTTTTTAGAGTTCGACTCAGCAAGGTGATAAAGAGCATAAGTGCTATTTGGCATTCAGGAAAAGAAACGAATTACTTAGTACAACACAGTAAATACAGAGGTCACACACACAAACTATACGTTACAGGGGTTATGTGCTCACGGTATCCCCCTCAAATTGACAAAATACTCCACCAGTACTCATTAGAACACACCCTCTGTCATTTCATGTTCTCACGGAATGCCTCATAGACTGACTGATCCATAATGTTGGTGACACATGATAGACGGCTGCAGTTATTGCATGAATAAAATCGAATTTTGTGGACGATTCGGCACAGCAGTGAGCCGACGAAACTTTATTTTCAGCGTGTGGAGCAAAAGTACAGAGTGACGTGTAAAACAATGTTGGGTTCTGTTTTTGTAGTGTCTAGAAATGGACCGATTTGGTTTAAAAATATCGTCATTTCAGTCTAAGTAAATATTATTATCATGTGATTGAATATAAAAATTGAGAAGGAACGACCCGACAGGTAAAACAAACATGATTTGAAGAATCTTTCCCCTTTGTTATGTAATCGGAGAGTTGTTTTTTAAAGAGGAGAGGAGATTTCGAATATAGCACCTGTTTTTGTTTTTTGTTTTTTTTTTCCTTTTCTGTTTGTAAGCTGTTTAAGACTGGTGGAGTTCCACCATCAGAACTTGCATTGTTAGACAGTTAGGATTCTGTCATTTTGAATAAAACCTACAGACTATGATAAATGTAAAATATAACGGAAGTCAAAGAGGATACACACCCTTTTAAACCGGTCTTCTTTAAGATGAAATGGTGAAATTATCAGATGCATTGTAATTGCACTCGTGACGGTATTCACTCATAGTCTGTCGTGTTAAACCAGGGAGGTGCGATTAAACAGTCACTGAAGCTGCACGACGTGTGACCGGAACGTAATATCTCTTTGTCAATTACATGGCGAGACATAAAAAGGGATTTCATTCAAGCCCTAATAAGAGAAGCTTCTGAATTTAAAAATAGAAAGATCGTTCAAAAATAGAATGTAGTAATTTTCCCAACCTATCATTTTCCATGTTGCTTTGAAAGAAGAGGCTAAATAGGTCACTCAAAGTTATATCGACCGATATTTTTGTCGGATCAGAAGAACGTGACATTCAAGTTTCTAAAATAACTCAAGGGCTTTATTTTAGGAACTGGCTAAACGCGTTCGTCTTACCCTACTCCATTTTGAAGAATACTTAAAGTTTATTTGAGTTCAGGTAAGCATATATACAATATTTTACAATAAGTTGAAGCTCATTATCATTGCACTACTCCATTTTACTACGGGTTGTTCTGTTAAAATGTGAGTGGCCGGTGATTCACAAGAGAAATTGAATCTCAGTAAAGTCTCTTTAATCAAAATATTACAGCGCATGAATGAACAAGGTTAGATGGAGTTTTTTCTGGGTTGTGGCACACTGGCTCGTCTTCCATACTCCATTGCTTATGCTGAGCACCACCCTCCCGACTGCAAGTCTGATGCTCTAACCACTTGACCATGGAGCCGGTTTTAGAAGAATGGACAAAGTTAGACAACTCTGAATGTGTATAAGCACAGGATAATGTATTCTCCTCTGGGTAAATGCTACCGCTAGATGCGCTCGGGCCGAGCCCTCTTGCATCGCTTGCATAACAACCCCAACCCCCCATTGTGCATTATGCTGAGCACTATTCATCGATATTTGGCCTTTAATCCCAATATCAAGTCATATCACTTTTTAAGACGACATGAAGCAGTTTGAGAGAAGTAAGGTTTTGCCAGAAATTTGTCAAGATGGGTACAAGAGCTGTGGACATATTATCTAACTGAAGCGGCACTATTTTTGGCCAGTGAAGCTGCCAGGACATTTTGGACGAAAAACCTTCCAGATAGGTTCAAATGGCACTCTCCGTGTGCGCAAAGGTATATATTCCCAAACACATGTTTCGGGAGGACTACTTACCGCACATAAATAGCAGAAGACTTAGCGATATCATACAAAATATATATCCCAAAATATGTTCGGGGAGGCTGCATCCCCCCCCCCCCCGCCCTTGGTGACCATGGATCAGGAAAGATCAACAGATTAACTTCGCCTAGTGGACAACTCCAATGCCCGTTAGGCGACCTCATACATTTTATTCCTAAAGTCGACTTTCCCTTATGGCAGAAGTCGACTTCGTAATTTTAGTTTGATGGAGTGCAGCCAAAAAAGGAAAAGGAGTGTACGCGACCGTGAGGACAATTGAATGTCCCGCCCG